>CM060962.1:263661646-264291646 GCA_030765045.1 Tenodera sinensis
GTATCCGCGGGGAATCTCCTTACTTTTATCACGCATCCAGGACATCTGTCCGTACCATCATACACCACGAAATGTAGAAACACAGCTGAGAATCGGGATGAAAGAGAAATGATGGGAAGAATATCGTGGTAGATAAAAACCTACTTCTGCATTCACCTGTGGACCACAGCAAACTTCGACAAAAATAAGGTCAGGATGAGAATCGAACCCGGGCTTCAAGAATACGACCCTCACACGTAATCGCGGAGATATCTCGCTCAGTATATTGACCATAAATTGTGATGTACAAGTTACAAAACCTTTGCATGAGTAAATAGGGGAGAAACAAAAATATCAGTTATTGCTTATCTAGGCACTTCAACAGATAATCAGCTCTCCAATGAATCTCAAAACTTTGATCTGAATATATAGTTGTATATCAACAGCCACATCCTGTTTTGACTAATCAATATCCGTCCTTTTCGAAAGATAAACCGTGTTTTATACTGATGATGATTGGACAGTCGACCAATGGCGCCAGAAACGTGTAATCTGATGTAGGTATCCCCGGTCCTTACACACTGTTTAGCCTGACCGCCACTCAGCCGTATTCCATTCCAGAGGACCGTTTGTGGGATTGCGTGGACAAAATGGCGTCTCGTTGGGTTTTCTTAGGGTTCTCCGTTTCACCCACAATTCATTTCACTAGCTACTAATCATCACTTTTCCTTTCATCAATTTCGTCCTCCTTTCATATTGTAACAAACGGCACTTTGACAAATCCCACTTCTGAAGCCAGTGTGACAAACGACAAAATCAGTTCAGTTGATTTCCTATTACTGCTTTTCTTTTAAACTTTTGCACAAAAACACAGTTCTTTCGTACTGACGTTAACACAGTCTACAGTCTTTCGTGATATTACAACTCACAACTATTCTCTTCTCGTAACGGTCACTCAGTCCTTTCACTGTCTTTCTTCACTCTCTCTGTCTCTCACACACTAACTTTCACGATGCAATCACTCAACACTCATTAAGACTTCACTTCGACGCGATATATCTTTCACGACGACAGTACCATAAACCACACACACACACACACACACACACACACACACACACACACACACACACACACATACACACACAAACTCACACACACAGCTATCTCGCTCTCACTGACACATTGACCGAATGTATGTAACCGTCATTCCTCTAACGCGTTGCCTCGTCTCCTTATATAGCGGGATCACGTCACGCGGTCCTTTCTGGAACTTTTAAAAGCACGCTGGCCGCCGGATGCCTCTCGAAGGTTCCACTAAATCCTTTGTTAAGCGCGGCGCTCGTTCTTAGTCATGTATACGCAAACAGTCTCGCGAAGCAGCCTGATCCTGAGCGCCTTTGTGTGCTTGCCAGCCTGGTAAGCGGTGTGAAGTAGCTTAGCCCCGATTGTCCTTTGGTGTGAGCCGCGTCCGGCGTCACACTACCATCTCCTTCCTCACTCTCATACCGGGCATCGGGATGATCACTCATCCTGGCTACTGTCTCTGATCCAGAGTTTGTCTGCTCCTCGACAGGCATCTGAGCCCACGAGCATACTTGTGGTGGGTGTAAGTCATCCTAAGGAGGGAGATAAGCAGAGAAGGAAGAACTCTTTACGTAGCTTTTCCATACTCTTCAGGTTGTGTACATCTTATCCAAAAGGAGTTCCTTTAGACAGAACATTTTTACTTTCTTTACTACCTACCTTTCCAGGGTAGGCTGCAGCTTTGCCAGCCCGTGGGATAATTGCAAGTGCCACCTCTTCCTTTTCACGCTTTCAGACATAGAGTAATTTTTTACCCGCAAACTCACTACTCCCTGACGGCCACAATATGCGTGACTTAAAAAGACGGCGCTACTGTTCTGTTGTCAATACATAACGTCATCGATATAGGGGAACGTCTGAGCACGCGGTGTGGGAATATCTGTTCAATTATAAGGCACAGGAGGTTGTGGACATGGGCCAACAAGAGGCAGACACTTGCTCTACCAGAACCAGAGTCCTCTGCATGCACAGAAGACACTGAACTGAACATAGTCTGGGCTATAAAACAGGTACCAGACTACCGGAATTGAAAAAATGAGAAGTATACGAGTAGAAATCCACTACAGTTGCAGCCTGAAAACAGTACTGCACTTACAGGCCCCAATCTCACCAATGCAACTCGGTACTCCAGATGTTTCCTGCACCTTTCTGCACTATCAAGTCCTGCTCACTTGTTCCATAACTGTTTAGTTCCTCTTCCCAGCAAGTTCATTCATATCGAGGCCAACAAGAACTTACTCTCACTCAAAATAAATACATACATTTCTATGTACTGATAGAACAGGATTATTCTGAATGAAATATAAATCACACAAAGTCACACAGTAAAAGAGGATGTATTAAACCCACATTATTCAACAAACAATTCTTAAAAAAAGAAGAAAAATATATACCTATATATATTCTATCTGCTTCACATTAATCGAAACAAACATTTTAATAAATACTTTTATTACATATTTCCTTGTAAGTAAAATGGAAATGGTTATCTTCTTAGCGCGGTGGTAGCACAACTGCTTGCCAAGCAGAAGGCCCGGATTCGATTCCTGGTGCCGGCGTGCAGGTTTTCTCCTGCTCCAAAGTGCACTCGGCCCCTTGTAGCTTCAAGGGCAATAAGGTAATAAGTAGGCTTTGAGCGATAGTAAAATCTCTTAAAGCTTTGACATTCCGTTCTCTTTGCACGGTTAGGATATAAAAAAGTGAACAACGATGTTGCATTTGACAGACGTTTGTTTTCCGAAACTCGCACAAATAACAAGGAATATCTCCGAAAAAAAAATTCATTCGTACACAAATTGTGTGTTTCAGCAAGATCTACATTTCTTGTACAGTAAGACTTTGCCTATCTCCTACGGTTTACGAGTTATTCAAAAGTCATTCAGAGTAAACAGGACTACATAGCCTATAGTCAGAAAATTGAAAATATACGTTTCTTTTGTCATAAAAATCTCCTAAACATATGTTATTTTAATCAAAATTTTCGAAAAGTTTTCCATGTAAAGTGTAGTTTAGGGTGAGCAATTTTCTTCAAAATCTTCGTGTCGCATCCCTAAGACATTAAACTTAAATACCAACTTTCGTTTTTAACCGACTTTTCGTTTTTGAGTTATACTGTCCACAGACTGACACACACATTGATATTTTTCCTGAAATGCTTTTTTAAATTCAGGGGCCTCAAAACATATATTTCCGGTGAAATGTCGACATCACATTTTTGGGTGGAATACATCACTTTACATACTAGTAGAGAAAGTAAAAAGTAATAGCTCCAGTTTACGAAAAGCTCATTTATCGTCCAGGATGCATTAGGCCACTAATCACGATATATATATATATATATATATATATATATATATATATATATATATGTGTGTGTGTGTGTGTGTGTGTGTGTGTGTGTGTGTGTGTGTGTGTGTGTGTGTGTGTGTGTGTGTGTGTGTGTGTAGTAAAATAATATTTGGAATATTTGGTTAATATCCTACTGTTTATCAGTTATGCAAATCATTCGGAACCGTCTCTATCCATGTTTTCCGGCTCAAGCCTTCATCAGGAGCCTAAAACAATGAAAATACAGTGCAAGTTCGAATAGACTGGTCAATCTCTAATCATATGTATTACTTCTCCTCTACTTTTCTGGTGCCACATCCTTGACTGCTTCCCTTGAAAGCTATTCCACTTCTGCGAAAGTAAATTTAGTGTTGCGTTTGCAAACTAGCGTTCTACTTCTTTAAAGGTTACTTCTGAGGTGTTCAACTGGAAATAATAGGGGCAATTGATGGTTTGAAGGTCATGCTATTTCATCCAAAACGTTTTAAGCCTGGGTTTGTGTTTTCGTTTATGAGTAACAGGAGCGAAAAGGTTCCCCTTTTACTTTCTGTATCATGTACTTAGTAGGTAAAGGAGGTATTGCATTCCACCCATATTGCATTGCAAATACACTTTAGAGTTTCCCTGGCTCAAAAGAAAAGAATTTTTAGTGGAAAAAAGTCTGATATGTTGCACTCACATGACTTTCTCTACTCTTGCACTAACCATTCTTACAAACTCTTATTCCTATATCTTCTTCATGTTAGTCGAGATATATATTTGCAGAAAGTATCCTATTGTTTATTGCCTTGTTGGTGCAAGGGGAATATGGGAATACAATAGACTGTGAGAAATAGTCAAATATTTTAAAGCTTTCAAATTCCGTTGTCTTTGCAAGGATAACATATACAAAAAAGGACCAACGATGTTATATTTGACGAAAGTTTGTTTTCCGAAACCCACACAAATAACAATATCTCCGAAATGGTTCACTCTATAAAAGAATTAATTTGGACGTAAATTGTGTGTTTTAGCAAGATTTATTTAATTTAGTTGCTTCTAGGCATACGCTATAGTAACAAGTGGCTTAACACTCGGTTACTGTCCTTGTATCCTAGAGATGCACAGTAACTTCTTTTTATCACCACAAGCTCGGCCGTAGCGTGACCTGATGCTCCTGTCACCTATCTTCCTATCTCGCAGAGAGACAAACAATAGTCTAGCGTCATCCCTTGAGAGATGAAGCTCGTTCTTATCAGCGGGCTGTGTATCTCTCAGATACGACAAAATTCGTAAGTATTTTTTTCTATCCATATTTGGTTTTCTTCTCATTATTCAGTTTTTATATAGTTTTATATAGTTTTAGAAAAACCACTATGTTTTCCGTTTTGTTATAAAAGTATGTTTTCTTAAAAAAATACTGGCACATGTATCTCTGAGATACAAGGACAGTATTTATGTAGTTATTTTTTCATTCTTGCTCTTCCATTTGTTTCATTCAAAAATATCCTGAATATTATTTCTAATTAGCTATATGCTAGTAGAAAACTCTGTTATGATGTTTTTCTCAATTACAGGAACAGGATGGCATCACAAAAGGACGTTTTTGACCTAAATAATCCCAGTGATGTAGCAGATGATCACTTGATTAAGCGATCACTTATGCCTCGTTTACCTCGGTCAATTTCTGAAAGGCTTCGTGAAATTTCATCTGCAGGGCAACAAACCAGCATTCCTCATGTCAACCCTCCGAGCATTGAAGTTGCCAGTAGAAAACGTTGTTAATCCTGTTGGACCACAAAAACAACGAGGCTGACAGTATACCCGCAAGTCTTGTGGGCAGTATTTGTGCCTTCAAAATTGTGCCTTTGTTTGTATTGATGCGTGTGACACAGAAGTTTCAGAGAACGAAGAAGATTGTGACTAGTTTGATGAAGAAACTGTTTCTTTAAAATGTATTATTACTGTGTGTTTCTAAAAGTGTAAAGCAAGTTTATAATTACTACTTTTCTAATTTCATAAGAATCTTTTTCTATTTTGTTTTATTAACTTCTACTTATAAATATGTAGGTTTTTGGTTAATAAAATGCTAAACCAACATTTACTATTATTTATATATTACCTTTCCTCAAAACACTAGTGTGAATAGTGGATTTATTATGAAATTTATATCAGGTATCTCACAGATACAATGATAGCAATGGCGAAGTTTTTTGAGGACAGTATTCGAGTGTTAATAAGACTGTCTTCTGGCTTTCCACGTGTTCACTTATCCACCATCTCTAATTCACTATTTTCATTGCATTTTTTGCGTTTATTTTATACTTCTTTATTACTTTTTTATTTTTTGTCGTAGGATACGGAAGCTTAGTCCTAATCAAATCTTTGTCTTTGTATTAAAGTGAAGGTTGAATCTGATCTGTTTGCAACGACCGTTACAGATAAATCCCAAGTGCAAACTAACTAGTCGTGAGCCAACCGCACCTGACAGGCAGCTCAGTTTAACTCAATAGTTAATATGCCAATTTGCGAACAGCTTCATTCACCTTCGGTCGCTTACTAAAACATTGTACGTGCCATGAACTGCAGCTGGTTAACCGGTTCCCTCCAGGTGGAAAACGTAATCAATGTCAAGTTCAACCTTAGTTCACAAATAACCACAGGAACATTAGCGCAATTATCACCCCTTCATATGCGGCAAAAGCCAACCCTACCTAATTAATTAAATATTAAGACATTTCAAATAAATACTAAAACAGTAGCAGGTGTGTTACAAACGTATAAGGGGACAGAAAAGCTCTATTCCGTCAATGTTTAAATCAGCTAAACTCTTGGTCCAGTCATTATCTTTAGCAACTATTTAAACTATCAGAATCAGCTTGTTACAGCATTTATATGTACGCCTTGTAATCGCACTGATCTGCTTTTATTCGATAAAACGATTTATTAAGAAGGACAGGACCAATTCTTAAGTGTGTAAACTTTAAAAAAAAAGTTAACCAATTACTTTTTAAAAAATAACCAAACATATCATTAATCTCCATGTGGACCCACAACAAAGATTTTAGGCTGTCTTTACCTTTACAAAATGTAGTTCAGATATTTTCAATGGTTTCTGAGAAAAGCTAATCGATTATAGCAGAAAAATTAATTTAATGAAAAAGTTTTTATAAGAAAATCTGATGTGTTGCACTCGCATGACTTTCTCCACACTTGTACTAACTATTCCTACAAACTCTTATTCCTTTGCAGAAATTATTTCCTTGTAGGTACAAGGGAAATATTAGAGTACAGTAGGCTTTGGGCGATAGTCAAATCTTTTAGAGCTTTGAGATCCCGTTATCTTTGAACGCTTAAAACATAAAAAATGACCAACGATGTTCCATTTCACGAAAGATTTAAGTTTTCCGAAACTCACACACATAAGGAATATCTCCGAAATGTTTCACTTTCCAAGAAAATGTATTTAGACATTGTGTATTGTGTATTTTAGCAAGATACATTTTTTGTATAGTATGATTTGGTCTATGTCTAACGGTTTACCAGCTGTGCAAAACTCGTTCAGAATAAATACGAATATAGGGGCTATATCCAGAAAATTCAAGATATAAATTTCATTTGTCATCAAAATGTCTCAAACGTACGGCATTTTAATCAAAATCGTTGGACCCATTTTCAAGAAAATCAAAATGTTCGAAAAATTTTCCATTAGGATGAGGCTATTTTCTTGAAAATCTTCCTGTCGCATCCTTGGAAGACATTAAACAAATACCAACTTTGGTTTTTAAGCACCTTTTCGTTTCCGAGTTATGCTGTTCACAGACTAGCAGACGCACAGACACATACTGACGCATAGACTGACACACACACACACACACACACACACGCACACACACACACACACACACACACAAACACACACACACATACACACACACACACAAGCGGACCTTTTTCTAAAAATGTGTTTTTGGATCCAGGGGGTCTCAAAACATATATTTCCAGTGAAATCTCGACATCGAATTTATGTGTGGAATACAATGCTTCCCCTACTTAGCAGTAAAGAAAGTAAAAACTAAGTAAGCAATATCTCGTGAGTACACAGAACGCCTAAGAAAATCTCACTGCACCTCGCGTCTACCTCACATTATTTATCGTCCAAAGCCTTGGCTATTTGATTGGTTGCTTTAGGCCACGAAGCAAGGACGCGGCTCTCCTTTTGCTAAATAACCTTAATGAATAACCAAAACAAAGGATACAAAATGGCGTAGAAATGAAATACAAGCCTTCGACCGAATTGGCTAAAACCAAAATAGGTACCTATTGAGTGCATTCAGTTTGTCATGCGAACCTCTTATGATTGGTAGTCACACGTTATAGCCTAGTGTAGGACTCGCCTCTGAAGGGATTAAAATTTAAAGGGAAAGCTTGATGAGCATCCAGGTTATCGAAATGTATAATGTGTATGAGTGTAAAGATTTTCCAGGGAATGCAAATTAAAACTTGAATGGTATTCATTAAATACATAAGAAGGCAGCGCTTTATAGGAAGAAAGTAAACGGTACACTATTCTCACATTGATATCAATGTTTGTTGCTGCGTACAAGCAAACATAAATAAGTGAGTTACTGAGTAAGTGAGTGAGTGAGTGATTAATTGAGTATGTGAGTATGTGAGTGAGTAAGGAGTGAGTGTGTGAGTAATTAAGTATTTAAGTGATAAGTGATTAACCGAGTGAGTGAGTGGGTGAGTGAGTAAGTAAATAAATGATAAAATAAATAAACGATAAATGAATAAATGAGGAAATAAATAACGTAGCATATTCACCCTTCAACGCATTCTATCATTTGTTAATTAGTTAATTAAGAATAGAACAGGAATATAGACGAAAATATAACAATTTTATTGCCATAATATGATTGCCATCTCTTAAATGCGTATATTTATAGTTTCTAAGCATTACTAGTCAATTATAACAAAAGAGTAATTATTTAAGACACAGAACTTAATTTTCACAAATGTATCCCATAAAACAAATCGCTATATACAAACATAATTGATATATTACATTCCTCTAGTTCTACTTAACATTGCTGTTACTATTTGTTTTCAATTAGCAGTTATAAGCATCTATATAATACAAGTTTTCCTCACCAGCATACAAATTATGAGCCTAAGAAGTGTTGAGAAAAATCAACTGCTAATTAAACTTATCGAAAGAGAACGTTATTTGGGTCGATTCTGTAAGCTTAAATTTGGTATGAAGATCTAAAATAGAGATAATTCAAGGAAAATTTGATTGTTTTCTCTGAATTTTAACCTAATAACACCCAAGGGAGATGGGACCGGGACAGACGCGGAGGGGGACTTCGGCACTTCGACCTCAGAGATCTTTTGTGCGTGCACTCCAAAGGGGCAGTCACGGGAGGGAGGGGTGAGGCTAAAAGAGACGGAGGGTGGCCGTACCCAGAAGAGCAGGCACAGCAGAGGGCGGGTTCCCTACATTTTCCCAGTTAGAAACTCCCTGACACCAGCCAGTACACCGGTCCCCCACCGGTTCGCGCTGAGCGCCCTACTGAGTCTCATGGGCTTCGGTGTGGACACGATCCGGAGCTCGGCTGCCGTGACAGAGCGTTTCGTCCCACCATGCTGCACCCGAACGCCCGCTGATACTTTCTATTCTGAAATAGACCAAACGGATGAAAGGATGAATGAACTGATTAGTGAAGTGGAATAGAGGAAGAGGAAATTCGCGGGATGAAAGTAACATACCCAGCATTTGCCTGGCAGCCCGAAAAACCTCATGGGTTAGGCAGGTCGAATCAAACCTACGACCTCCCGAATGCGAGCCTCACACGTTACCGCGGAGCCATCTCGCTCGGTTAACAACACCCAATTAAATACATATACAAATACTGGCACGAAGCAAAAGAATAAGACGAATAGGCTTAAAGCAGGAAAAAGACTTGAAAGTAGTACAATAAAATAAATAAGGGAAGAAATTCATGTTCATTACTGTTTATGCTATTCCTTCTAAAGTATAGTATTTTGGTAATTTGTACCCGAAATGCTTATGTTGACACTTATAGATGTCGTTCGTCCCTTTTCTTTACTTGTTTATAATTGTTTGGTGTTTATGATTATGATAAATGAACTTTATTGTGTCTAATGGATTACATTAAATCCTGATTGCTGTATTAATTACGTCCAACTTGATTTTATCGGGCTTCCAAGTTAGCAAAATGTGTAGCAAATTCTTCTTCCATTTTGCAAATACTTATTTAGCCAAATCATCATTTTTGCAATAGCCAAAATAAAAAAAAGCTGCAATCCCACAAACAAGTACTGGGGTCCATCAGGAGGAACCTTCCTTGAATGAAAAATAGACCATGTATAAAAAACTTGCCTGGAATGGTCATATGTGTGGGTTAAAGTCCTTTCAAGTGCACACATCTTTTCTTTAAGTCGCCATTATATGTGTTTTCCTTTCCAAGGTTACTACTTATGGGCTTTCTCCAAGTTTATTTTCCATTAGTAGATTACGCTTTGCCCAGCACTTTGTGGATGTACTATTAATACGGAAAATCTTACATCAACATCTAACTGAAAAACCGCGAATAAATATAATGAGCATCCAAAAGTGTCATTGAAGAAAAAATATAAAGTACACACGTTCCGAGGAAATGGATAGAATCTTCTGGTTTCGAAATTTTCTCAAGTTTCAAACAATGAGCATCAAAAAATCCAATAGGTTTTGTGGGCCTTAAGCCCCAAGGCACAGTCGAGCGATGAGCAATCCCTCAATTACGGTGGTACTTGCCTTCGTTCATGTGCTATAGCGGCAAGATGTTTTGTTTTGTTGACATTATACCATAATTTTTCTATAAAATAAGGAGTGCTAAATGGGAGGGAGGTGGATGGTCACATCAACTCTAAAAGCAACCCTTAAAATATTGTGATTAGTTTTACACAAACGACAAATTCTTGTAGTATGTTTAATTGTGATATTGTTATATTCATATTTTGCAAAATTTAAAGCAAAATTGCGAAGTTTCATTTTTAAGAGTTTAATTCTCACGATCCAGTGGGATAATTAAAAATTCATATTAATATCGTCTTAAGAAACCCAATTGTAAAATATTTAATTGTTCAAAAAATAACTGCATCGTGTGAAGCAACTTTTCTAAAACGTAAAAAAAAAAAAAAAAAAAAAAAAAAAAAAAAAAAATAATAATAATAATAATAATAATAATAATAATAATAATAATAATAATAATAATAATAATATGCACTATGGAAGTTCGAGGCATTCCGAGGTGTCACGTAAGCACTCTTCTAACCAATCTGAAAATGTGCAGTTTTTAAATTATTACCAAATTAAATTTGAATAAGCTAAGTATGGAGACAAAGCAACATAGAAATTCAAATCAAATAAGAATAAAAGGTAAAAAGTACAAAATTAAAATCATCCAAATCTCCCAAAGTAAGACGTATACCCACAAGTAGTACGTAATTCAAACAGCACAGAATCATACATTCAAATGGGCTATGAACAAAGAAATGCTTTAAAAGTCAAATGGGAACACACTTCCGTGGATAAACATGTCTCCTGAATAATCCCAGGCGTTCAGTCCAAGATATATACATAATTCCATGTTAACCAGGGGCGTGAATCAACGAAATTACTCTCACAGCAGCAAGAAAATGAAATTACATATGAGTACTTACTATTGAGAAAAGTCCCTTGGTGTCACACGAAAGAAACAAGTACTCGAACAGCACATGCTGCCTTCCACACAGGAACTTGTTGCTCCTACGTCCAGAGTTCAAACTCCAACTGTCGCCTGCTGTCAAAAAGCCGGCAGGTACAGACGGTTCCAAATGTTTTGCGAGCCACGTGTTCCTAGCTGCGCTGGGTAGGCAAGATAGCTTATTGGTTGGTTATGCCAGTTGGTCTCAGAAGTCGACTTGCCAGCTCATACCTGTCTACAAGCGTAATGTGTCTTTAAGTACAAAGAAAATATTCCAGCATTTTTCTTAGACTTGGTCGTAAGAAAGTAATCTCAGTGTAAAGAAAACAACGTTAACCTTATAAAGCCAGAATGAACTCTCAGTGAGGATCGAAACTAAATATTCGGCTTTCACTCTATAACGAAATTAAATTTAAAACGTTTAAGTAATTTTGATATACCACGTTACTTTATTTCACCTATGCATGGAGACACACCTACTGACGCTGTAAAATTTAAAAATTGTTTTTATTCAGCGAAGCTGAAATCGTGCATTTGACGTAAAATTTCACATCGAATGTATGTTTGTCGGAAACAGCAGGAAAACAGAACCTCAAAGAAAATGAAAGTTTAGCCCAACACAAGTAATAGAACTACTGCAAATCGTAAAAGGGCATGCTTCAAAAAACTATGAGGCATCAACCTCTATAGGTTACAAGTAGCTTCTCCCCATCAGCTTTCTTGCCTATCACCCTTTAAGTCGTCATCATCATCATTATTATTTTACTATTATTAATCATTATTTACGAGAAATACATCTTATGCATTATCTTTGTTTAAGGCATTTTTTAAACATACCGGTGTTCTGAAATTCATGTTACAAACTTCTAGGGCTAGTAGAGGTGACTGAGTAGACAATATTTTAAATACGAACCCATGTCCGGAAACGAACCGTTTCTGTGCTACAACCATTACAAGGTATCAGATTTGCCGATCTTGTTATGCAACCTGATAGACAGTACATGACGTAAGGCTATCAGCTGCTGTCACGTGACGTTTCCCCTGCTGTGGTATCATGCCTGGAGTCCCAATCACGTGCCTGTGCAGCTCCTATACACATGGTTGAATAATACACGGACATGGTGTTAGTGTACGGCGCCGGGGAAGCGAATGGAAGAGCAGCTTATTGGCTGTATCAAGAGTGTTATCCACAACGCACGACTCCATCACATACCCTTTTTGCCAGAATGGTGCAACGGCTCCGAGAACGAGGCACCTTCACCGTCAATAGGAAGGACTGTGGTGCTCCAAGAAGATGCCGCATCCCCAAATTTGAAGAAGCTGTACTACATTACGTTGAAGAGGATCCATCAATAATACGCGAACTATTGCTCATGCGATGGATACTTCTAACATTAACTTGTGGACGGTTCTTCGCGAGCAACAACTGCATCCTCACCACCCCCAAAGGGTACAGGCGTTGCAACCAGGAGATTTTGTACCACGTGTTAACTTCTGCACGTGGTTTCTGCAATAGTGCATTGATGAGCCCCAATTTCCACGAAGAGTTCTGTTCCCCGATGAATGCCAATTCTCGGGGAAGTGTATTCCCAATTCTCGGAACAGCCATGTCTGGCAGACGAAAATGCACAGGCGATGCATGTTCAGGGGATTCCAACAGAGATTTTCTATCGTTGTCTGGGCAGGTATTGTAGACGGTCATGTGATTGGGCCATACATTTTTTCCTGCTAGGTTAACGGGTGTTTCGTATTTGATCTTCGTATTCGATTTCGTATTTGATCGGAACGTATTGCCCCTGCTGTTGGATGCCGTGCCATTGAATGTAAGGCAGGAACTGTGGTTTCAGCACGATGGTGCACCGCCGCACTTTACACTTAACGTTCGGGAACATCTTGGCCAAAGATTTGGGCAAGGATGGATAGGTCTAGGTGGTCCTAATGCATGGTCACCACGATCGCAGGATTTAACCCCATTGGACTATTTCCTATAGGGTCGCATGAACAGCTTGGTGTACGAGACTCCGGTAGAGACCCAGCAAGAACTGCTCGCACACGCTATGACCGCTGCAAAAGAGATTAGCGGTACATCAGGAGTGACGGAACGAGTGTATCAGAACCTGATTCGTTAGTACAATGTGTGCAATGACGTTGATTTTTTTTTTTTTTTTTTTTTTAATTTTTTAAATTAACGTCCTCCAACATTGTGTCATATCGGACGAATGAATGAAATGGGTGAAATGATGCTCAAATGAGCCCGAGGTCCATGGAGCTTTAAGTTACCTGACATTCGTCTTCTCAGGGTAGGGAAAACCTCGGAAAAAAACCTTACCCGGATAACTTACCCTAAGCGAGATTCGAACTGCGACCTCTTGAACGTGAGGCAGACACGCTAACCATCACGCTACCGAGGCGGGCTCAATGACGTTGATGGTCGTCACATCGAGCCTCTGTTGTATGTAGTGAGCAGTTTCAGTACAGTGTGGGACACATCAGGAGCAGAAGACAAATTCCTGTTTTCTATTGTTGACACAAGTGTTATTGTAATCAATGTAATTGTTTTGTTTCTTTGGTATAACATCATTCAATTTTCCTATGTTATGAGTTAAATGTCAAATAATTCTGCACCTAACGTCACACCACATTCGACGTGGAACTCTTATGACGTTAGTTTACTGCCTATCCGGTTGCAAAACAACACTGGCAAATCCGACAAATTGTAAAGTTCGTAGCACGGAAACGGTACGTTTCCGGACATGGGTTCTCATTTAAAATATTATCTACTCAGTCCACTCTACTAGCCCAGAAGTTTGTATCATGAATTTCAGAACAACCGGTATTTCTTAAACACCTTTATGCTACTTGAAAAAACAAGTAACTTGTTTAAATACGCATAGAAAAGAATGTGCTGATTTTTTTTTTTTCGTTTGGATAGAATGAAATTGATTATTTAGCTTTTTGTTTGCCCCTCGCTGACCACATATCAGAGGAACACACTCACAAATGTAAATAACTCTGGCGGAGCCACCGCTGGGCCTCTCGTCCATCGGGAAACATTTGCAGCCGCCTGCACCAACTCAGGAGACACCGGAAACAAGGCCGCACTACACAGAAGGTACCGAATTGCAAACACAAGCAAGTCTTACATTGAGAGATCAAACAACTGTGAAGTTAAGTGAACTATGCTACACGATGTAAATACCAAAACGCAAATACTAACTCAGTATTTAATGTCTCATATTTTATTTGCTCTTCTGCTTACCTTCAACAGGGCCATCTTAGTTTCTTGGGCCCGACAACCTAGGCTAGTTCAAGTTTGTGATGTCACTAACATTGGTGGTCTATTAATATTGTTAAAGGAGTGACATTTTGATAAACGAAGCTTTGTTTAAGGACTTAGATAGGTCATTGCGATCAGCCGTCACTGAGCGACTGAAGGGACTATTCCATAGAAATGTAATTTGGGTTAGGAAATGTTTTTTTCCTTAGAAGATGCTATACATAGTTCAGTTATACTGTTCACAGAAGGACAGACCTCACACATACATTCACAAACACACTCACTCACTCGCACAGAGAGGACTTCAGACCTTTTTCTAAAAATTATATTTTTAGACTCAAAACACCGGATTGGCTGTGTCACTGACAGGCCTAATGGCCTTATACTTTTGGTTATAATCGTTGAATTGTGTGAGTTGATATTGTAATTTATTTCTGAGATTTTCTATATCTCGGTTGGTAGCCAGATAAGGATTCGAACAATTGGTATATTTTCTTTATGTATTTAAAGCGCCTTATTTTGACGCTCCTCGATGTATTTGGTTGCAAGATGCTTGGGTCCGTGTAAAACATTAACAACATTAGCTAAAAATTGTAATAAATCGTTAACAGTCTGATGGAGCAAATTTATGTGTGGCTATTCATATAGTACTTAACTTTCTAGACTATAGTCCTTGTTTGCATTCAGATAATATATTTGGAGGTGGAAATTCTTAGTCGTCAGGTTTATAATTTTCAAGCCCTTCGCTACTACTCCATGGATATTTTGTAATTTGCGTTTGACGTTTAACTATACTTCATCCAGCCGTAGATCCACACCTTGTATCCCTCCGCGGTAATCTGATGTTCATATCAGCTGCGACTAACACAAACGCCACCTGGACTCATGCCTCATGTTTATGTTGCAACAGCAATTTACTCCGGAGTTTTAGGAATAGCACTGTTATCGCGTTACATTCAAGTAGTCTTTGCCAGGGCCATCATACATCTTGAAAACTCACAGACAGTCGCCAATATTTAAGGTACTATATTCTGTGGGGTGCTTTGGTTTCTGCGTATCGCTTTCGTCCAGAAGAGGTGTATAACAATGCCGGTAGGACATTTTATTGAGTCGCAAAGTCTGGGAGCTTGACGAGTTGTCGGATTATTGCATGTTATTATCTTTTGTAGTGAGTTGGTCCTCCTGGGATGCGGTGTAATTGCTTCTAGCCACGCGTTCTACAGTTTGTGTGGAAAATGATATTCAGCAGGCAATTCGGTGAGCTACGAGGAGACACTTTACCGGCCCTGCATTCCTCAACTCAATGAGAGTCTGAACTGCAAATGCATGACAGGAAAAGTACCTTCTCTTCTGGACTCGGGGAGACTCTGTAAATTTAACGGGTACTATCTAAACCTGCTTGGAGCTCCCATCAAAGAACTTGAGAACATTTGTATCCAAATTTTAAAGATTCTGGAACAATATTAAGTAGTAGTAGTAGTAATAATAATAATAATAATAATAATAATAATAATAATAATAATAATAATAATAATAATAATAATAATAATAATAATAATAATAATAATAATAATAATAATAATAATAATAATAATAATAATAATAATTTTTATTATTTTAATTATTATTATATATATTATATATGTATATGTTTATACCTATATGTTATATTTATCGCCCCAGCGTGAGAAAAAGCTTTTAAAGCCATAACAATTAAGTGCATAAATAAACAAATAAATAAAGAATGAACATGTAAATAATGTAACAGAAGTCTGAAAGGGGCGCAAATGTTGCAACAGTCCATTTTGCTATCGCAATGTGTCAGCATGCGTAAGTGACCTTTCGCAGGAGCAAACTGTTGCCTACCTGCCCCTCCCACTATCTCAAAAGACTCCGAACAAAGTATACATTGCATACATCGCTGATATATTGTGTATGGCCTGGGGAATGGAGAAGGCCCTGGCTATATATAGAATGCTCAGAAATTATTAAAAATAATATAGGTGGCAGAATATCTTTCGATAATGAACACATGGTCTCTGAAGTCAACTTGTAATGCTTGTGAGTGGTGCTGACCTAAGCTGTTGTGTCAAAGTCGCTGACTGGGAATGTGTACTGACCTTCAAATCCGCTCTGTTTCTGAACCGTTGGTGCTGAGGTCTGCTTAGATTCGGTATTAATATAGGTCGTGAGGCAAGACAAGAGCAATTCCGCTAGCTGTGCAATGGCAACTGTTCACCTGAAAGGCTGATGGTGGAGGAAGTTGTGCAATCATGTATGTGCAGAAGTCATAAGGTTTCCGTCCACAAACGAGTGTAGTTTGCTAGCATAGCTTTAGTGTATATTGCTAATGACATATCTATGAAAATTAACATTATAACGAACAAAGTGATTTGGTTATAACTATTGCTATGTGCCAACAATTACTTTCATGTGAATTGCAATTGTTTCAGTTGCACGCTGTTATAGTAATGTTTACTCATTCGCGGCAAGCTAGCTACCTCTCAGCCGTTGCAGAAAGGCAGAGAAGGAAAGCAGCTTCCCCTATACGCAAGAGTTGTTCACGTCTCACCTTACGACCTATACCTATCTGAACCGGCATTCTCGATGATAGGTTGATTGGACCATACATTCTTCCATTCCGTCGCAACGGACGGAGCTAACGCATCATCGTGGGACATGTATTGCCAAAACTGGACCTCTGAATGTTAGACAAAGGATCTTCTACTTCCAGCACAATGGGGCGCCAGGCTATTTTAGCATTGCTGTGAGAAATCATTTGAGAGCCACCTTCCGGAATTGATGAACTGGCCGAAGTTGCCATTTTTCTGGCCATCAAGGTCACCTGACCTCACGTGTATGGTTTTCATCCTCTGTGGGCACATGAAGAAGGAGATGTATGAAACCGATGTGGAAACAGAAGATCTCGTTGCTAGAATTGCCGCCGCCACTGGTACCATTGTGGATATGCTAGAAGTCTTCGACGGGACACAATAATCAATGGTACTACGATGTGCTGGGTGCATACGAGCATGCAATGATTCCGAATTCAAGCAGTCCCTGTGAATGCCACTGTTGTAATTAGCGTGCAGGACTACGTTCTGTGTAAATTTCCCCTAGCATTGGCAATTGCCGTCAGAAACTATACATACTTTAGTTAATTATGTTTGTTTTGATATTCTCTACATCCTGTATGAATTTGAATAGTTTTGGAACGTCCTGTATAGCAAGTAAAAGTAGTACTGCATTCACGCCAAAAATCTGATGCCGAGATTTCACTGGATATGCACGTTTTGAGGCACCCTGAGTAAAAAGCATATTTCTTGAAAACAGGTTGTACCTGTGTGTGTGTGTGTGTGTGTGTGTATGTGTGTGTGTGAGTGTGTGTGTGTGTGTGACTAAAAAATTGTGTCTTCAACTTTACTTGAAATATGATATCTCTGAAGTACTTACAGTAAGTTTTGTGGCAACAGCCATTTCCGAGATATGCGTATCGGGTTTAATTTTTCGATACTTTTCGTCATTTTTAGTTTCTCTACCATATACCTCGTATGTAGAGCAGGCATGACACTCCACCCAAAAATTCGACATCAAAATTTCAACGGAGATAAGTTTTTATATCCCTGATTACAAAACCAGTATTTTTATTTTATCTACTACATGCTTAAAATATAGAAAGTCCTGTATTCCAGCCAAAGTACTAAGTACCTATTCCCCGCTCTCTGCACATAGATTGAGGAGCTAAGAATTCATGCGGTAAATAATAGCACTTAAATATTTTTATTTTTCTGAAGACAACTGTGTTTAATTCATTATGTTAACGGCTCATTTTACCGCCGCCTACGAGACACAAACTAAAGTGTGTGGAAGATTCAGTCACTGGCAATCTCCTCCACTGTGTGCATGCCGTGATCATAACAGCAACCCCTGAATATACTGATCTATGCACCGTTTCTGTTTGTATTTCATATACATATAAAATAAAGTTGACTAGCACTTTTGGAAAGTGACTGTGTTGTTATTTATTCCGATCCACGACGTAACTAGGTGTCAAAACCGGTTGAGCCCTTGGATCACTTTTCTGTATCGTTTTGGTGGCTATCAAGATGTTCAATGCTACAAGTCCATTATGGAATATTAACATCCAAGATACAGCCACGGTCTATCAGCACATTGTAACGTACACCAAGGAAACCATTTGCACAGCTGCTTGAAATGCATCATGCTTAGAGCAACAGATAAGACTATAGCAACATAAGCTTCGGAGTATTTGTTAGCATGCATGGATCAAAAATTCTGAAAAGCTACGCAAGAATTAGTTTTATTTATTGTGTATGAGTTCCGTAGCAACATTTACCACCAACAATTCTACGCATGGTTTCTGCTCTGCACCGCCATCTACCGACAACAAAGAAATTAAATGTTACTTCTTCGGCCGCTCTTTCTGTTCTGCCATCTACTGAGTAATGCCGAAGTAGCCTATCGGCGGCTCAGTTCGTCTTAAGTACTCCATTAAACGTCACAAATCACTTCAACCTTGGAGCCAACATTTTCCCACATGTGACAATAATTCTCAACCTTAGACTAAGAGAGACTGATAGCTTTGCTATCACCAACGCAGAGCAGATTCACAAGCTTAAGAGGAGGTGTGACATTATCCGCTTCTCAAATGCGACCAACTCTTTCGCTGAAAAGACCGCGGGTATCACAAGGACCATCTAAAAGAGGCACTAAAGCGCTCTCTAAAATTTGGCAAGACCATATAGAATTCCTTAATGCTGAGGAATAGACCTGTATGCCACGACTTTCAAAAACGGCATTCAGACAGCTAAGGCCGCCATTCAAAAGCCGGATGGCGGCCTCAAGAAAGATGCTTCTCCTGCAGCCAACTCAGCGTCCGTCCGAGTCCTCATCTGTGAATCATACTTTAGTGTTGAATCATATCAAGGTACCTCCCATTCAACTACAGCCATTCCCTGAAGACACTGAAACTTGGGCACGATTCCGGAGTTAGTTAGAATCGTCCATGGACAAGGATCCGGTTCCTTCCGCCGTCAACAAACACAGTCTTTTTCCCCATAGGTATTTGGAGGTTGAATCTAGAACACTGGTGGAAGGAATTGCTGTCGTCACCAATTTTTATAAGAAGACAAAGAAAATACATAGGCTCACTTGGACTGTTTAGAAGGGTGTGCAGCATTTACGCTCAGAATTCATCACTTGTGCTTCGAAACCCTTTTAACAGACCTGGATGTAACATCAGTTGCGCTCCAAACCCCTTATCACAGACTTATGTAACTGCATGAATGGCGCTCCGAACACCCTGCAGAGGAACACATCGGTGTTACTTAGACAAGGAAGAAACAAGGCATAAACTACATAGTATTCATTTCTCTTTTGAACTGTATGCAAAAGTAGGCCAGTATTCGGAGCTGGAATTCAGAATTTTGGCAACTGAGACTCCACGCGGAGTCAACATGTAACTGTCACTTCCTTAAGCTCAGGGTTACTATTCGTCTTCAAGAACAGAGGCAGAGGTTTCCCTTTTCTGAAGCGCAGAGATTGTTTTATGACAGTGATTAGTTGTGGGTAGCACACATTTCCTTTGAGCAGCAACAGCACACGCGTTGAGTAAACCGAGACTACGATAAATGAATGCTTAGGCTTCCACGGCCTGTGTCTTGATCAGTACAAGGGGCGGAGCCAAGAGACCAATCAGAGACAGGGGACGGGAGCGCCAGAGAACAGCGTCGGGTATATAAGCGAGAGCATCAGGAAGCTCACAACAGGATGAGCGAAATGTCGGAAATGTCAAGAAAAATGACGCGGCCTTTACTGGAAGCCAAGAGCACTGATCAGAGTCTGCGATATTTAAACAGCACTTTTTAACCCTACCCGTTGAAATGACGGAGAGTCCTAAGTCTCTACAAACTGGAAAGGAAATGCAGAAGTGCAAAAACTGACCTCAAGCGCAACTGATGAATACCCTATCTGGGGTAATCTAACCACCAAGGGTTAGATGGATTTGAAGCAGATATAAACTGACCACGAGCGCAACTGATGTACTCCGGCTTAGAAAACATCAGACCCGTTCAGTGCCACAATCGGACGCTCTAAACTCAGCGCTTATAGAATGTCAGCGATGCATACAGGATCTCCGATCACTAGAGAAGTTTGTGAATTCATACGATAGAGTTATTGCCCGCAAGATTTTGCGTGTCTTTCAGGATGAGTGACATTTCTGGATTGTTCACGCAAAGCGGGGAGACACTTCTGAAGAGACTGTACTCAAACTAATGGAGTTCCTTGGAGAGCAAGTAAACGGAGATCTTAGCAGATATAAGGTATGTTGTACGGTATATTATACAGGTGCTAGGATTACAACCGGAGATATTTGCATTGCTAATTCAAGACAATTTAATGGATAACATTATTTCATTGCCAGACTAACAACTTTAGTTATTAAGAGTGATATATTTTCAGGTTGGTTAGCCCCTTCAAGTGGGCTTGGCACATATGCATTTATTTTCCCAGAGAGCGCGGGACAGATTGTTGGGAGGGGGCACACTCCGCAATAACAAACGAGTTCACTCTCATGAATGTAATAAGTAATAACAGATAGAGAGATTAGTTACGGTTTCTATATATCCAAATATTCTACGTTATCTACAACTTATATTTTTATTGAGAAAGAAATGAGAAATGCAGTTTGAATACGTGTAACAGAGGATTTAATGCGTATTCTTACATTTCAGCGCAGTTATTGTTTATTTTAATGCTTAATTGAGTTCGAGGCTACCTGTGACAGCAACATAAGTATTGAAGTGTGAGCACATGGAAGAAAAAGCGATATTCTATACTTACAGACGTTGTTCATTTCTCGACTCAATTACGACTGTGCGGAAAACATCAGGCAATAAATTATATGATGTGTTTGTGGGAAAACTGTCAGACGAATAGAAAACCAACTAACGCACATCTTAAGATACTAATTACCAAACATTCTGCTTTATACCCTAACACACACCCACATACACATATAATATACATACACATATGATATGGTAAATTAATCAAAACTGTTAATGCCATTTTTGAGAAAAGGAAAATATTGGAATAATTTCCAATCTAAAGGTTGGTTTGAAATGGGGGATGTTTTTGCTTATCTTTGTGTTACATGCACTGAACTTAAATATCAGGTTTATTATTTAACGGACTTACCCTTTAGAGTCATGCTGTTCACATACAGATATACACACAGACGTTTTACTAAAAAGGTCCTTTTTTTAATTTGGGGAGCCTCAAAATCCGCATTTTCGGCAAAATCTCAATATAGAATTTTTGGTTGGAGTATAATAATTCTACTTACCGTAATTACCTAGTAGAGAAAGTAAACATGGGCATTTAACAACCTGCGCGAAAGTGGCCCGGGTTCGATCTCAGGCAACCGCATGTGGGATTTGTGGTGGACGAAGGGGCGCTGGGGCGGGTTTCCTCCGGGTTCTCCGGTTTCCCCCGTCATCTCATTCCACCGATGCTCCATCTTCATCCTATGTATCATCGGTGTCACCGCCTGCGGTGCCGTATGTGGTAAAAGTGGGCGTTAAGCACTACCAAAAAACTGCTTTCCTAAAGTACCTTTCAGACCTAAAGCCTCTAGTCAAGGAAGAGGACATTTGATGACGGGAGGTATCGGAAGAAGGATAAGTCTTATACAGAGATTGAGTAAGGATAATAAAGTATTCACCTCTTTACATTATTACTTTATTGTCATCTTTCATCAGTGAAAACAATGCAAAGTATCAAGTACAAAGGGTGCAATAATTACTTTTTACCGCTTCAGAAGCTTTCATCTTTGGTCAATGGAATGTGCAATCTTATGGGAAAAAGCCATCAATCTCGCATATTTATAACTTCTTCAGAGTTTATATTTCTCCCTTACTTAAGCCTTTTAATACTCAAAACGTCTTCCTTAAATGTTTAAGCCATATTTGTTCCATTGTAAAAATGCTTATCTAATACCATGCTCAAAATACTCGTCCAGACAAAATAGTTATTTCTTACATTTGTGTTAAAAAACATCAAACAAAGGAATACATATTTACCAAACTATATACATAGATTAGTTGAGAATGGGTTACACTACTACAGTATTGCATAGATATTCTAATTAAGGATTAATGAAATGCTATGTCAACAGTGAGTTTGTATTAAACCTGTAGTATAAATACCATTGTTTGTGAGGATCACCGACAATATTCTGTTTCCAAAATACTTCGTTAATATGTTAGCACTGGCGTACTTTTAAATTAACTCTGTATTTCTTTATTTATACCAGTAAGCTGAATACTGTTTTCCTTCATTTAAGCTCAAAGAGATCCTTAAATTTTAAGTTGAACAAGTTTATTACCTTTCTTCATTTGACGAATCAAAGCAAATGTAAATGGTTAGATAAAGGCTGAAAATGCTTATTATTTGAATATTAGCAAACGAAGAGATACACACTCACACACACTCACGCATTCTCCATTTCACTATACTTACTACATGTAACAAATTGGTCTTCTTAATACAAACAACCCTCTCTTTGGCAAGTCTATAGAACATTTCAAATACCAAACTTGCTTTATGTCAAGTCTTGGCCATGATGAATGAAAGTGTTTCTCAGTCGTAATATCACCCAATTTAAGTAAAGTACAAAACATCATCCTCACAAATATGTCCAAGTTCCTTACAGCTCTTATATAGGAACAAAGTATACCGTTCATGCACAACCTTTTGATCACAAACGTGTGCAAAAGCTAATTCAGATTTCAACACTGAAAACATTGAAACATTCATATCTATAGAAATGTTGTGTTCTAACAGAAATTAACATATACTGTTTAATACTACATACATATATTCGATAAATACAGTCAGAGATCTATGTAACCACAAGACGTTATTACTACATCGTTTAACGTGATGTAACATAATCTGTGTTAAATCCACATTAATTCCTCTCCTCGATATCTCTAATTTTTATACGTCTTGTACAAACAATCCTTATAAAAGCTTATTTTCTCTGTTTACTTCATGTTAATCAAAAGAAACCTTTGGAAAATGCTTTCTTTATATATCTCATTGTAGTTACGAGTAGGATACTCGACAGTGAATCGATAGTCAGATATTTGAAAGCTCGTTACTACGGTATGCACCACAAATTACAGTACTGGTATTCGTGCAGCCCTAACGCGCATGCTTGTGCGTCTACGTGTTGTTGCACCACTATGATGTATTCTTAGTTGTGTAACGATCTTGTGCTCTGTGATTGGAAGTGACTATGTGTCTCACTATGGAGGAAAAAATGTTCATAGTAGAGAGTTATTTTCGCTGGTACGGAAATGGTTATGAATGCGGGCCGAGTTTAAACTTAGTGGTGGAACAATGTCATCAAAGATTTAATAAGCAACAGGGTTAAGCTGTCTATCGTATGGGTAGTGCATTTTGTCAACGGAAGGCAGGATCTGGTAGACCAGTAACTGTGTCCAGGACGTGTCCTCAATCAGGTGTTGCAGTCACCAAGGCGATGTCTTCGATGAGCAGCCCTGAAATTAAGCATCACCAATACGTCTCTTTGACGATTGCTAAAAGACGTAGGTGGGTTTCCGTATCGAGTAAGATTGGACAATGATTGACGGACCAGGATAGGCATCTAAGGATTGAATATTGTGCACGATTTTTGGCTATGGTGTACCAGAATCCAGATTTTTTTGTTCAACGTGTGGATCACCGATGAAAGTCGCATTCACTTGGATGATTTGACCACTCGCCAAACAACTCGCTTTCTTGGTTTCAAGAGGCCAGACGTTATCGTCCAGAAAACGCTACATAGTATGCCTATAACTATTTGGTGTGGAGTGTCACGAAACGGTGTGCTAGGTCCATGTTTCCTTGAGGATGATGATGGTGCACCTCTTACTGTTAACTAATGTTAAAAGAGAAAGTTTTCAGTTGTACAAATCCACCCCAAACTGTGCCTGCATTACATCAGAAGATCGTCCCGTTTTTGAGGACTCTGAAACAACCTAAATTCCAGAATATGTTTCAAAATCTGCATCATCGTTATGAACACTGCCTACGGTGCAATGGAGCACATTTAGAGCATTTACATCATCATTCCGATAACCAAATAATAACAATAACAGTAACGTAATTTTCCAGTACTGGATTTTTGGCGCACATTGTCCTGGAGTTGCAAATCCATAGTATTTCTGAGACACCACCAAAAACTACTGATCAGAGAGAACATTTTAAAAATATAAACAATAAGTAGAGTTTCTGTCACGTTCAATGCCAGAAAAAAGAATATTTGAAATGAATCGTGTGTTTTAAAGAGGCGTGTTTTTACTTATTTCTTATGATTTACTCGTAATGCAATAGTGCTTCAGTATGAAGAGGATTTTACAGGTTATTCCCAGAAAGTTCAAGATATAGACATTACTTATCACTTAAGTATGTTAAACTTAAGGTATTTTAATCAAAGTTGTTCAGATTCCCCACACAAGGTGGAGATTTTTTAAGTATTTTTGTGTAGCTTCTATGGAAAGTGCTGAGCCTGAATGCAAATTTTGTATGTATCGGACCTTTCGTTTTTGGGTTATGCTGCTCCCAAACATGAGCCTTTTTATAAGAGATTTCCTCGAAATCACGGGGTCTTGAAATCTGTATTTGAGGTGAAGTCTGGACGTCGCATGTTTCTTAAATAATTCCTCTTAGCTATAGTTAGGTTTACAGAAAGTAAACGCCTTTACGTGGTAGTAGAGTTCATAGGAAAGCGAGCAAAAAACAACCGAGAGGGAAGGTTCAGGCGGTAATATATGTGGCTCGCATTAGGGAAGTCGTGGGTTTGATTCCCGCGGCCGACCTTCCCGACCTTGAGTTTTTCGGAGGTTTTCTCAGGTCCCTCAGGCGAATGCTGGAAAGGATATTTACCTTGTATCCCTCGTTCCACTTCGTTTCATTTATCTCTATCCGGTCTTTCTAGGTTGTAAGAGTCAGCGGATTTGCTGGCGGGCTGCGCTGCTGTGGTGATTGGGCTCTGGGATTACGGCACTCGGCTGAGGGGAGGCGCTGTGGTCGGCTGGTCGTCAGCTGGGACTCGCTGGTGGTGGGCAACCCTAGAACTCCGTCGGGCTGAGGAACTTGCCTGCACATGTTAGAAACTCGCCGTAGTTATATTTCCGCATGTGAGGAGTTCTGGTGGCCTGTGGAGTACTTTCACATCATCCTTCCTCCTAGGGTCTGACGCACAATACGCCATCGGTTGACGTGCCGGAATCACTATCGTAACGGACAGACAAACGATAAATAACAAGGAAAACCAGTTAAATTACTTGTTTTAAGAGCAGGTATCTTCTCTTCTCTATTTTAATACCTATATATTAAACATAAGAGAAAAGTAAGGCTAATTCTCACACTGAGAGCATCTACGTAAGTTTAGTTATATATTTAACTTCAAAATTCTGTAACAAGTGGGCCTCTCTCCATCATGATCACTAAAGGCCGGAGGCATGTGCGTTTTTCCATAGATATACTGCACATGGACTTTACTGTTATCACTCGAGCATCTAAACAACAGCAGGCAGGTACAGCCTAACCGTGAAAACAGCCTCACTGCAGACAACTTACAATCATCATATGAAGACTAAAGAACACTATCACTCCACGTCTGCAGCTCACTGCGAGAAGAAACAAAACAGTCGCTTTATACTACACCTTGACCTTGCGTCTGCATACACTTTCAGAGCAATGCTTCACTAGTTTGCAGAGTACTGCGTTACGTTGTTTTCGACTCTTGCTTCTAGTGGCAGTTGTTTGCACATTTGATGGCCGTGCTGTACTTCTGACGTCATTAATACTCTCCGTCCAGCTAACCTGTATCGCATGCGAGCGCACATCCCTCCGGACTTTAATGATCATGAGATCTTCAAACATTCTTCAAATATTGACTATACCACATAGTATGTTATTTATGAAGGTGATATGTAGAACGACCCAAGCGTACAATTTCTATACCTTTCCTTCTTATGATATAGCATGAACACTTCTGTTTATTCCACAGCGCATTATGCTTGAAGACTCTCAAATTCGCTTTGGAACTGCAAACAAATTAGAAAAAGAGAAGTTACTTCGATATCAGATGGATATAGCTTTGTGCAGTAAGGAAATCCCGATATAATCAACGTTTCTTATCCATATTAATGTTATTTCATGAAATTTTCTCATACTCTTTTGCCAATATGACCGAATTCTTTTAATTTCTTCGCCTTGTGGTTAAAATGACGTCTGTCGGTATTTATCTTTTGCTTTAAATGGATGAAAACAACTTCAGGCTCAGACTAAATGAAATAATAACTACATTTCGGCCTGTTCATTCAGTGTGGTGAGGTTGATGGCGAGTCCGTCATCCAGTCATGAGCTCTGGAGAGAAATCTTCATCCGTCGTCTCTGACATGCTGCCCATACAGAACACCTCCCGTTCCTTGAGAGGAACTGGAGATTCCAGGGGCAAAGAAGCGTCTCCAGGTAGAAGAGGTGTTGGCTGCGGCTTCCAGTAGCTGTACTGATAGCCCTGTAAAAGAATGTGTCCTCATTAGTCCCAACATGAGGTAATCCACATAGCAACCTGAAAACATCTGAGAAAATAGCAACTTAATTTACCCAAAAATTAACTCAAAATGCGATACCATTTTTAGTAACATTAGAAGGAATAACTTTCAAAACTGACGTCTATAATTCTTAAATAGGTGATTTCACTCAGTGATTTCTTATTGATTTGATTATGCGCGTATTCTCGACTTTTTAGTGCTCTCTGCATCATTTCCTATTTTACATTCCTCTCCTAACTCTTCCAATCCGGTAGACAGCGAAGGGCTACAACCGCAATGTGGTTGGCACTGAACATATCATAAAAACAAAGCAATGGACCAGAGAGTTAACTATCCGTCACTGGCTGCTACATTTATTTATGTATTACGCTCCGCGACAAAGCTGTGGGTTTTGCATAGACTAGTGAAACGCTGCAAGCTTAATTCTGCCCATGAATGTACACACAACAGGAATCCGAATGGAGCTCCTCCTAATTACGTAAGCATCTCCAGAGAGAAAAGGCTGGTCATCACTGATTCAATTAATGCAACATATGAAAACGCCGACATAGATTTATGAATGTGATAAGCTTAATTTTATTAGGCTAAGGAAGGATGAAGGGGATGTATTGCGGGAAATAGGAAACAGGAAACATGTAAGACCGATCGACACGTGCTGTAGCGGTTCAAATTGCCCGCTACTAGTCAATTGTTCAACTGGCCTGCTCGCGCCAGTTATAGAGGGCTCTGATTCAGCTATTGTCTCGCTAGTATTCCTTTCGCCCCCTGCGCCCCTGCAGTGGTATATGTTGCCCTCACTTTGTAGTAACTTAGGCAGTTAACATCAAAGAGAGTATACAAGCAACAACTGACCCATTGACCCGACGGGCAGAGCTGGTCCATGGCATTAATGGAACTATGGGAAACTTGCAGATATTGTGACGGATCATAGCTCAGCAGGCGAATCGGGTGAAGTAGTCGGCTGGTTTATATTTTATGCGGTCTTTAATAATTTTAAACTTCAGCTACGGATCCGACCTGGTGAAACATGGAACATCGTACCTCCTACGCAACTCACGTCCTCGTTTGTTTGTAGGAGTGTAGTGTGGTACTTTATATAGGGGTCGGCAAATCTGCACCGGCTGATGATATAACGTAATACCACGGTAAGGGGCAAATTACTGCACCGTGCTTCAAGCCTCGCTCCTTCAAACAACATGCATTCAAATGCAAACATGCAGCGGTGTACCCCACATCGATACGATATGATTATCGAAACCACGAAATCGCAAGGGAACCTTCCTACATAAATATGTAGGTATGTTAGGAAAGTTAAAAAAGCATTTGAAGACAAAGGGTTTCATGATCGCAAAGCAATGAACCATGACTTTCAACTTTTCGCAAATTCATGTGGGCATTCATTTAGTAAAACTACACTTACAAATTCGGGTTGTGAATTTACGGACAAATACAATTTTGAAATCACAATCACAAAATCAAGCAGGATTAGATTTATTTAGAGAACTGGATGTGGAAACATTTCCGTCTCTCCATTCATTTGCTGCGCATATTAGTGCTATGTTTCTAGGCAATCTTTACCTGAACTGAAGATTATAAAATCTAAAAGTAGATGGAGAATGACAGATAAAAACATATTGGCACTGTTATACGTCAATACTTGTGAACTCATATTAAATATACGCGAAACTGCAAGGCTCTAGCTAGATAAAACAAAGAATGAGATGAAACTTTAATGTTAAAGCCCTCTAAATCTGTCTATATGTATTAAACAAATGCATATAAAATCAAATATGTTTTAGGGAAGTTCCTATACTGCCACTGCACCTTCGCAAACCCCCTCCTTCGAACTTTACGTTATGTGCATGCCGAGTTGGGTTCCGTGATGTTACTATTCCTCCAATCGCGATGAGCAATGTATCGACTCTTGCTTTAGATGATTAAACCTTCCTGATATGTTCATTGTAGTTTGAATTTCGTAGCCAGAGTTACAAATCAGAATTTGCCATCCTTCACCACCTCTTTCACCTGCAGCTCCCCGGCAATCTAAACCTTCTCACATTGGTAGGTGGGCGCCGTGCCATACAGACGCGATGTCACATTACTTAAATGTAAGGATTTTACAAACAAAACATATATGACTAAAATTACTCACATACTTATTTATAGCTAAATCATCATGTGATGGAGCTTATAGCTTCAGACATAAAATAAGACAAAGAATATGAAGACCAAGTGTTCAAACATTAAAAAAGCAATAAAAGTGTGCATTATTAACATTTTAGCTGTGTTTTTACGTATGATTATCGTACATAAGCATCCTCTGTGAAGAAAAGTAGGCTTGCCTGATTTAATGTGGCGGTTCCAGAACTACGGTCCGCGTGCCCCGTGATGCGCGTGCTGCTGGTGCTGGCGCAACTCTGGTTTGGGACGGGCTGCGACGCTGTGGATGCAGCGGCGGAACTCCGATTTACTGCAGGTCGTCGCCAAAGTCTTGGTTTCCTTCTAGGCAATGGTTTCCCTCCTTTCAGAGTTTCCACGTCACGCAATTTTCCATCACCTTCACAGCTTCTGCGTGTCTCTTCCTCCTTCTGCAACATAGGTATACAGTTCCTTCAGGAATATCCGGCCATTTTGTTGTATCTACATCATTTATCGTTACGTGCTTCAATAAATCCCATGAATATTAATGTGATCAGGTTGAACTTGCTAGCTGGCTTCCATTCAGATTTCGAAGTTGGGAGATCCATTTATGTAATAAGAAAGCAACCATTTAAATCTTACATCAGAGGTGGGCAAAAGGGGATCCATGAATCCGCCAGATTCGTGAACCTTTCGCCGTGTAACCATGCAACACTACCGCACAAAACTCCTTTCTTAGTTGATTTGGGATTCCACAGATCACTTCCAGTCGTTTGGCGACCGGTGTCAGTGGAGGAATTATGTTCTGTGTCAGCACCGTCTATCTCATTTTAAGTAGATATTACATGGTTCTCTTCGAGCCAACATAGAACATCTTTATTGTAGATATGCCGCATACAATGAAAATACTATAAGTGTTTCTATTCTAGATTTTTATATTTGTTGCATACATTCACCACCACGACCACCATGACCACCACGACCACCACTACACGCACCACCACGACCACCACCACGACCACCACGACCACCACCACAACCACCACCACGACCACCACCACAACCACCACCACGACCACCACGACCACCACGACCACCACCACAACCACCACGACCACCGCGACCACCACAACCACCACCACGACCACCACCACAACCACCACCACGACCACCTCCACGACCACCATGACCACCACCACAACCACCCCCACGACCACCGCGACCACCACCACCACAACCAACACCACGACCACCGCGACCACCACAACCATCACCACATCCACCACCACGACCACCGCGACCACCACGACCACCACCACAACCACCACCACGACGACCACCACGACCACCACCACCATGACCACCACCACGACCACCACCACGACCATCACCACGACCACCACGACCACCGCGACCACCACAACCATCACCACCACGACCACCGCGACCACCATGGCCACCACCACGACCACCACGACCACCACCACAACCACCACCACGACCACCACCACCACGTCCACCACCGCGACCACCACAACCATCACCACAACCACCACCACCACGACCACCACAACCACCACCACCACTACCTCAACCACCGCCATGGCCACCACGACCACCACCACCACCACGACCACCATGACCACCACCACCACAACCACCACCACGACCACTGCGACCACCACAACCATCACCACAACCACCACCACGACGACCACCACCACCACAACCACCACCACGACCACGACCACCACCACCACAACCACCACGACCACCGCGACCACCACAACCATCACCACAATCACCATCACGACCACCGCGACCACCACTACCACCACCACGACCACTACCACAACCACCACCACGACCACCGCGTCCACCACGACCACCACCACGACCACGACCACCACCACGACCACCACAACCACCACCACAACCAGCACCACGACCACCGCGACCACCACGACCACCACCACGACCACCGCGACCACCACAACCACCGCCACGACCACCACGACCACCACCACCACCCCACCACCACCGCCACCGCCAACACCACCACAACAACAACAAAAAGGCAACAAATTTTCGGTTCCTTTAAATTTAATTTACACAAAAACCGTTGAATCTGTTGAAATACGCCAAAGGGAAAAGTTGTTGTTTATGCAATTTTCTATGAATATAGCCACAAATCAAGAACCTTCAATCAATAATAATTCAACTAGGCGATGCTAACTTTTTTTTGATGAAAATATTGTTTTCTAGAAAACTATAAACTTTTCAACATTTTGGTATTGGAGTTTCTTGTTATTCGCAACATGAGAAATTCTCTGTTAAAGTCTGACGGATTATTTCACTTCCAGCCTGAAATTTCATGAAATCCGAGAAAACAAAGAACTTCTTAATTTTAAGTCTATAAATTCCTGACATCCCTGAATGAAAAATGCACAATTTGTCCCCAAACGCCATTCTTAAATACCCTACTGCATGTTTTAATATCGCGTGGATTTTAACGTGAGCTATGTATTTAAATCGTTTTTACTTGTTTCCTCTTTATTGAACCTTTTAGTGTTTTTCTTCCTGTAAAATGTTTCTTGCTGAGCAGTTTTTATATCGCTAATGCAACTCGTTCCACATGTTCACAGATACATAATAAATAAAAGTTGTCCGGAATATTATTTTCAGATGTGTCTAGGTTTAATTTCGAAACACTTAAAATACAGTTTTTATTTTGTAGTCTAAGCTGAAGGAAATACAGACAGAACTATAGAGGTTTTAAAAAATTACATCTATTTTTACTTTCTCTGCTACGTAAGTAGACGAAGTATTGTATTCCATCCAAAAAATTCGATACCAAGATTTCACTGGAAATACATGCTTTGAGGCCCCCTGAATCCAAAAAAGAATGTTTATAAAAAGAAGTCCGCGCGCGAGCGCGCGCGTCTGAGTGTATGTGTGTGTATCTGTGTGTGTGTGTGTGTGTGTGTGTGTGCGCGCGCGCGCGCGCCCGTCAGTCTGTGGACAGCACAATTAAAAAACGAAAGGTCAGTATATAAGTCTCGTGTCTTTCGAACATTTTGAGCTTCTTGAAAATGGCTCTAACGATTTTGATTAAAGTGCCATAAGCTTGAGATATTTTTATGACAAATGAAATGCACGTATGTCTTGAATTTTCTGGGCTATTTTGGCATAAATGTTAAACCGTAAGAGATAGACCAAATCTTATTATACAAAAAATACAGATCTTGCTAAAACTTTTCCTTTTTTATTAGAGTAAACCATTTTGGAGATATTTCTTGTTATTTGTCTGAGTTTTGGAGAACTTATACTTATGTCAAATAGAACATCGTTATTCATTTTTTATATGTTAACCGTGCAAAGAGAACGGAATTTGAAAGCTTAAAAAGATTTGACTCAAAGTCTACCATATTTCCATATTATCCTTCCACCTACAATAGGATAATTTCCGGAAATGTTTATCTCAGCTAACACGAAGAAGATATAAGAATAGGAGTTTGTAAGAATGGTTAGTACAAGAGTAGAGAAAGTCATGTGAGTGCAACACATCGGATTTTTAACCTAGAATTAAAATATTGGATCACAATTTGAACTTTTTGGTTGCGAAAAGGTGTTTTAGTGACCTAACAAAAGAATTAAGAAATTTGATCATAATTTCTGAACTAATGGAATAAACTGGATGAATTATGGGCTGTAACATGTTTTCGTTACACTTTATCTGTGATGTAACTTTAAAAAAAGGTAACATTATTAGTTTATAATTTAATACTTAAATATTCTTAAAAAATCAGTTGCATAGCATGAAAGTAGGTACAAGTTAAAGTATAATGAAAACACAAAACCCAAATACTGACATATTTCACATTTTTTGCCATATTCCGCCGGTGTATCCCCTTAAGTCTCCTGTATTCCTTTATTGCCTTATAGCTACATGGAAATATCCAATAAGACAATTTATGAAAATGTTTTATCTTGAAGTAGACAGATGAAGACACTTTAGTTTGTTAAAGAAAGCGTAGAGAAAGTCAAAAGAATGTAAGCCATCAGATGTTATCAGTGAAACGGTCTGAGCAATTTTACTGAAGACCACACAGACAAAATATGACATCAATGTGACGGTCTCTCCTTGTTAGATTAAGCCAACTGAAGGAACTAGTTCCGTTGTATGTGTGTAAGTAGAGAAGAAATTAAATTGCTGACGAGGAGGAAGAAACCCCTGGTAACAGACGAGCCCGCATACACCAGTGACTGTATCTAGCTGGTGATAGAGTACTTGGCTCGGCAACATGACTACGGTAATCAAATTCGCTCTGCCCGCAGGTAATTAAAGTTTCCAACTCCGGAAAATTCCTCAGGATGCGGACCCCAAGTGGGGGTAATCTTGTGGCAGGAACTAACTTAAAATAATAGTCATTATATGAATTATTAACTGCAGTAACCAGATTCCCTGTTTCACATTTGCCGTTTGCAGATGGTGAGCAAGAAGAAATATCCGGTTGGAGATGAATACTCTACGAGATTCACCAAGCTTCAAGATGTTTCTGAGTGGGAAACCCTATTGGGCTTGTAGACCAACGTTGTAATTAGAGCCCGCATTTGTATGCATAGTCAAGCAGCAAAATATGTCACTGCAATGCAACAGATTTTTGTGTATATTTGCATGTATGAGTTCTTTACTCACTCCTGTACAAAATATTCTTACAAGTGCTTATTCTTCTATCTACTTCGTGTTAATCGAGATAAACTTCGGTGAAATTTTATTGCATATTTCCCTGTGGGTAAAACAGGATGAGTGTGCAGTAAGTTTAAGCGATAGTGAAATCCTTTAAGAGCAAGTCACCCGGTGATGACTTTCAAATACCATTCTCTTTGCGTGACTAGTAGAAAAAAATCTGATGTGTTGCACTCACATGACCTTCTCTACTCTTGTACTAACCATTCTTACAAACTCTTATTCCTATATCTTTTTCCTGTTAGTTAAGATAAACATTTGTACAAATTATCTTATTGTTTATTTCCTCGTAGGTGCAAGAGGGATATTAGCATAGAATAGGCTTTGTGCGATAGTCAAATATTTTAAAGTTTTGATATTCCATTCTCTTTGCACACTTAATATAAAAAAAATGAACAACGATGTTGTATTTCGCTAAAGTTCTAAGTTTTCCGAAACTCTCACACATAACAAGGAAAGGTTCAAACTACAAGAAAATTTATTCAGACATAAAGTGTGTATTTTAGTAAGATCATCTTTTCTACAGTATGATTTGGTATATCTCTAACGGTTTACCAGTAATGCAAAAGTCGTCCAGAGTAAATACGACTACAGGGGCTATAGCAAGAAAACTCAAGATATACGTTTCATTTGTCACAAAAATATCTCAAACATATGCGATTTTAATCAAAATCGTTGAGCCATTTTCAAGAAAATTAAAGTTTTCGAAAACTTTTTCATGTAAAGGGTAGTTTAGGGTGGAGCTATTTTCTTCAAAATCTTCGTGTCGCATCCTTGAAAGACATTACACTTAAATACCAACTTTGGTTTTCGACCGACTTTTCGTTTTTGAGTTATGCTGTCCACAAGGTGACAGACACACAGACTGACACACACACGCGCGTGCGCGCGGACCTTTTTCTAAAAATGCTTTTTTTTTTTGGATTCAGGGGGTCTCAAAACATATATTTCCGGTGAAATCTAGACATCGAATTTTTGGGTGGAATACAATACTTCCCCTACTTACCAGTAGAGAAAGTAAAAATACGATTAACAACATTGGTCTTCTTAGCACGATAGTAGCGCTGCTGCTTGCCAAACGGGGGACAAGGGTTCGATTTCCGGTATCGGCGTGGGGACTTTCTCCCGCTGGGAGCTTGGGCCCGGGGTGCACTCACCCTCGTTAGGTGCCTGAGGCCAATTGATGAGCTACTTAATTGAAAAGTAGCGGCCCCTGGTCAAGAAGACCGCATAACTGGCCGGGAGGGAATGGGGCTCTGACCACGCTCCACTTCCAGTACTGCACCCCACTCATGACGCCTGTGATGGGAAGAGGTGAGGGACGCAGCGGTCGGGCCGTCAGCCTTAGCCCGGATGGGCTGTTGTGCCACGGGGTTAAGGGGGAGAAAATTTTTGAAAATGCAAATGAATAACAAGAAATATGAACGAAAATGTTAAATAATGTATTTGACGTAAATTGAGTGATTTAACAAGATACACATTTCTTAGTGTAGTAAGATTTTGTCTATCTATAACGGTTTGTCAGTTATGCAAAAGTTATTCATTATTAAGACTTCATAAGCAATTCCCAGAACATTCAAAACATACATTTCATTTGTTATAAAAATATCTTAAACATATGATCATACCATATGATCGTAATCGTTGAAGCATTTAGGAAAAAATTAAACTTTTCGAGTTTTCGAATTTTTCTTGTAAAGGGTAAGTTGGGGTGGGGAATATTCTTGAAGGTCTTCCTTTCGGGTCCTATAAAAATGAATTTAAAAACCTTGTTTTTTAGTTCTGTTTTTTTTTTTTTTTTTTTTTTTTTTTTTTTTTTTTTTTTTTTTTTTTAGATTCGGGATCTACCAGTGAAATCTTGAAATAGAATGTTTGGTTTGGTAGGAAGGCAATACTTACCCTACTTCTTATACGTAGTTGAGAATTTAATAAGTGAACAAAAGTCCAATATACTGCTTGTTTTTCGGTATTCCCTTACAAGTAGCATAGTTTTCAGGATCATTAAGATAAATAGTCACACTGCTGATTCCAGTTAAGGCCACGTTCAGTTCCCAAAGTCATGGAGGGTGAGATGGGGTGAAAAAGTATAAAAAAATTAGCAAATTAATGTGGCATCTATATTTTGAGTTCGCTGAGATGAAGAGATTTCCTCGTATCCAGTCTGAATTCGGTTCATGCACACACTACACACACACGCGCGCGCGCGCGCACACACATACACATATGGTAGCAAGGTACTAGAATGAGTTGGATCCGCGATAACATGTAAGGCTCGTATTTGGTGCATCCTGGGTTCGATTCTGTTACCGATCACTGTGACCATTGGCTCCTCATGGTTTTCCCTGATTGGGAAGGCGAATGCTTGTGTGGTTTCTGTTCAATCATAAATTCTTGTTCCCTCATTTCCTATCATTTCACTTCCCCTTTTATGTTTCAGGCTGACGTGAATTACTACAATGTGCTTGTTTTGAGCAAGACATGTTTTAATTAAAATTGTATAGAGGTTTTGAGAAAAATAAAAACGGAATTTTGATACCAAAATTATTGACGGGTGACTTAATAATTTTGTAAAGAAAAGGCCCGCAGGGGAACAAATAACTGTAATAAAAAATGTATGTATGTTAAATTAAATGCATGACGTGTAAGTATGAGTTAAGAGTTTCTCATGAGGTCATTAGCAACTTCTGTGTTGAGAAAAAGGCAATAAAATTAATGTAAGTCAGTATAGTGAAGGCAATTATTCGAAGGCGTTCCTTGAACTCAGTTATGTTCAGTATCGCCGACGTTGAAAGGGATTGAAACTGTTGAAATTGAGTAAGTAAAAGCGGCATTTTACAAACGAATAAGAAGGGGCTTAGAATTGGTTCACGTAAGTAGGAACGTTGGTGGCGAGTGACGATTAGTAGAAGGGACTAATAAAGGAGCAAATACTTCTAAAATAAGCGTCTTTGCCTTCGTGTCGTAGGATGTTTACAGAAGTGTTTACTGTAACCGATTATCGGTAGTGGATAGTGCTTAAAGACCGCTGGGATCATATAGATTCAGCGGTCACCGCGATGGAACCTTCAGCTTAGCATTAATGCAACTGACGGCAACGTACGTTTCTCATTATTTTTGAGAAATGTTAATTTTTAAACCGTGAAGTCTGATATGTTGAAAGGTAACAATTCAGTAAATATAAAATCGAGTGATAAGCTTCACAAACAGTTTAATTCTTCAACCTCAAATAGCTGGCAACTCACTTCAAATACATCATATTAACCTCATTAAATGTAACGGTCAAAGCTTACATTAGCCCAAGAGTACCTTAAGAAAAAGATCTCACAGTTCAGCTTGCAGCAGATTCGTTGGAGAACGAGAGATTAGAGGGGAAGCCTAAGGTGGGGCGCATATTGCTTTGTCATTGTTTCCATACAGGGGGTCTGCCTGTCAGTCACAGTAAGGATTCCGGCTCATCAGCCGATAGCTTATTGTGCGTCAGACCCCACGAGGAAGGATAGGGTGAAAGAACCCCACAGACGGCTATAACGCATCACAGGTGGAACTACAACTCCGGTGGGTCCCTAATAGGTGCAGGCAAGTTCTTCAGCTTATCGGAGTTCCAGGTCGTCAGAGAGAGAGCCCGTCAATAGCCAGCCAGGTCCGGCTGGTCAATCAGATCCGCTGGAAGGGCGGCCGGCCGAGCATAGCGCCACCATTCAGCCGAGCACTGCATTTCCAGAGCGCAAGCACGACCATCGGCGAGCCCACTAACTCTTACAACCTGGAAAGACCGAACAGGGAGAAGTAATGTAAATATCTTTCCCAGCATTCGCCTTAACGATCTGCGAAACCGCTCCCCCCCCCCCAAAAAAAAAAACAAGATCAGAAAGGTCTGGAATCGAACCCGCGTCCTCCCGAATGCGGGCCAGAGACGTTATCGCGCTCGGTCATGCAAAGGTTAGTATAGCGTGTGAGGTTTATGATGAAACATTGAAAGTATTCCACAGGGCAGTTGGTAATCCTTAACTGCCTCATCTCAAAACTTGTATTATTGAAACTTACTATCTACATTCTGGATTGCAAAGGTATTCCTGTTTCCCAACACCCGCCTGTATCAATTAGAGGGCTTGGACGGCTAAACATGTCAGGGTACTTTCCACATTTATGTAAAATCTCTTCCATATTTTAAAAATATAAGTGATTGTGTGAGACTAGGCAGTGTAGGATGACTCTGACAGTGTTTCTGAGCGTTCGGACGGTCATTAGCGAACCCACTCCTCCTAGAACCGGCAGATAGCAGCACTAGGTCAAGTTTCAAATTAAACCCACACACCATAGTTCTCGAATGGAGTATGTTGTGAAAAATTCCCGAAAGATGGCATTTATCAGTGTTTTCAATTTTTATGTTGTTCGCCCCCCCCCCCCCTCGCACTTTTCCTGTTTCCACGCAAACATACGCACGCACATACACACACACACACACACACACACACACACACACACACACACACACACACACACACACACAGGTAGCCGATTTACTAAAAACTATTTTTGTGGAGGGGACGTTTCAGGTAACCTCTATTTCTGATCAAAGGTTGGTATTTAATTGTTGTGTTGAATATAATACTTCTCTCTACCAAAGGAAAGCGGCATAAGAGGCCAAAATGTAAATGAACCAAAGTAATCCCAATTCGACTGCATAAAATGAATCTACCAAATAAAAGCAATACATTTATTACATGATTATATTCATTCACAGAGGTTGTTTGTGAAATTACTTCAGCTTATTTTACTTTTAACACAACTCAAAGTGAATGAGTTACAACACTGTCAAAACAATAACGACAGTTGAAACGTTTCGTTTAATTTATGATCACTACTGACCTACTGCTAAGTTGCTATATAATTTTCCAAATACGTTTTCGTACCAACTTAATGACAGCGAATGTCACTAGAAAAGCGAGTCGCAGAATTTATGAGGACAGCTGCTTTCTTGATATCGTTTTATTTGTGCGTTGAAAACACAACTTTGAATACGACTGTTGCCGCCATTTGTTACATTTGACGTTGTGAATTATTATTATATTTTCATAATGAATTATTTTCAGTTCAGAACGACTAGTGATAGATGGGCTTTCGTGAATGTCGACATGTGATTTAGTGGTCCATGCGTTACTTCATTGAATATTCTGACAAAGTGATACTTTGTTAGTGGAAAGGGATAGGATATTACATTATAAGAGTAACATTAGTAAGTATACACTTCACCGCAGAAATGTGGTCCATTACCATAGCTCACAATAGTATTTTAACTTTTTCTGCTGGTAAGTAGAGGAAGTATTGTATTGCACCCAAAAATTCGATGTCCAGATATCAGCAGAAATATACGTTTTGGGGCCCCGTGGATAAAAAAAAACGTTTTTAGAAAAAGGTCCTGCACGCGCCTCTGTGTGTGTGTGTGTGCGCGCGCGCGCGCGTTGTGTGTGTCTGTCAGACTATGAACAGCATAATTCAAAAACGAAAAGTCGGTTAAAAACCATAGTTGGTATTCAAAATTAATGTCTTTCAAGAATGCCACACGCAGATGTTGAGGAAATAGCCCCACATTTACATGACATTTTTCAAAAATTTTTATTTTCTTGAAAATGGCTCGAACGATTATGATTAAAATGCCATATGTTTAAGATATTTGTATGACAAATTAAATCTATATTTTGAATTTTATAGTTATAGCCTATGTAGTCCTGTTTACTCTGGAAGACTTTTGAATAACTCATAAACCGTAAGAGGTAGGTAAAATCTTACTATACAAGAAAGGTAGATCTCGCTAAAACGCACAATTTATGTGAAGATAATTCTTTTATAGAGTGAAGAATTTCGGAGATATTCCTTGTTATTTGAGTCAGTTTCGGAAAACTTTCGTAAAATGGAACATCGTTGTTCATTTGTTTTATATGTTAAACGTGAAAAGAGAACGGGATCTCAAACCTTTAAAAACTTGACTATCGCTCAAAGCGATATGTTCATCCCAAGTAACACGAAGAAGATATAAGAATAAGAGTTTGTAAGAATGGTTAGAACAAGAATAGAGAAAGTCATGTGAGTGCAACACATCAGATTTTGTACTTTTTCTACTACGCAAAGTAGAGGAAGTAATTCGATGTCGAGATTTCACCGGAAATGTATGTTTGAACTGTGTGCGTGTGCGTGTGTGCGTGTGCGTGTGGGTGTATGTGCCTGTCTGTCTGTCTGTCTGTCTCTCTGTCTGTCTGTGTGTGTCTGTCAGTCTATGGACAGCATAGCTCAAAAACAAAAAGTCGGCTAAAAACCAAAGTTGGTATTTAAGTTCAATGTCTTTCAAGGAAAGGACACGAATATTTTGAAGAGAATTCCTCCACCCTGAACTACCCTTTACATGGAAAAGTTTAGAAAATTTTGAGCTTTTTGAAAATGACTCTAACGATTTTGATTAAAATGACACACGTTTGAGGTAGTTCGATGACAAATGAAATGTATATTTTGAATTTTCTGGTTATAGTTCATGAAGTCTTATTTACTCTGAGAGATTTTTGCATAACTGGTGAACCGTAAGAAATGGACCAAATCTTACTATACAAAAATGTAGATGTTGCTGAAACATACAATTTATGTCTAAATACATCTTTTTAGAGTGAACCATGTCGCAGATATTCCTTGTTATTTGTGTAAGTATTGGAAAACTTGCACTTCTGTCAAACGGAACATCGCAATTCATTTTTATATGTTAACCGTGCAAAGAGAACCAAATTTGAAACCTTTAAAAGATTTGACTATCGCTTAAAGCCTACTGTATTCCCATTTTCTCCTTGTACCTACAAGAAAATAATATAATAATTTCTGCACATGTTTATCTCAACTAACACGAAGAAGATATGAGTTTGTAGGAGTGGTTAGAGAAAGACACGTGAGTTCAACACATCAGATTTTTATCCGTCCTAAGGTTTCCACATTTATCTAACCAAAAGTAGATTCCACTCAGCCTTTATCACGTCTCTGTTGTTTCTTGCAATTTACAAGAAACAAACAAATCAGTGAAGGACGTTTGCTCTGAAACGTAGTGGGAACGAGAGATAACCCTCTTTCTCTGACTGCTGTAAACAAGCAGCGATGGCTAGTCCAATACACAAAAGACAGCGACTCGATATTTGGTGGGAGGAGTTGATGACAGTTGACATATCAAAGTTGAAACGTACAACTCATAATAATTGTCCATAAAATTATTACAACTATGGAATTATTGCCGACCAGAATACATTATTTGGATTCTGTTTCAGTTTGCATAATTAGTTTCGTTTATAAGCCTTTAATTAGTTAATAATTACAAATTGATAGTAATAACAATAATATTAGTAATGATTACAATAGTAATGATGATGATCGTGGTGGTGGTGGTGGTCGTGGTGGTGGTGGTGGTGGTGGTGGTGGTGGTGGTGGTGGTGGTGGTGGTGGTCGTGGTGGTGGTGGCGGTGGTGGTGGGGATGGTGGTGGTGGGGGTGGTGGCGGTGGTGGTGGTGGTGGGGGTGGTGGCGGTGGTGGTGGCGGTGGTGGAGGTGGTGGGGGTGGTGGCGGTGGCGGTGGCGGTGGTGGAGGCGGTGGCGGTGGCGGCGGCGGCGGCGGTGGTGGTGGTGGTGGTGGTGGTGATAATATCAACAAAACATTTATCATGGTCATGTCATCATCATTCTGAAGTAGCCCGTTTGGCCCGTTTCAATATTTCAAGACAGTAATACAGTTTCCGCAACCTGCCCACATACCTTCTTAGTTGGTAGGAAAATAGAACTTATATAGCTCTAACGATTTTTATTAACCATGTGATAACCAACGTATTTATGTTACGTGCATTACCAACAGAGGTGATTTCACACTCCAAGCATACATTCAGAATACATGACATGATATAGATTTATTATGGCAATGTAATTGATGTACCTAATAGTTCACAGTGAATTCCAGAAGATATTTTGAATTAAGTATTTCTTAACTGAATCTATTTGTATTTACTGGATATTCAGTCTTCAACTATTAGAAAGTAAGTAGCAACAATCAGGGTGAAGTAGATAAAACATTGATTGAGAGTTGGAAAGCTTTCATATAGCTACTTCAGCTTTGAGAATAAAATAAAACATTTTTAGTTTCATGATAAATAAGCTGTTATCTAAATCTTCAACTGTCCGACTCAGTACATTTATCACACGCTATTGTAGTTTGTGTTCTTTAAACACAGAACCATTGTAAACATTGCACCTTGTTCTTATTTTCCTATCTCGGCGCCTCAAACAAATCTGACATCTGCCCTATGACCTCTGCAAATAATGTTGTTGACAGGATGTGTCAGCTTTTTGTTCCACTACAATCTTCATTGCATTGATCATGTCCACATGTAGACCCGGAGTTTTCGTTCTTTCTGTGATATATGGCTTTATGACCACTCTGCAAGATTTAAAAGAAACATACGTCTTACATAATGTTTTTGTTGCTTTGGTTAACACTTTAGATTTAGAACACACTACATCAGTTTCTTGTAGCAATATCAAGAATATTAAAGAAAATTACTAACCGGCTTATCTTAGTTTTTCTCAATACTTCGCGCGTGTGACTGTGGGTGTGTGTGTGTGTGTCTCTCTCTCTCTCTCTCTCTCTCTCTCTCTCTCTGTGTGTGTGTGTGTGTGTGTGTGTGTGTGTGTGTGTGTGTGTGTGTGTGTGTGTGTGTGTGTGTGTGTGTGTGTGTGTGTAAACGTAAATTCAGCAAAATACAAAAACTAGTATTGAAGTTCAGTACTTCCAAATATGAGACAAATAATTTCAGGAAAATCCCTTTCAAACCAACCATTATATGGAAAAAACTTCACTTATGTTTGGTTTTAGTTTTCTCAAAATGGCTCTAGCAAATTTGTTTAAAATTCCAAAGTTAAAATAGTTGCATGACAAATAATTACTATACCTTCAATTTGCTGCATTTATCATGCGAAAAACTCTTCGTTCTGAATTATTGGTATTCTTGTGTGACCGGTAAACCATAAGAGATACACAAATCCTTATACGCAAAAGCACATTAATTTTTTTGGGGGGGGAGGGGGCGAGGGGGCGAACAATTTCATTTATTTTCTTTTTTGTCCCATGGCATGGAATTTGAAATTCATTAAAAGCCATCTTCCTTTTAAAAATCTGGCTATCGATTTAGCCTAGCGTGTTATTACTTTAACATATTGTGACTTTGTCTAGTTATTCTGCACACAGAGAGCACTAGTTGCCCAAGCCTGGCCTGGTTCAACTTTCAATGATATTTCGCTAGTCCACATGGTCACTTCAGTAATGAGAAATTTCACTTCACTTTCTTCGTGCCATAATGAAATACGCACGACGCAGCTTCTTCTTCCAGACGGTTCACTCGCTGGGGAGTGGAACACAAGACGTCTCGAATCCCGTAGTAACATCACCAACTGTAAGTGTCCACAGTCGTCGCAAACTCGCTCGAAGAAGATACTTTTCTTCGCAACAGAAACGAACTGGCTAATGGTCTCGCTGACTTGCTCACTCACTATCTGACTTTGCGAGACTCACTGACTCCTAGCTACATTACTTGTGGGTATAGCCGTAAGAGATTGAAATAGAGTGCCAGAGCGTTCGAGAAGCTTCCAGAATATTCTGGTTATCTGGTGATTACGCTTCCGAGTTTTCGCTGTACGAACACATGCTTATCTGTTTACCGTTCTGACTGCCCAACGCCGATCTCCCGATAACCTTGGCCATAGCCAATGCTTCACAATATATAATGAACATTTATCTCGATTAACAAGAAGTACATGAGGAATAAACTTGTAAGAATAGCTTGTAGAAGAATGAGTGAAAATCATGTACAGTAACACATAAAATATTTGTATTATGAAGCGTTTTCTGTAGTTAACTTTTAATCCTTAAAACTGTTCATCCTAGAACGCTGAGCCACCATTTTATTCGCAAAGTCCCTTTTCTGCATTATTGTTCTTGATCTATTTCTGCTCACTTTATCAAAGGCTTTTATAGAGTCACAAAGTATGAATTCCCTTTTTATTTCAACCAGTTGTAGGAAAATAATCCATAAAGTAACAACAGCTTGCATTCTTGCTGCACAGATCATACAGGCTTTTATCCAAGGTCCAATATTTTTCTCGATATCTCTTCCAACTGTTGTGCAAGTTTCAGACGAAACAAGTTATTGTGGTGTGTGATTGTTTAAAATGAACTGTATGATAGAATATTCTGCCGACTCTGAGGTGAAACGTGTTGGATTTTTGAATGCTCTAGTATTAAAATCCGCGAAAATTTACATTAATACAGTAGTGACCAAAGAAATGTGAGAGAGCGTGTTAAATGTTCAACAATGGACGAAAAAATGTGCATGACGAAATTTGCCCTTGATGCCGTCACTCATGACAGATGATTTGAAGAATCAAAAGAACAGCAAACTTGCACAAGACAGCTATTAAACCCTAGATGAGTTACAGATTTATTTCTCAAACATTTCTCTTTCCTTGCTTGGTGAACAATTGTCCCTGAATATTTTGAGTTGATGGACTGGTGGTAGTCGACCACAACACGGGAGTTCTGAAGCTCATGTTAGATGGAACGAATACTTGAAAACCAGGATGCTTATGGGGAGAAATAAGGCAAGCTACAGTTATGTACTATGCTTATTTTAATAATTTTTTCTGAATATACAAAATGCAAAGTCGTTGGTTGCTTCCTGGATGACCCTCGTGCTAAACAGGACCATAAGATTGCTGATAAGATAGACACTGAACCACAGAGTAAAGCGATGTAGCAACGAGGAAACAAGACAGCAATTATGGCCACAAAAGAACATGCAGTTCTCTGATGAATACCACCGTCATTGTGAACCGGATAACAATGCTCTGTATTCGTTTAACTGTTACAGAGAGTTACCAACAATTATGCGTGTCAGATTGTTTTGTCGAGGTACCTATAATTATGTAATTTGCTATGTGGTCATTAATTTCCACCGTCTCCATTTGCAACGGACTTGTTGGAGTTGTCAGTATAACAGGTTAATTTCTGTGTGAAGCAAAACTCCGGTGAAATATAAATATCGATTCTCTGTTTTTATCTCGTATTATGGGTGACTCATGTAACAAAGAGGATAAGGTACAAACAACTCGTGTTCCGAGCGAGTGTAATACCTTCTAACATTTGAAATGTTCAATACTGTGATCTCTAAAATTCGGCAGACTGTTTCAAGTAGAATGGAATAGAACAGAACAGAATTTTATAGCATTTATCCGTACACTTACATCCTTCTTACAACTTTCTTTACAGCTTAATTTTTTATTTACAATATGGGTCACGTACCTTTGCTTCCTTGATGGTTTACCTGTTCCTTTGGACCCTGACCTTTAGCAACTTCGGTAGCCAAAGCTCCGTGTTTTCGAAATGCCCTGCTTCTCCCTATCCTTTCTTTCCTTACTTCAATCGATTCTTAGCCTACCTTGTCTACTCCTCGTTGAGTTTCCTTAAATATTTCTCCATATTTTTAACTCTCCCCTCCCCTTTACTTGTGTGTATTTCCATGACTGTGATATTCATTTTAATATTGTCCCGTTTCTTTTCCTGCACCTCGTTTATCGCACTTTACTTGTTATAAATAGGAGTAAACCTGCCTCTCAGGATGGCAAAATCACACGTGTACTCGTATGACAAAGTGTTTATGTCTGTTTTATTGCCTGCCCTTGCATTGCACACGGCTTGCACATCACCATTTGAAGGTATTCATTACGCAGTGAGGGGAAAGGGGAAGCAAATGGAACCTGGAAGAATGCATTTCAGCTGGGCAAACATTTGAGAAACAAGGTTTACACTAACTGCTTGCCGAGATTAGAAATATGCTTTCACTAACAAATCCTACCAATGCTTCAAGTCGTCTAACCAACTGTCTTTCTAGGCGAGGCCGTGGTAATCTGCAAGGCTTAAGATTTTGTGCAAAATGTCATTGGTTTGATTTTTTAAACAGTACAGACACTTCACAAATAGCCTGTCATTATTTTTCTCCTGGTCATGTAAAGAGAACGAAATGTTAAAGTCATTACATAACAATCAAATCTCAATAGATTTGATTATCACTTAAGCCTACTGTGTTCCTTTATTTCCACATTTCCTACGGGATACATAAAATATATAATTTCTACAAATGTCTATCTCGACTGATTACAAGAATCAGTTTCCAAGGGTAGGTTTTACCAGAGATAGTAGAGGACCCTATGTTACTGCAACGTTTTTCTTTTTTCTTTTTTTGTTCCCCCTTTTTTTCTTTACTTTCTCTACTATGTACAGTAAAGTAGGGAAGGCATAGCAATCGACCTCAAGATTTGACATCAAAATTTCAGTATATATTTTGAGGTCCCCTGAATAGAAAAAAAAATGTTTAGAAAAAGGTACATGTATGTGTGTGACTGTGTGTCTATCTGTAAACAGCATAGTTCAAAAACGAAAAGTTGATTAAAAACCATAATTGTTGTTTAAGGTTATTATATTTCAAGGATGCGACATGAATAATTGGAACAACAACTCTACAACCTTTACATGGAACATTTTTCAAAAATTTTGATTTCCTCCAAAATGGCTCCAACGACTTTGATTAAAGTCATATATTTAAAACATTTTATCGTAAATAAAATGTATATTTTGAATTTTCAGGCTATAGCCCATGTAGTCCTGCTTACTCTTGGTGACTTTTGTATAACTGCTAAACCCTAAGAACTAGACCAGATCTAACTATACAAAAATATAAATTTGTGCTAAAATACAATTTATTTAAATCATATTTTTGATACCATTTCGCAGACATTCCTTGTTATTTGTCAGAAGTTTGCAATACTTATAGACGTTCTCAAATGGGAGGCCGTTATTCATGCTTTTATCTCTTGGTCGTGCAAAGACAAGGTCATCATATAGCGACCATTCTTAAAACATTTAACTATCACTTGCGGTCTACTGTGTCCCCCTTGCATCTACAAAATAAGATAATTTCTACAAATGTCTATCCCGATAAACATGAAGTAGATAGAGGAATTGTTTGTAAGAATAGTTTGTAGAAGAGTAGAGAAAGTCATCTGAGTGTCATACATAAGATTCTTTTTAATTCAGGGATTCCTCAAACGTAAGTTTCTGAGAAAATGTTATATAACGTTTGGATGGAATGCAATATTTTTCTACCTGCTATGCGCGGGTATAGAAAGTAAAAATAAATAAGTTAAAAATGTTTGTTACAGCTTTGCTACTATTATAACATAATTACATTCCAAAGAACAGGCAACGCAGCTGTGTTTAAGCGATAGAATGATGTTTTTGTTCTAAGTTTCCTGTTGCAGAGCACACGCCACAGAAATTCCTTCCAGATACTGAACAAAGCTGCCGCTTTCTCTCTCTCTCTCTCTCTCTCTCTCTGTCTCTCTCTCTCTCTCTCTCTCTCTCTGTGTGTGTGTGTGACGCACACACAGGGGTATAAAAAGGAACTCCAAGTGTGTGGAAGATCTAAAGGCCTCCCAATTAAGAGAATTAGAAGGGAGAAGTACATCTTACTCCATTTCTCGTACACCACCCACTCTGCCAATTCTCCTACGCCACACCCGTCTTCAGAAGGTGCCACAGTGCTACTGTGGAGGTAATTGGAGACTGCAATGAAAAGAAAACTAACTTCTGACAAAGTGAGCTAACTGGGTATTGATATCAAACCTTTTAACTCAACTTCCTTTCAACAAGTCAATGGCGATTTAGACACGGCACTACAGAGGCAATTTTCGACTTCCAACGCCTCTTTTCAATAAGAACCCAGCATCCCTGTGGTAAAGAGTAAAGTGGAAACTCAAAGCAAACTAAACAAACACTAAACGCTGGCTTCATTTGATCCAAGTTTATAGTGTTTTTAATAAAAAAGCTTCAGCTTCAAAGCTAAAAATGTATACTGTTTAAATCAGGGTCGTCAAATCATTGCCTCAAAGCTCACAAGGGGGTTACTTGGTTACTAAACTGAGCTCTTATAGTAGTGTATTTGTAAAAGAAACTTGCAGGACAACAGTGGCGTTCTTTTGAACGCCTAATCTGCTATCATACGAAATAGGACTAGTTTGTATTTTAAGGGAAAGAATTTATAGTTCTAATAAGAACACTCCACACGATCCATTTTCAAAAGACATTGAAATGAAAAATTCATGTTTTGCAATAAATGAAATTACAAAAAAATCTATCATACCATATTTTGCTATATTAATCGATAAACATTGTAGAAAACTTATTACTTTGGTTTTTCAAAAGTTAAATATTTGTCTCAAAACTCGACCCTTTTAAAAACTTCCTGGTTACTTTACTTCATGTGCTTTTGAGAAGTAGCACAAAAACGCATTTGTTGCATTCACATGGCTTTCTCTACTCTTGTGCTAACTATTCTTACAAACTCTTACTATATTTTCTGCATATTAGTCGAGATAAGCATTTGCAGAAATTACTTTATAGCCGATTTTCTTATTGGTGCAAGGGAATATGGAAATATGGGAATTCAGTAGGCTTTGAGCGATAGTCAAATCTCTTAAAGTTTTGAAAATCCGTTCTCTTTGCACGGCCAAGAGATAAAATAGTGAATAACAGCCTTCCGTGGGAGAAAAGTAAAAATATTGTAAAACTCACACAAACAACAAGGAATATCTCCGAAGTAGTTCTCTCCACAAAAAATTACATAAAATCAAATAAATAAATAAATAAATAAATAAATATATAAATAAATAAATAAAGAAAGAAAGAAAGAAAGAAAGAAAGAAAGAAACAAACAAACAAACAAGTAAGTAAGTAAGTAAGTAAGTAAGTAAGTAAGTAAGTAAGTAAGTAAGTAAGTAAGTAAGTAAGTAAGTAAGTAAGTAAGTAAGTAAGTAAGTAAGTAAGTAAGTAAGTAAGTAAGTAAGTAAGTAAGTAAGTAAGTAAGTAAGTAAGTAAGTAAGTAAGTAAGTAAGTAAGTAAGTAAGTAAGTAAGTAAGTAAGTAAGTAAGTAAGTAAGTAAGTAAGTAAGTAAGTAAGTAAGTAAGTAAGTAAGTAAGTAAGTAAGTAAGTAAGTAAGTAAGTAAGTAAGTAAGTAAGTAAGTAAGTAAGTAAGTAAGTAAGTAAGTAAGTAAGTAAGTAAGTAAGTAAGTAAGTAAGTAAGTAAGTAAGTAAGTAAGTAAGTAAGTAAGTAAGTAAGTAAGTAAGTAAGTAAGTAAGTAAGTAAGTAAGTAAGTAAGTAAGTAAGTAAGTAAGTAAGTAAGTAAGTAAGTAAGTAAGTAAGTAAGTAAGTAAGTAAGTAAGTAAGTAAGTAAGTAAGTAAGTAAGTAAGTAAGTAAGTAAGTAAGTAAGTAAGTAAGTAAGTAAGTAAGTAAGTAAGTAAGTAAGTAAGTAAGTAAGTAAGTAAGTAAGTAAGTAAGTAAGTAAGTAAGTAAGTAAGTAAGTAAGTAAGTAAGTAAGTAAGTAAGTAAGTAAGTAAGTAAGTAAGTAAGTAAGTAAGTAAGTAAGTAAGTAAGTAAGTAAGTAAGTAAGTAAGTAAGTAAGTAAGTAAGTAAGTAAGTAAGTAAGTAAGTAAGTAAGTAAGTAAGTAAGTAAGTAAGTAAGTAAGTAAGTAAGTAAGTAAGTAAGTAAGTAAGTAAGTAAGTAAGTAAGTAAGTAAGTAAGTAAGTAAGTAAGTAAGTAAGTAAGTAAGTAAGTAAGTAAGTAAGTAAGTAAGTAAGTAAGTAAGTAAGTAAGTAAGTAAGTAAGTAAGTAAGTAAGTAAGTAAGTAAGTAAGTAAGTAAGTAAGTAAGTAAGTAAGTAAGTAAGTAAGTAAGTAAGTAAGTAAGTAAGTAAGTAAGTAAGTAAGTAAGTAAGTAAGTAAGTAAGTAAGTAAGTAAGTAAGTAAGTAAGTAAGTAAGTAAGTAAGTAAGTAAGTAAGTAAGTAAGTAAGTAAGTAAGTAAGTAAGTAAGTAAGTAAGTAAGTAAGTAAGTAAGTAAGTAAGTAAGTAAGTAAGTAAGTAAGTAAGTAAGTAAGTAAGTAAGTAAGTAAGTAAGTAAGTAAGTAAGTAAGTAAGTAAGTAAGTAAGTAAGTAAGTAAGTAAGTAAGTAAGTAAGTAAGTAAGTAAGTAAGTAAGTAAGTAAGTAAGTAAGTAAGTAAGTAAGTAAGTAAGTAAGTAAGTAAGTAAGTAAGTAAGTAAGTAAGTAAGTAAGTAAGTAAGTAAGTAAGTAAGTAAGTAAGTAAGTAAGTAAGTAAGTAAGTAAGTAAGTAAGTAAGTAAGTAAGTAAGTAAGTAAGTAAGTAAGTAAGTAAGTAAGTAAGTAAGTAAGTAAGTAAGTAAGTAAGTAAGTAAGTAAGTAAGTAAGTAAGTAAGTAAGTAAGTAAGTAAGTAAGTAAGTAAGTAAGTAAGTAAGTAAGTAAGTAAGTAAGTAAGTAAGTAAGTAAGTAAGTAAGTAAGTAAGTAAGTAAGTAAGTAAGTAAGTAAGTAAGTAAGTAAGTAAGTAAGTAAGTAAGTAAGTAAGTAAGTAAGTAAGTAAGTAAGTAAGTAAGTAAGTAAGTAAGTAAGTAAGTAAGTAAGTAAGTAAGTAAGTAAGTAAGTAAGTAAGTAAGTAAGTAAGTAAGTAAGTAAGTAAGTAAGTAAGTAAGTAAGTAAGTAAGTAAGTAAGTAAGTAAGTAAATAAATAAATAAATAAATAAATAAATAAATAAATAAATGAACAAATAAATAAATAAATAAATAAATAAATAAATAAATAAATAAATAAATAAATAAATAAATAAATAAATAAATAAATAATTTGGACATAACTTGTGTTTTTAACGATATCTACTTTTTTTTGGTCAATCTCTAACGGTTTACTAAAGCGCGTTCCACCCTTAGAAGACAGTACACGTTAAATGGAGCGCAGTGTTGCAGCATGTACTAGTTGCGAATCTTTCTCCGCGAGCGACTCGAGGTGGCCGGAGTCCTGCACTTAGTCCTTCAATTGCTGCTTGACGGACACTTTTAACTTTGGTATCCCTGCATGCCTTTGTTACTGTATGACCTAAATTTGCAAATGACTCGTCTGTATAAACAACTGATTTCCCCCTGGTCCCTAAACCTTTTTACGTCTTTTAGATATTTATGTCGCCATCTGATGATATCGATATCGTCTCTTTCTATTAATATGCACTTGTTACCCCTTCTTTCATATTCGAACTCCAAATCAGAGTGGCCCTTGAGAAATTTGGTAGGGTCTCATCACTGTTGAATAGTGACAAAATTATATTCAGCATGGGTGGAATATTTGCAAACTGTAAAGAATGAACAATTCGCCGCACTCCACCTTGCACTATTCAATCATATTGCGTTAACCTAGCGCTTTGTGTACTCCCGCCCTTTTTGCTTTCTTTTTCGATGGCGTTCTTAGAGGTCCTTTCATTAGTTCCTTTTTAATCATACACACTACTGCTTCTGAACACCCGATAGCCTTAGCTGTTTCTTTTACCGCCTTACACGCATTTTGCTTCAAAAATAATCTAACACATTCATAATTGTTTGGCGTTCCTTACTTCTTAATTTAACAATATATCGTCTCTTCCTAGCTTCCCCCTCCATAACTACAAATATTTACAAACATATTAAACAAATAACGCAGTAACAGCTCACAGTTACACACACGGTTTCTTTCGAACTAATGTTAGTGCAGCTCCTTATACTATCTTCTGTGTCAGGCCTGACGCTGAATGGATGAATACCTTTTGTTTGCCTTACTGGATAAAAGAAAGAGGTTACTGCCTTTTGGTTTATTTTAAAAACTTTCTCCAACCTTCCTCAACATTTGTTCTCGCTGGTTCCCTGATGTAAACTCAATAACAAAAAAGTTTCACACTGCGTAACTTTTGCAGTGCACAGATATAAAATTTTCCGAAAACATTTAATTAAAAAATTATAACACTTAACTGGGTAAGCATAGATAATTCAAAGTAGGAAGGTAGTAGCACTATAGTTTACTCTACCTAATAAAAAAATATAGATGCATTCTAGCAGTTAGTTTGTTAGTTAGTGCGTGATGAATATAGAAACAGCAAATATCGGACTTCTATTGAAAAAAACGTTTTCTGAAGAAATATGGGCCTATAGAAATGTATAATGACTCTAAAAAGGATATAACCTGATGTAAAAATGTAATGTAATGTAAACCCCGCGCGACAGCCCACGAAGGGCGAAGGCCTACCGCCCAGCCGCTGCGTCCCCCACCTCTGCCCACTACAGGCGTCATTGGTGAGGTGCAGTACTGGAGGGTGGGACGTGGTCAGCGCCCCGAGCCCTCCCGGCCAGTTATGCGGTCTTCTCGACCTGGGGCCGCTACTTCTCCATCAAGTAGCTCCTCAATTGGTCCCCCCGGGACCTAACGAGGCTGAGTGCACCCCGTGCCAGACCTCCCAGAGGGGATAAAATCCCCATGCTGGTACCGGGAATCGAACCCGGGTCCTCCGCGCCACAGGCAAGCGTGCTGCCAGCTGCGCTACGGAGGCGGCCGATATAACCTGATAGAGACAAAAATTCTGCATAGGATAATGTGTTCAAATCTGAAATTTATAACAACTGAATATTTATACCATGCTATTAGGAACCTGGCAACAGTGCGAGGGTAGAAAAGGACGCGGCTAATGGCAACTTGTATGCGCTAGATAGAGACAGATATATCCCATTTAACTCCATACTGTCTTCTAAGAGTGGAACGCTATATAATTATAAAAAAATACACCAAGAGTAAATAGGACTACGTGTGCTACAGCCAGAAAATTCAAAATATACACTTCATTTGCCATAAAAATGTCTTCAACATATGCCATTTTAATCAAAATCGTTATAGCCATTTTCGAGGAAATCAATATTTTCGAAAAATTTCCCACGTGAAGGATAGTTTAGGTTGGAGGAATTTTCTTCAAAATCTTCGTGTCGGATCCTTGAAGGACATTGAAACCCATTCTGGTTTTTAACAGACTTTTCGGTTTTGAACCGTCCTGTTCACAGGAAGACACACACACGCAAGCACGCACGCACGCGCGCGCGCGCACACACACACACACACACACACAGAAAGAGAGAGACAGATGCGCGCCTAGATCTTTGGCTAAAACGTTTTTTATTCAGGGCACCTCAAAACATATATTTCCAGTGACATTTCACATCGAAATTTTGGGTCGAAAGTAAAAATGGAAACAACTGAGTAAAACGTTGCATCTTGTAAATAATTTTAGGTATGGAACGCTCCTGAAAAATGCTCTGTGAGAAAATTAGGCGAGTCTATTTATAAGTAAGCCCCGGTCCATTTGTAGATTGAATTAATTGATAATTAAAATGCCCTAAGTCGAAAACACTATGTTTTCTTAGCGTATTTTATTATGAAAATGTTTCTTAATTATTGACAATTTTTAGTTAAATTTTACTGATGAACCTCTTCCTGCAATTAACTTTCAGGTTGCCACATGAATCATTATTAAAGGCATCCAGAATATGTGAAATTTCTAAATATTGTTGCGTTTACATAGATGTTTTCTAAATGCTATAGTATGGTACTGTCCCACATTTATAAGTGTGTTTTAACTCTCATGTGAATATATTTAGTAGTTTTTCACAAATTACACGGCATTTTACTTTTATTATAGTAGATGAACTGGATCAAATATAGGGCAATTCATGTTCTGGATCTGATAAGTGCGGCAGTCTGGTGACAAGATGTAAACTGTCTCTTTAACAAAGAGCGCAGGGAAGCAGTTGGTGGCAGTCAATTGCGGGGTTTCAACATCCTGAAATATCGTACTGTTTGATTATTTTAATTTATGCAGGGGAATCTAACTGTGATGTATTTTGTAAAGAGTATGACATACTTGATGCTGTAAACCTCTTTGTTTTGGTATATTGTTTTTAATAATATTTTGTAATAGGGCTTCCAACATGTAAAAGCGTGACTGTGCTATTGGTCTAATTAATATGGGCTAGTGTTTCTTGTTTAACCCTAGTACGCATGGTTCTGAATTTTTCGGAGAATGCGTAAACAGGGCCGTCTTTTTAATATATTTTCAGTATATTTTCTAATGGGTTGGCATGATTATTGTAGATTACAATAGTTCATGAGTGTTATTTATGAATTTTCAGAATGCAGTAGGTATCTACATGAAATATTAGGCACTTTTACTTTCTCTTCTACGTATACTAAAGTAGTATTCCACCCAAAAATTCCATGTCGAAATTTCACCAGAAATATATGCTTTGAGACCCCCTGAATTAAAAAAAAAAAACTTTTAGTTTAAGGACCATGTGTGTGTGTATGTATGTGTGTGTGTGTGTGTGTGTGTGTGTGTGTGTGTGTGTGTGTGTGTGTGTGTGTGTGTGTGTGTGTGTGTGTGTGTGTGTGTGTGTGTGTGTGTGTGTGTGTGTGTGTGTCAGTCTGTGGACAGCATAACTCAACAACGAAACGTCAGTTAGAAACCAAAGTTGATATTTAAGTTTGATGTCTTTCAAGGATGCGACACGAAGATTTTGAAGAGAAATTTTTCGAAAAATTTTATCTTCTTGGAAATGGCTCTAACAATTTTTATTAAAACGACATATGTTTAAGATATTCTTATGACAAATAAAATGTATATTTTGAATTTGCTGACTATAACCTATGTAGTCCTGTTTACTCTGGATGACTTATGAATAACTCGTAAACCATACGAGGTAGACCAAACCTTACTATACGAATAATGTAGACGCTCGCTAAAACACACAATTTACGACCAAATACTTCTTTTGTAGACGGACCATTTCGGAGATATTCCTTTTTATTTATGTCAGTTTCGTAAAACTTCAACTTTCGTCAAATGCATCATCGTTCTTCATTTTTTTATGTTAACCGTGCAAAGAGAATGGAATCTCAAAGATTTAAAAGATTTGATTATTGCTCAAAGTCTACTGTGTTATCATATCCTCTTGCATCTACAAGGACATAAGCAATAGGGTAATGTCTGCAATTTTTTATCTCAACTAACACGAACAAGATATAGCAATAAGAGCTTTAAGAATGGTTAGTACAAGAGTAGAGAAAGTCATATGAGTGCAACACATCAGAGTTTTACTAGTAGATATTACAGTACCTGCTGCTGGTCCTGGTAGGTTTATTATATTACGTGGTGGAAACCTAGCAATTTGAAAAAAAAAAAAAACTTTTACTTCATGTTGTTCCGTTACGGGAAGTGCAATTACTAGTTAACGTTACTAGAATTTACATTTACATTTCGTCTTTCAACATCACAGTCATTTGATGTGGAGCTGTCTGAATCACTATTTCCCCTCACATGACGTTATGTTACCCTCACCCCAATCTGAATCCTCACTGCTTTCATCTCCAAAAGTACTCACATATTCGACAACACCTTCTTCTAGCTATGCAGTTACTGTTCTCTCAAAAGAAGGACTTGAAATACGCACACTTTAGTTATGTGATTTAGATCTTGAGGACAAAGGCATTTGCTAAGCGTGTGTCACAAGCAATATACTATATTTGGAAGTTTAAGCTAATGAAGAACATTCAAATGTCTCAACAACGTACTAATTTCCCTTGTAAATAGCAGATGTAACAATGGGATCCCAAGAATATAGTGTGTGCTAACTGCATTGCTGCCCAACTGTTGCTATAACACATGAATTGAAGCTTAGATATGCTTAGGGCCTTGGAAGCCATGCATTCTCAGAGTGTTTATGAAAACAATGATATAATATGAAAAAAATGAGCTATATTGCTGATATCTTAACAGACGATTCCCAAGGCGTTAGTTGAATCTCATTAACCACCCTTTAAAAACAATACCATGGTTCATGAATTATTAGGTAGTAGGACCTTGGAAGCCCTGCATATGTATTGCAGGGTTAAATATGTGCTAGGGCACATTTATATCTGTTTTTGTGTTCTTGAAATAAAAAGAATTGTCTGCATCCATTGAAAAATCTTCACCTGATAAAGGGCAAGAAGAGGTTGTCTTTCAGGTGCAGCAGTGATACAAGGAGAAAGAGAACGACTACCCAATTCACACATACAAATTTAAGGGGGAAGCGTCGACTAGTGGGGCAGTTTCAACTGGCAGAGGAAAGGCATAAAAGGGAATTCTGTTATCTTCAGAAGCAGAAGATATTTTTCAGATAGCATTCTGGAAGATAGTGACGATGATGTTGAACTTGCTTTCCAAGTGGGGTCTTCCCAGCCAATAAAGATGCAAGTAACATGTTCTGCTCTGGACACTTCTCAGAAGACTTTAAGGGAGAACTGTGGGTAATGTCCTTTCAGTGCCATATGTAGCGAGTATGGTAAGGTGGAGAAATATGGATATGTTGTGATTATTGCAAGTAGACAATCAAAACCCAATTTTAATTTCTTGCATTTGGTTACATTTCAAATGTCTTATTGTGTGTTCGATTAGATTTACAGAGAGTCACTTCTTAATTTTAAAGTTTACATTTAGTGTTAAAGTTATGATGCTTTCTAGACCAAGAAAAACGTTTCTCTTTGTCTTCAGTTTGTGATATATTTTAACACGATATTTGAAGTAGCCCATATTTAAGCCACGCTTTCAATTTTTAAAATTTGCAACATTAATTAGAACATGTAATTTCCAAGAAATCGTATTTATACGTCACTTAAGTTTGATATTATAAGAAAAACATGATAATGATGTGTTACCTTTAGATACTTCCTGCAAGTTAAAATGTAGGTCGTAAAACCAAAGTGGTAGCCCAGGTTTAAACCAGTTACTCTATATAGTCAAATGTTGCACACGATGTATGAATCGTAATTTTAAAAAATAAAAATGAGGTGGTATTATTAAAATACTAATATACAAACTTTCACTCTTGTGGTTGTTTTAAAAAATAAAAATAAAATCTTCATATGTACTTTTTAACTGGTTATTCTCAGTGGGAATTAATAAACTATGTTGAGAAATTTAAAAGAGTAGCAAAAATCATGTGCCACAGTTTTAAGTTCGTTCTCTTTGAGCTTCAGCTGAAGATCTGAATAAGTTTGTTTACAAAGAACATACAGGCCATGGATACTTTTTAGTGCTCAAAAGTGTATAAAATCAGAGTCGATTAAAGCACATTGGAAGTAAACATAGATCATTAGATGACGTGACCTCGGGTATTTAAACGGTTGAAGAGTTGAAGCGCTTAATTTTTAAAAAAAAATTTGAAGGAATTTCAGCTCCTGTTATCTTCAGCAAGTCGTATGTATTGTTATCAAAATAAATATAAAACAAATGCTTCATTACAAGAGCGTGGAACCGCATGCAGTCACATACGATACGGGTTAGTTGGACACGGCGAATGAATGACGTAACCGATACCGCTCAGGCGTCGTATATGCTTGCCCATCAGGAGACGTCTTCAACTATGTACACAAAAGGAATTTAGTAATCTTCAGTTTCTTATCGTCTTGCGGGCTCTCGCAAGGGATAAGGTATACTTAGTGACCAATGACAGTTGCAATATGGGGCTAGAGGCGTGGCGCTGTAATTAGGACAAGGAAAGAGTAGATATACCTGGTCTCATACAAAAAACCACGTTTTAATTTTCTTTATATTTATCTGCAAATTCTTAATGCCTTTTATAAAAATAGTTGCACACATTGCTTGAAATAAGTAGTATTTAGTGAATTAAACGATTATGTGTTGTAAGGAAAGCTTTAACTATCCTGAGAATCACAAAAACGTGTAAAGCTTTACAGCAGACACAATTCAATATTATACTGAAAAATATAAAGACGTTTGATACAAATTTTCGATATATTTATACTGGAATTAAAATTCGTATCGAAGTAGCTTTAAACATGTTTCTGTATTACAATATATTATAATATAGTTTCTGCTTTCGAATGAAAGATTTTCTTCCGAGACGTATGCCGTTCTTGGGTGACATTAAAATATAATTAAATTCCTGTGAATTTCCACAGTTTCTGAAATTTGTTGAACTTTGTCACCAGCTTGCCAAAGTTGGTGACCAATAATGTGGTACTGTAACTTCTGATGTGTACGGCATGCTGTAAATCAATAGTCGAAATTAATGAGTAACTATTATTGAACAATCAGAAGAAATCAATACTTTCGTTTGAGGCCGACGTTTTATTGGTTATAACTAGCATGTGACATTAATAGTGCTGTCATTAGAGAGGGTAAAAAGAGGGGTAACGATTTACTGGGAGACCAAAAAAAAAAAAAAAAAAATCAATACCTTCTTTTCAAGCCACGTGTTATTTATTGGTTATAACTATGTCCAGCCAGTAGCATGAATAGTGCTGTCATTCGAAAGTGGTAAAGAAAGGAGTAACAATTTACTCAGCGACCAGAAAAAATTAATACTTTCCTTTCAGACCGACGTATCATAACTAAGCGTCGCTCACGGTTGCAAACGACGTTAGGTTGAGAGCTACTTTACTGTATCCGTTTCTACTTCATGTTTGTTGACAGTAGGGGGGGGGGGGTAGGGAAGGAGAGGGTGGCTCACAGCTACAGAAACCTATTTTTAAAGCGACTGTACCGCCCATACTCAACCTACCCTGTTAGGTAGGGTGGTAGAAAACCTCCCTGCAAGCATAACTTAAATGCTGACAACATGCAACGGGCGCCGAAGCCTAGTTATAACTGCCTCCAGCTAGTAGCATGAATACTACTGTCATTGGAGAGGGATAAAGAGAGGGAAAGAAGGGGAAGCTACGAAGGCCTCGTTAAGCAACCACGATACCCTTGCATTTTACTAAATTCCTTTTCTGTAGCTACAAGTAAATATATAATAAATCATTTCTACAAATGTTTATCTGGATTAACAAGGAGTAGACACGTTTTAAGAGCACTATGTTGAAGAATGGTTAGAGAAAGTTATGTGCACCTAATGCATTCTTTTCTTCCTGTTTTCCCTGTCTCTACTGATAAGGGAAGGCGTGCCAATAGTTCGTTCTAAAGCTAATAACTGTATGCTGTAACTTCTCAGGTTCCGCATGTATAATGAAGTTTAAGAAATTGAATGCAGTCAGTCCATCACTGCGCAAGAGAACGTTTGCACATAATAAGCGATCAGGGAAAGGCTCGAGTTTGTACAGCAAGATAAATAGTTAGGGAGAACGTCTTCTCCCGGAAAGGAAAGCAAATACGAAACTTTCTGATCCCAGCGCGCGCGGTACGGGTTGGGCTAGATCTCTTCCTTTGCGCTTTCTCTCTTGTGTTGATATTAACAATACGGGATCCTATACATTACAAAAGCTTCTCTTTGATTTTATCTTAACATTTTTCAAAAAGTTGTAACATTCCATCCCGCAGACAACAATGGTTTAATACTCACACACCGAGTGAATTGGTAATGTGCACGTTCGGGAGATCGCTGGTTCAATCCCCACGCACTCTAACTGGGGTTTTCCGTGGTTTCCCCTTGTCACTTAGGCGAATGCTAGGGTGCATTATTTCATACCACGATTTCCTTTTCATCATTTTCCTACATTCCATTTCTTTATCATCTTTCAGGCGTGGCGGCGCCGTGGCCGAGCGGTTAGCGCGCTCGCCTACCACCTAGGCGGCCCGGGTTCGATCCCAGGGACCCGCATGTGGTATTCGTGGTGGACGAAGCGGCGTCTGGGCGGGTTTTCTCCGGGTTCTCCGGTTTCCCCCGCCATCTCATTCCACCGGTGCTCCATCTTCATTCCATGTATCATCAGTGTCACCGCCTGTGGTGCCGTAGTAGTAAAAGCGGGCGTTAAACACTACACACTACACACTACTACTCTTTCAGGCGTGCTTTCAGGCTAATAGTGTATGGTGGTGTCGGACAGATGGCGCGGATGCTTGCGCATTGTAAATGCTGTTGTCGGTGCCAGGTGGCGTTGTGTGGTTGCTGTCTCTCATGGTGGACGTTTGTACGACACCGGATCCAGAGTGATGGCGGGGCCTAGAGCCGAGATGAAGGGGTTTCAATACATGTTAGGGACTTCCGTCCGTCTCTGTGGCCCGTATGACTGCGATCCTATGCCATTATGCGGTTCCCTCCCTTCATCCCTTCCTCCTGGGTGATATTAGAGCACAAAGGATCTAGACGTCGAAGTGTGCGAAGTGTCCCCCTACGTTGTGTCACCCTACCCTACCCTAACGTATCCTAATACATGCATTCATCTACTATGAACCGGCTACTACTATTGTCACTGCTGTATAATTTATTCCTTAGGCTAGCTCTGAATGAAGTAGATAAGTAGAGCATTAGCCAAGACTAAACCGAGCAAGGTGGCCCCCGAGACGTATGAAGGCTCATCAGAAGCATGCCTCGAAGGTGTGCAACAATACATGACCGTGGGGGTTTAATAGCTACTGAAATGAGCTCTTTGGTTGTTGTTTTGATTCAGTGAAAATCGTACATTGTTGTTTTCTACACTCTGCTTAATTTCTGCTTGCAGTAGCCAAGTTTGTGATGAGAAGTAAACATGACTTGTGTTATTGTTTAATAAAGGTTAGTTCTTTAAAAAACAATTATTTTATGGCCACAATAAATACCATTACAAAAATACACTTAAAATCTTGTCCCTCTAGTTATTTTGAGCAGTGAATGTTAAGAATAAGTCTATGGCAAATGAAATATATATTTGGAATTATCTGAGAATACATTCCGAAGTCCTGTTTAATCTGGAGGCCCAAATAACCTCATCGACGGGCCCTTAAACCCCGCTCGCCCGTTCCCTCCTTCCCTTCCTCTCTCACTAATTCACTCACTACCCATTCACTCACTCTTTATTCTGAATGACTGTTGCTTCACTGATAAGCCGTCAGAGATAGGCAACATTTTACGACACAAACAAGGTAGCCCTTGCTAAAGAATGCAGTTTATGTGAAGTAACTTTCTAATATTTTCCTTTCCTTCTTTCCTCTTTTTCTTTTATGTCCTTCTTTCTCTCTCTCTCTCTCTCTCTTTCTCTCTCTTTTCTTCCTTTTTTTCTTTCCTTCATTCCTTCCTTCCGCCCTCCCTCCCTTCCTTCCTTTGTTTGTTTGTTTGTTTGTTTGTTTCTTTCTTCCTTTCTTTCTTACTTTCTTTTTGAGTTACCATTTCCGAGACATTCCTTGTTATTGGTTTGAATTGTGAAATACTTGTACTTCTCTGAATTGGGAAATCGTTAGTTTCCCCCTAGTTGTACAAAGAGAACGGAATTTCAAAACCATCACATTACGCCCAGCTATCGATTAAGCCTACCGTATGTATCCCTTTGTACCTACAAGGATAGAAGATAGAAGAATAGGCGTTTGCAAGAATAGTTTGTTCAAGAGTGAGCAGATAACATATCAGAACTTTTTATCAACCTACTATGGGTCGATTGATCATATAGCAACCGATCTGTTGGATAGTGGTCAGTCTCATCTTTGTACCGATGGCAGCTTCGACACGTGTTCACACAAACCTTAGTACATAGCGACTGTAGCTGTATCTCTACACGTGCCGGGCAGATGGCATTAGCGTGCCATCCAGTCTACTTACTTTCGTTATCTGTAGATAGGTGACAGAGTATTCGCTATTACCATCTATTTTTCATCTTTACTATTGTGTTACGGTTAAGGCGGAACTTAAGTCGTGATATTAAATATCTAATTTGTAATTGAGTTTGGCGATTGAGGGAAAGCACGAAACAACCCTACCTAATCAGATTGGTCGGCTCACAGCATTTAAACTCGAGACCCGGACCATAGATGTTACCACCTGGGCCACTTACAGCTGCAGATAATACCGTGGAATATAAATATACATCAGGAGAAGAAGTAAAATACAATCTAGTTTTCCATGGCTCTTCAATATCTGCATCTTCATAATCCACGTCTCTGACTTCAAATTCTTATTGAAATATTGAATACCTATTATTGTCATTATTACTTTCCATCAGTCATGAAACTATTGATAGTGCATTGCCAATCCATTATATTAGTTATAGCAGTTGCATTGGAGGCATTGCAGATATCTGGGGTGCGATGGGCAAGTTCATTAGTATGTTTGTTTTTCTATTAAAAATTCTTTCAAAGTGATAAAACATACATCGTGCAAAAATTGGTTAGCAATACATGTGTGTGAAATGGTTTATACCACATGGTGTTTGAGTATGAACAATTATGTGATTTCTATAATCTAAAATGTTTTGCAGTTAAGTTTTTAAGTATTCATAAAATATTTGAGAGCATTTTGTAAACATAAACTAATAGTATGATTATAACAAAGGTCCAAATATTCGTGCGGCACAGATCTTTAGTTTTCATTTTATTTTATGTTCGTGCAGTGGCACTGTTTGTTTCAATATGGCGTGGCGGGTAACATGGAATACTGGTATCCCATATTGCCTTCTATCTATATCAAGTATTGTATTATATCTGCATTGCTTCTGATGAATACAATTTATGACTTTATAAATTTTTTCTGCATAAATGGTAAACAAACATGGCAATGGGGAAAAGATATTTCCCTGGATGGAGATGCAGAGTGCATTTTCTGTGGTGGCAAGTTTTCAGAAGACAGAAAAGGGGAAATTTGGGTCCAGTGACTAATGTGTAACACGTGGACACACAATCAGTGCGCAGGAGTGGAAAAGCTTGATTATGTTTGTGATTTCATAAAATTTTAGTTTTCAATGCAAAGTAAAACCAGCACTATAATTTGTAGCTTATGTTCATACTATTGTAATCTAATTCAGTGCATCATTATGAGAGAAAATGTTTTAACAAGAAATAGATAGGCCCTTATGTAAATTTGGTAATTGAACAGCATATTAATTGAGAAATTTATGTAGTATTCCATACTATGCGCATATATTACCTGCAATAAACAGACACTTTTTATTGAAAATGAACAACAAATTCTAATTTTTGTTCAGAATAAGTTATAAGACGTTTCTAGTTATAAGTCACTATTATTATTCACTAAGAACATAATTAGTCAAGTTAGATACTATTACGTCAAATATGGTGGAAATAAAAACTGGTATTCCATAGTACCTGAACTTTTTCTAGTAGTAAAACAACAAGCTTTAGTGTGACTAGTTTGTTAAAAATGAATAAAGGAAGTGATGCGAATGCAACACATCAGCTTTTTCTATAGATGAAACAGGGAAAATAGAGAAAACAAGTTTCCGAAAAATGATAGATCTTCTTTACCTGCTTTATAGCTTTTGAAAGGGAGGTAACGAAGTCCTAAAAGCAATAAAACAGCTTACAGTACTATGTGGCGTGCTTCCTAAATCAATATATTGTACGAAAGATAAACTGGAATATTAGGAAAAAGTGAAACAGTGGAGGAGAAAAGGACTAAGAAACACAGAACAAAAAGAGGTAAGAGAGCCGTAGAAGAATGTAAAAGAAATTGGCAATTGCCTACAGTTTAAGAAGGGAGGAAGAAAGTTTTCCTTACAATTCCCTGGGAGCCCTACCCTCTCAGGAATCTATACTACTGCTGCTGGTTTTTATATAAGACTGCCTGCCTCACATACAAGACAGATAAAGTTTATTTCCTTGCTTCTTGATGAAAGACTTCTTGTAAACAAGAGCTGTGGAAAAGGAAAGAAACTGCAGTGGAAATACGTTCCTAGGGTGTGGAAGCTTTCCACTTTCAATATTCCAGGAATGTGTTTAGGATCCAGATGTTCGCATTAAGACTGCGGTGCTCAAACGGCTAAGGAGTTTCGTTATCAAGTTTGCAGATAAGAGATTTCAGTAGCATCAAGAAATACTATATCTCGATCACAAAAAGGATCTAATGTGTTACACTCACATGACTTTCCCCACTCTTGTACAAACTATTCTTACAAACTCGTATCCCCTTATCTTCTTCATGGTAGTTCGAGATAAATATTTGCAGAAATTACCTTACTGCTAATTTTGTTGTACGAGTAAGGGAAATGTGGAAATACAGTAGGCTTTGAGCGATAGTCAAATCTTTTAAAGCTGGTCGCTGAAGGCTTTGAAATTTCGATCTTTTTGCACGACAAAGAGATAAAAAGTGAATAAGCACCTCCTATTTGAGAAAATCTTAAGTATTGCAAAACTCACTCAAATAAGGAATATATCTGAAATGGTTCACTCCACATAAAATTGCATTTGGACATAACTTGTGTGTTTTAACAAGATCAGTTGTATAGAAGGATCCATCTCTTACGGTTTATCAGTTGGGTTAAAGTCATTAAGAGAAAACAGCACTACAAGGGCTATAGCCAGAAAATTCAAAATGTACATTTCATTTGCCATAAAAATATCTTAAACGTACGGCATTCTAATCAAAATCGTTTGAGCCATTTCTGGGAAAATAAAAATTTTCTAAACATTTTTGAAAAGTAAAGGGTGGTTTGACCGACTCCGTAGCGCTGTTGGTAGCGCGCTTGTCTCTGGCGCGGAGGACTCGGGTTCGATCCCCGGTACCAGCATGGGGATTTTATCCCCTCTGGGAAGTCTGACACGGGGCGTACTGAGCCTCGTTAGGTCTCGGGGGGACCAATTGAGGAGCTATTTGATGGAGAAGCAGCGGCCCCAGGTCGAGAAGACCACATAACTGGCCGGGAGGGCTCGGGGCGCTGACCACGTCCCGCCCTCCAGTACTGCACCTCACCAATGACGCCTGTAGTAGGCAGAGGTGGGGGACGCAGCGGCTGGGCGGTAGGCCTTGGCCCCTTGTGGGCTGTCGCACTGGGGTTTAGCTTAAAGGTTGGTGTAGGATAGAAGAATCTTCTTCTATTCATTCTTGAGAAATATTAATCTTGAATATCAACTTTGGTTTATCACCGACTTTACGTTTTTCAGCTATGCTGCTCACAGACAGATACACAAACACACACACATACAGACCTTTTATTTAAAATGCTTTTCTTGGATTCAGGGGGCCTCAAAACATACATATTTCCGGCGGAATCTGGACATCGAAGTTTTACATCGAATACAATGCTTGCCCTACTTACTATGCATAGTAGAGGAAGTAAAAATGTGCTATATTAACATTATGTTGTCTACCCAGCTTTCTACAAACTATTTTCAATATCTTCTCTTCTACTTGCTTTACGTTATTCGAGATGAACATTTGTAGAAATGCTGTTATTACACATTTTGCTATCCGTTCAACGGGAATACCTTAGGTTGAAGCAAAATCATATACTTTAAGAGACAGTTGCTATGTGATACGAACTTTGGAATTTCTTTCTCTTTATATGACCATTATCCAAGAGAGCGACAGAGACAGAGAGAGAGAGAGAGAGAGAGAGAGAGAGAGAGAGAGAGAGAGAGAGAGAGAGGGGTGACGTGGTAGCTGAAAAATATATCGCACTTCACAATTCAAGCTAGTAAGAAAGAATATCTCTGATATGGTGAATGTAGGGGTATAAACGGACGGGAAGAGCACGCGCTAACGTCTCCAGGACACAGGGATGAAGTGAAAAAACCGCAGGGTGCCACAGAGACGCACGGAAGTGCCTAAAAGTGCTGAGATCTCTTCATCTCGGCACCACGCCCCCCCCCTCCCCCCCCCCCCCCGAGCAGATAACAACCTGTGGATCCGGTGTCACAAAAGCTTCCTCATCACGGAGGACAGCAACTACTTAACCCACCTAGTGCCGAAACAACAGTTATAATGCGCAGGCTTCCGCGCCATCTGTCCCGCACCACCAAACATCGCGAACCTGAAAACATTCCTGAAAGACGATAAGGAAATTGAATTATACGAAATTATGGAAAGGAAAGCCTGCTATGAAAATAAGCACCCCAGCTTTCACCTAAGTAATTAGAAGAAACCACGAAAAAACTCAGGTCAGAGTGCGCGGTCACCGGGGATCTAACCTGGAACCTCCCGAATGTGACTCACATGTTGCCGCGGCACCACCTCGCTCGGTTCTCTGATATGGTTAATGCCGCACAATAAGAAACGTACTTACATAAATCGGTTTGTTTTAACCAGATTTATGCATATTTTTTAGTAGTAAACTTTGTGTGTTTCTTATAGATTACAAGTTACACAAAATTGTTAACAAAAAGTACTCCATAGGCTATTCCCAGAAGACTCAAGATATACATTGAATAAGCACAGTCGAACATCTAGAATAAAAGATGATAGAACAATTTAGAAAATAAAGAGTATTGTCATGTTTCTATGTTAAGGATAGCTTGGGGTAGGAGATTTTCTGGTATCGCATCTTTGGAGGTTATCAAAAATATTTTAAGAATTTATCCTTTAACAAAGGGGATTATTTTAAAGCAGGATGGACATTAAGGGTGTTGAAGCTATGTGATATTAAGTACAGATATTCAAATGCAAGGCGACAACACTAAAATTTTCTACCCTGGACAAAATGCAATACTCCTTAGTGACAGGAAACAAAACGTTATTAAACAACGGTCTGTGTATAATAACGAGAAAAAGAATTATAATGTGACATTCACATGACCATACCATGACCATACCCAGTATAATTTACTTCTATAAGCTTGCACAAACTGTTGTTACAAAAGCTTACGCTGCTATCCAGTTCATATTAATTGAGATGACCTTTCGCAGAAATGTTTTCATTACACATTTTGTTATAGGTTCAAGAGGGATACAGTCAAAGTGAAGTGTTTAATGGAGGACCACTATATTTTGGCCCTGAAATTTCACATTTTTTCCATGGCATTAAATGTAGGCTACTCTAAAAATAGCAAAGTATTGAACACTACAAACCCATAACAAGAATAATTCCGAAATAGCTGATGCCACTGAAAGGTTGTCTGAAATAAATTGAACACCCACTTTAAAGAGGTTTACGCATTTTGTTGTAACTTTTTGTTTTGTTTAACTCTTATGTTTTACCACTTGTACAAAGTCACACAGAATTCTATCGGAAAACAGACTTCAGTCTGTTGCCATAAAATTTGTGATATGGCTTTCATTCATCATGTGAATATCGTAGAGTATTGCATTAAACCCAAAAATTTGACATTGAGATTTCACCTAAAATGCACGTTTTGGACTCCCTGAATTCCCAGGAAATATATTTTTGGAAAAATATCTGTATATTTTTCTGTCCATCATTGAGTGAACAGGGTAAATCCAAAGCTTATTTATATACTATTTACGTTCAGATCCTTCAAGGATGCCACAGGAATATGTTTGACAAAAATACCTCAAAATTCTAGTACCCTTTACAAGAAATAATTTTGTACATTTTCTGAAAAATAGCTGCAACACTATTGATCTCAATATTCACCATAAGCTTAATATAATGTATTGATATTCAATTTATATATATATATATAATATGAAACAAAATATATACTTATACATAACTGTATTTCAGTTTTCAAAAACTTATCTTCTTTCAGGTAGCTAGTTCTATCTGGATTTTCTTGTGAGCATGAAAAGAGTTGGAATTTCAAGGTCATCATATAGTTATTCAATTTTTAAAAATACCGACTGTCGCTTTAGTTTACTGCCGCACTCTTACATCTATTATAATGTGTCAGTGTATAATGAAGGTGTATACCTATCAACAAGAAGCAGGTAGAAGAACAAGCCTTTATAGGGACACCTAGGTTGTAGAAGAATGAGTAGAGAAAGCACCTGAATGCAACACAATATCATTTGCCTCAAATCCAACCGAAATTGTCCAAATCAAAATCCGTACTATCCTTTTTCAGTTCACAAAAACAATAGACAGTGAACATGAAATAAAAAGAGCGGTGAGGAAGAGATTGGTTGGAGATTGTTAAGGTTGGATCAAAATAAGCCACCTGATTCACTGCCGGGTTTGACCAAAAACACCCTCCGAATGAGAAGAAGTAGAGGGTGAAAACAAGCAACACACGTGCACAGGCTAAATTGAGAAAGAAGCAATAATCTTGTTTAATCTTGTGTTCTTCTCTCCCCTTCTGACTGATCTCTTCTTGCTTCACCCTTCAACACCTCTGAACTTTAGCGGAAGGAAGGAAAAAAGGACAGAGGGACGTAGGAACAAGCCGTCCAACATGAATCAGTGGCGTTTTTGCACTAGTTCTGTTGTATTTGACCCCTAACGAAACAGCCTTTGCAGCAGAAAAAGCAAAATTCCAGCACATGGCTGAGTTTGCTCTACACCATCATTGCTTTTTTTTTTTTTTTTTTTTTAATTATTGCATATTAAGTTCCTTGTTCCAGCAGCCATATAGAAGCTATGAGTTCTCCCGAATGAGTAACATTTGGTTTGCCAAGCACATGACGAGGATTACGCTAGCAGTTTCTGTAGTGTTCACTTTTTGAAGAGAGATAAAATACTTCACGCACCATTTGTTATTTAGGATAAAAGTTAATTCCATTTGGAAACAAACACATTAAAGGAACTAATGCGTGCGTCTCAGCGAAATTCTGCATAAGATCCTCATATTATTTTCTGTCATCAAAGAAGATTTACCAGTATATAATTCTGGATTTATAAGGTTTTGAAATCCATTTGCTTTATGAGAATATCAACTGTTTAATATCAGTTAAAGTTTTTGGTGTCTTTGGCACATTTACCTGTAGCTCTCGTTAATAAGTAGTTGCGGTTTGGATAGAACAAATATAGATAACAGGCAGACACACGTTCCCATTACGACGACCACTATGCGCTACTTAACTCAGATCTATACTTTGGGATATACAATTATTAATTGTGGATCTGACTGCGCAGGAACCATACAGAGACATTACATCAAAACAAAGAACAAATTGAAACCGTTGGAAAACAATACAGAAACATATATGCTTTTGGAAACCGTCCTTCTCTCCCTTAGAAACGTATTGTTTCCAAACCTTCCAATACATCTGGTTTATCTACAGCTGTAGTAAAACTGGTATTTGAGTTATAATATGTGCTTACATGCCCTTATGCTCTTATAGATTTTATAATGTAGAGGCATTTTTTGTGCCAAAGTTTAATTTAGAAGCTAAAAATTGAAGTAGAAAGACACTTAACATCGACTGGGCAGTCATCCACTGGTAGCCTCAAAAGAGATTATTAATGTTTAATTACTCAACGTAGCAATTAAATGAGTTCAAATTTTTTCAATTAATCTTCTGTTTTACGGAGCAACTGGAATATATTGATGTGCAGAATAGGATTTTGATGATGAGCAGGCCTCAGATTTTAGGTAAAAAAACATTTTGTTCCTCATGGAAAAGATGTACAATAAAAGTTGGATGCATATTAATTATGGAAATATATGTTTGAAAATGGTGGTCCTCTACAACCTAAACATACCTAATTTCACGTTAGAACCCATTTCTACTTAATTTTACATTCTTCAATTTCATTTGGTGATATGGAAATGCTGTGTAAGCCTGTATGCCGGTCGTGCCTTGAACATTGCATAATTCGTCTCCCTTATTACAGCGTGAGATTTCAGACCGAAGACATTGTATTTAGTAAAAAGTAACAGTAACAGTGAAAGTACCTAGTTCCAGGTCGACTCTGATTCGGCAATGTATAAAAGTACTTCCTAATTTCTCAATGGAAGGGAACATTATAAATTTTATAAAATTGTGTAACACTACCCAGTAATGCGTTTCGAAACCATAGGATACTCCATGTGCTTTAAAAAAAGGAAAAAAAAAAAAAAAAAAAAAAAAAAAAAACAAAAAAACTGACAGTTCACACCCGAACATGAATGTGTTGTTTCCTTGCATGTAACACCAACATCTAAAGTTCATAAAGTGACATAAGTTCATTTGGAACGCTCTTTTTCGGCTTATAAAGTGGTGTTATGCAACAAGCGATGCAATTTCTCAACAGAAAACTTAAAAAAGGTGTAGTTGTTCACTGCGACTCTATTTATGGATATGCACAATAAAGACGTCAAATATTTCGGCTAATTTGTAATGGGAAAAAGTAATGTCATTTTTTGTTCACCTATTTTTGCAATTTTAGAATCTATTTTTATTTGTGATATAATCTATTTTAGGTACCTAGTTTAAGAATTTTAGGAACTAAAAGTCTGAGGCACAGTGATGAATGTTAGGCTTTAATAGTCTTTTACAGCCCGTCTAGAAGACGTTAATAACCACAAAAGTGCTCTTTCTGCATGCTAAAGATTACATTTAGCTAGTTTAGTCGTATCAGGGAGATTCTGTTAACATTCTCTAGTTTTGGATCGTTGGTGTTCCGCCAAGACAGATATCTATACTGAGCAGCCATATTGTCACGTTGGTCTGATATGTGATATACCTTGTAGTTCAACGCCAGTTTTGATCCCCAAATATTATCTAATTCACCTGTACAATTCCGTGTGTTATTTTTAACTAGAAAGCAAAGTGCTTACAAAGGTAAGAGTTCTCATTGAATTATATACAGATGTTGTTCCTCCTCCCATGCCAAAACGCTCCTCTTGTAATCAGGAGACCAGACAAGTTTTTGTTTATGTGGTTTGTGTTCAGATGCTACACTCTACAGGTTTGAATTTGGGATGCTGCCGATATGGCAACAACAGTGTCGTTATGAGCGATGTGGAGGATAGCAAATAATTGTGTATAAAGAAATCAGAATTTTGGGGTACACATGAAACCGATTTGAACTTACTTCTTTTATGGTAAGATACACCATAACAGATTCATAAGAAACAAGCTTGGAATGCAATGAGTTTTATAAACTGGAGAATACACGTTGCTGAATACATTAACTTAATTTGATGCTGTATAATAGTTCATGCCATGCTTAATCAAAGCTTTTTTTTTTCTTTTTGTATATAGGAACAATGTTGAAGCAAAATATTTCCATTTGAAGATATTTCGGAGTTCTGATAACAATGCTTTATTATTGATATGGACCGGACGGCTGCACTTCGAAACCATAATTTTTGTCAGGATATGAGACATCACACAAACTAATTAAGAAAATGGAATGTTGGCTTAGAAAGTTGGATTGGAATGTTAGCTGGTCATCTCAGCGTGGTGGCAGTGCAGCTGCTTACCAAGGGGGAGATACGGGTTTGCTTCCTGGTACTAGCGTGGGATCTTTTCACTCTGGGAGACCTGGTCCGGGATGCACTCAGACTTTTGAAGTCCCTGGGAAGCCCGTTGAGGGGCTACTTGATGGAGAAGTAGCAGCTCCTACTTCCAAAGACCACATTCATCGGGAGGGACTCGGAGTCTAACCACGACCCATCCTCCAGCACTGCACCTCACTCATGAAACCGGATGTGGCCAGAGGTAGGCCACACAGTGGTCGAGCGATAGGCCTTGGACCGTTATTGGGCTGTAGCATCGCGGAGTTAACTTAGTTCAGTTTAGTGTTTTAGTAAAGTTAGCTGCCTGAGTAGTGTTTAATGTCCATTCTTACTGCATAAGGCACCGCAGATGGTGGCCACTGATGATACATGAAATAGGATGGTAGTTGGGAAATGAAATTTGGGCCTAACTTTAGAGTACATTAGCTGGCTGTGAAATGTTTTTTCAGAAACTAAACGTTTTTGGTCCAACTTGATCGTCTCCTAGAGTTAAAAGTTTAGGTAATGGGCTTTGCGCACAGCTTGTTGAGCCAAACATGGGCTAGCCTTTCTCTTTGTCTGACCTCACCAGCTTCTTCTATTAGTTATATTCCATCTATGCGGCTAACTAAAGGCTCACCAGTCAAATTTGAAAACGAGTTTAATATCACCTTGAACCAAAACCGTTTGGATTTATGAGCAATAATTCAAAATTCCTGTGCCGTGGCGCAATGGATTAAGGCATGGTTTTTGTGTCCGGCCGCGGAAAACGCCAGGTAAAATCCCTTTCCTGGGGAGGCGGATTTATAGAGTCGCTGCTCATTTAACGTTGTGAGGCAATTGGGGAGTTGCAATAGGCAGTGGAAGCTAATATTCCGACCGGGGGGATGCGTGATTGCGGCCACATCTCGTCACGTATCGGTGGGATGGTTGGATGGTCGTTCATTTCTGCTTCGGTATGTGGGCGTGAAGTCGGTAGTCAGATTGGTATAACCCGGTTCTAAACGGGTTGTAACCACGGAATTACAGTTTTGAGAAATAAAGCAGAGCTGAGGTGAAACACGAAGGAAATCCCTATTAAGTACAACACAAAAACAAGAACGCATCCATATTATTGTAGTGAACCTACGTTGAAGACTTTTGACTGAAGAACTGTAGTGTTCTTTGCATTGGGTATTACATTAACTTTCACAATCAATTATGAGATTGTACAATTTTTTGGTCTTCAAAGAATAGCGCGTCTTATTCTGTCTTAGACTAGCTTTTTTCAAATCCAAGCTGTTACACTAACAAACGTTAGCGAGAGGCTCTGACACCGAAAAGACAACATCTTTTAGAGCCATTTCACTTTCAGGAAAGTGATATAAAAAGTGTAGACGTCACTGGACGACCCTTTAGTCTCTACATCACCAGAGCTTGTTCCTGATACCAATGCCCAAAAACAAGAAAAGAACTAGAGCGTAATATACAGGGTTTAATATAAAAGAGATATCGCCATCTTCTTCTTCTTCTGCCCACTCGCCTGCCTCACCAACGTCACGTATTAAAGGGAGAGAGCCTTTTTCTGGTAAGGGTCAAGCTGAAAGGTTTACTGGGCCTGAAGAAAACAAGATATCGGAAGCTAGAACGGCTATTGTCTGGGAGAGAAGGTCCTCTCTCAAGTCTGCGTGTGGCACGGATATAGTGTGCGCTAGAAGTGACATTCCTTTGTCCTTTAAAAGAGAATTTCCTACTTTTACCTGCATCGCAAACCTATTTGTTTTCATTTACAAGAACAAGAACTGAATTGTAAGATTGTAAACGTCCTATTTCGTTTTGTGGAGGAAACTATAGGATAATTTTTATTACATTGGTTATTATGAATGTTTATTTTAGGAAATAACTACAAACATGGTACATTTGTGGAACCTGTGCATATTTATATGATATCCAAGAAGGTCTGAAACGTGTAGACAAATTTTAATGAAACTCACGTACACATTTTAACATGCAAGTAATTCTGGTAATTCGTAGCCATAGGGTAATTTTATTCCGTTGGAAGTTCACCGGAATGCATAAATCAAATGACAGACGTTTGGCGCGCTTTCAAGTCTCATCACGGCAGCTATACGCTAGAAAGCCCATAGGGAAGGCAAATATTCGTGATTTAAGTCCCAAACTTCCATTGATGTTTTCAAATTCAACTCAACTTTCAATCAATAATGTTTTCATACTCAGTTTTAATGACTTTTACAAAATACATAAATGTAAAAATGTCCCAAAATGAAAATAATTTAATGGGAACTTCTACGATATGGACGTTATTTCCTATAGAATTATCTCAATTGTATGACGCTTAACAAAAATTATATTTAAGAACCATTTTAGCAAATAAGGATTTAATTATCAATTAAAATGCCTGATAAATACTTCTCTTTTCCAGCAAAAGCAAGAGTTAGTGAAATGTTGACATGAAATAGTTTAGCTGCATGAGGTATATTTTCCCAAAGAGGTATTCTAGTTCCTTTAACACCAAGGAATAGTATGTTATATAATATTATATTATCCTGTATGATTATTATGATTATTATGATTATTATTCCATACTTATTATTTTAAGTCGCCTTGACAGTTTTGCGATACCGCGACCATACAACATATAGAACAATTCATACAAATCAATGTTATTCCATACATTCATATTTAACTTTCCCTGTTTTAAATCACAGCGTCATTTCAATTCACTTTCAATAGCGTTTATAGGTCTTCAGGTAATTAATAAGAGTATGCTACTCTATGGTTTACTAGTTGTACAAAACTACATACAATTAACTTAGAAGGATATGACTTGAAAGGGCATTGGAAAAAAGTAAAACAAAGTAAAATAAAATAGTAAAGGAAGTAAAATAAATAAAGTCAAGATATGCATTTTATCATACAAATATCATAAATCTAAGGGCATTAAATTAATATTGTTTGAGCCATCTTAATAAATTAAAAAGACAAGATTTTTTTCATGTAAGGGATAGTTCGAGATGGAGATTTCTATGTTGCATCCTTGGAGGATGTACGACAAACACCAAACTTCAGCGTTTCTTCTTGAGCCGTGCTGTTCACATACAACCACACAAAGGCGCGCATGGGAACAATTTTATAAATACATGGTGCCTCAAATGTATTTCTTATTACTAACACAATAACGCCTGAAAGGCGATCCAACACGATAAATTGTTTGGTAATGTAGGTATGTATGAGATGGACATTAAGTGCAGAAGTGGAGGAGATAGTTGATGTGTAAGGTCAAAGGAAACCTTGTCCATCTGAATGAAAGTGAACAGACGTAGCTCTGTTTACAAAAATGTGATTCAAGTTATGCAGCATCTTTCTCTCTCTCTCTTTCCTGATTATATTTAACACAAACGTTAAAAGAACAGTCATGCATGTTTCATAATCATCTTCTCTTTAAGATGTCACAGTTCAAAGCCGCCTAACTAGCATCCATAATATATTATGAATGTTGCATTCGGATTATGGCTCAGTTTGTTTTCGTGTAATCAAATGTACAATTGCTGAGCAATTAATTCCAAGAAAGAACAATACAAACTCACACAACGTTCTACCAATTACAATTTCACATACTCCCTTATATATTGTAGTATTCTCTTTAAAAACAATATTCATATTCATGTTATCCCAAAATTTAAGCAATTTCGAATTGCTTCATGCACAATAGGGCAATAGAAAACACAGCTTTTCGTATACTGTAGGGAAGTTTTTGTAACTCATGAATCCACAGGAGGAAAAAGAAGGGTGCCCAAAATATATCCTAGAGATTCCACATGCCAATTGGGGAGATTACGATGTAATAAGGAATATATATTTAAAAAATGGGGAATGCTAAAATTAAATTTCATGACAGGTATATACATATTTTAATGAATTGTACATTTTTCGAATATTAAGTATCCTTCTCTCTCTTATACTTTACTAATTTACAAAATTACTAACAAAATTCATAAAAATGCAGGGCATCTCCATAACTATGTAAAGAAAATTCAAGATGTACATTTATTAGCAATTCAAATATCTTAAACGAGTGACATTCTTATCAGAATCGCTTGAGCTATAATTTAGATCACAAATATAGAAGCATTTTATATGTAAGGGCTAGATGGGAATGGAAGGATTGTCTTGAAGACTTTCGAGGTGCATTCTTGAAAAATGTTGAATCTAAACACCAAAATTGGTATCAACTTCTATACCTGTTTTGGAGGTTTAGGGGTTGTGCAGTTGCGCCGAAATCTCGACATCGAATTTTTTGAGTGGAATGCAATACTTCCTCCATCTATTGCAGATAAGTGTTAGAGAAAGTAATAAGCACAGAAGTGAGCAAATGATCTTCCAACTTTTGCAACAGTTTTATGTTGTTGCGTTCTGACAGTAACTTATTTAAGAAGAAGAAATAAAATGAAATTCCTTTGATGTGCTGCTATATTTCATGATTTTGCGTCCCACCATCGTGTAATTTTATACGTGGTCTTACGAAAGCTTAGTTTTCTATCCACTTGATCTTACTTGAGGTAAACGGTTGCTGAAGTTATTTCTTTACACATGTTATTGTGGATATAAGGGTGATACAGGAGGCTGAAATAATAGTCAAATGTTTAAAACTTTATGGATAATGTGCTGCTTTTCAAATAAGAATCTTTGCATTACATCAAGGGAAATAAAATGGAGGTGATTAAACATTGGAAAATTCAAAGGCAATAGAAACCAAAATGTTATAAATGCTTATATAAAAGCTAAATATAAATTTATTTACATTTTTTGTGTAGTAAGTTATCGTCCATCTCATAAGAGTTTACCAGCTATATAAAAGTATACAACACATTCACAGGTTATTCGTAGAAAACGTACTACATGTACACGAACACGTAACTACATGGTAAGTGTTATTTTATGCCGACCAAATTACTGGTGGTTTTAAACACATAAGCCGTGTGTGGACAATGCTATATATAATAAGCAGAATCAGGACTGAAAGATTCAATGCCATGGCCCGGATTTGAACGGATCTTCCACATCACGTGCGGCTGCTCTAACCCGATTCGTATTTCCCGGTAGACCACTAGGGAATTTCACATTAATTAAATAACCTTTAGATCTAAAGGTTATTTAATTAAACCCGGGACATAAAGTACTTACGATTGTAAGTCGCCCTTGGGGTAGTTATCTCAGATGTGAGATTCCCTAGTGGTATACCGGGAAAATACGAATCGATTGGGACATTTAATGTCATACTGGGAAGTTGCCATGGTAGCCCAGTGGCTAGAGCTGCCGCGCATGAAGTGGAACATCCGTGGTGCAAATTCCGGCTAAGGCATTGAGTTTTCCACTCCTGATTCTACCTCTAAAACGTAACTAAACATTGTAAATGCATACATATGGGTATGTATCTGTGTTTGTGTGTCTGTGCATGTTAACTATATAGTATTTTAATTATAATGAGAAAATAATATCATGATTTTTCCATTTTTCGGCTATGCATTTCTGTATGTCTTTCGGTTTCCACACGTGCGCCCCCCCCCCCCACACACACACACACAAGTACGCGCGCAGTGAGCTCTTTTTATAAAAATAAATTTCGCGTGCTCCGAGGACCTCAAAATGCGTATCTAGAGGTGGTAGTAATGTCATCCCTAGCAGTTATCTAGGCAAACACGAAGGTCGTTCAATAAGTTACCTACCTGAGCATGAAAATTTAATCTTGCTATGAAATTCGCCTGATTTTTTTTCAATGTAGTTCTCTAAAGTGCAACGCGCTTAGTCAACTTCGGTTCCAGTGTTCGAACACACTCAGAAAAAAAAGAAAATTAAACAACTTTGGTGACAAAAAAAGCCCTGTTGCAGCTGCCTTGACTGCATTGTAATCGGGAAATCGACAGCAAAGCAGCATTTTTTTAAGGTTTCTGAATAGAAAGCAGTAACTGAGAGCCAGGTCTGGACTGTAGGGTGGATGATTAAGCACTACAATGCCACACTGCTGTATAGCAGCCTGTATTATGCGCGACTTGTGTGTGGGTCCATTGTTATGAAGCAGCAGAACACCAGCCGACAACATTCCATGGTGTTTCCGTTTGATATTCTCGCGTAAAGCCGCCATTGTGGAAGCACAGGTGTTTCCAGTAATGGTTGTCTGGCATGAATTTCAAAAGTAGAACATCTTCTGAGCTTCAAAAAACTGTTGCTATGATATTTCCGGCTGATTATTGTACATTAATTTTTTTAAGTGTAGGAGATTCCTTGTGTTTCCATTGCATGAACTCTTGTTTGGTCTCTGGATCATGTTGTTGTACCCATGTTTCATTCCCTGTAACAGTTCTTGAGAAGAAGTTTTCTGGGTTTGTTCTAAGCATGTCTAAATTCTCTCCACTGAATTGCTGGCGGCATTCTTTTTGCTCAGGTGTCAACAGTCGTGGCATCCATCGGGAACTGTCCTTTGACATCATCAGACTGAATGGATGGGGCTGAAAACTGTGCCAGCTGAAATACCCAGTTCACGAGCAACAACATTAACACGACGATCTTCCAAAATCATGTCCTCCACTGTTTGGTACATTTACTTTGAAGATGCTTCCACTGCCCGACCTGAACGTGGATCAGCTTCAATTGATTCCCTGCCCCACTTAAATTGCTTGGACCAAAACTTTACTTGGTGAGGCATCACCATATGCAGCATTCATCTCCTCATGGATTTCTTTGGGCTTCTTCCCTTCCTTTGTGAGGGACTTTATCATAGAGCGAAGTTCTAAATCTCTCGTGTTCAGTGTAGATTCGCACACCGCTGCACACCACTGCACTTGCCATCCTCTCACGGTCAGTACTTAGTCTGATTTGTAACTGGGTCTGTGATTTGTCAAAACATGTCCCCACCTACACGTGCAAGATCGCGCTTAATGTAGCAATATAGGGTACTGGGGTAGCTAACTTACTGAACGCACCTCGTATATGAAAGTTGAAGGAAAACGAATAGCGACCTATAGTTGAGAAAAGTAAAAGTAAAGGGAAATTCAAAACGAAATATGTCGGAAATGATGAACTTCAGGAAAAATGAATTTGACATAAATTATGCTTATGTACGCTTTCTTTTTGTTCCCCCTTTTTTTCGTTTCATTTTTTGCAGTGAGATATTTCTCTATCTGTTTTTGGTTTACCAGTGATGAAAAGGTCAGCAAGATTGAAGAGAGCTTAAAACTGTTCCCAGAAAATTCAGGTCATATGTACAATTGATGTATCTGAAATACACGGTATTTTAACTAAAATCTATAAATTTAGCATTAACTGACTATTCATTTTGGAACTATGCGTTCACAGACACACAACTGTTTTTCTGAAAATGCTGTTGCTAGATTCTGTGAATTTCCAGGGAAACAGCCGGAAATTGAAAAGACCAGCTGCCACCATGCCAGTACGATATTAAATTTCCCAATTAATTTACGTAGCTATGGTAATGGATATTTACTTTCTCTACTAGTGAGGAAGTATTCTATTGCAACCAAAACTTCGATGTCGAGATTTCACCAGAACCACATGTTTCAGGTCCCCTAAATCCAAAAAGGTATTTTTGGAAAAAGGTCCCTATGTGTCTGTGTGTCTGTGTGTCTGGGTGTCTGGGTGTCTGTGTGTCTGTGTGACTGTGTGTGTGTCTGTGTGTGTATGTGTGTGTGTGTGTGTGTGTGTGTTTGTGTGTGTGTGTGTGTGTGTGTGTGCGCGCGCCAGTCTCAGTTAAAATCAAAGTCGGTATTTAAGTTTAATGTCTTTCAAGTGTGCTACACAAGATTTTGAAGAAAATTCCTCGCCCTAAATTACCCTTTACATGGGCAATTTTCATTTTCCTGAAAATTGCTCTAGCAACTTTGATTAAAATGATCTATGTTTGAGATATTGCCATGACAAATGAAATGTATGTTTTGAATTTTCTGGCTATAGCCTATGTAGTCCTGTTTACTCTTTTGAATAAATGGTAAATCGTAATAGACTAAATCCTACTATAAAAAAATGTAGATCTCGCTAAAACACAATTTAAGTTGAAATAGGCGGCGCCGTGGCCGAGCGGTTAGCGCGCTCGCCTACCACCTAGGCGGCCCGGGTTCGATCCCAGGGACCCGCATGTGGTATTCGTGGTGGACGAAGCGGCGTCAGGGCGGGTTTTCTCCGGGTACTCCGGTTTCCCCCGCCATCTCATTCCACCGGTGCTCCATCTTCATGTATCATCAGTGTCACCGCCTGCGGTGCCATAGTAGTAAAAGCGGGCGTTAAAAACAACAACAACAACAAAGTCGAAATAAATTTTTTTAGAGTGAACCATTTCGGAATGTTTCTTGTTGTTTGTGTCAGTTTCGGAAAGCTTAAAGTTTCGTCAAATGCAACATCGTTGTTCATTTTTTATATGTTAACCGTGCAAGGAGAATGGAATTTGAAAGCTTTAAAAGATTTGAGTATCGCTCGAAGCCTACTGTATACTCATATTCCCCTTGCACCTACAAGAAAGCAAGCGAAAAGATAATTTCTGCAAATATTTATCTAAACAAACATGAAGAAGATATAGGAATAATTATTTGTAAGAATGGTTAGTACAAGAGTAGCGAAAGTTATGTGAGTGCAGTACATCGGATTTTTCAGTCTGATGCTGCACATAGCATTTGTAAAATAACAGTTAAAAGACGGATTGGTGAAAATGAGGAGTTATAATTTTAATTTACAACCTATTCTCCAAGAACGTTTTCGTGTAAATATTTTTGTTGTCGGAGTAAAACTGAGACTTGCGCGAGAGCTTTGTATTACCCTGATGGGAGCGCATAGTTGCACATAAATTGTTTGGTGTAATGTAGTTAAAAATATAGCGAAGTATAGGTTACAATGGAGGGACCATGTTCTGAGGGTCGAGGAACACAGAGTAACTAGTTTGCCTGAAATATAAGACAAAAGAGAAACGAAAAATTAGAAGACCTGAGAGAAGGTGGTCACACCAACATGACACTTATCACATTTTTCTCAATGTTTCAAGAAGCGTTTTTGAAAACTGCTCAGCGTTTATTAATGTTTCCAAATTATGTACTTTGTAAGCAAAATTGTGCATTATTTAACAAAAAATACGTAAGAACAGTTTTATAGGATTTTCTCGGCTGTAATATTTTAAACATTGTCAGCACCAACGATGTAATTTTTAAGTGATCGGGTGAAAGTTTTGGATTATTTTTCCCAATATATGCTAAGTAAAACTTACTATGCAGTTATCAAGTACAAGGCAAATGTGTTACGCCACCAAGCTCACCAATTGTGATATATATTTGGAATAGTCGAAAGTCACAACTGAATAAAGCCAATTAAGTTACAAGCATAATAATTTAGAGAGCTATTTTATAGGTCAGTAAACAACATAAATCCGAAAAGTGGTTTAAAAACTATGAAAATTCATCATAAGGAGCATTTTTAATAAAATAAGTTAAATATACGTTTTAAAATACATAATCCAGGAACAGTTTAACGCATGCGCAACAAAATTACAACCACACTTCTTTATATAGATCTAAGGACTATAATATTTGGCTTTGGTATCTTCACCGATCAATCCCTGAAACTAAATGTACGTTGTCATTGGGGTAAGTCATTTGAAAATCAATTCGGGAGCGCCTTGTGGCTTACCGGGAAAATTCTGAATTAGTAAATTTTGGGAATACAATTGGGATACAATATAGGAGATAAAAACATTAGTATGGTGTGTTATGCAGATAATGTACTTGTGTTACAAATGGAGGGTATCCAGCAAAGACTTTTGAACGAGTTTTATGGAAAATGTAAGAAGTTCAGTATGAAAATCTCCATAAGTAAAATAGTAAAGAACCGTTGAGATGTAAATTAGAAAGTTCGAAACATTATAGAACAAGTAATGCATTTCAATTACCTGGGTGTTAATATTACTAGTGGAGGAAAGCTAGCCCAAGAAATTAACAATAAGATTGTAAAAGCAACGAAAATATCTGCATGTATTAATGAGCTAGTATGGAGAAATAAACATACAAGAAAAGAAACAAAGCTCAAAATTTATAAAACAGTAGATCGACCAGTAATAAATTATTCATTAGGAAAAAGGTAAAGACCACAAGAATACGACGAATGGTGGAAACAACGGAAATGAAAGTGTTAAAGAAGATAGCTAGAAGGACAATGTACGATTAAGTAGAAATGAATAAATCAGAGAGATATACAGATCCAAACGGTGACTGAATGGCTAGAATAAAGGAAAGAGGAATGACTGCACATAACTATATCCAGGATATCAGATGAATGACTAGTGAAAGTAATGAAAGACAAAATTCTTCAGGAAGAAGATATCTGGGATGATCAAAAAGGAGATGGAAAAATGGATTGATTCATGTACATATAAAACATGTGATTACGCCTAACATAAAGAGAAGAAGAAGACAATGTCGTGTTGGCAAGTTGCAGTTGATTAGAACAGCGGTACAGTAAGCAGAAATTCGTGGTTCAAAACCCGGCTGTGGTATTGCATTTTCGGTCTCAGAAACCTTTCCAACGTTTAGCCTAGACGTGGCTTGTGTGATACAATTATTTGTCAGAGCATTTATCTATTTCCACACACAACGTGAAAAAGACGTCTCAAGCTGCCTATCCACAGTGAACACAGGAGTTTTAGGCTCCGCGATTTGCCAATGCATGAAGGAACAGCATGCAGACAGCTCAGTCAGGGAGAATCAAATCCTGATGACAGTAATTTCTGTCACTTTTGTTACTTTATTTTCTCGTACTCTCGGTCTATTCTTTGATTCCGATTTATGAGCTCGTGCAAGAGCAGTTCCTCCCCAATATCAGACATGTATGGGCCCATTTCTCCGTCTCGGCGGCGTCATAACTTGCTCTTCTTGAGCCACCTCCCGCGCATTCCGCGGTGCGCTTGCCTATAAATTGTGAAAGTAAATCGAAGTTCTTGGCAAGGGATGCTGCTATAGGCAATTTTCCTAATAGAGGCGTCTGTATCTCACTCACGGAGAACAAAAAAATCATAAATTACTGCGCTGTTGAGGCTTTACTCTTCCGTAAACAAAGTAGACGCACTTAAAAGTTATATAAACACCAAGGTCCATAAATAAAAACTTCAACTTTCATGCGGTTGCCATGGTATCTGCTGGGGGAGAGAACTCCACCGTCCATGCTAGTATTATATCATCTGCTGGTATAGTCTGATATTAGCATGCTAGCCAGCATATCCAAAGGTCTTCGTTTAGATTCTCAGCTGAGCGGGTGAAAACTTTTGATAACAAAAATATTGACTTGTGAGATTAATAATAATTTTCCATGGCCGAGCGGTTAGACCGTTCGTCTCTTACTTAAGCGGCCGGATTTCATCCCAGGGACCCGAATGTAGTATTTGTGGTGGACGAAGCAGCGTAAGGCGGATTTTCCTCGGGTTCTCCTGTTTCCCCGGCCACTCATTCCACAAATGCTCCAACATCACATTTCCAATCATCTATTTTGCCTGCAGTTCATATCATCCCCTTCCTCACTCTCATACCTGGGTGGTCTGGGCTGACCACCCGCTTCCAGGTCTTTACTCTGTCCGGTTCACACGCTCGTCTGCTCCCCAACAGGCATCTGACCCTAGGCACAGGCTTGTAAGTCCTTGGGGGTGTCAGTCCTCTATAAGGGGAGTGTAATCAGATAAAGAAGAAGAGATCAATAATTATATAAAAAGTAATAGGGAGATTGAACCGCCTCCGTAGTACAGTGGTAGCGCGCCTGCCTCTAGCGCGGAGAACCTAGGTTCGATTCGGGACCGTACAAACCTAATCCTAAAATATCCTCTCTAAACTTCTACGATATTCCTGTCCGGTAGAGATTTTTTCGTCGAGTAATGCCATAGCAGTAGCGAAGTTGACATCACCACTGTGCCCTCCAACATAGTGGAAGTCCATAAATTGATTTTTCCATCACTCAAAAAAAAAAAAAAAAAAAAAAAAAAAAAAAAAAAAAAAAAATGCAAATGCATAGCAAATAAAAGGTCTGAGTATCCTGTGTTTTCTGAAACTCCTCTTTGTTAATTGAATTGCTTTTGTATAACTGGTAAAATTTAAGGGATGGTCAAAATCTTACAGCTGAATAATGTGCAGCTCGTTAAAGTCCCCAGTTTACGTGATTTGTGCCATTGGCCATTTCCCGGATATTCTTTATTATTAGTTTGGGATTTTCAAACATTTATACATTTTTCAAGTGACATTTTAATCATATATCGGTTTTATACGTAAAGGGAAAGTGGTGAAATGTAAATGAAAGTTTAGCTAGTTTATGAAGATATACGTAGAAGAATAAGTTGTTATGGGAATAGATTGTAGAACAGTGAGTAGGGAAGCTCAAGTGAATGGCACACATATGTTCTCCCCCCCCCCCCCCCCCGTTTTTTTTCATTTTCTCAAAATGGTTCTAATGGTTTTGTCGAAATATGTTTAAGATGTTTGTAATACTAACAAATTATGTTTCTTTACTAAATTACCCCGTTTTCTTTTATGTCGAAATGTATTTATCTGTATTCTCAACCACGAAGCACAAATATATCCGTCTCTGCCAAGCAGTGCTCCAGATACGTTGGTTAGCTGGTAAATTACAGGCCTTCCCGGGGCAGTATCCCAAGACTGCAGTTACACAGACCCGGGAAGAAAGTAAAATACACACTGGTGAAATGCTAACTCCTCTTTCGTCTGTCTTCCTGCTCTACGTCGTTTATGAGGTCACGGCTCTTCATCCGAAATGATCCCCAGACTCCTTGCTATTTGTGGCCATCGAGGGATGTGATTCGCTGCATACAGACGATGCTAAACTGTGTCTGCCATGACGATTTACTGGGCGTAACGACGTACGGGATCAGAATAACATTAAGCCATGCAATTCTACAAAGATGACAAACTGCTCCAAACTGCTGGTTGTATTACCGCACTGAGGACTTCCAGCAGGTTACCAAAATGAATCGATTAGCCTTTTCATTTCACGTTTTAACCTATTTCGGTGCCTTAAAAATCTGATGTGGTGCACTCAAACTGTTGTTTCAATTCAGTCTTCAACAACTATTCTTAAAAGGCATTCATCTTTTGTCTTTCTCATACTCACAAGAAGAATATACCTAGCTAATGCTTTGAAGTTCTGTCATTGCATGAACAGCAAAAATATATTACTGTGTCCACTCACATGAACTTTTCTACTCACTCTCGAACAACTTACTCTTAAAAATGTGTATTCTTCTATGTACTTCATGTTAATCGAAATATTTGAGATATTCCTAGAAATTACTTTATTATATATTTCTATTTTAGAAACAATGAAAATAGGATACAGTAGGCTTAAGCGATAGTCAAATCCCTAAAGGGTTTGAATCACCAGGGGTGGAAAACTAATAGTGATTTTCCATTTGAGAAAAGTTTGAGTATTTGAAAATTCAAACAGATAAATAGGAACAGGAATATGTCTAAAATGGTTACCTCTATAACATATTTACTTCACTTAATCTGTGCTTTAAAGAGATGTACAATTTTTTGTGACTAAGTTTTTGTGGACTTCATAGTTTGGCAGTTATGCAAACGTTATTCAGAATTAAGACGACTAATGAGGCTATTCCCAGAAAATTAACAATATGTATGAAGGTATCTTAAATATACAGGACGGAAGGAAAGTCATTACATTAATTCAAACCAGAGATAGATGTCGCTATTTGGATTTTGTATCTTACGTTTTTGTCCCTATTTCCTATAGAGAAGTTTTAGTTTTGTCGAAAACAAACTGGCAGCAATGCAGATTGTCTGGGTGTCACTTTCGCTAGGTTAGTACATAAACAACAACCGCAGCGTGGTGTATCGTGAACGTAAATAAATACTCTGCCGTGTCCTTCCATGTTTACTGTGCAAGTGTAGGCCAATCAGAATCGTTAGGTCCGAAAACATTACAGGACCCTGCAAGCGACCGACCTGTTTACCTCCAGAAGCCGGTTGAATTCCCTGACCAACCTCAACGCAACGTTGTCGAGTTACTTCACATCTGAAAAAGCTGCGATCAATATTCTTTTGATTCCTTTAAGTGATTAATTAGTTCGAAACCTTGTGTGATGTCCCATAATTACTACCGAGGCTAGGTCAGAAATAAGTTATTCTATGTATCTTACCACTACAATCATTAGGCTTTTTGTTTGTAATGCTTCTATGAAACTCATATTACAAGGAATGTAATAAGTTCTCTTCCAACCGGTATAATATTTTAATCAAAACTTTTAAAGCTATTTTTGAGAAAACATGTTCGAAAATGTGTTGCATGGAAAAGGTAGTTTGAGCTCGGGGTATTTTTGTTGAAAGTCTTGGTTTGCATCCTTGAAAGATGCTCAGTTTATATACCAACTTGTTTAAGTGGCTTTATTTATCTGAGTTATGTTGTTATCTCTCTCTCTCTCATTCACATAAAGGCACGCGCGCAAAAGCACACACATCCAAATGCACGCGCAAGCCTGTAATTTTGCTAAAACCGCTGGTTTTGTGGTTCAGAGTCTCAACACATATTTGTCCGGTGAAATGCCGACTTCAAATTTTTAGGTTGAATACCTACTCAAATGTTTTGATAATTATTTCACTATTAAAAAGCACTGTTCTCCTCCGGGGAAGTAGACCAAAAGCCAAGCAGTTTTTAAATGTCTCAAAGGGTGAAAAGGGTTTACAAATCTGCAACTCAGAAATTGAACGTGCTTTGCAAAGAAAGTCTTGACTTTGTGTTGATTCTGACACGGAGTAGAAAACAGATGTTATTCCACCTAAAATGTATATACAATTTGACGTGTTGCATTCACGTGACCTCTTATATTGACTTCTTAGAAAACTGTTTTTATAAAAGCTTAAAATTCATTAATATATGTATATACCAGCTGGAAGGGAAGTCATTACGTTAATTTAAACCAGTGGTAGATCTCGGTATTTGGAACACATTTTGTATTTTACGTTTTTGTCTCTGACCATTTCCTATGGAGATATTTTAGTTGTGTCGAAAACAAGCTGGCAACACTGCAGATTGTGTGGGTGGTCAGCTTCCCTAGCTCAGTACATAAACACCGTAATGGTGCGCCTAGAAAACTAACTCATACCCTGCCTTGTCCTTCCGTGTTTACTGTGCGAGTGTAGGCTAATCACAAGCGTTAGCTCCCAAAACATTAAACTAAAGCGAAATCTGTTTACATCCACAAACCAGGTCAATTCCCTGACCAACCTCAAAGCAACGTTGTCGAGTTACGTCACCTCTGAAAGAGCAGCTCAGAGTATTCATTCACGTCTTTTAAGTGATTAATTATTTTGAAACCCTGTGTGATGTCCCATAATTACTATTGAAGCTATGTCAGAAATAAGTTAGTCTACGCATCCTATACGTAAAATACTGTTATCTGCGTGCATTCTTGTGTAATTACGCATCCAATTTGGATCAGAAAATATGTATGTTTTAGAAATCGGCTGATCGAGGAACAAAATGCCATTGAACTTTTTGTTTGTAATACTTCTATGAAGCACATATTAGAAGGAATGCAATAAATTCCCGTCCATCCTGTATGGATATATATAAACCAGCGAATAGCTAATAGGAAACATGTGTAACTTGGATAGCTTTAAAATAATAACGAATACACCAAACGTTGAAAGTCGTTATATAAAAATTGGCTTCGTTAAGCGTTGTAAGCGAAACACTGTTATTGGAATGAGCGGAAGCTGAAGCACTATATAGTGCAGCGGAAGATAACAATACGGGAAAATAATTCGAGCTCTTAACTAACCTCTTTCTCTGCTACAAATAAAAGTATTGAATATTTTTTTTATGGGAAGTTAGCTCTGGTTTCTGATACCTATCATATCTGTGGCTTAAGATTGACAAAAATAAAGCACCTACATTCTGCTCATAATATTTGATTTGATTTTTATATTTACTCTGAACGCGTCTTCCTTGACAAAGCACTGAAAAATGTATCTCAGTGACAACAGATAGATGAAAAATGGCCGATACCACAGCAATATTGCTAAAATAAATTTTGTGTTTTGAAGATATTTACAATGATTTTGTTGTAAATTTTATCTATCTCTTAAGGTTTACCTGTCATACAAAAGTATGTATAACTGGGTCCAAAAGAAGGATCTTCGCAGGCTTTTGCCAGATAATTTAAAACAAAACTCCTTATAATCATTTTTGAGAAAATAAAACATTTCCAAAATGTTTTCACATCAAGGGCTATTTGGGTGGGGGAATTTTCTTGAAAATTTTCGTTTAACACTCTGAATTGGAATAGTTTTGATAGGAGTTTTCGTTTTTGAGCTACGATGTTCACAGCACGGAAAACTATCCACCAGCTGACTAACCAATCGCGCACACATCCGATCTTTGTCTAAAATGCCCTTTTTGGGTTCAGGAGGGCTCATAACATTTATTTGCGGTGAAATATTGAAATGGAATATTTTGATAAAATAATGCGTTCTCTACCTATGAGGTACGTGGTAGGAAAAGTAAAATATGTATTTCAAAGCGAACGGATAACAAAGGGTATCTCAGAAATGGTTTACGCCACAAGGATGGCATAAATTGTGTGCTTAAATGAGATCTCCAGTTTTTGTTTATACGATTTTTTTTCTCTCTTATGGCTTACCAGTTATGTAAAAATCAGTCATAAAGAAGAGTACAACATCAATTGCCAGAAAGTTCAGAATGTACGTTTTATTTTCATGCAATACCTTAATCCATTTATGAGAAAATTAAAAATAACAAGAACTTTTTCCTTGTAAAGGGTAGTTTTGTGTGATAGAATGTTCTTGTAGATGTTCATGTTGCGTCATTAGAGGAGGCTGAATTTAAAACACCAAGTTTGGTGTTTTCGTTATATTGTTCAAAAACAAGAAACACATACAGTGACACACACATACACCAAGCAGGTTGACTCAGGCGGTAACACTGTGACCCGTGGAAGGTTCTATTCCCGCGGTTGGCCTTCCTGACCTTGGGTATTTTCGGGTTTTTTCCCGGATCACTCAGGTGAATACTGGGAAGGATATTTACCTTACATTCGCCGTTTCACTCTCTTTCATTTTATTCTCTCTCTATCCGATCTTTCCAGGTTGTAGCAGTCAGCAGGGTTGCGGGTAGGTTGTGCTGCGGTGGAGTTTGCAGTCTGGAAATACGGTGTTCGGCTGAGGGGAGGCGCTGTGTTTGGTTGGCCGCCCGTCAGAAGGACTGATTGATCAGCTACAACTGGCAGGTGACGCGCTCTCTGTAGCAACCTGGAGCTCCTTCGGACTGAATAACTGCCTGCACCTGTTAGGGACCCACCGTAGTAGTTCAGGCTGTGATGCGTTTTGGCCACCTGTAGGGTACTTTCATATTATCCTACCTCCCGGGATCTGACGTGGCGGGTCGGTCTGGGTGGCTCAGTTGGTTAGACGCTGGCCTACTGATCCCAGGGTCGCGGGTTCAAACCCGGTCCAGACCGATGGTTTTTAAGTGTGCTTAAAAACGGCAGCTCCATGTCAGTAGATTTACTGGCATGTAAAAGTACTCCTGCGGGACAAAATTCCGGCACACCGGCGACGCTGATGTGATCCTGGCAATTGACAGCGTCGTTAAACAACAAAATATTTTTTTTTCTGACGTGGCGGAATTTCCTCCATGACGGACAGGACAAGACACACACACACACACACACACACACACACACACACACACACACACACACACACACACACACACACACACACACACACACACACACACACATGCACATTTTCCAAAAACGTTATTTTTTCATATAGCTTCAAAACCTGTATTCGTGGTAAAAACCCTACTTCGAATTTTTGTATGGAATTCAATAGTTTCTGTAATAAATGCTGTAGGTAACTATTAGAGAAATTAAATATAGGCTTTTAAAAGTTACATTTTGTATGACATTTTGAGCAAGCTATACAGACTGATTTGTGAACTAGAGTGAAAGAGGTGTGAATAAGCTTGTGTTGCACTCACATTACTTTCTTCACTCTTGTGCTATTCTCACAAAATATTATTCCTCTATCTTCTTCATGCTAGTCGAGATAAACATTTGCAGGAATTATCTTATTGTTGATCTTCTTGTAGGTGCAAGGGTAATATGGGACTAGAGTAGGCTTTGAGCAATAGTCAAATTCTTTAAAGCTCTCAAATCCTGTTCCCTTTGCACGGCCAAGAGATAAAGAAGTGAATAACGATCTTCCTTTGGAAAAGTTTAAGTACTGCAAAACTCACACAAATAAGAAGGAATATCTTCGAAATAGGAAATTAATTTAGGAATAATTTTGTTTTTAACGAGATCTACATTTATTTGTACAGTAAGATTTGTTCAATCTCTTACGGTTTACTAGTTATACAAACGTGTTCGAGAGTAAACAGGACTACATAGGTTATAGCCAGAGAATTCAAACTATATGTATATTTCATTTGCCATAAACATGGCATTTTGATGAAAATCGTTATAGTCATTTTTGAGAAAATCCAAATTTTCGAAAACATTTCCAAGCAAAGGGCAGTTTAGGGAGGAGAAATTTTGTTCAAAATATTCGTATTGATATTAAACTTAAATACCAACACACACACTCACACACACACACACACACTCACACACACACATACACACACACACACACACACACACACACACACACACACACACACACACACACACACACACACACACACACACACACACACACACCTTTTACTAAAATACTTTTCTTCGATTCATGGGGTCTCAAAACATATATTTCTGGTGAAAACTCGACATTGCATTTTTGGGTTGAATACAATGTTTCCCCTACTTACTGTGCCTAGTAGAGGAAGTAAAAATGTTAAAGTTGGCTGCCACCTCCTAGGAACAAACATCATTCGCTATGATATTCTAACAAGCAGTGTATGACTAAAATCATGGGAATGTTGCCGCGGTATCCCCTACTCTCTGGGTACACAAAATAATGCAACAGCTCTGGCCATTTTGCCTCGGTATCCCCTATACACTGGGTACACTCAGCTCGGCGTTTACACAAATGGACTGGCATGATCTCCTAACAAGCAGCACGTGGAGCTAATTTCGAATTCCGCGGCTGTATGCTACTAGACCTGTTACATAATGCAAGAGACGTTTAAGATTCCGGGGTACTCACGCAGAATGCGTTGTCGTGCCAGTGATCCGACAGTCTTGAGTTGGGCTGCCCTTGTTCGTTTTCCCTGTCTTCCGCTTCTTCTGCTGCGGCTGAGGAGGCGCTAGATGAAGACAGTGCTCCAAAATGGCGATGGGAGGATTCCCTTTCTAGTTCCCAGCTCCGAATGTAGAGGTCTCCGGAATACACCACGCCACCAAGCTCTTCTCTTAGCATAATGTGAAACCTATGAACAGAAATATTAACCCCTTAAAATATACATTATCTTACAATGTGATGGCTCTTTTGTCACCTATTTTTACTGCCTAAATGAAATATTCCACTAAGTATAATAAGAATAGTAACAAAATTAATTTTTATGAGCTTAACAATGGAGACCTTAATTTCTGAATATCCCCACGATTATACTCGTGATATGTTTAACCTTGCTTTTTTTCCCCTTGCTGAAATTACATTTGCAAACCAAATCTTGGACAGTGAAGCAATAAGAAATGAACAGCGACAATAAATAACAAATATAAGAACGATTGTTTATACCAGGTGGCCCTGCTCATCCAGAATCGGGGTAAATAGATAACCCTTCATACGTTAAAAGAGTTGCAGAACACACCGGGGTAAATCACGGCAGTGGCGTGAGCTTGTGTTGTCCGTGATAATGAACAAGTGCAGTATAAACAACCGAAAAGGTTCTTATAGTGTTTGCACTTTACTTGAAGGGAGAAAATCTGAAATTTTCTCAAATGGAAGGTTGTTATTCACTTTTTTATCTCTTGGCCGTGCAAAGAAAACGGAATTTCAAAGACTTCATTTAGAGACCAGCTTTAACAGAAAAAATAACTATAGGTCAAAACCTACCTATTCCCATATTCACGTTGCACCCACAAGCAGATATGCAATAATTTCTGCAAATGTTTTTCTGGACTACCATGAAGAAGATAGAGGAATAATAGTTTGTAGGAATAATTAGTACAAGTGTTGAGTAATATATTGAGTGCAACACATATGATTTTTTTCTGTTTACTTCACTTTGAGATAAACTTTTGCAGGAATAGGTAAATTACGTGTTTCATTATACATATATACAAAAGAAATAATGAACAGTAAAATATTTAAGAACTAAACGCTATATACTGACATTAAAATTCCATGTTCTTTCATTGCAATCGCGAGAAGCAATTCATATCGAAACTAGAAGAAAAGGAACAAGGTATTGAACAATTTGAAACATTAATAATGAATATCTCGGAAATGGCTTAGGACACAAAAGAAAATTTATTTGAGATAAATTGTGTTTTAAAGATATCTATATAAATTTGTTAGTAGTAGTTTTTCGTCTACCACTTAACAAGTACCAGTTATACAAGACTATAGAAAATATATTTGAACGAAGAGTACTCCACACACTATTCCCAGGAAATTCAAGATATTTATTTTACTTATATGTAGTCATCTTTAACAGGTGGTATTTTAACAAAAATCCTTGGATCTATCTTTGAGAAAATTGAAAATTTTGAAAAATCTTCCATGTAACACATAGTTTGGAGTTAGATGACATTTTCGTGTAGCATCTTTGGAAAATATGAACTTAAATACCAATTTTTTTCAACACACATCTCGAATTCTAATTATACTGTTCACACACACAACACACATGCGGGTCTTTTTCTAAAAATGCATTATTTATCCAGAAAATCTGAACACGCACATTTATAGCGAAATCTCGGTATCGAATTTTTGGATGGAATATAATACTTCCTCTAGTTACTAGAAGCAAAGAGTAGAGAAAGTAAAAATTAGATTCCTACAGTCAACCAATTACTCGTAGGTAGTAATACCATCGGATATTTCAATTTCTAGGTCCCGAAAATGACCATAGAAGTTAAAGGGGACTATTCAAATGAAACAATAAAAATATCATCGTGCACTCGCATGAATTTCTCCACTCACTTGTAAAGGTATTCTTGAAAACTATTATTCTTCTATCTAGTTCTTGTTAATCGAAATAAACGTTTGCAGAGATAGGTTTATTACAATTTCCCAATAGATAAAATGGCAATAGGAGGATATGTGTAGTAGGTTTAAGCGATAGTTAAACATGTTTAGAGTTGATCCCTCTGTGGTGACTTTGAACTTCCATTCGCATGCCCAGGACATAGAAAAAAACGAACGACGATTTCTAATTTGAGAAAAGGGTATGTACTGGAAAATTGATACTAATGATAAGACATATCTCGAAAATGGATATTTCCACAAACATTTTGACAACTGTGTGCTTTAATGATATCTAAGTTGAGCCATGACTGCTGAAGGTGCAGATTGGTTCTGTACTCAGTTTTAAGTGTACTGTCCCTTCTCAAAGGCTAAACATGACGTAGAGAATGGTCAGTTACAATCATAATTTTTTGGTATACCTGGATATTGCAGGAATTATATATTACTTAACCTAGTAGAGCTTATCGAAATATATAAACACCGCATTTCTATGTACAGAGTGTGTAATTAACATGGAGCCAAAGAAACCTGAAGACAGAAGGTAATATTTCAAATAATGTTCACAATATTGTTAACAACAGATAGCCAGAATCAAACTCATCTACAGTTCCACAAGCTGTTCAGCCACTGCACACACTGCGCCCAGAAAGGAACAAGCCATTGTGGTTGAGGCACACGAAGATGTATTACTCAAAGGCAATAATTCGTAAACGAATCGATCCATCAAATATCGCTTTTGTTTCACGTATCTTCAATGCCGGAAACAGCATATTTTCTGCAGTCCAAAGCCGAGTGGACGAATTAACTAGTAACCCCTCCCTCCTTAGAGCAACAGCCCTTAGCAGGCCAAGGCTTACCGACCGGCCGCTGCGTCCCCCACCTCTGCCCACTGCAGGCTATATGAGCGGAGTGCAGAACTGGAGGGTGAGACGTCGTATTATTCAAGTAGCTCCTCAATTAGCCCTTCTGAGACCCAACGAGGCTGAGTGTACCCCGTGCCAGACCTCCCAGCGAGGGAAAAATCCCCACGCCGGTACCGAGGATCAAACCCGGTTCCTCCACATCAAAGGGAGGTGCGCTACCACTGCGCTACAGAGGCGGTCAAATAACTAGTAAATATCGCAAAATATTAATCAAGGCTTCGCGGGTGTGCGATATCAAATCTTACATATCGCAAAATAATCAACAACGTGTTACCAGAATTGCGACCACTGATAACAAAGAACAAGAGGGTACTATTGCGAAACGTGTGCCCAGTGATACCTAATTACCTAATCGAACAGTACTTACTGCAGAATGACGTCATCCCAGCTTCTGCCATAACCTACATTAGAGGCGGAATTTCAATTCCCGACTGTAATCACGTAATGAGCTTCCGTAGGCAAATGTACGTGAACGCAGAGGACTTTGACAAATTGCCTGAGTGTTTCAAATTCGATTTGAAGGAACTAGCTGCTGAATTTACCGGTCTTCGGAAATTCCAATATGCTTCTTGTGCAAGTCGGAAGGCTACTTGATTAGGCATTGCCAAGCCCTAAAGAAAACAGGTCTAGCGCAAAACAATAAGGTTAATCAGAAAACGCCTGTAAACAAATCCTTGAATCAAGCAGAGTTTCTAGCTCTAATAAAACAATCCTTTGCGATGTAATTTCTAACAGACAAACAGAATGTACCTTAGAGCTTGGTGCCTGAATCTGACATTTGTTCAAATGTCAAACAAACATGACGTATCTACGAACTCGTAACCTTATAACTTCGTGCCTGAATCTAACATTCCTCATGTTCCCAAGAACGTAAAACCACCTAAAATCTCTCCTTTTGCTAATGTAACTCCTGAAACAGAAATAGAGTACGAAGAAGTACAAATATCTGCTAAGTTGATGCGGCCAAAATCATTACGCAGCAACAGTAGCATAAAAACCACAGTTGGTGACGAAGATGATATTTCGGAATTTTCATCAAAAAGTGTCAATGAGTTACCCACAGACAAAGAAATTACAAAAATAAATCATATAACCAAATAAAGCAAAGAATTCCAAAACCCTCTCAAAGTTCAAGAATCGCTAATCATTGGCTAAACAGATGATAGAAAAACTGCAGTTGGCCATATCCTAGACTTCTCGCAATTTAAAAACTTTTTGTAAAATTCCCAGGATTCAAGAAACATTGTAGAAGTTGTTTTAAATCACACTAAAAACCTTGAGCTATGCTCAGTAACGTTTATTCAGAATTTACTAATGAAGGCTTAAAAATAGAACCTCTAGAATGGGAGAAGAACTGTTAGATGCTAACGTTATAGATAGAAACATACTCAAATAGTTACTATATGCGTCTAGACGTGGGTATTAAACCATAATAGATGTCATGACTTCAATGAAAGCGTAGGAGTTTCCAATCCCGATATGAATACCTCCAATTCCTAATGAACAAATGGACCCATATGTGATAATTATGTCTTCGGGAGGTAAATGTTTCGGCAGATTATGCAGCACAATTTGGAGTATACGATATTAACACCATAAACGCAAAGCATGTTAGTGGCGATGCAGCCACTTACGTTAAAAACAAAGAAGAATACTAACTAGAAGCCAATACAGTGTCATTTTTCTTAACTAGTACTATTTTTATTTGCCTAGTACCACCTATGTGGACTATGACCTACTCTTTTACTCAACATAACCTTTAAAAGAGAATTTTTAATCCCAAATAAAAAAAATAAAATATTTAATGATAAAGGTAAAAATCTTTTCCATGCTAAATATATCAACTTATGTTATTTTTCTTGGTTCTAATTTAAATTCATTAACTTTTTATTTAAAGTTAATTTTTATTGATTTATGTATATTTGAGTTCGTAGAATACTTTACCATAAATCAGTTACCAAAGCCATTAATATTGTTGCGTGATTTCAATGGCTACAACAACATATGGGGGCTGCAACAATGCTGATCAACGATGTTAAATGATGGAATTATTATTAACAAACCTAGACCTAATTTTATTTAGTTCCACAGAATCAACGCATTACTCTATCTCGCACAAGAATAATAGCAGCATCGACCTAATAATATCCTCTCCTGACATTGCACATTTATTTCATTTTGCAGTTTATTTGGTGCCATAAAAATGTTCAACAAACTACCAGTGCACCCAAGAACTTCTAAGAGGATCCTGGATCGGACAGACTAGTCCCTGTGCAAAGCAATAGTTAGTGAAAATGTGCAAACATTACGAATACCACAAACAAGTAAAGAAACTACATGCAGATACTGTAGATGAAGACCAATAATTTACTAGACACTGCAGCAATCATGAGTATACCGAAACAAAGAAGCACTGGTATTAATGTAACCAGTTCCATAGTGGTACAACAATTTCGCTTAAATATCATTTATTAAACATATGTACATTACAAATAAAATGCATATCTTGAAGATAAAATAAACTTCTTTAATGTTGTGGATCTGCTTTAATGTTACCAAGCTATTTTGTTGCTTTAAAATCTAATTGCTGATGACTGAATAAAAATGGATTTAATTTAGGAAAAGTCCTAGCTTTTTTCATAAACAAATTTATGCGCACGTCAGTAAACTTCCATGAGTGTTTTAATCTGATATACTAAATAGTCACTATGGAGAAAGCAGATTTGACGTACATATAAGTGTTTGAAAATTCTAACCAATAACAGCTCGTAAATGGCATAACAATTGCCATGAATTGTGTATTTTAACGAGGTGTACTTTTTGTCTTCCGGGGTTCACTTAGCACCGTTAGGTCCCTGAGAGGCAATTGCGAAGACCGCATAACCGCTGGGAGGGACCGAGGCTCTGACCACGTCCCACCTCCAGTATTGCACTCCACCCATGAAGTCTGTGATAGGTAGAGGTGGGGGACGCAGCGGTAGGGCGGTAGGCCTTGTCCCGGCTGGGCTGTTGTGCCACGGGGTTACTTTTTGTCTAGTAAGGCTTTGTCTGTATCTTACGGTTTACAGTTGTAACAATTCATTCAGAATAAAGAGGATTTCACAGAATATTTCTCTTCTTATTATTGGTAACTAGTAGAGAAAGTAACACACTAGAAATTCAATGTTAGATGTTCCTTTACTTTGTTACAGGCATCGAAGATCCGGAGTTACGATATTCCAGACTTCAAAGGAAGAGAAAAAAACAGCTCGAGATTTATACCAGTGAAAACTCCAGCACTGGATTTAAAGTGCGAAATATTATAATCATCCTTCTTTTAAAAGTTCCTTTTCAGGTGAAAATGATGTTCATGTATCTTCGTTATTTACTCTGAGCGAAATGGAAGGTAAACATCTGCCGGGGTTATCTGAGGACAATGGAGAGAAAAAATGAAAGTCTTATCTTGCGCTTCGCTTTTCTTTACATAAAATATCCTTCCCCATTTCCCGTGCCCATGTATGAAGATCTTGTGCCAAAGATAGGAAAAACGAGCAAGCACACGTCCGTGAAACAAAGTGATGTTTTTCTGGGCACTTCCCGAGTGTCCCTTCTCGAGCCTTGTTGTGTTTATTTTCAGCCTGCTTTCCTCGCCTCAAAGTGAAACAAGCTTTGCTGCCCAAGCAAACATTTTATAATAGTGATAGTAGAAGGTGCGAATATATCTAAGATACAAATCATCTAGTGATAATACTGGATGCTTTATCATAGGTATTCCCACCAGAGCTTACAAATTTATCTGAAGAAACTCACAACCTCGTATGGGTTTTCTTAGACTATTCCCTATAAAATATAAAAGATTAAATACATTATTATTATTATTATTATTATTATTATTATTATTATTATTATTATTATTATTATTATTATTATTATTATTATTATTATTATTATTATTATTATTATTATTATTATTATTATTATTATTATTATTACTATTATTATTTTCATACTTGTGCTGCTTAAAATCAAATCATCATTATCAACTGTGAAATCACGAATACTAAATGAATCAAACGTGTTTTTCTATAAATGCTTTTATTACGTATCTCCTTGCAGGTACATCCGCTTCCATTTATGCCATCATTGGATCTTCAGGAGGCATTCTACTGGCCTTAACAAGCATATACTCTTTATTTATGTTCATATATTCGACATGGAATTTATTATTCCGGAACTTATTGAAGAGTTGGAGGTTATTGTCGTGAATATTTAGTGTTAATATTACATTGATTAACTTTAAAAGTTAATTTCGAAGAGAGATTTCGTATTAATTTGATTCTAAGTTTACATAAGTAGCCATGCACACTCGCTTTCATTTATACCATTCCCACAGCTTCGGGAGGCATTCTACTGACCTTCACGAGTGGGGTATATGCAAGAGGAGGTGTGTATCTGTTTATATTTTCGCGCATGCAGCGATGTCATGTGTTACGTGGACAACTTTGATTATACACCTATGAATATGTAAGTTTTGAGCAATGTCTGTAAATGCCAAATTGGCTACCCATATACCCACAATTATTCCTCTCCACGTGTTACATACATCGCATCTGCTACAGTTAAAAGACACAAAGACTGAATTTTCTAAGCTTCTTTTTTTAATTTCAAAACCATTTGCTTGAAATTTGCACTTTTGTATTAGTAAAAATCAATAAATCCTGAGACAGTCACTTGAGATAATGCATGCAAATGTACGTACAGATCAGAGCAACACTGAATGTAAGGAATCAATTTTATACCCGTAAATACAAAACCGAGAAGAAAAACAAACAAACAAATACAGAAGGGGGAAATGGGTGGGTCCGATGGGGTTAAAAGGAGCATATGGGTGCCAAAGATGTCGGGCTTTTAAAATGGAGGGTCGAGAAAAGTCTTTGGCCAAAACGACTCACAGGTTTATAAGAATATGTATGTGATCTGATTAAAATTCTGAAGAAAATGTTTATTTTCACCTAAAAACAGCCTTAGGGCTCCTAACACACGCCACCGCTTGGACAAAAGCCATGGAAAAAATGATTGAGCGCATTAGGAGTGCAGAATATTAGATCATTTATAATTATAAGTCCCACGTCGTGTTTATACAAGTCTACATTTCCAATATGCAGCCCGAGTTTATCGATATTGTGTTCTGTATGTTATTTTCTGCCGGACACACAAATAGGCCGTGTCTTGAATCACCAATCTCATTTGTATTTGTTCCTGATAAAGAAAGAGGCGGTGTAGCAAACTGTCTAATTATGTGTCCGACAGAGGATAACATATGGAACAGACTATCAATAAACTCAGGCTCTATGTTGGAAATATCGACTTGTGTAAACCACGTTACAACACGACGTAGGACTTAGAAATATTCTGACCTTCTCATGCGCTGAATGATTTTTCCATGGCCATACACCCCCACTGGGAAGTTTGGTAAAATACCACGTGAGGTTGCAGGGTACAACCTAACAAGCAGGAGATATCTGTGTATATTTACATTTTCGCGCATGTAGTAGCGTCTATTTTACATGCACAGTCCCAGTTCCAGTTTATTCACATATGAATATAGCATAACTTTGAGCAATGTCATCAACTGGCAAATTGGCTTCCCACATACCTACCCACAATTCTTCCCCGATGCACCTCCACAATATTTGCATACATTGCGTCAGTTACAGTTAAGGGACACTGGGACTGAATTTCCAAACTTTTTTTAATTTTGAAGCCATCTATTTGGAAATTGGCACACCTAACAGGAGTAAATAAGCGACTGTCATTACTCAAAGCTCTGAGGTAGTACATCAGATAATGGAATTTATCATATTTTATATTAGCAAAAGTATGCAACTTTTTTAATACTAGCTTACGCATTTACATTTGTCAGTAGGATTTTGTGATACTTTGGTACAGAGAAAATAAATGGAAGTATTTGATTGAGGTTGATGTCATTACTTGCAGAGAAATACATTCTTGTTTTTGTGGAGTTGCCAATTTTAGAATTCCGTTTCACTTTCTCTACCACGTATAGTAAAGTAGAGAAGGTATTGTATTCCACCCAAAAATTCAATACAGAGATTTCATCGGAAATATATATTTTGAGGCCCCTGTTTCCAAAAAAAGCATTTTTAGAAAAAGGTCCGCGTGTGTTTGTGTGTCGGTCTGTGTGTCAGTCTATGGACACGAGGACTTTGAGGAAAATTCCTCCACTCTAAACTATCCTTTACATGGAAAATTTTTCGAAAACTTCGATTTTCTTGAAAATGGCTCTAACGATTTTGATTAAAATACCATGTTTTAGATATTTTTATGGCAAATGAAATGTATTTCTTGAATTTTATGGATATACCTCATGTAGCTCTATTTACTCTGAATGACTTTTGCATAACTCGTAAACCATAAGAGATAGACCAAATCTTACTGTACAAAAATGTAGATCTTGCTAAAACACAATTTTTGTCTAAATAATTTTTTGTACAGTGAACTATTTCAGAGATATTACTTGTTATTTGTGCGAGTTTTGGAGAACTTACACTTATGTCAAATGGAACATCGTTATTCATTTTTTATGTTAACCGTGCGAAGAGAACGGAATTTGAAAGCTTTAAAAAGTTTGACTGTCACTCAAAGTCCACTATATTCCCACATTTTCCTTGCACCTACAAGTAAATAAGCAATAAGATAATTTCTGCAGATGTTTATCTCAACTAACACGGATAAGAGTTTGCAGGAATGGTTAGTACAAGAGTAGAGAAAGACATGTGAATGCAACACATCAGATTTCTTTCAGTGAAAGTTACTCTTTTGTGAAGCAATGTGTAAAACTATCACATAATGCATATTTGAGACTAATTACATACAAATCAGAACAAAAATGAGGAAACATAAGGAATAAATTTCAAATGTAAGAATGCAAAACTGAGGGGAAAAAACACACATAGAGAACCGGCCCAGACCGATGGTTTTAAGTGTACTTTAAAACGACAGCTCCATGTGAATAGATTTACTGGTACGTAAAAGAACTCTTGCGGGACAAAATTCCGGCACACCGGTGACGCTGATGTGATCCTGGCAATTGACAGCGTCGTTAAACAACAAAATAATTTTAAAAAGCACATCGAGAAAGAGAAAGTGCACGTGGGTCAGTTAAACATGTGGCTGGGCATTCAAAAATGGCGGATAGAGACAAATGATTATCCAAATGATTCACGGATGGATTTCAGTTATTGCCACTTGCGATACAATTTCTTTTATGAAAATCACATCCAATTCAGAATTTCTTTTCACTTTATCATATGTAATTAATATTTTTCGTCGTTACACTATCGATCTGAGTCCCTTCCTCTTTCTTGGCTGTAGAACAATGAACAAAAGAAGTCAGCTTGCACTGCCAATATTCTAACAGAATTATTTCAGGGGGCTTTCTGTTTCTTGTATATTTACATTTGGAAGTATTTCAGAGGGATTATACAAAATACTGCCTCACTTTGGAACATGTCCATCGTAAGTAGTATTAATTCCTATACAGTTGTATTGTCTTTGTTTTTGGAGCGTTTCTATACATTAGATTACATAAACATTAACTCTCCTCTTCATACTTGCAGACTCTGGAGAGAATAGAGAATAACCGTGGTCGGAGAAAAACCCTTACCCCCGGCCGGGAATCGAACCCGGGACCCCTAGCAAGTCAGTTGTCTCCCGATTTAGCTACAAGGGCAGCCGACAGCAATGTTTAGTAAACAACTGATTTTTCATGAAGTAAAATCCCATTCTTGCAAGAATATTATAAACAAACGAGCGTAAGTGGTCGATATACGATGCATTGCTAAGCATTGCTCAGTCTACGCGGCCAACAACATTTAGTCTATTTCACAGTGTTACAAATATTTATTTAGAAATGTTTAGTTTTAGTATTCCTTTCCAAACAAAAATTAGATAGTGAGGTTTCACCTGAAATTACATCTTTTGAAACTAGCCTGAATCAAAAAGAGATTTAGGAAAACGATCCCTGTGTCTGTCTGTCTGTGAACAGCATGCATTGGAAATGTGAAATTTAGTAATTAAGTTCAGATCAAGAAAATCTTCCAAACCAAGCTATCCCTTACACAGAAAAATGTTCAATATTTCAGCATTTTTCAAAAAGGCTCGAAATATATTTATAAAATACAGTATATTTCAGATACTCACATGACAAATAAAATGTATCAAGTGAGTCAGCTGACCCTATTTTTTGTATCCTTGAAACCCGCAGATTATACTCCTACTTGAAAACATCGCTCCGTTTGTCAAGCAATAATAATTTGTTCTGTATCTGTATTGTGTCAAATACAGTTAATCGTTCTTGGACCTATCTGCTATCAATGATGAATTGCTCCGTGATCACCAATAAGCTGCAAAGAGCTAAAACATAAATATATTTCCGTAGATTAAAAACAGCTTAGTACCGAAATGTTTTGTGTGAGAGAGATTTGCTTAATTGAAGGCTGGTATGAATAATTGGATGAGGTGAGTTCTGTTTATATTAATTGAGTATGATTGAGTAGGCTAGACGTCAGTCTGTCATGAACTAAATGGGCATTTGATATGTTCATGTCCCCTATAGGAGTCATTTACCCCATTAAATTTAACAAATTTGCTAGTTAACAAAAAAAGGCAAATACATAGTGACCACAGAGAAAGCGTTTCACAATAATATTTTAATACTGTAACAAAATTGCAAACTGCGAAATACTGTTACTTTTCTAGACTTTATTGTCCTCTAAATTTGCTAAAAATGCACAATTTCCTTCTCGTTGCTAACACAATGTATAGTCTTCTCTGTTATTACAATTCACAATTGTTCTTCTGATAATCTTTCTCAGTCTTTCAATGTCTTTCCACGTTTTCATTCTCGCTTACATCTTTACCATTACGATACAATCACTCGAAGACTAACTAAACTCTCATAACTAAAACTAACTGTATACGACTACTTACACAACTAAACTAACGACTACAACTCTGTCATGAACTACTAAACTGCTACTGTGTCTGTCCTATTTATACTGGAGCCGGCGTCACGTGACCTCGAGAACCCTCCATGCGCACGTACAGTGATGACTCAGCGGAATTAGCAAGAAGCTTCTAGACCCTGCTGGTGTTATCGCTATTCAGTCACATACACACAGTCGCTAGTTGCCCTGTAGTCTTGGACCTTTCTTTTGTGTTCTACCGCCATTATTACGGTCACATACACACACAGCCGCTCCCCGTACTCAAGGCCACACTGCCCAGCTCTTGTCCGTATATTGTTGAATGAACCAAAGTTACAGTACATTTAAAATCACCGGTTAGAATAAACCAAGTTCAAAATGCACTTAATTAATGAAGCAAGTGCTCAAAATGTCACACTTTTGCATTAATACACACGAGCTCTTGCAGAGAAGTTCACGTGTGCTCCGTTATGTGTGGTGTGACATGCGTACAGGGTTCACTGATCAGAAACCGTAGTTGGTTTTGGTTCTGTGGTTCTTCCTAGATGCTTTCCTTTAAATACCCTCACAGAAAAAAAAAATCCGGTGGTGTAGGATCAGGATATCCAGTCGGCCAAGCGATAGGGCCCTCTCGCCCAATCCATTTTCCTGTACATACTTTCTTAAAATTACTGGCCAATATGTGGGTACTCTATCTTGCTAAAGCATTTTCATATTTTTCATTAATGCCATATTTCGTAATAATAGCGCCAGATCTTCTCGAAGAAGCTGAAGATATCAACGTTCTGGGAGACTACCTTCGAAATCCTATTACTTGATCACAAGTGACTTATACATTTGGTATTCAGTTAAAAGCTGCTTTGACATTTAGGGGAAAATAAAAAATAATGCAAACAATTCACTGTAAAAGGCGATTAGAGTAGCGGATTTTCTTGAAAATCTTTGTAGGCACTAATTGACAAGTATGGCATTTATCCAATTTGACGTTTTTAATTTATGCTGTTGCTCGGGCGCGCATGCATGTAAACAGATCCCCGCGGGGTTTCTTGATTTTTTTTCCTTCAGTTTACCTCAAAACATATATTTACGTTAAATCTGGATTCGGAAGTTTTGAATCAAATATAATTGCTCCTTTAGCTACTACCTCCAAATACTGAAAACAATTATTGTTCTTTCACATTTATTCTGGCGTATCCAAATCAACTTTGAGATAACATACCCCAAAAGGGTAAAAGGGATAAGGGGTACAGATCTATAGGGGGAAACCTCGCTCACTTCGACCCACACAGATCTATTGTAGCTATAGCCTCCCAGGAGGCAGGGTTTAAATGAGGGAACCGAAGGTGCCACACAAGGTCGCAGCTACACAGGCCGCAGAGACGCGCAGAAGTCCCTAACAAGTGCTTAGATGTCTTCATCCTGGCACCAGACCCCGCCAAGCAGCCATCACACCGCGGTTCCGGTGTCGCACTAAGCGCGCCCCCTCCCCACAGACGGATGACAAGGCCGGCCAAACGCTACCTAGCGCCGAGAACAGCACCCTAGCATTCGCCTAAGTGACATGGGGAAACCACGGAAAAAGCTACGTTAGAGTGCGCAACCACGGGGATAGAACCCGCGACCTCCCGAATGCGGCCACAGACGTTACCGCCTGAGCCATCCCGCTCGATTAATATACCCCAAAGGCAACTTAAAACTTCGTAAGTGGTAAGCGGTGGGTTTCATATTCAACCACTTTTAGGTCAACAAATGAAAATTAACTGTCCTTTCACACAAATCATGCGTAGGCTAAAGTTGGAAATGTATAATTAGACTGAAAAATTCAATGCTGCGGTCAGTCACGGCAAACAGAAAATCCGTGGTTAAAATGTCGGCCATGGCGTTATATTTCCATTCTGATTCAACCTTTTAACCTAACAACGTTGTTTGCGTTAAAACTTGCGTATGAAATTTTTGGAAGCACAACAATACTTCTCCCAGTCTCTGTAGGAGAGAGTCTCTGTTTCGAGCACCTCAAAATATGATTTATGTTAAAATCCCTGTATGAAATTGTTGGAAGGAATACAATACTCCCTCTGTCATTATAGCTAGAGAAATAAAGGTAACATTGGCTTGGTACAACGAAAATTATTTAATCCAACGGTGATTATGAAGTTGGTTACTATGGATGACACTAATTCTGATTTAGGTTGTTTGTCATTAATGGAATTATAGCGTCGAAGTGTTTCATTATTTTCAATATTGCAGAGATTCTCCACTGCTTCAAAGCTAGCTACATCATTTTTCTGAAATGTCCCCGAGGCCTAGAAGCGAGGAACTCCGTTAATTTCCAGAAGATTGCCATCTCCTAAAGTGACAAAGGGTGTTACATTTACCTCATTATCACTATACCGAATACCCTGAAGATACAATTGCTAATGGACTAAAGCTTCAGCAGCGAGGGCTTTTACACAAATTAGAAAACTGCCTATTTATGTTTTCTTTTCCAACACGGAAATGCTTCAGTCTATAAACTGGAGAAGAAAAGTAAGTTAACTTGGCTGTTGCAACTTTAGTGCACTTTACAAATTAGAGAAACAAGGGAAGGTAATGTGTGGTGAATTTTCGACATACGTGTTGTTTAGTACAGGTGCACCTATAATGCGTAGTGAAGAAGCAAACGGGTGATTAAGGGTACACATGGCTGAAGTTTGGTGGACATTTTCAGAAGATTAAAACCTTAGTTTGTATGTTCAAAAATACTTTGAAATTTACGCCTCAATTATAGACTATTGCTTTTGCTCTCAAGACCGTTACAGGCTTCCTGACAAATCAAATGACCAAGAATATACGTCCTAGTAGACTGTATTTACTTCCAATGCCTTTCACTCGGTGTTTACTTACCTTGCACTTCTGGGAATATATTCTATACAATGTAATTTGCAACCAATCTCATTCAAATCTCCAGGAATTCTCGGCGTTTGGAGGTGACTTTCACCAGATTGAGAATCGGTCACACACGCGTCACGCATTGTAATCTATTGCGTGGCGACCCGGCCCCTGTGTGTACACCGTGCGGCGTACCACCCTTTCCATGTCGCACGGTTTTGCTAGATTGTCCACGGTATGCTAAAGAGCGCCAATCCCTTGGCCTAGCTTTGACCTTGCGATCCGCAGATAAGGTGCAGCGGTTCCTCGTCAAAATTGCATTCGTGAAGCAAGTTTAACTTTTATTTTATTCTTTGGGTTATGATTTTTAGGGTTTCAGTCTACGAATTTTAATGTTTTTTGTTTTAATGTTTGTTTTTAGCGTTTTAGCTCTTTACTGTTTTAAGGTTTTAACATTTTATATTTTAATGTTTAGTGTTTTAACTCTTTCCCATTTTAATCCCCTGTGTTATCCTTTATCCTTTAGCCGCACCAGTTTGTGAGTGATATTAGGCTTTAAACTTTGACTTTGGGCCCAAATGGCCTAACTGTCGACGGGCCTTTAAATCCCACTTACTCACTATTCAAATCTCTAACAGAATCACGCAGAGAATGGAAAAGATATAAAATTAGCATATGGTTTTTGCTCCACTTTTAAATTCCTCAAGATATGATACAATTAACAAGACCACTGAGGATAAATGGTTAAAACGTTTTCTCTGAAACAACCAGAAGACTGACTAAAATTCTATGTGCCAGTTTTTGTACATCAGTATTTCAATAATATTGTGACTTTGGTGGGTGTAAAGTAAAGAAGACAGATGTAGTCGAGATAAAGAAACACTTTTATTTCCGTAAACAGTAACTTTGTACACTCGTTGCAACAGCAAGAAAGTCTTTACCGATTCACCAACGGCACGGCTCCGAATTCGTAAAACAAAAACTGTCCCTTCTCACACTTTACCGCTATTTATATCTCCCAGGCTCTATTCTGGAAACTTCAGGAAAGTTCAGTTATCATTGCGGTGAAAGACAAAGCAGAAAATTTCAGAAGTCTCTATCCCTTTCTCTCTTTCGGCAAGCGCCCCAACAATGCGGCCATTCTCTGTCTCTTCCCTTCGGCTCCTTTGCGGTAGTGCCGCCAATAATGCGATGGGCGACACTGCTCCCTCCTCAAGGCTGGTCGTCCCGAACAGCACCATCGTAACGGGCCAGACGATCCAGGTGTACCACTAACATCTTTCCTCGGGGCACCTTCTGGATGCGGTAGACTACGTCGTTAATCCTCTTTACCACTCGGTACGGTCCTTGCCACGGTTGTTGAAGTTTTGGGCAGCGTCCCTTGGTCCGGGTAGGGCGGTACAACCAGACCATGTCACCTTGCTGGAATCCTAGGCTGTTGGCTTGCCTGTCGTACCGGGTCTTCATTCGGTCGCTCGCCATCTGGATGTTCTGACGAGCCATCTCGTGCATGTCGTGGAGATGGTCTACTAGATTCTCCACATACTCGGTTGCCGGCTGTTTTGCTTCCGGGGGGCTCCCAAAAGCCAGGTCACAAGGGAGGCGTAGCTCTCGGCCGAACATTAGGCTGGCTGGTGTCATCCCGGTGGTGTCGTGTGTCGACGAACGGTAGGCCAGCAAGAACAGTGGTACCTTGAGGTCCCAGTCTCGCTGATGGCTGGCCACGACCTTCCTCCGGTGCTCCTCTAGGGTCTTGATGTATCTCACGACCATGCCGTCTGACTGTGGACGTAGGGGTGTTGTGCGGGTCTTGTTCACCCCAAGTCTTTCCAATGCCTCCTTCATTAGGTGCGACTCAAAATTGGTGCCCTGGTCGCTGTGGAGCTCTAAGCGTACCCCAAAACGGCAAAACAGCTGTTCCACGAGGCAGTCTGTAATCGTCTTCGCCTCTTGGTTCGGGATGGCATACACCCCCGGCCACTTGGTGAAGTAGTCCACAGCTACCATCAGGTACTTGTTGCCTCGATCGGACACTGGGAATGGTCCAGCTATGTCGACGGCGATGCGTTCGAAGGGCGCTCCGACGTTGTACTGCTGCATGCGACCCCGGCTCCTAGTCTGGGGGCCGCGACTCGCCGCGCACACATGACATTGACGGCACCAGTTCTCAGCGTCTGCTCGGAGCCTCAGCCCGTAGTAGCGCTGTCGGAGTTTGTCGATCGTCCGGTTTGCTCCTAGGTGTCCACCCGAGGTACCGGCGTGCACTTCCTCCAAGACCTCCGGGACCTTACTTCGGGGAAGTACCAACTGCTCTTTCTGGGTCTTCCCATCAGGTGATTCCCATACCCGGAACAGCACGCCCTCTTTGGTCTTCAACGAGTCACATTGGGCCCAGTACGACTTTTATGTAGCGCTTCTGGGTGCGATGTCCTCCCAGGTTGGTCTCGTCCGTGCCTGCACTTCTCTCAAGAGTGGCCCCAAGTCGGCGTCCGCCAGCTGCTCCCTCCTCAGCCCGCACTATCCCATCCATCCGCAGGCACTACCGTGACCACTCTGACAGCTGCGGTACGCTCCTTCTCTTCCACTCTTGCGCATTGGCCGCACTCTTCTGGGCAGGGTCTTCGGGACATGGCGTCTGCGTTGCCGTGGCTCTTCCCTCTGCGATGTTCGGAGGTGAAGTCGTACTCCTGCAATCTCTGAACCCAACGGGTTGTCTGGCCCTCCAGGTTTCTATAGCTAAGTAGCCAGGTTAGGGCGGAGTGGTCTGTCCTCAGGTGGAATGGCTGACCGTACAGGTACTTGTGGAAGTGCTCCAAGGTCTTCACTACCGCCAGTAGCTCTCGTCGGGTGACACAGTAGTTCTTCTCTGCCTTGGACAACGTCTTGCTGTAGTAGGCTATCACCCGCTCGTGGCCGTTCTGGACTTGGGATAGGACACCTCCAATGCAATGGTCGCTGGCGTCGGTGTCCACAATAAAGGCGTCGCCTGGTTGTGGGAATCCCAAAATAGGAGGACTGCAGAGCGTCCTCTTCAGCTGCCGGAAAGCGCCTTTGGCGTCCTCCGTCCACACATAAGGTCGGTGTTCTTCCGTCAGGCGAGTGAGGGGTTTGGCGATGCTGGAGAAACCCTTTATGAAGCGGCGGTAATAACTGCACAATCCAAGGAAACTGCGCAGTTCTCGCTTATCCTTTGCGCGAGGCCAATCTCTCAAGGCCTGTGTCTTCTCCGGATCCGTGGCCACTCCGGTTGGTGAGACTATGTGGCCCAAGTAGTTGACTTCCCTGCGGAAGAGCTGGCACTTCTTGGCGTTCAGCTTCAAGCCGGTCGCCTACAGTCTCTGTAGCACCTTCCTCAGTTTGTCAAGCTGGTCTTCGAATGTCTTGCCGACGATGATGATGTCGTCCAGGTATAACAGGCAGGCGTCATAAGTTAATCCTCTCATTACTGACTCCACGAGGCGTTGGAAGGTAGCTGGTGCGTTGCAGAGACCAAAGGGCACAACTGTGAACTGCCAAAGCCCTTGGCCTGTCGAGAATGCGGTCTTCTCCTTGTCTCTCGGGTCTAGAGCCACCTGCCAGTAACCCGATTTCAGGTCCAGGGTTGAGAACCACTGCGCACCAGCAAGCGTGTCCAGGGTGTCGTCAATCCGGGGTAAGGGGAAGCAGTCCTTCCTGGTGACAGCGTTCAGCTTTCTGTAATTTACGCAGAAGCGTAGCTCGCCATTCTTCTTCTTCACCAGAGCTACAGGGGAACACCAAGGACTGTCAGACTCTTCGATCACTCCCTTGGTTCTCATGTTCTCCAGCATGTCTCGTACCGCCGCTTGTTTAGCCAACGGAACGCGTCTAGGAGGTTGCTGAATAGGCCGGGCGTCTCTGGTGTCGATGTGGTGAAGCACTCAGTCCGTGCGGCCGTAATCGCTGCTGCCTTGGCTGAAGACGCGCTGATATCGTCACAGCAGTTGTTGGACCTTCTCTCTCTGTTCAGCGGTCAGGTGGTCGGCCGCCATCTCCAGTAAGCCTTTCAGCCGGGGCCCCAGGTGTTGCGTCGGCACCGGCTCCTGGGTCTTGTCTATTGGTGTTACGCTGACTACACGCACGCCCCCAACTCCGTCCCGGCCTGGACGTCGTGATCGGTGTCTGTTGGGTTGAGTAGTCTCACCGGCACATGCGTCTTCCGGTCCAGCAGCATGTTCTTCTTGCGCTGGCCTTCCAGTGGCGCCGTCGCTACCATCTCGCTTCTCGCGGGGACAACTACGTCTTCCCTGAGAATGACCCTGTAGATTCCAAGGCGTTCTTCGGGGTACCGGAGCGTTACTTACTCTCCCTTAAGCCGCAGAACCTTCTTGCCGATGTCGACCGTCGCCTCGTGGCTCCTGAGGGCATCCAGTCCCAGTATCACCTCCGCAGCCACCTCCACGACGAACACCCACAAACGCAAGACACTTCGCCCCAGGGTCAACTGCAGCCGGGCCTCCCTCTCCACAGGCAAGGTGTCACCCGATGCCGTCACTAGTTGGTACGGTCGGCTCGGTTTTCTCGACGGTAAGCCCCTGGCTATGTCAGGTCTGATGACAGTCACGGCTGCTCCACTGTCAACAAGCACGCGGCATGGCTTCCCTCTCACCCAACCGTCCGCGATGAGGCTGTCATCCTTCCGTCGGCTGACGGCGCGTAGTGTCACTCGAGGGGATGATGGTGACGGCGCCGACGTGCCCCTCGCCACGCCGGCCATTACTCGTTTTCGGGCTGCTCTTCTTGGTGCCGGCAGTCTCTCATTAGGTGTCCCGGCTGGCCACACCCCCAACACACGCCACCTGGTCTTCGTCGGCGTCCCTGGACTGGTCTGCGGTCTTCATCTTAGCGGACACTCCTTGTCTTCGAGGTCGGGGTAGCCGTCACTTTGGCTGCTTCCATCCTTAATGCGGCCGTTAGTGCCTCGTGGATGGTCTTGTAGTCGCCGAGCATCAGGCGTTGACGTACCTCGGCATCGCGTACCCCGTCGACGAAGGTATAGGCGGCTTCTCGGGATACGAATTCGGAGGGGAGGTCGACCAAGGCTTTGCTGGCCAGCTGTTCGATTACCAGGGCGAACTCCTGCAGCGTCTCCACTGGCAGTTGCATCCTAAATTTCAGTTGGCTGCGGTAGGCTGCGGCTAAGCGGTGGTTTCCGAACCGGTTCTCCAGGGCCTCCCAGATGTCCTTGGCGCCGCCGCTGTCTGGACTGCGTTCAGCATCTCTGCGGCTCGTCCCTGGAGGCTGGCTATCAGCTGCGCGGGCTCTTCTTCTGGCGACCATTTGTTGTGCTTGGCCACTGTGTCGAATTGACGGCGGAAGACCTCAAACGTTGACGTGCCATCGTACTTCGGTGGTTTGACGCGCGTCGATGTGCTGGAGCCTCGGCCTTGTAGTTCTTGAGCTTTTCACTAAGCATCCCTTCCACCAATGCATTTAGCTCCTTGGCGCTACCGTCGACCCTGTCTTCGAGAACGCTAAGCCGTTCCCCGACATTCTCCAGGGCGTCAACGCGTTGGCCGAGGTCCTCCATCTTTCCACCGAGCTCTTCCACCTTTCCACCGAGCTCTTTCACATCCTTCCTTACGCCAGCCAGTTGCTCGTCAATTTTCGCCGATAGCTCCGTCATCTCTTTCAGCTCGGCAGCGAGGTTGTCGTTTGCCGTCTTCATCTCTGCTTTCAGCTCTTGTAAAATGCTCACCAATGTAGCCTCCATCGTCGTGTCCCACTTCTGACACCAGTGTGACTTTGGTAGGTGTAAAGTAAAGAAGACAGATGTAGTCGAGATAAAGAAGCACTTTTATTTCCGTAAACAGTAACTTTGTACACTCGTTGCAACAGCAAGAAAGTCTTTACCGATTTACCAACAGCGCGGCTCCGAATTCGTAACACAAAAACTGTCCCTTCTCACACTTTACCGCTATTTATATCTCCCAAGCACTATTCTGGAAACTTCAGGGAAGTTCAGTTATTATTGCGGTGAAAGACAAAGCAGAAAATTCCAGAAGTTTCTATCCCTTTCTCTCTTTCGGCAAGCGCCCCAACAATGCGGCCATTCTCTGTCTCTTCCCTTCGGCTCCTTTGCGGTAGTGCCGACAGTAATGCGATGGGCGACAATATGTAGTTACTTTTAGGGTTCCAAAAGTACGTGCTCTGCACGTGGTGTGAAGTAGCTTAGCATGTAGCTTCCTTGAATATACAAATGTATGCAAGTGCTTTATTAAGTCTGCAGTTGGAAATGAATTGGTCTCAGCAAGGTGCACATATCAGATTTATGTCCCTCCACCTTAGCTTTTTTGCTGTTGGCGAGTTATGTGAAGTGAAAATATGTTGTGCTACACTCAACACTTTCTCTATTCATTGTTGTTTAGCCTCCATTAATTATTCTCACCAAGGCTATCCATTTTATGCTGAGATAAGCCATTTAAAACTAGTTTCATTGCAGATTTCATGTAGGTATAACGGCAGTAGAGGAGACTGAGAACGCCAAATGCTGGTCTTGAAATAATCCTTCCATTGCGAGAAAAATATTGCGATAACACTTCCAAAAAACGACAGAGTATTAAAGCACTAAAATCAATAATAACGAATATCTCGGGAGCGGCTGATATCACGAAATGTTAAGGAAACCAACTTTTGATTTACAGTTTTTGTGCAGTAATCTTCTGTCTATCTCAGAGATTCTCAGGAATACATAGTTACTCAAAATTTCTTGCAAATGAAGAGACTTCAGATGCTGTTCCACAAAATTGAAGCAATACAATTTATTGTCGTTATTATGACAAGGCGACAAAGTCCAGTCTCATTACTTTTTCTCACCTTAATTTACTTCAAAAACTTTTGCACAAAAACACATTTATCTTTTACTGACTTAACACAGTCCCCAGTTCTTCGTAATATTACAATACACAACTGTTTTCTTCTCCTAACCTGGTCTCAGTTCTTTCACTGTCTCTCTTCACTTTCTCTGTCTCACATACACTAGCTCCGACGATACAATCACTCGACGCGCATTGAAACTTCTTCACTTTGACGAGATGGATCGTTCACGACGGCAATAACACATATAGCTGTCTGGCACTCACTGAAACACTGATTCATGGCTGTACCCGTGACTCCTCTAGCTCGTCTCGTCTCCTTATATAGCGGGGATGACGTCATATGGTCCTTTCTGGAACTTCTACAGACACGCCGGCCGCCGAATGCTTCTCGAAGGTTCCTACGCCCCTTTGTTAAGCACCTCTTGTTACTCACGTATACATAAACAGTCGCGCGAGGCAGCCTGACCTGGAGACCCTTTGTTTACTCGCCGGCCTGGCATGTGGTGTGAAGTAGCTTAGCCCGACCGTCCTTTGCTATGCGCCGCGCCAGGCGTCACATTATCTTAAATACGCGGTATTTTAATCAAGATAGAACAATTTTTAGTACATCAGAAACAACGGCAATTTTTCTACCTAAAGTTTAGTTTACGGTAGGAATGTTCTTTAAAGTTGTTATGTGGTAACTTTGTAGAATACCAAACTTAAAAACCTAGCTTGATATTAATCTAACGTTTCGCGTTTGACTTATGCTGTTTACAGACACAGACAGACACACATATACGCGGAAAATATTCTAAAACACATTTTTTGGATTCTGAGGGCCTCAAAAATTGTATTTCCCGTATCGAAGTTTTGTATGGAACACAGTATTCCCTTTAACTACTGCAGTAAGTAGCAGAGAAAGCAAAACTGCCGTTTTATGTGCACATACCTATAATCGCAATGGTTAGAAAATTCTGTATGGATGATATACAGCTTTTAAATAATTGCTAAACACCCACCGGAAATTCTACAAATTACAGTGCACTAGGTCGACCATGAAGCTCGAGTTGGCACACCCAGTAAAGCAGTTTTTGGATTTCTTATCCTTTGTGAGAGATCTATGGACAGATGCACACAAACTCTGCGAGTAAAATGAGGAGATTTCTATAGGGAGAAAACCCACAAAGGTAAATCAGGTCGTTATTTTCCGACTCTTGTTTGTGTATGACTTCAGGCGGATGGAAAGTAAGAGAAGAGGTTTATACAGACATTGGACATAACTGGTTAGGCTCGAGATCATTGATTCGCAGGCTGCCTACCGTCTGTTTCCGTACTCGTGAATTGCTTGTCAGATGTCGGCTTGTGCAAACTTTTACAGTTTACTCGGTGCAATACGTAAGAACAATTAATGTAGCTCCACCAACAGGTGATATATAGTGCCTATAACTAATTCTCACATACTGGGCACACATAGGTGGATTTGAGACAAATTATTTAAAAAGTGCACGTTTACCACCTATACTACGTATTTACTATTGAGTTTTCATCGGTTATACATGTTTTGAAACTCTCTGAATCCAAAAAAGAAAAGCATTTATAAAAAAAGTTCGGTGTGTCTATGTGTGAACAATTCAAATTAAAAACGAAAAGTCGTTTAAATCCCAACTTGGTTTTGAAGTTTTGCACTCACAAAGATGAGAGACGAATGTTCAAGAAAATGCCCCACTTCATACCATCCTTTACGGGGAAGATTTTGAGAAAATTTTGATTTTCTAAAACATGGCTCTAACAACTTTGGCTAAAATACCATACGTTTATAGGGTATAGGGCCTAGGGTATAAGGTAAACACGAATGGGGATATCTCGCGCTCTGTGACCAACTCATATCTATTGACTAACACCCCCAGGAGGCAGGGATGAAACTAGGGAACCACAGGGTGCCACAGGATCGCAGCTAGACAGGCCACAGAGAAGTGCGGAAGTCCTAACAAGCGCTGAGATGTCTTCATTCCGGCACCAGGCCTCGCCGAACAGCCTCCACACACAGTCCAGTGTGGTACAGGCGTCCCAGTAACGGAGGACAGCAGCTTCCCAAATGCCACCTAGCGCCGAGAACAGCAGTTGCCATGCGCAAGCATCCACGCTATCTGTCCAGGCCCCATCAACTCCACTTGCATGAAAGTACACATGAAAGAGGATAAGGAAATGGAATGAAAGGAAATTATGGAAAGAAAACCGTGGTGTGAAATAATGCACCCCAGCATTCGCTTTAGTGACATGGGGAAACAACGGAAAAACCCATGGCAGAGGGCGCGACAGACGTTACCGCCTGAGCCATCCCGCTCGGTAAGATAATTTAATTACAAATGAAACGTGTGTGTGTGTGTGTGTGTGTGTGTGTGTGTGTGTGTGTGAGTGCGTGTGTGTGAGTGCGTGTGTGTGTGAGTGAGTGAGTGAGTGAGTGAGTGAGTGAGTGAGTGGGTGAGTGAGTGAGTGAGTGAGTGACTGACAGAGTGAGAGAGAGAAACACCATACCTCAAGCATAAAAAGAAACACGTGTTCAAGTCCAGTCATCACTACAAACTACCCTATACAGAAAAAAACTGTGATCTTTAGTTTCCTCAAAAATGGATCTAACCATTTTGATTAAAATGTTGTAGAACCCTGATTAACTGAATTAAAGGGGGCCGAGCCGCGTTGAATAGTGCATTTTTTTGGAGATGATCGATGACAACGATTTCAAGAAGCAAAGGGAAGAAAATAATTTCATTGCTTTTCCTCCATCAAACAAAATCTAATAATATACTAGGACTCAGTAGAAATGTTGACAAAATCCCCTTCCACCCCTACAGATGCATGTAATAACGTGTAATAATAGCTACTACTCCATAGAGTATTAAAATATGCATTACAGTATTTGCAAATAAAAACCCTTCAAAAATCAACTTTTTTAAGGCGTTTTCTCACAATTCTTGGATAGTGATAAACCAATTGTTGGCATTATTGATGCTACATGTCACCGTGCTTTTGTTAGCACTACTGTTAGTGTTGTTGTTCCACAAACCGTAAGGTAAAAAATAAATCATTTGCGTTATTAATAATGCCGTACTTAAATATTTTCCGTTAAGATTGAACATCAATTTATAATCTTTCTTGCCTTTAATATTTGGAGTCTCTCGTTCGCTGTCGACTTCAGAGTTTGTTTTAGCCAACATCTCAAAACACAAATGAACTACACTGACCAACAGTAAAGTAACACTAAGTCTTTGCTTTGAATGCATGAGTAAAGAGCCAGAGGAAGTGCTAGACTTAAAATCGCTCGCCAATGCTCGCGCTTGGCGCTGTTGCCAAACGTAGTAGGCGTGTACCGGCGGTAACTTAGTGCATCAGAACACGGTTTACGCCAGCCACAGCGTCGTCCATTGTTTCCCTTCACACTAAATATTCTGAAACCATTAAACTCATACCTCCATGCTGATAATCCAGGGAAAACTCTTATTCAGTATCGTCCTAACTTCCTTTCCATCTTTGTGAGCATTTGCCGGAAATTGAAATAGAAGTACGGTGCCTTTTTACTTTATGTACTACGTATAGTAAGTAGAGGCTGTATTGTAATCCACCCAAAAATTCGACGTCGAGATTTTACTGGAAATATGTTTTGAGGCCCCATTTTTAGAAAAAGGTCCGTGTGTGTGTGTGTGTGTGTGTGTGTGTGTGTGTGTGTGTGTGTGTGTGTGTGTGTGTGTGTGTGTGTGTGTGTGTGTGTGTGTGTGTGTGTGTGTGATCGCGCGCGCGCGCAAAAGTTGGTATTTAAGTTTAACATATTTTAAGAAACTTTGATTTGATTTTCTCGAAAATGGCTCCAAAGATTTTGATTAAAATGCCATATGTTGAGATATTTTTATGGCAAACGAAATGTATATTTTTAATTTCCTGGCTATAGCCTATTTAGTACTGTTTACTCTGGATGAGCTTTGCATAACTAACTGGTAAATCGTGAGAGATAGATCAAATCTTACTTTACTAAAAATTTAGATGTTGCTAAGACATACAATGTCCTTTCTTTTTTTTTTTTTCAAGTTTTGGAACACTTTCGTCAAATGGAGGTTCGTTATTCATTTTCTGTATTTTAGCCGAATCTCAAAGCCCTAAAAGATTTGAATGCCGCTGAAGGCATTTCCATATTCCCCTTGCACCTACAAGGAGATAAGCAATAAGATAATTTCTGAAAATGTTTATGTCAACTAACACGAAGAAGCTATAGCAGTAAGAATTTCTAAGTATAGTCAGTACAAGAGTAGAGAAAGTCATGTGAGTGCGGATGAAACTGCTTCAATATAAATTTGTGACACTGTGCACGGCTCCTAAACCATAAGGTTACACAGTGAATACTGTGTTTTTCACAAATCTAAAGTTGCTCTATATTCTGGATTGGAAAATTTTCTAAAATGTACTATTCCTTAAACCCTGGAGAAAAGAGAAGTGCACTAATTTAATTTGTATATTAACAATATTTCAGTTCTAGTTTGAAACATGGCTTATCAAATGCCCGTTCACTTTATTAATAAAATAACACACAATTACTCTGAAAAGGAGCTAGATATTAACTCATTGCTTTTCAAATTACATGGTTAGCATTTTCATAGTACACTGTATATGTATATTTATACTTGAGGGGAAGGAATGGTGGTGTTTTTTTTTTTTTTTTTTTTTTTTTTTTTTTTTTTTCCAGGCTTATCTGTATTAAATGAATGTTGAGTGACGATAACCATGTGAAATTAAAAGTGCGTAGCTCCTCGTCTAAGTATATTAGAGACAGGATATTGGTACAAACATGATCAGAAAATAAATGTGTGTTTGGTTGTTAGATTGACATTTATGATCTTTAAGTATTTATCGAACCGTAATTAATGAAGGCAATGTTCCCAGTTCAGGTGCGTGGGATGCGTGTACCAAATTTGACAGTGCTGATATTTGGGGCAAGTATATAATTCTCTGCAGCCTTCGGCATGGCATGTGTGCCTTTAACGTTTGCACTTCGTCTAACACTTGTTGACACAATATTTCTTAAAATGTGAGGTAGAGATGAAGATTAACTGCATACAATACCAGGTATCTGTGTAGCAATTTTCTGTATCTTTCCTTGCACCTATAGTGAAATGCATGTTGAAAGCACTATGCAATGGTTTACCTTGAGGAACATGAGTTGCATAGAAAAACAAACTTTCGTAGCAATAATTTGTAGGAGCTATATCAGAATGAACGATAACTGCTAGAGAAAATCTCGTGATATAACATATGTTTATATTTTCCATGTGTAGATTTTTCATTATCTGCTTGATATGTTGCAGCTGGCAGAGATTGCTTCTCCAAGTTGTCACGGCACTGTCTGTTATTCCGAGATGCCAATCATGTCTCTACAGGTGTCACTCGCTCTGTTCAGAAATGTTGAATTTACAATTTGGCTCTCCACAGTCAGGTTACTCTATAGCTACAGAGCTGAGTAGTCATGGACACAAACAGTTAGCTATATACACTGGTTCAATTGTGGCAAATGTCCTCTATATTGGTTCAATTCCACAGGCAATTACGAATTTCCAATAGAGCTCTCTAGTCCACACTAGCATGTATAGACATGCGTTAAAGTAAATATAGCAATAAAATATGAGGTATGCGAAAAAAACCTAATATAATATTCTGACAAGATGACAAAAGCCCAGGTCAAATACTTTTTTCTCAGATTATTTTCTTCCAAAATTTTTGCAAAAATATGCAGTTCTCTGTTACTGATGTTAACACAGTCTACAGTCTTCCATGATATTTCAACTCACAACTGTGTTCTTCTTGTAATCTTGACCCTTTTCTGATTTTTTCATGTTCTCTGTCTCTCAAACATCTGACTTTGGCGATACAATCGCTCAACATCCATTAACTGCTTCGCTATCTTCCTTTCGAGGCGACCGTACACACGCCACTGACACGCTAAAACGAAACGTTGATTGACTTCCCTACAGTTTATGTTTGTAACTAACTCTGTTCGTTACCTCGCCTTCTTATATAACGAGGATAACGCAACCCGGACCTTTTTCGAACTTCTACAAATAAGCCGGCCACGGGACACTTCTCGAATAATTTCAGAAACCCCTTTTGGCTCTGATTTGTTATGCATTTGCTCGCGTTAGTGGTGTGGCGGTGATTGACCTTGAGCGCCTTTGATATACGCCTGTTATAAGGTGTGGTAGTTTGGGCCCGACCGTCCTTTGTTGTGCGCCGCGGTAGGTGTCACAATATGATGTAGATTTATGAAGCAGCACAAACCACTAGATCTCCCTTGTGAATATTCAAACTTGTTTTTCAGCATTTACACTTGTTTTAGCCTACATTTGACCTCAAACACTTTTTTTATTAATTTCTTATTTGTATCAATTTCTCGACATGTTTACATTTTTGACTGAATCATGACATCCACCGTATTCCTGCAAAACCCCCTTAACTTTTAGAACATTCCCAAAAAAGAAAACTACAGGGGCAGGATCCGGAGTGCCTGGTGATCATCAATTGATTCCTTCCTCCTATTCACTTAACTGGAATTTCTTTAGATGAAAAATCACTCAGTTCATGCTCCATAGAGAGCAGGAGTTCCATCTTGCTGAAAATATAACTCTTCATAATTACTCCCTATCATACATGTCTATAATTGTATACCTATTATTTACAGAGTTTGGGCCCACGCCTATATTATATCTACAGAGGCAAATCATTTAAATTCAGCTTCTTTAAAGATTCAGTTTTCAGAAAGGTGTCCGTACAGAACCAAGTCACTTGAAATTATGCTCCATTAAGGATCCACTTTTAACAAAGTTGTCCATACAGAACCACGTCACTTCAAACTGAAAGCAAGTTAGGATCCAGTTTTAATGAAACTGTCTAAATGACTGGTCCGTAGCGTGCTCTCAGGTAGGAACTCAGTAAGGCAAGAGGAAAGACCAGGTTGTTATTGACCCACAGGGGAGCCAAGGGGAACATTTGTTGTGTTTTGTACCGATTTGATTACGAGACACAGTGCCTCTATTTACTTCCTTCGCACTCCTTGTTTACAAATCCGAAAATCATGTTACGGCACACTAATACAGTGCGTCATACTTAAAGAAGTGTTAGTAGAGCCAGGGTGTTTATAACTAAACTCAATTTAAAGCCCAATTATACTAAAACACCCCGTACAATATTGCTTTATTGTAAACGGAATTCGCTTTAGACCTAAATTTTAATTAAACTGACACTGTAAACAATTTGATTTAGAAATGAACTCTCATTCACAATAATCTTAAACTTTCAGTATAGGATCAACAAACTGCTTATCGTATTTTAAAGTATATCCCAAATTTAAGGCTTTTTAAATTTGAAACGTGAAAAATTATTAAATTCCGATGTCCTGCATGCACATGGGTTTCTCTAATCACTCTTCAACAAATTATTCTTACATAAGCCACTACTTCCTGTTAATCAAGAACTACCTTACGGAGCGGATGGCTGAGGGACAACGTCTCTGCCCCGCATTTAGAAGGTCTTGGCTTCAAATCCAATGGACCGACCGGTCTCACTATTTTTTTTTCCGTAGCTTCCCTCAGTCGCCAAGGTGAATACCGGATTGGGTGTGTAATACCACGGTCCAAAGTTTTACTTTAGCTCTAAATTAGTAGTAAAAATGAAAATAGTTGGTAATAGTAAATGCTATGTCATCTATCCACAGACAATGCAAGCATCGGCATCCCAATGCTATCTGCCGGTACCTGTTAGAAGCAGAGATACAGTTTCTTGGTAGTAAGGTATTTTGGAGAAGTTCGAAACAGCCATCAGTCCCTTACTATACAACAAGAGCTACAGTTACCTAGCACTAAGGTCTCTTTGGACACGACGAAGACAGATGGTGTGGTAGAGGGATGAGACCTATCTGCCACACACCGGTCCACAAGGTAATACGTAAACGTATTCTTCACTATGTGACCTCGAAGTTAAAACCGCGTAAAAAGGAAAAGAGCCTTGCACTTTGATTGCATGACCACGAAAAACGAAAAAAAAAAAAAAAAAAAAAAAAAAATAATAATAATAATGGCCAGATTAACATTATAAAAGATTTAAATATCTGAAATTTCAAACCAATAACAAAATACATATCGCAGAAATAAAAATGTTGTTTGCACATAAACTGTATGCCTTAATGTGATCCATATTTTTTGCGTAGTATGATTTTATCTATCTCTTACAGTTTACCAATTATTCAAACGATATTCAGAATAAAGAGGACTTCACATGCTATCCACAGAGAATTCAGGGGACAAGGAAGTCTGACTATTTGGCAGGCACACCTTAGTGAGTTTAAATTACCACCACTCTTTAAGTTCTCAATGAATTAACTTGAAATTTTCATGAGTTGCTCTTTATATCAAGGCAATTAATTTGCTGTGTTGGCTGTCTTTGTATCCCATGTGGTCGATTTTATAAAAAAAATATTTAATCATGAAGAAAAGCCGTCAATTTACTCTTAAAATATATGTGACTTCATGTACCTTTTTCTCAGAAACTACTTGTAGTACAGTATTGCACCTCTGCATAATTGTTACTAGTCTAATCAACTATGTACTGTAGCTCAGGTTATTTATTTATGCAAATAAGTTTGCTGGAAGAAAATATACATTATTTGTAATGTCAAAAAGTGAAAAAGTAGAAATTTTTCAATATTAACTCTTTTCCAGTATCATTAATGTATGTTATAAACGTATTATTGAGCTACAGCAAGTTTATCTAGGTGTTCTACATTAGTGCTGAAAATTTCAGCTCTCTAATTCTAATACTCTCCAAAAAAAGGGGACATAACTATGAAAAAATGTTGGGTAAACTGAGTTTAAAAGTTGGCATACAAAATCTGACTCACTTAAATACTTTCAAGCTTCTTTAGCTTCCACTGCAGCACTCATCATTGAGCTCTTAGCAACGCCCTTCAAGTTTCTTTCCAAAAAATCTGTATCATCAGGAAATTTTGCTGGTGGAGGTGGGAGTGAATGTATGTACAGTGAATCAAAACACTTACAATATGCACACATTGTATTTCTATTTATAAAATTAGAAAGAAAATCTAAACTGATGATATTGCCACTGTTATTACTACTATCATTTAATTCATTTTCCACACCATTATCAATTATTACTTCAGTTCCTGGCTCATGGAAAAACCTTTTCCTTGATGCACTTTCCACATTTAGTTTTTCCTCTTGACCGCATGGTTCTTAAGCTCAAAATAAAATCTACCTGAAGCTTTTATCATATCTGGAAGAAAAAAATATAAATATTCTAAAAAGGGGAAGTGGCATGGCAGCTTTAAACTGATGCAGACCATCAACTAAATGGCATTTAAATGCTTCAAAATTGTCCCAAACCTATAAAAGTATATATTTTCTAAAACTAGAAATTTCAGACTTTATTAGTGCCTAAAACAGAAAATGTGATTTATGAACATTTCAGACTTTCTCGTCCCTTTCAATATATAAATTTTACTTGTCATAAAATATCCTAAATATTATGAAATTTAAATGACATTCGCTAGTCATTTTTGAGAGCCTTCAAAATAATGAAATATTTTCCAACTAAGGGTTGTTTGGGGCAGGTGGACTTTCCTGAAGACCTTCTTGTGCCGTATTTAAAAGATGCTTAACTTGAATTCCAAATACGGTACTTAGCGGACTTTTATTTTTTGGTTTATACTGAGCACAGCCCGATGGACAGATACAAAGACCTTTGATGTACTCGGTTGTGCTACATTCACATTACTTTCTCTGCCCATTCTTCAACAAACTATTCTTAAAACCCTATTCATCTGTGTACTTCAATTAATAGAGATAAACATATGTAAAATAATTGTATTACATATTTTCTTGTAGGTGCAATGGGAATAGGAGAATACAGTAGGCATAATCAATAGCTAAGATTTTAAGAGGTTCTCTTTAACATGACAAGGAAGAAAAACCACTTTCCATTTGAGAAAAGTTTAAGTATTGGAAAATTCAAACCAATAATAAGTAATATCTCAGAAATGTGAACTTCAAAAACATGCATTTATAACTAAAATGATGTACTTTAAGGTGAGTGAGTGAGTGGTGTTTAAGGGCCCGTCGACAGCTAGGTCATTTGGGCCCCTTTAAGGTGATCTATATTTTTCGTGCAGTAAAATATTGTGTATCTTTTATGATTTACCATTTATTAATAAATAATTGCAGACATTAGCCGCTTGGATACAGTGATGGTTTACGTGTTTGCATATTCACATATTGTCTGTTCTTTTTGTACAGAGTTCAATATGGTATTGATCACAAGGTTTTTCACATAGTAAACATTCACCGTTTATTTTAGTTCATAGAAGTATGTGTTTTTGCACATTAGATGATGAAATCCGCGGATTGCCATTATAGTAATGACTTATCTTATTTCAAAGTTTGCCTTTGTACATGATCTGTCAACCATGGCTCATGTACCATAGAAATCTAGTTGCAATTCTTCTCTTTTCCCTGTCAGTATTGATTTATCAAAGAAAAATTCACTCAGAACGAAGAGGATTTCAAAGGACATTCCCAGAAAATTTAAGACATACGTCTTATTTGTCATGAAAATGTCTTAAACATATGGTATATTAATAAAAATTGTTTGAGCAACTTTGACAAAATCAAAATTAAGGAGTGGTTTTTCATTTGAGTTGTTAGGGATATGTGAATTTTCTTGAAATCTTCGTGTCTCATATTTGGAAGATGCCGAACTTAATTACCAAATATAGTATTTAACTGACTTTCGTGAGTTGTGTTACACACAGACATACACACACATAATCTTTTTTCTTAAAATGCTTCTTTCCATTCAGGGAGTCTTAAAACACGTAAATCCAGAAATACTTTTGTTGCAATTTCTCAGTAAAGTAATAATTGTGACAGATATGCTGGTTTTGCGCTGGCTCTCCGACCTATTTACTATGTTAGGAAGCAGAGGGCTGAAACTGCTAACTGGGACTGTACTACGAGGCAAGGAGTGTACCCAGCTTACTAAAGCTGAGTAAATAAAGGCAAGCAACGTTTCCGTCAGAACGGTGCTGCGCATAAGAAGCAGAGGGTGTGTTAAACTCGGGAACAAAGTAAGTAGGGCTTGCACCTGAAATTCCATTAGCGTGGCTTTTGTAGAGTAACTGTGTGCAAAAACACCAACATGTATTGGTAACTTCAAGCCATGACCGTCTTCCTGTCTTGGGTTCGTATCTCGCTGATATACGTACCTATAACAGGGTGTCTGGTTGCACTCTAATGATCAAACGATGCTTAAAGTTTTCTTTCTTCAATATTGCACCTTCTATGTCATTAAAGTCTTTAAATCTGATTTCTACTGCTTCTCATACATTTCCATGCAAGAATTCTGTATACAGGTTTTGCTGCAAACATCGCGCTCTTTTATATATATATATATATATATATATATATATAAAGGTCCTCTGTGTGTGTGCGTGTGTGTGTGTGTGTGTGTGTGTGTGTGTGTGTGTGTGTGTGTGTGTGTGTGTGCGCGCGCGCGCGCATGTATGTAAACAGCATAACTCGAAAACAAAAATCATAAATTCTTGGTAGGAATTTAAGTTTAGTATCTTCTAAGGATGTGAGACGAAGATGTTCAGTAAAATCTCCCCACCATGGACTACTCTTTATATGGAAAATGATTTAATAAAAAATTACTAACAATATTGATTAAAATGTCATTCGTTTAAGCTGTTTATATGAGAATAAAACGTATATATTGAACTATTTGGAAAATGCTGATGACGTTCTATTCATTCTGAATACTTTTGTATGGTTTGCAAAACGTAAGAGAGAGACAAAATATTACTAAATTAATATTTAGTGTCATTAAAGCGCATAGATATTTATACCAAATACCTATTTTATGGCGTTAACCATTTCCGAGATAGACGTGTTTTCCTTCTTTGTAATTCTCAAATACGAGTCTCAAATACTTTAAAAGTGATAAGTCGCTATTCGATTTTATTTATTTATTTTGTTACGAAAGCTGTGCAATATAGTTTTGATAGCTGTTCAACACTGTTCATATAGACACGAAGTTTTCAAGAAAATCCTCTTACCCCAAACTATCATTTACTTGGAAATTCTTTGAAAAGTTGGTTTTCCACTACATGTATAAGACAGTTTCATAACAGATACGATGTTTATCTTCAATTTTCTAAGAGTACTCTCTGAAATTCTGTTTATCCCGAGTGACTTATGTATTACTAGTAAACCGTACCAGAGACAAAATCTTACCACGGTGTATGTTTTTAGGTTAAAACCCAATAATATTTTTAAAAACTAAAAGGGCGTTACTTCTAAAAAAAACTTAACTATCATTCATTACTAAAGGCCGGAGAGATGTGCGCTCGCATGCGATACAGGTTAGCTGGAGTATGAATGACCTCAGAAGTACAGCACGGCCATCAAATGTGCAAACAACTGCCACTGTAGAAGCAAGATTCGAAAACAACGTAACGTAGTACTCAGCGAACTAGTGAAGCGCTTTCTTGTGCTAATCAGTAAAACTTTTGGACACCCATCTTGAGAACAATTTCGAAACCGTAAACGTTCTGTCACAATGTTGTTGAGGAACTAGCTTGAAATATGTGAAAAATCGAAGACAACACCGACATGGTGAAAAATCCCTAACAAATGTTTTCTTTCACAGTTTGCAACAAATCATCTATGATCATAGACCATCGCCCGCTTCGCCGCTCGTCAAACACGTTTTCACGACCTTCGTTAAACTGTGTAACTCACTGCCGTAACATTTCATCACTCGTTATTGTTTCCCATTAACCTTACGCAATTGATGATGAACGTTTGCTGGCGTAACATTTCTCGCATTCAAAAACCGAATCACTGGTGGGACAATAGGAGGGTTGTTCGATTGTTTTGAACACTTCGAAATGCTCTAACAAAGGGAAAACACAATGTGACAATCCCTCAAGGCTGTGTCTGGCTGTCTAATGAATGAATAGATCACGCATGCTCAAAATCGTACACAACGGCACACCTCGTTAAAGTATACAACTGATGTCATTGTGGGGATAACAATTGCTGAGGTAGGTAACCCTTGTTACTGGTTTTGGATTTTCCAAAACGTTTCTCAAATGGGAACTCGTACTATTATTTTGCTGGACATGCAAAGAGAGCGGTATTTAGAATCCAATACATAGCAACCAGCTTTAAGGGATTTGACTATCGCTTAAGCCTACTGTATTCTCATATTCCATTGTACCTATAAGGTAAAAAAAAGAGCTCTACAAATGTCTATCTCGATTAACATAAAGTAAATAGAACAAGTTTCTTTAAGGAATATTTTCTTCAGGATTGGATAAAGAAAGTTACGTGAGTGCAAGACATCAGATTTTCGTAATTTTAAATCATATACATATTTCATATGGATTTATTTTTATTATATTGTGTATAAAATAAATACACAGTACAATATACTCTTCCGTTAACTAAAAATTGTAATTTTGTTTTGACAGCATCAATTTCTGATTATTGATATTAAGTGTACTTTATTATCTATGGCAATGTTCAATAATAGCAAATTTGTTTATATGTTACTTTGTCCATTCTGGTAATCAATACTTGTATAAAATTCTTAATATGTTATTGGTAGATAAATCCATGTGAATGTATATCCTCAGATTTCTAGACCTTATACTACGTATATAGTATAGTTGTAAAATTTGATATCAAAATTTCACTGGAAATACACATTTATAAGCTTTCCGAACTAAAAACAATTAACAAACCGGTTTGCATGTATAAAAGTACGTGTGTGCGCATGCGTGTATGAAAGCGTATGTCTAAGGAGAAAAGTCGGTGAAATACCAAACTTGGTATTCAGGTTCTGCATCTTCCGCAGATAAGACACGAAGATCTTCAGGTGAATGCCCCCACTCCAAACTACCATAGAATATTTTTCAAAATTTTAGATCTTCTAAAAATTGGCTGTCATGATTTTTATTAAAATATATATTAAGCACAAATAAAAAGTAATATTGGATTGTTTGGGAATAGCTTGTGAAGTTCGTTTTATTCAGAATAGAATTTTACAAGATTTTATAACTGGTAAATCTTAAGTGATACCTGAAAACGTGCTATAGGTTACCAAAATATAGATCTGTGTAAAACACAATTTATTCTAAAACCTTTTTGGTGTCATAAGCCGTTCTTAATGTATCTGTTATTAATGGTTCAAACGGAGCGTTACTGTGCCATTGTTTTAAAGTAATTTCGAATATTCAATTGCTTATCGGGATAACATTGAAATACTACAAATGTTTAAGGCCAGTATATCGCGTCCAATTCTTAAACATTCACTATTCGCTTTATATTTCCGCAAAGATTTGTATCAATCAAATTCAAATGAAAAATAAACTTTCGTAAGAATAACTTTGTATAAACCATACCAAGTGAGGTGGCACTGCGGCAACTTGTTCGCCTCGCATTACGGAGGTCCCGAGTTCGACACCGGCGACCGCGCACTCTGACTTGCTGTTTTGCTGTGGTTTCCCCCTGTCACTTAGGCGAATGCTAGAGTTGTTAATTTCATATCACGGTTTCCCTTCCATCATATCCCTTCATTCCAATTCCTTGCCATCTTTGAGGTATGCTTTCAGGCGCTGCTGGACACATGGCGTAGATACTTGGGCATTGTAATTGCTGTTCTCAGCTAGGTGGCGTTGGGCGGCCGCTGTCCTCCATTGATGGGGAAGTTTGTGTGACACCGAACCCACAGGGGAGGGGGGGGGGGTGAAGTGGCTGCTTGGCCAGGCGCCGGGATGAAGAGATCTCAGCACTTGTTAGAGACTTCCGCGCGTCTCTGTGGTCCGTTTGGCTGCAACTCTGTGGCACCCTGTGGTTTTTTCACTTCATCCCTGCCTCCTGCCAGGTGACAGCAACAATCGAACTGTTATGTCGCAGTGCTCGAGGTGTCCTCTTTGTGTAAACGACTGAGGGAAGAGAAAAATATGTGAAAGTATCATATCACACATTTTCCTCTAGTTGTTGTCCATATGGTATTACTTGCTGATAACAATGAATTGTGCTTTATTTCGTTCACTATTTCTAAACGTGCTTCCGCTAAAATCTCGATTACGCTTCCTAGTCAAAGCGAATACTTGCCCTACTTACGCTAGGTAATCGTCAAAGAAGGTAAAATGAAATACCTCACAAAAAGTTACATTGCAATACAAAACATACAGCACGAAGAATGGGAAGAAGTAAAGAACTATGGTTACTGGAATATATTGCCATGAACGTGATACAATTTAAATCAAGTAGCCTGGTATTGTATGCTCTTGCACAAACGGAATTTTCTGTTGAAGAGAAGTCCAGATTGTGAAATTCCTTAGAAGTCTCGTCAGATATTCAGACACCGTTGTGTCTACCCCAAAGGCATTCCAATTCAGCGCTACCAAAGGAAGGAAAGTAGGTTACTACCAATGGAAAAGGTCGCATACTTAGAAGAGGAATATTTCCACGTGTTGGAAAAAGAAATTCTTCCACAGTGCAAGCAAAGATATGTTATCCAAATTGACAGCATTCCTGGGTTCAAACGTCGCTTGAAACAGGTCGCTCAAGTGAAGGAGGTTTCGCCGATAGGGACATCTTTAGCTGGCTAATCAAATTTGAGCATCTCTACTCACTCTCGTACATGCACTTATTCTTTTTCTGCTTCTCCTCAATTATATAATTCCTTGTAAGTGTTACGGAAATAAGAGGACACTACACTGAGCTTACTGAAATTTTGAAGAGTAGAGCGCTATCTAATCATTCCATTCTCTTTGCATGCCTAGGACATAAAATATCTGATGTGTGCACTCACACGACTTTCTCTACTCATTCTTGTACAAAATATTCGTAAAACCGATATCTCCTTGAAGCACTCAAATTATGTCAAATGCATGTTTTATGGAGCTAACCATTTCGAATTATTTCTTGTTATTGGTTTAAATTATGTTTTTTTTTTTTTTTTTAGTTATGCCGTACTGAGGCACAGGCACGACTCACACATACACACACACACACACACACAGAGAGAGAGAGAGAGAGAGAGAGAGACACACACACACTCTCTCTCTCTCTCTCTGACACACACACACTCACACACACATACGCGCGCGCGCAACATTCTTTAAAAATGCTGTTTTGGTCTTAGGGAACCTCAAAACGTGTATTTTCAGTGAAATATCCACATCGAATTTTGGAGTGGAATGCAACATCTCTTTCTACTATGGGGTTTGGGTAAGGGGGGTATTCTTGAAAATGTTTGGAAGATAGAAGCCTAAATTACCACGTTTGGTAATATCTGACTTTTGGTAATATCTGACGCATGCAGCTATGCGCGCGCGGTATTAATATAATACTGACCGGTATTAATATTACAAAAAAGTCATGAAATTGATCTATAATATGAAAAGGAAAACACTTCGTAAACTTATAGTCGGAAAACTAATATTTTAACAGACGTTTGACATTGAGCATATTTATGTTACACAATATTAGATATGTGAAACCACGTAAAATAATCTAAATTCATTTCACATGAGAAGTACATCTAACAGATATAATATCAGACACTATAATCATGTGAGAAATACCATCTAAAACTAGTTTCGGTGAAGTACTTAGCAGTTTCTCAATCACAATGGTATTGTTGAACTAAGGGACGTAAGTTTCATTAACTATTTCCATTTTATTACTGAAATGCGTTAACATTGCTGTTTACTTTTTAAAATGTCAATCACCATAACAGTGAACGGAAAATATATAAATACGCATGAGTTCAAATTCAAACCTATAAGATTATATGACTATTCAAAATAAAATTTCGCATTAACAAACTTTGGTGTACATGTTAGTTCATACTTTGTACACCTCTTAGAGATAGTAACTGAGGAAATATTGCAATCCACCCATAAATTTGGTATAGATATTTCATTGTAAATACACGTTTTGAGGTTCTCTGAATAAAAATACATTTTAGAAGATCAGCGTATGTGTATGCGCGTAATACAAAAATAAAAAGTCAGTTTAGTACCGAAATTGGTATCCAAGAATGTGATCCGAAGATTTTTAAGAAAATTCTTTCATCCCTAAAATTCCCTATGTAGATATGCAGCATTTTCGAATTTTTTTGTTTTCTTAAAAAATATTCTAAGACTTTTGATTAATGTACTACATGTTTGAAGTATTCTCATTACAAAGGCAATGTATATGTTGAATTTTCTGGGAATAGTTTGTGAAGTTCTCTTAAATGTGAATAACCTTTGTAAGTCGTGAGAGATAGAAAAAATATGACTAAGCAAAGGATATACCTATACCATGTTAAAACACACAATTTATGTCATTTTTGTGACGCAAACATTTCCGAATTATTCCTTACCCCAATCTGAGTTTTCAGATTCCTAGTTATACATTTAAGAACTGGTTGAGATACTTCTCAACCGTCGAAGTGGTTCGTTGCTTACTTTTTTGCTATGTACTTAGTATAATAAACAGATGAAATATTGTATTCCACCCAAAATAATTTAGATACCAAGATTTCATCAGAAATTATATTTTGAGATTCCGAGAGCATTTTTACAAATAGGTTTGAGCGTATTTGCATGTGTGTGCATGTGTGTACGCGCACGCGTCTGTGTGTAAACAGAAAAACTCAAAACCGAAAGTCATTTTAACACAAACTTGCTAATAAGTTCAGCGTCTTACAAAGACGTGAGACGAGGATTTTAAACAAGCCCCCCCCCCCTCCATTACAAACTATTCTTTATATAGAAAGGTTTTCAAAAATGTTAATTCATTTTGAATTACTTTAATAAAACTGGTAAACCGTATGATACAAGAAATGTTAAGCACACAACTTGTCTGGAATAACTTTATTTTGGAATTAGCGGTTTTGGAGATACTTCTTGTTATTTGCTTGTGTTTTTCAATACCTACACTTTGCTCAAATGGAAGGCATTTCTTCGTTTTTTTACTTTCTCTACTGGTAAGTAGCGGAAGTATTGTATTCCACCCAAAAATTCGATGTCAAGATTTCACCATAAATATATGTTTTGAGGCCCCCTGAATCCAAAAAAAGCATTTTTAGAAAAAGGTCTGTGTGTGTCCGTGTGTCAGTCTGTCAGTCTGTATGTCACTCTTTGGACAGCATAGCTCAAAAACGAAAAGTCGGTTAAAAACCAAAGTTGGTATTTAAGTTTAATGTCTTTCAAAGAAGCGACACGAAGATTTTGAAGAAAATAGCCCCACCCTAAACTACCCTTTACATGGAAGATTTTTCGAAAATTTTGATTTTCTTGAAAATGGCTCTAACGATTTTGATTAAAATGTCATATATTTGAGATATTTTTATGACAAATGAAATGTATATCTTGAATTTTCTGGCTATAGCCCCTGTAGTCGTTTTTACTCTGGACGAGTTTTGCATAACTGGTAAACCGTTAGAGATAGACCAAATTATACTATACAAAAAATATAGATCTTGCTAAAATACACAATTTATGTCTCAATAAATTTTCTTGTAGGGTGAACCATTTCGGAGATATTCCTTGTTATGTGTGAGTTTCGGAATACTTAGAACTTACATGAAATGGATGATCGTTGTTCATTTTTTTATATGTTAAGTGTGCAAAGACAACAGAATCTCAAACATTTGACTATCGGACAAAGCCTACTGTATTCTAACATTCCCCTTGCACCTACAAGGAAATAAGCAGTAAGTTGTACAAATGTTTATCTTAACTAACACGAAGAAGATATAGAAATAAGAGTTTGTAATAATGGTTAGTACAAGAGTGGAGAAAGTCATGTGAGTGTAACACATCAGATTTTTTCCTTGGTGGTCATGCAATGAGCGTGGAATTTAAAAACCATCAAAAAAGGACGAATCTTTAAAAATTTGAGTATCGCTTCAGCCTACTCAAATTATACCTACAACATAATGTCTACATTTGTAGCAATGTAATTTATCTCGATTAACAGGAAATACATAGAAGGGTACCATATTTTAAGAATAGATTGTAGAAGGGAGAGTAGAGAAGGTTATGTGAAAGCAACACATTCCATTTTTTTTGAAAAATGGTTTACCTTTTGAGAAAATAAGCCTTCAACTATAACAGGTTTGTAAGACTGTAGAGAAACTTTTTGTAAATGTAGCTACAAATCACACAGATAATTCAGTTATGTCCTAATTACCAAGTCAATTTCATTTTCTTACCATAGTAAATGCACTTAACGTGAACAAAACACAAAATATTTCCTGGGGGACAATTTCTTGGTCCTTTGTGATACCAGCTGCTCACACTCTTATCCTTAACAAAAGAAATCTAGAGAGAGAAAATGGAAGTAAGAAAGTGTCTTGGAGCGATTAAAAATTGCACAACTTTGCCTTTGACGTTATCTCCGAGAACTTGGATAGTCAATGCTGTGGAGGACCTTATAAGCGGGTAGCAATAAAAGAGACAAAAACAAAAAAGGGGGGACGTGACTGGAGTCTCCAGATTAATGCATCAGAACACTGTTCTCCTCCTCTTTTGTCCTTGTTTCATTCTCTTCTTCATTGTGTTTCGGCGGAACCAATTTAAAGTCTCAGCTAAAACTGAGAGAATGTTTCTACTAATGCATAACCGAATTATAAAGGAATCTCTCAGTCATTTGCTCCAAGGAAACTGTACATGAAATCTTTATAGCCTACTTTCCCCCTTTTACAATGTTATCACGATCAAATTCTTAGTCGAAGATATTTTAGGAGCTCAAATGAAAATGTTAACTAAACAGTAGTCTGATTTGTGTTTTATCTATATACAGGATAGTGGTGAATTCTGAAACGTTACGAAAAAGGATATTCTATTTTATTTATTTTTATTATTTTGTGTATAAGGCAGCACCGTGCACGTAACACGTAATATTTAGCAGGGATGGTAAATTGAGTCCCTCCTAAACTTTCAAGGTAAGTGAATCGAGTCCCTCGACCCGTAATTGTGACAAAATTTCCCCTCTCACTTTGGGTACACTTGGTACTTCACAACCATTTATCAGGTTGCTATGGATAAAAATTTTGTCATGTTAAAATCGTTCGTGCGAGCCACTTGCAATGGTTTTGTCACACAGGTAAAAATTTAAAACAAACACCTCTCACAAAGTCAAATTTCAGTATGTCCTTATTAATAAACTTTACCATCTGTTCCCTCAAAAATATTCCTTTTCCGATGTTTTGTTTTTCTTTTTTCCTGTACTACGTAACTGAACATACACATCTGACTGAACAAAACGTCAAGTCATTTAATTTGGCATGGAAAGATTCACAGCTATTAGTTGTGCGATTTGTGGTAGCTGTGAAACCAGCCCAAATAGCAGGGGGAAACATTGAATCTACCGCAATGTAAGTCTCCAGGATGTAGCCACAGAACTCTTGTATTTTTGTATCTCCTGGTTGTACATCTATCAGATCTTCGACAAAGCAGTCCTCTACGTTCTCTGGGTTTAAGAAGGGAAATCCAAAGAAATGTTTTAAAAAATACCTTTTTCTGAGTTTGATTTGTATTCCTTTAATAGACCTAGGGTTTGTATCCTGCGCCACCAATTTGGTCTTAAATCGAAATGACACCCTTTTATTACAACTAAAGGCCCCACAAGCGTTGCGCCATTGTCAATAGCTGCTTCATAGTCTATAAAAATCACTTTTGGTGAAAATATTAAGTCAATTATCTCACAATGGGTTACTATATGACGGAACACTTGCCGTGGACTCAACTTACCACAACGATTAAAATGATTGGGAGTCAACTTACCGCCTAGATAATCGCAAACAAGGAATTATGGACTCGATTTACCTAGACCTAATATTTAGTACCTGAGCGACCGAGCTTCACTTAGTGTTTTTTTTTTCTTTTGTTTTACTTTTGTGAAATCGTGTTTCTTCGGTGAAGATACTTATTTAGATGTAATACGTTGCAGTTATATTTCAATCATAGAAAATTGTATGAATTATATGTTGAAGAGGAGTAGAGAAAGATATATGTTTCTGCTATGTAAAAGAACAGAGAATATAGAAAACCATGTGAAAGTAATATATTGTATAGCTTCTCGAGATTAACAGTTACTTACGAGACATAGAAATTGTGTTACATAGTTACACGCGAAAGCTTCTTGAATCACACGGATTCACGAATCTGCTTTTGCCCACCTCTACACTAAACAGTCGGAGCATGTTTAAAAATGAAATCATCATTGCGAATTTAAATGATGTCATAGTATTAGTTTACACCAAGTCTATTTGTGTATACTACAACATATTACAAAAATAAGTTCATCCAAATATTCAAACCACATTTACCACAAACGGCTGTTTTACGGCTATACTTATTCTTCTTCAAACCGGGCTATCTAGAACCATGAGAGTTTGCTAATCAAACTCATGATACAAAGTATCTGCATATCACAGTACACATATTCAACTGAGAAAATATATCATTACGGTTAGATTTGTATTACAAATTCATCAAAACCGACACTAAAACTACCACATTAATCAACTCACTGAGTGTGAAACCAAAAATATTCATGTTACAGAATTTCCCTAGATACTATAGGGACTGATATTTTCATGTTTAGTCTACAAATTGCGGATTGCATAAAATGGATTGGTAGGAGCACCTGACTCATTTGGTACATTGCTTGGAATGAAATATCCGCGACATTTGCCTTATTTAACGTGCATATTCTCCTCTACCCCTTGGCATTCTCAAGGACAAGTGTTGAAGGCCTTATTTAATATTGTGGCATTGGGTCGTTCAACAATATACGGAAGGGAGGAAACCGGGTGACCTTGGATACGGCGAACGACTATGTGTGTGCGTGACCAAGGAGGTCTGGGGCTACAGGGCAACTAGCGACTGTGCGTGTGCGATCGAACAGCGTAATAACACCGTAGTGTCCAGCGAGCTCTAGAAGCTTCTTTGCTGAGTCATTGTGCACGTGCGTATGGAAAGCACTCGAAGGAGGTTACGTCACGCCGGTTCCAGTATAAATAGAGCGACATTGAGCATTTCAGTCTGGTTTTTTTTTTTATTTAGTCTGTTTTTAGTGTCATAGTAGTTTTAAGTAGTCGTGTACAGTATGTATGTGTCGTCGAGTGATTGTATCGTAATAGTCAAGATATAAGAGACAGTGAAACTGCAGAAAGACATTGAAAGGCTGAGAAAGATTATTATCGGAAGAACAGTTTTGAACTATAATAGTAAAGAAGACAATAAACTGTATTAGCAACGAGAAGGAAATTGTGTATTTGTAGTAAAATTTAGAGGAAAATAAAGTGTTAGAAAGAGTAAACGGACTTCGCATTTCGCCGTCTTTGTTACAATATATTAGTAATTTGTTCTTGTTCGACATTTTCACTGGCACAAATACAATTCAACACAACACTAACTGTAAGAGTGAAATCTGAGAAACTGTACTGTAACCAGAAGCATACACTGAAAGTTTAACTTACCACGCACTTATGCACTTGATAAAGGCAATAAACCTTCAAACCTTCCAAACAAGTGCTTGTGCTATGTATCCATATTCTTGGTGGCAAATGCTTGATTTCATGAAAATGGTCAACCGGCTTCTTATGTTCTGACTAGATAGCGAAGGTCAGCACTTTCGTAATTGTAGTTAAAGTATACCTCTACTTACCTTTTTACATCACATAGTGGATTATAGAACGTATTACAGCGGAACTGATGTGTTGCACTCACATGGCTTTCTCTACTCTTGTACTAACCATTCTTACAAACTTTTATTCCTGTATCTTCTTCTGTTAGTTGAGATAAACTTTTGCAGAAATTATCTTATTATCTTCTTGTAGGTACAACAGGAATACAGTGATAGTCAAATGTTTTAAAGCTTTCAAATTCCGTTCCCTTTGCGCAGTTAACATATAAAAATGGACAACGATGTTGCATTTGACAAAAGTTTGTTTTCCGAAACTGATACAAATAAAAAAGAAATGGTTCACTCTACAAAAAAATTATTTGGACGTAACTTCTGTGTTTTACCGAGATCTAAATTTTTTACGCAGTAAGACTTTGTCTATCTCTAACGGTTTACGAGTTATTCAAAAGTCATCCAGAGTAAACAGGACTACATATGCTATAACCGGAAAATTCAAAATATACATTTCACTTTTCATAAAAATATCTTAAACATGTCATTTTAATCAAAATCTTTGGAGCCATTTTCAAGAAAATCAAAATTTCCGAAAAATCTTCCATGCAAAGGGTATTTTAGGGTGGAGCAATTATCTTCAAAATCTTCGTGTCGCATCCTTGAAAGACATTAAACTTAAATACCAACTTTGGTTTTTAACCAACGTTTCGTTTTTGAGTTATGCAGTCCAGAGACTGACAGACACAGACACAGACAGATACACAGACCAATAGACAGAGACACATACACACGGATCTTTTTCAAAGCAAACTTTTTTATTCACGGTCCTCAAAACATGTATTTCCGGTGAAATTTTGACATCGAATTTTTGGGTGGAATATAATGCTTCCTCTACTTACTAGTGGAGAAAGTAAAACTACAGTAAGTAATCCGTTGAGTTATATGGAATTCGACTTATCGAGAGTAGATTGAGGGATTTTGCTGTGTTTATAACCAGTTGTTTTAATATATTGGCTCTGGTCAAGATACGAAATGTTCTAGTTATCAATATTAAAAACTTACCTATATTTAAATGAAGAGTGTGATGAAAACTTTTAAAGTCCTGAGTAAAGGCACAGATTAACACAAACGCATGCAATGTTGCCAACTCCTACATCACACTTTCACTTTCCCCCTCTGCTGATCGTGCTCGAGTTTGTAATAACTTTAGCACACTATCTGAGGCACGAACACGAACTGACAGCCTACGTCCAAAGGTTTTGGCTTCAGTAAATGTTGCTAATTTTGGCGAAAAAGCCTTTTTATCCATTATCACTGGTGCAGGAGATTTACTCTTGCGTGGCTAAAACAGGCAGATCGCTTCAACATATCACGAGAACGTTCACCTGGAGTTTAACCTGCTGACCGCGTTACAGGAATCCGATATCTCTGCAATATTTCGTTGCAACACCGGTAACAGATTTCACCGAGATCTAGAGGAACAAACTTATTCTTTACTGGCAGAACAGAGGCATATGTCTCTCTCGCTCTCTTTGTCTCTCCCTCTCCACATCTCTCTACCTCAGTCATTCTCTTCTCCTCTAACTCACTCTACAATGTACTGCATATCATGCAACATTTTGATAACCGGTAATACATTTTTTTAAATTCTGCTTGGGTTAGAAAAATTAAAACACAAACAAAATATGAATTAAAACTTTTTAAAGATATTCATCCTGTGGAAATTTTGCAATAACAGAATGTCAAAAATATTATGGCTCTAAACTTTGGTAATTAACTTTTTTCACAATTTGGCGTGTAAGAAACCATCCACTTATGGAGAAGCTGTACATTAACTGACACCTCAAATATATCATATACCAATTTATATACAATAATTGTATATATGTAATTATTACCGAATTATTCGGTTAGATACATAAACATTATCCTTAAGAGGAAACTTGTGGCAATAAATTCGCAAAGCAAACAGCTGAAACAGCATTGTGTAGGAAATAATGCGCTCTATAATATCATTAAATCCTTTAGTTTCTTTTCTTCCAATGAATCAAAGTGATTCTTCTACTCCGAAAAATTCTGCACTTGTTGGAACCGTAACTAAGCGTCATCAAGTGAAGTGATAAGAGATATGTGCTCATACGTTGTTTTATATCTGTAAGTTATATGTATGCAATCCAGAATGTCTCTTATATTTCCGTGGTATTTCATCATCATCGTCGTCGTCATCCTCGTCGTCGACATCATCGCCATCATCATCATCATCATCATCATCATCACCATCATCATCATCATCATCATCATCATAATCTTTCACAGTTTGAGCTTTTGTCCTGTTCCGGTCTCGATTAAACTGTTCTGTCCATCTTCTTTAAGGTCTGCCAATTTTTACTTTCTCTACTGGTAAGTAGGGGAAGTATTGTATTCCACCCACAAATTCGATGTCGAGATTTCACCGGAAATACATGTTTTGAGAATCCAAAACAAAGTATTTTTAGAAAAAGGTCCGTGTGTGTATCTGTCTGTGTGTCAGCCTGTGGACAGCATAACTCAAAAACGAAAAGTCGGCTAAAAACCAAAGTTGGTACTTAAGTTTGATGTATTTTAAAGATGCGACACGAAGACTTTGAAGAAAATAGCCCCACCCTAAATTACGCTTTACATGGAAAATATTTCGATAATTTTGATTTTCTTGAAAATGGCTCTAAGGATTTTGATTAAAATGACATGTTTAAGATATTTTTATGGAAAATGAAATGTATGTTTTGAATTTTCTGGCTATAGCCTATGTAGTGCTGTTTACTCTGGATGACTTTCTAATAACTTGTAAACCTTAAGAGATAGGCGAAATCTTACTCTACAAAACATGTAGAACTCCCTAAAACACACAATTTATGTCCAAATAAACTTTTTTGTAGAGAGAACCATTTTGGAGATATGACTATCACTCAAAGCCTACTGTATTCTAATATTCCCCTTTCACCTACAAGGAAATAAGCAATAAGAAATTTCTGTAAATATTTATCTCAACTAACACGAAGAAGATAGAGGAATAAGAGTTTGTAAGAATGGTTAGTTCATGAGTAGAGAAAGTCATATGAGTGCAAGACATCAGATTTTTCTTTGATATTTTGGTGCGTATCTTAAAACCCAGTTCATATAGTGGTTTCGATCAATCCTATCCATATGTTATTTCCAGTTGTTTTGATTTTCCATTATTCTTTCTAATAAGTTGAATATTCTTAATTCATTAGGCATGTCTTCACTTCTATCTTTTAGTGTATATTCTTCTACAGGTCTTAAAAACACATGTCTACAGCCTCTCATGTGGCATTTAAAACACTTATCATTTCAGAGAGAGAGAGAGAGAGAGAGAGAGAGAGAGAGAGAGAGCTCTTTTTGCCCTTCACAAGTGTAATATTCTTTCTTTTAACACTAAATTATAAATAAAAGCATGTTATACAACGAATACATAATGCAATAATAATTCGTGTGCAAAATTACAGGAAAGTTAATCACGCACACATTTACATTTTACATATAATATATAAATTATTAGGAAGTCAAGCATGGTAACATTATCAAATGTCAGATCCCCAAATTTCATAATTGTATAATCTTAGACTTGTTAATTTGTTGATTTATAACACCCAACTAAGGACGTTAAGAAAAATCTATTTCGCCATCTTGTTGCCTTGTGTCTGACCATAATGTCGAAAAAGCATTTAGACCGTCCCACGTGTATTTTCTAGTCTTCTTTAGCTAATTTGGCATTTGAAAATCCCTGAGACCATATCTTCAGTGGTTTGTTTACCTTAATGTTGGCAAAATTTAATGTTTGTCACTACAATAAGATTAGTGTACCGTTGCCTAGGCTTACAGGTAAATATTTAACTCCTTACATAACCTGCTTTAAACGATCGTACAACTTAAAAAGGCTACAAAGAGCTCAAGCAGAAGGTTTGTACTGCTTAAAAATACTAAACAAAAAAGCAAGAAAACACAAACACATACCTTTCTTTGGATAATTTTTTTAGGCGAGGAGGGAATTCAGAGAGTCTCAAAACGTATTGTGACGCCAGGTTTGGCGCACAACAAAGGACGGACGTGGCCAAGCTACTTCGCACCACGTGCCGTGTCGGCGAACGGGCAAAGGCGTTCAAGGTCAGTCTGCCTCACACGTTTGTGTGAACATGACTTCGAAGAGACGACACAAAAGGGGTTGTCTCCATAGTCTTCGAGAAAGATCTGGTTACGTCACCGCCGGCATGTTTGAAGGAGTTGGTGAAATGTCCATGTGACGTCATCCGCACTATATAAGTAGGCCAGAAAGCAGGAGTTACAGAGTTACAGTTAGAGATATGAGTCGATCACTGCGTTAGTGAGTGCTATACAACTGTGTGTATGTGTGTATGTCGTCGTGAAATATTCGTCGGTCGTCGGGAAGATTTCCGAGCATCGAGTGATCGTCTTAGTATATAGGAGACAGAGAAAGCGACAAAATACATTGAAAGGACTGAGACAAGGTTACGAGAAGTAAGATTTGTGAGTTGTGATAGCACGAAAGGCTGTAGACTGTGATAACGACGAGAAGAAAACTGTGTATTTGTGATAAAATGCTTGACGAAACTACAGTGATAGCAAAGTAAGTGAACTGATTTTTGTCGTTTTGTCACAATGGTGTTAGAACTGGGATTCCTGGAATTTTCGTCTTTGTCACAGTATATTTCCAGTAAAATATAGATATGGGGATTTTCGGTGGAATGCAATACTTCCTATATACCTGGTACAGAAAGTAATAAATAAGCTTCACCTTAGCACCATCGTTTTCAATTACTCTGGATATAGAAGGGCAAGTCTTTCTAGGAACTCTTTGTAGAAGAATGAGTATAAGAATTCATGTGAATGTGACATCAATTGCGAGCCCTTTTTCACAGATGCATTGGTTCCCCTTAAGGCAGATAATAGCACAAATCTGTTTATAAACTTAGAATCAATAGAAACTCGGAAATGCTTACAAACCTCACGCAATCTAGGAGATCTGTTCCAATAAAACGTGCAAACTGAAGGGTTATGTATCTACTGCAACAATGTTGTAATACATTATTTTAACGGAAGTGAATGCAGTGAGAGGCGGGATTATGCACCAGAACCGACTTCACATCTTGATTACGACATGTTAATTGCACCCCTGGGGTTTACCTGCGTGGAGTATACCAATTGCGAAGACGGGTGGAGGTTGTTATGCCCTCTAATGACTTGTTCCTTTGTTTACTGCTGTAGGTGAGATTACCGCCTTAATTCCATGCAAGACAAATGCGCTGCACACACAGCTCGACTTCTTCCCAGAAAACTTCAAGACGAAAATTACGCCAGGTCACGTCACAGAGTGGATAACATCTTGTACACAGTTCCCAGCTATTTCTGAGAGGTTGCGACTCAGCAACTCAAGGACCACATGAGATAATTTCTTGTTACTTTCTCTGTTTCTTGCCTACAGTAAACAGAGCAAGCATTGCATTCTACCCAAACATTCAAGTTCAATACCCAGACTTCATTGGAAATGCACCTTTTGAGGCTTCTGAATTTGAAAATAAGTTTAGTGAAAATCTGACGTGTTGCACTCACATGACTTTCTCTACTCCTGTACTAACCATTCTTACAAACTTATTCTTCTATGTTCTTATTAGTTGAGATAAAAATTTGCGGAAATTATATTATTGCTCGTTTTGTTACACGTGCAACGGGAAAACAGGAACACAGACTTTAAGCGATAGTCAAATCTTTTAATTCTTTCAAATTCAATTCTCTCTGCATGGTTAACATATAAAAATGAATAGCGATGTTCCATTTGACAACACTTACACAAATAACGAGGAATATGTCCAAAATGGTTCACTCTACCCCCCCCCCAAAAAAAAAACAAATATTTAGACATAAATTGTGTATAGTAAGATTTGGTCTATCTCTTACGGTTTACCAGTTATTCAAAAGTCATCCAGAGTAAATACGACTACAGGGGCTATAGCTAGAAAATTCAAGATATAAATTTCATTTGTCATAAAAATATTTCAAATTATTGGCATTTGAATCAAAATCGTTAGAGCCATTTTCAAGAAAATAAAAATGTTGCAAACATTTTCATGTAGAGGTTAGTTTAGGGTGAAGCAATTTTCTTCAAAATCTTCGTGTCGTATCCTTGAAAGACATTAAACTTAAATACCAACTTTGGTTTTTAATGGAATTTTTGTTTTTGAGTGATGCTGTCCACAGTCTGACAGACCGATACAGACACACAGACAGGCAAACATGGACCTTTCTCTGAAAATGCTTTTTTTTTTTTTTTTTTTTTTTTTTTTTTTTTTTTTTTTGATTCAGGAGGCCTCAAAAGATATATTTTCGGTGAAATCTCGACATCAAATTTTTGGGCGAATTAAAATACTTCCTCCACTTTGCTATACGTAGTAGAGAAAGTAAAACTGTCTCAATGTGTGTGAGTATGAGTGTGTATATTTGTGTGTGTGTGTAAATAGTATAACTCAAACATGTAAACTCAGCTACACCCGAACTTAAAATGGGCCCTAGTCACATTGATGGTAGGTACATATGGTGCTGGGATTTTTAGTGAACGTACATCGAAAATAAGAATACCCCTATCTCGGTTCTTTCTGCCATACGCTCAAGCTTGACAAGAGAGCCTTTATTTATACATTGAAATGGTTAACTAATAATATATAATTACTTGCATTTATCAGTATTTAAAAAGTTTTAAACGAAAAAGTTGCAGAAATTACGACATGACGATGACATGAAAACAAACAATAAGGGGAATTAATTTAGGGACAAAATCAGTAAAACCAATGGTATACCCAGATAATAAAATGTTAATGGAAAAAAAACTAGAATGAATTTCAAAGAATGTCATATAAGTTATATCAAATGGCAAAATGATATAAATTAGAAATATCTATAAATAAAACAAAAACAATGACATTTAAAGGCACCCATGCAGTTCAGTCTAAAATAGTTTTAGATATTAACATAATTGAACAAGTCTCAAAATGTGATTTCTTTGGATACGAAATAACAGACAGAATAGAAATAGACATTGAAATAAATTAAATAAATTCAGTTACATAACCGGTTCAATAAAAAATCTTAAAGAATAAAGCTGAAAACAATTCCATAATAAAACTATGATTGCCCAAATTTTAGCATTCGGTTCAGCAACATAGATAATGACGGCACAACATAAAAGAAATATACAAACGGCAGAAATGAAATTTCTTAGAACCATGGCTGGATATATAAGACTAGACAAAACATAAGGATCAAACACGGTAACAGTTAAAAGTAAAATAATTAAACAAAACAATAATAGAATACAGAAACAATTGGAAACAGCTTTTAAATAGAATGGAAGAAAATAAAGTTCTCAAAATAGCAGGTAACTATTAAGCACAAGGACAAAGTAACATAGGACGACCGAGGAAAAGGAGGAGGGAACAAGACTTTGGGGCCGGAACAGGCTAAGTGGCCTTAGCCGTTTTGGAGAAAAAGGAGGAGCTACAAAAATGTGCAATTCTTCTCCCCTCACTTTTTTCCCCTCCTTTCTTTCTTTTTCTTGGAGAAACTCATCACCCAGAATGAACTGAAATTAGCTGCGACCGATTTTATCTTCACTACATGCAATTTTGGTTGTACGTTATCTTTAGTACGGTCTTGAGTGCATATAATTGTACCCTTAGTAAGGGGCAACATTTACTGCGCCACTCCAGGTAATCTGACATTCGAGTGAAAGACAGACCTAAGTCGGCGTTTACAGCTTAACTTTATCCTCACCCCCCCCCCCCCCCCATGAATAGGAACCCTATGGTAGAAAAAAACCGTGACACAGGTACCTTTTTGTTTTCGATATATTTTCGCTATACAAATTCAGAAAACCTTACTAATCTTAACTACACTTTACATGAAAATCTGTTCCTTAATTGTCATATTTCTTCTGCAAAATTGCTCTAACAACCTTGATTAAAGAACCAAATGTTTAATATATTTGCATGGAAAATAAATTTAGGTAGATGGTAGAAAAAGTAAAAACAATAAGAAGTGTGATATAAAAGCATAAATAGAAATGCACTTTTGGAGACATTTCGACATCGAAGCTTGAGTGGAATATGTCTTCTTCACACCTATAGGCAGGTGGCAAAAAAGTAAGAATATCGTATGATGTTAATGATATATTTCGCGATCTTCAAAGAATTTCACAAACAGATATCTATCTATACATCCACATATTGTCTAATTAAATCTATTCACAACGTGAGAAATGATGAAACAGACATCATTAATGCCAAGGATAGAAATTGCACTTAAAAGACAAAGTAAGTAAACAAATAAAATACATAAAATACAGCAAACAGTTGGTTAGGCACTTACCGTATCATCAGCTGATGAACCCTGGGCCATTGACCTTTGGCGCGAAGAATCCTGCAAGCTCCTAGATATGAAGATCGATGAGTTCCCATCACAGAAAGGGACTTGATATAATAGCTCAGAGCCTCCCAGTGTTGTCCTGTAATACAAGAAGCATTAATGTTAATCGATTAAAGAAAGATGCATTTAACACTGGATTGTTTAACCTTTCTTGGTTAAACTATAATCAATATTTTATATTTTGATAATCAATATTATGAAATTATGTCAAACTTATTGGTAAAACGTATTATGAGATAAGTCTGAAGTATTTTATCGTGAGAAGTTTGAAACTTTTACACAAAGAAATTCCAGCAGAATTTGCAACACCCAGTATAATGCTGAACTGCAACAACAGGCACATGCTGAGCTATCCTGGGAGTATTGATGTGGGTTGTCCATTAACATGTGATTATAGCTTTTGATCATTTTAGCATTAGAATACACTATTCTGGTGTTGGTTTTTTATTTTAAATTATTTTTCTTTGTTAACGACGCTGTTAACTGCCAGGATCTTATCAGCGCCACCGATATGTCGGAATTTCGTCCCACAGGAGTTTTTTTAACATACCAGATAATCTACTGACATGGCACTATCGCTTTTAAGTACACTTAAAAACGTAATTCGGCAGACTTATCACAAAGAATTTATGCTGATGTCGATAATGTTACATCACATGTGCTTCATAACACACGAGTCGAAGTTGAATACCGGTTGGACATTTCCCGTGCCACTAACGACAGACATTTTGAGGTTTATGAACACAAGGTAAAAAAAATCCGTTTTCACTGTTTGTAGCAAGTGGTTTTAGCTCAGGATTCATATTAGCTAAGATGCTATATCTCTTTCTTTTGTAAAATTCATAAGCGGAACACTTCTTTTCTTAACTCTGTATTCGCATTAAATTGGTAACCTGGTACTCACATTGATTTTTTACGAGTTTTAATCAAAATGTGCTTAACTTGCTCAAAACAGTGAATATTCTGGTATAAATTGTAATAAAAATCGTTTTTTTTTTCCAGAAAAATATTTGTTCTAAAATTAACTGGAAAGAAGCTCATCTGAAGTTGAAATGATTTTAAATCTTTGGAATCACTAGTTGACAAAACAGAATGTAGTATATATGTAGTTTCAGGGAATCAAAAGCGATATATTTTAAAGCTAAAATATACTAAATACTTATGTTCATTTTAGTGTTCCCAGAACACTTAATAGTGATTTTGGATAAAAGATGAACTTCTTTTTTGCTTAATATGGGCCTACGTAGTTTCTAACACATGTCCATATAAGACTTTTGTGTGTTTGCGGCAATTAAGTGCATTTAAATGGGGATTTACAAGAAGTTTTAAATGTGGGGCCAGGCGGTCAGGCCCCTTTTACACTGCACAACATTATCTTCTTTTGCCATTTACCGCAACTTGCTTTTTTAAACTACAGGTACACGTTTCAAAAAATAAATAAAAATAAAAATAAAAAAGAACTATAATAGAGCTTTGATTATTTTTGTGTATATGCAGAGTATACTGCTCCAAACAGCTGGTGAAAGCTTTTTACGCTACACTTCCATAAAGCTCCTCAAAAAATGTTTTCACATATATAAAAATAAAAATAAACCGCGCATAATTGTTTACTTTATAAAATGCCATTATATAATAAAATGCCTGAATAGTTCACCAGATATGTTGAATAATATCATTGTAAAGTGACTAAAATTTTGAAACTCGATACTGTTTAGGAGAAAAGTGGAAAATGTGTGAAAAATTTTGGAACATTTTTTTTTCATTGGAATATCAATTGAGTAAAGGAACTTCACTTATGATTTTATTGTGGTTTCTGAATCAGAAGAAGTTGTTTTATAAGCTGTAAAAGTTTTATTACGATAGATTGTATAATTTTCAAGATTCTGTGCGGAAATTGCTATTCTGATACTACCAAGTATCCCTTAGTTTTCTCACTATGGAGATAATTTCCTTACCCTCTATAAGTGTTCTGTTACGTTTATTTTATCGTAGAATAGAAGGGAAAGCCTGATGGTCTCAATTTCTACCGCAGCACTTAAATAAACAAAAATTATTCATATTTATGCATTTGCACTAGGCGCGCACGTTTTTACAAAATGTTAGCATTTCCATATTCGCCATGGTAACGCATTGCAGGGACTGTATATGTATGTATGTATGTATGAGCACATCTGTTGGGCGATAATAATCAATGTCCACTTACCCCGGTGATGCAGCCACGCCGCGAGTTCGACCAAGTGGTCCGGACTGTTGGGTTCAAGGCGCGCCACGTGACGTAGGAGCCTCCCCACAGCAGAAGCCCGTCCCTCCTGCCCCTGGTACAGTCGTGCCAACAGCAGGTAAGCAGGGGTGTAGCTTGCATCCAGTCGCACACATTTCTCTAACATTCTGGCGGCTTCTTCACTGCGATTTACTTTCCTGTCAACAAAACACCATAATCTTTACGAAAATCATTCCCAAAATCTACTACATCTATACATTGCTGGGGCTTAATTGAAAAAGTTTCGAAATTGAGTTGTCTAATGCCCCAACAGAACATGACTGCTTTACTTTCCTTCCACAATATCCTAGATATGACATAAATATGAACACAATACTCTCAAGCCCTCATTTGTCTTATTACTTTCTCTACTGGTAAGTAGGGGAAGTATTGCATTCCACCCAAAAATTCAATGTCGAGATTTCACCGGAAATATGTTTTGAGGCCCCCTGAATCCAAAAAAAGCATTTTTAGAAAAAGGTCCGTGTGTGTGTGTCTGTGTGTCAGACTGTGTGTCAGTCTGTGGACAGCATAACTCAAAAATGAAAACTCGGTTACAAACCAAAGTTGGTATTTAAGTTTAATGTCTTTCAAGAATGCGACACGAAGATTTTGAAGAAAATAGCCCCACCCTACACTACCCTTTACATGGAAGATTTTTCGAAAATTTTTATTTTCTTGAAAATAGCTCTAACGGTTTTGATTAAAATGTCATATGTTTGAGATATTTTGATGACAAATGAAATGTATATCTTGAATTTTCTGGCTATGGCCCCTGTAGCCGTATTTACTCTGGACGACTCTTGCATAACTGGTAAACCGTTAGAGATAGACCAAATCATACTGTATAACAAATGTAGATCTTGATAAAATACACAATTTATGTCTCAATAAGGTTTCTTGTAGGGTGAACCATTTCGGAGATATACCTTGTTATGTGTGTGAGTTTCGTAAAACTTTTAGCGAAATGCAACAACGTTGTTAATTTTTTTATATTAATCGTGCAAAGAGAACGAAATCTCAAAGGTGAATAAGATTTGACTGTCGCACAAAGCCTTCTGTATTCTAATATCTCCCTTGCACCTACAAGAACATAAGCAATAAGATAATTTGTAGGAATGTTTATCTTAACTAACATGGAGATATAGGAATAAGAGTTTGTTAGAATGGTTAGTACAAGAGTAGAGAAAGTTACGTGAGTGCAACACATCAGATTTTATTTGGCAACATTATAGAGGCGATGATCATGTGGAGGAATATGGCTTTTAAATGGTGTAAGAATTATCAAAATCTATTTAGTAGTTCTTGAGATCACTCTACATACACACATACACACTCATACACACACAAATTCTTTCTTTCATTATACTGTTATTCTAAACAAAGAAATAATGCTGTTTTAATTCATGTTACACTTTACAGGAGCAGTTTCTGATGTGCAATAACTTTTAATTAAGGAATATGGGCTTTGTTGCATGTATACATAATACGGAAAACAAAAGACCTATTCGCATAGCTGCTCACATTTGTTACCAGTGAATGGGTCCATTGCTATGGAGATCACGTGAGATAGTTAACCTGAGTCCTGAGATCACAATATTAGAGTTAAAATGATTATTTTGTGCTTAATGAGCTTCTAACAAAAATAAAAAAAATTGCGGGGTGGCATTTTGGGGAGGCCTAAAATGACATTTAGACAGCTAAACATTTTGTTATGTGAATCAATATGTATTACTAAGTATCAAAAGAACCAGAATATTCAAAATATAAAATTTTAGTATCATATGAGATACCTCGGGACTATATTAATCTTTTGTGGGTTTTTTAATCCTGCCATCAATATAAAGTACACAAGGCAGAGAAAAAATATGAGCGTAAAGTGCATAACACCGGCCGTCATAAGTTTAACACCTCCACATTGCGAGAAGAAAATCCTAAACCCGGCGTATCATATGATACCAAAGGATGCAGGAGGTTATCAGATTTTGCAATGCAGGAGAAATGAGAATTTCGTGAATAATTGGTTCCACAGGAAGAATATAGGCTTTGGATTTATTGAAGTTTGTGCCATTGGCCCTGGTGGTGGATTTTGATTCTCGTAAGACATTGCTGTGGGCAATTTTCTTGGTAATTGTGCGATGGCTGTGTTGTTTTCACCGGCCAGCGTTAGGCTTTTGTTTATGAGGAGCTTACCGGTCGTTTGCCGTGCGTGGGGATTGGCGCGGGGAACGTGTGAGAGAAGTCCGGTCTCCTTTGCTTCTAAGGCAGCCAGCCAAGCTGATGTGAGATCGAGGTGAGTGAATATGATTGCGTTTGCATACTAATCGTTGGAAATAAAGTATGCTAACTACCCTGATCACCTTGAGGTTTTTATTTTAGTGGGTATTTTATGATGCTTATTGTTGCATTACGTCGCCTCCTTAACCTGGTGGTAGCTCTACTGCTTACCAAGAGGGAGAACCGAGTTCGATTCCCAGTACCGGCCTGGAGATTTTCTCCGGCTGATAGACTTCGTCTGGGGTGCACACAGCCTCGTTAGGTCGCTGAGGAACATATTGAGGAAATATTTGATTGAAAAGTAATGATCCCTGGTTGTGACGACCGCGTAACTGGCCGGGAGGGACAGCGGTGCTGACCACGTCCCACCTCCAGTACTGCGCCCCACTCATGACGCCTGTTATGGGCACAGTAGGCAACTTAGCGGTCGGGCGGTAGGCCTTGGCCCGGAAACTGCTGCTGCGTCTCGGATTTTATCATTATTATTAATATTATTATTATTATTGTTATAGTTATAGTTATTGTTATTGTTATTGTTATTGTTATTGTTATTGTTATGGTTATGGTTATGGTTATGGTTATGGTTATGGTTATGGTTATGGTTATGGTTATGGTTATGGTTATGGTTATGGTTATGGTTATTGTTATGGTTATTGTTATTGTTATGGTTATTGTTATGGTTAGCGTTAGCGTTAGCGTTAGTGTTAGTACTGTTACTGTTACTGTTAGTGTTAGTGTTAGTGTTAGTGTTAGTGTTAGTGTTAGTGTTAGTGTTAGTGTTAGTGTTAGTGTTAGTGTTAGTGTTAGTGTTAGTGTTAGTGTTAGTGTTAGTGTTAGTGTTAGTGTTAGTGTTAGTGTTAGTGTTAGTGTTAGTGTTAGTGTTAGTGTTAGTGTTAGTGTTAGTGTTAGTGTTAGTGTTAGTGTTAGTGTTAGTGTTAGTGTTACTGTTACTGTTACTGTTACTGTTACTGTTACTGTTACTGTTACTATTAATATTACTATTACTATTACTATTACTATTACTATTACTATTACTATTATTATTATTATTATTATTGTTTTTGTTGTTGTTGTTCTTGTTACCGTTACCGTTACCATTACCATTAATATTATTATTACTATTATTATTATTATTATTATTATTATTATTATTATTATTATTATTATTATTATTATTATTGATGTTATTGTTGTTCTTATTATTATTATTATTTTTGTTATTGTTATTGTTGTTATTATTATTATGGTTGTTGTTATTATTAATTATCATTACTATTATTATTGTTATTATTACTATTATTATTGCACTACATTGTTTTAAACCCCATGTTTATGACCGAGCGCGATGGGTCCCCGGTAGCGTTAGGCTCGCATTTGGAAGGTCGCGGTTTCGATTCCCGCGGCCGACCTTCCTCATCCACGGATTTCTCGAGGTTTTCTCGGGTCACTAGGGAATGGTAATTATATCCATCGAATTTCCCATACCCCCATTTCATTTTATGTTCATTTCAATCTGGTTTTTCAGGATCGGAATGTTGGCAATGGGCGAGTTTGGTGCTGCTGTGTGGGAACTTTACGAACAGTAACTGCTGTTTCCGACGGATGGGTGGAGTTGTAGTCGACTGACCTGCTGGGGTGGACCGCTGCCAAAACCCATGAGGCTGGTGGTTATGGCGAACCGTGGATTCGGGATGAAGAATACCCAGCTCGCACTACTCGCCCGGGTTCCAATACGCCCGCAGAGGGCTCTCATTTCATCCCTTCCTCCCGGGGTCTGACATACAATAGCCTCAACAGTTGGCTCAATAAAGAATCCCCTCCCTCTATACTCTGCATGTCCATGACACCATGTGGTGATCTTGCGGTACTTCTCATTTCCTATAGAGCACAGAGTTGCCTATTATATATGTGGTTAGAATAAAATGGTTTTACGCTTTTATTGTGAACTAATTTAGAAGTGTTACATCTACTCAGTTACTCAGCTTTAATGTAACTTTCGTTAGTAACTGTTTCTTTTCACGTAGGTTTGCCCTTTGTTAAGTCCTAGGTCGTTTGGTGTGCTAGCAAAGGATACGCGCATTGTGTATTTAACTGAGATGAATTATATAAGAAATTGTTAATTTTATCACAAATACAAATTCACTTGGAATGGAACAAGCTTTTAGTAAACCCATGACTGATTATTAAGCTTTCCTATTGGGTCATTTAGTGTTGTTAGGAGAGTATTGTTTTGTGGTGTTTAACGCCAGCTTTTACTATTACGGGACCGCAGGCGATGACACTGATGATACATGGAATGAAGATGGAGCACCAGTGGAATGAGATGGCGGGGGAAACCGGAAAACCCATATGAAACGCGCCCCAGCGCCGCTTCGTCCACCACGAATCGCATATGCGGTTGCCTGGGATCGAACCCGGGCCACTTTGATGAGAAACAAATGGTCTAACCACTCGGCTGCAGAAAATATAGCTTATAGCTAAGAAAATCCATATCCGTAACTGGAGATTTTGCCTTGAGCATAAGCTTGCTCTGGATTTAGCTTGTAATCAAATGTAAGACGTCAGAATAGTACTTAGGAATTGCACAGAGGATACATCTTCAATATAACTTGCTATCAATAGGTTAATTTATCCGCGTTAGTGATTTTCTCTAGCACATTGCCAATTTTCAACTATTGTAGTATAAACATGCTTTGTTTTCAACCATTGCCATTAGTTATGTGGAGGTATGTGCAGGTTTTCGTGGAGGTGTTCTGTTCATATTCGTAGTTCAAATATTAAGTGTTACAGATACTAACAGATTTGTTACCTCCCTTCTTTCTGCTAATTACCTGTGTTCATTGTGTTCCAAATTGAGATGTAGTTTTACAAGTGTTATACATTTTTGTTTTGTTACAATATTATAGTCTCGTTAATGAATGAATAAATGAATGAACGAACGAAGAATGAATGAATTACTAAATCCTATAGTGTCCTGTAAAAGGCAAAAGCCTCGTGCAAGGGTAGAGGCCGTTTTATAGTGCTCACGTAGAGTATAGTTCAGCAACCTGAGTTCGCTTATGTTCACCGTTTTCTAACATCTGGGAAGTATACTGGGATGCATAAAAGGTGGCCTATAACGGAACGCAGCTGTTTATGTTGGTAATGAAAAATATAGCTCCACCTCTGCCAGCGTGCGCTGCTGCATTCCTTGAGTATAGTTTTAGCCACTCCATTTACAGGGTTGTATACCTCCCCCCAAATATGGCTGAAATGCCGAAGGGTAACTTTACAAGCTATATGTTCACTAACGGAGTACCGTAAAAGTAATACATTCTTCGTTGGATTTAAGCGCAAAAAATAAAGTATACAATAACAACATAGAAACAAAGACTTCAATCTCAGAATAAAACGATGCCCTCGAAACTCGTCACGTATATGTATTTTTTCACGGGCAAAGTTTGTATGCTATCCATTTTACTATACAACGTAACAGTCACATGGTTTTCTCTACTCACTTTTCTTTTACGTAATAAATTCACATACCCTTTCCTACTCGCCCTTCAGCATACAATTCACACAATTTTCTATGACTAAAATAGAAATGCCACATATTGCATTCACAGGATTTTCTATGCTCATTTTTCTTTTACGAAACACGATCACATTTGCTTCTCTATTTGCCGATCAACATACAATCCACAGAATTTTCTGTGATTGAAATAGAAATGCAACACATTGAATCACACGATTTTCTCTACACACTTTTGTTTTATAAAACACAATGCATTTCTTTCTCTACTGCCTCTTCTACAAAGCATCCATACAATTTTCTATATGATTGACATAGAAATGCAACTCTTAAATTCACACAGCTTTCTCTGCTCGCTTTTATTTTATTTGGAGTTGTTCAAAAGTACCTTTGCATAGTGCTTTCGTGATGTTTTTATTTGTTTATGTTGTTTATTTTGGGTAAAAACTCAACCGGCTATAACCGTTAAACCACGGACAACACCGCGTATTTCAGCTAGTATAGAATAAATCTGGGTGAGTACTGTGGAGTACGAGAAAGTGTGACGAACGCGCCTAATTCCTGATAGTCGCACAGATGTGTTACCTCGTGCGCGCGCACGCACAATGCACGCAATCAGCGCACCGTATAGCCTCGCACGTGTAGCAATTTCCTATAGCCAGAGTGACAAAGTGGCACTGGGGAAAACGGATTTTCTAAGCATTCAGATTCGCTGTCAGTGTGATTTCCTCGCTTGCCAGATGACCCCGATTTAGCTACGGGCATTCAGACGAGTACAATAGGAATTTCATAAAGCGCAGCAACAACAGATGTGAACTGGGGTGGTGATGGTATTAGAAATGGAACAGCATTCGATATTCGATACAACACTGTTCACAAGCCAATATTCTCTTTTAATTTCAAGTCTTCCTCAATAATTACTGAAGTCATTATCGCCTTCGTTACCTTCAGATAATATTCTGCTCAGCTTCTCGCCAGCTAGTTATATCACTGTAAAATCCTACAGTATGCTCAGAAATCGTTAATGCAGGTATATATCGAGCTTCTAGCCGATATAGAAGAGGAAATTGGTTTAAGCATTTCGCTTAAATGCGTTTTGTAATGCTTGTGTACTGGAGTAGCCGAATACTAAGTAAGGATATTGCATTGGCTTCTCGTATTCAGAGGCGATAACGAGTATGGAATATAATGATTGACATAATAGTTACTATCAGACTTTAATTGTTTTAAGACTAGCTGTACCCGATTTCCCTTGAACGTCACGACTACCAACTCGTGACTCCCACGGAGCTTCTATATGAATCCACTCCTATATTATAAAGAAAAGAATTTAATGGCAGCTCTCTAGATTTCAGAGTGACCAACTTTACACTAAATTAAGGTAGGCAAACATTACAAAGAAGACAGTAAATAAATTTGTTTTGAAAAACAAAAATCTCATGTGTTACACACACCTGGCTTTCTCTACTCTTGCACAAACCATTTTTACAAACTCATATTCCTCTATCTTCTTCGTGTTAATCGAGATAAACAATTCCAGAAATTATCTTACTGCTGATGTTCTTGTATGTGAAAGGGGAATATGGGAGTACATTAGACTTTGAGCGATAGTAAAATCTTTTAAAGCTTTCAAATTCCGTTCTGTTTGCATGGCCAAGACATAAAAAAGTGAATAGAACTATTTCAGAACTCACACAAACAACAAGGAATATCTCCGAAATGGTTCGCTCCACAAAAAAATGCATTTGGACCTAAATTATGTGCTTAAAACGAGATATACAATTTTTGTACAGTAAGATTTGGTCCACCTCTTATGGTTTACCAGTTATGCAACAGTGATCAAGAGTAAACAGGACTGCATAGGCTATAGCGAGAAAATTCAAAATATTCATTTCATTTGCCATAAAAATATCTCAAACATATGACATTTTAATCAAAATCGTTAAAGTGCTTTTTGAAAAAAATCAACATTTTCGAAAAAATTTCCATATAAAAGGTAGTTTAGAGAGGAGGAATATTCTTCAAAATATTTGTGTCGCATCCTCGAAAGATATTAAACACAGACAGACCCACACACGGACTTTTTTTCTAAAAATCCTATTTTTTCGGTTCAGGGGGGTCTCAAAACATATTTCCGGTGAAATCTCGACATGAAATTTTTTTGTCGAACACAGTACTTCCGCTACTTACCCATGCATAGTAGAGAAAATAAAAAAAATTAAATTGATTAAATCACTTTCCAGCGCTTAATATTACATCATGTTGTATTTAACGCAAAACTATGTTGTAAAAGTAGTTAAAGTGCGTGGAGAACGTATGTAAGCATTAAAACTGTTTTAAATAAAGGCACACTTGATACCGAAATTAAAGACTCATAAAATGAACCGCTTATAACAGAATTCAAATAATGATAATTAGAACAATAAGTTTCAATGAAAAGGAATAAGGAAACCGAACGTAAAAAGGGTTAGAATTGCGAACTTAAAAAGCTGAATAGAGTTGTGACCGTTTTTGTAGCGCCAGTGTTTAGTTAAGAGCAGTCCACACTTTTGGCTGCTCAGTCGAAATGAAGGCATCGTAATTCTTTGGTGTGGGATACATTAAAAACAACAAGCTCAAAGTTGTATCACAGTGAATCATATTTTAGGTGTGTAAATAAGAGCACGGCTTTATTTGACCTGTGAGTTGTTTTTTGAATTACGTACATTTGTCGGGGAAGTCTCAGTGCAAATATTGGAAACATTTACTAAAACACGGTATCACCATAATTAGTATCGTTCTTTCTAAACAAAACACACGACACCTTGAGAGAGAAATCTCAATGCTCTACCGACGACAGAGGGATGCATAACAAAGGATTTTGAGACATTGTTAGGCGGCATGCAGCATTGCGGCTTCAAACTGTTTCATCAAAGCGTGACTAACAAAACGCTAATTCGGCTGTAAAATTGTTGCATCGGCGACTGGCGAATACTGTTTCAACCTAAACAAGAATTATTATTTGCTGTAAACTCACAGTTTACTTCCTACAAGATAATACCTGTGCCGCAAACGTAGGTATCAGTTGCAATTAGCACAACTACGACACTATCTTTACCATAGGTATGTTTTAGAATAAGTTGCTGGATTGGTGTCAACTCAAACAGAAAGCCACCAAAAGTAATGTCACAGTTAACCCTTGGTGAATTCCAACAGCTTGCGAGCGACCCTCCGTTTCACCAGGTAATAACAACAATGCGAAAAACGAGTAACATTTATATGTTTCGTTTAGCTTTCATTACAAAGGTAAAACATGCCCTTCTGTGTCTACATAGGTTTGAGAGATTACTGAACATTCGATGAATTTCTGCACACAGAATATTAGAAAAAGCACCAAGAATATTGCCTTCTAATTATTCAAGCATGTAGGAAACTATTGTATAATTTGACTTTTTAAGCATTCTCAATAATAATAATAATAATAATAATAATAATAATAATAATAATAATAATAATAATAATAATAATAATAATAATAATAATAATAATAATAATAATAATAATAATAATAATAATAATAATAATAATAATAATAATAATAATAATAATAATAATAATAATAATAATAATAATAATAATAATAATAATAATAATAATAATAATAATAATAATAATAATAATAATAATAATAATAATTAATAATAATAATAATAATAATAATAATAATAATAATAATAATAATAATAATAATAATAATAATAATAATAATAATAATAATAATAATAATAATAATAATAATAATAATAAGAAGAAGAAGAAGAAGAAGAAGAAGAAGAAGAAGAAGAAGAAGAATCACATGTATTTAAATCTAGAGAGCGAGTAGGATTGTCAATTATTCTGTCATAAAGAACAGTAATATAGGGGGCGATATTTTGGATTTCTTTCAATGACAGTCCCGATTTGGCTTAATTTTATCTGGTTGTCCTGTTTCTCTTTGTGTAACACGGTCCCGGCCTACCTTTCTACTCAATTTTGTGTAACAATTAATTTTTACATTTGCTAGAAACGGCGATCATGAAATTTTCCTTCGAGCAAAGTGTAATACAAAAAACGCTCGTTCTTCTGTATTATGCATTATCATAACTGCCTACAGCTGCACGAAAGGTTATTTCTACTGTACAAAATGTCTCATTATATTAGACTGAACTACAAATGTCATTACTCGCCGTTGGTACGTTTCCGAGCAGCTGCAAAGCAATGCATTTCTACCGACAGTTGCTACGGTCCACACCCGGCGGTTGCCAGTCGCGTCATTCAAGATAAAGCTGCTATAATCTACTCGTCTAGATATATGTACCTATATAAAGGTCATGTGTGTGTGTGTGTGTGTGTGTGTGTGTGTGTGTGTGTGTGTGTGTGTGTGTGTGTGTGTGTGTGTGTGTTACGTGTGCGTGTGTGTGTTACGTGTGCGTGAGTGTGTGTTTCTTTGGCGCTTGTATACTGCTGAACGGATTGTGACCGAACTCGGCACACATAACCTTTGACACATGGCAAAAATTACTGTCTAGGTTAGGCTTCGAAATTCCATTCTATTTTGCGCAATTATTTAATTTTATTTAATACCTACAAAACCTAGCAAGATCATCTCTAATCATAGTAGCTCAAAAATTGCCAACATAAGAATTAATTACCTAGGTTTCCACCACCTCAAACACAACAAAGAAACAGTGGTTTTTTTGGTACTGTTTAACGCCCGCTTTTAGTACATGCGGCACCGCAGGCGGTGACACTGATGATACATGGAATGAAGATGGGGCACCGGTGGAATGAGATGGCGGGGGAAACCGGAGACTCCGGAGGAAAACCGCCCTTGCGCCGCTTGTCCACCATAAACCCCATATACTGTCGCCTGTGATCGAACCCGGGAAGTTTTGGTGAGCTGCGAACGGTCTAATGATCTAATCACTCGGCCACGGCGCGGCTGTCATGGAGTAATAACCAAAATCACAGCCAAATAAATAATTAAAACAGCAAAGGTGCCACCACAAATCTAAAGACACTACAAAATTCGATGTGCAGTATATTAGCCTGAATAATAGCAACAACATTAAGCCAGACAAAAGACTCCATTTTCTACGTCATCATCATCATCATCATCATCATCATCATCATCATCATCATCATGTTCTTCGTATGATTACTGTGTATAGAACACTATAACACAAAAGGATTGAATATAATCGCATTCACTACAACTTTACTTATGATGTCCTATTCACTACAAATTAAACAAAGTTAATTCGGAGAATATTAAATTATTGAATAAACTTATATATATATATATATATATATATATATATATATATATATATATATATATATAACTATTTTATGTTCTAACGTAAGACTATTAAGGAAGCCAAAGTTAACATTCTGTCATCCTAATCCAATGTTTGGATATTCACTTGTAATATGTAGTTCACTTGTTTTGTAAGCAACTAGTTTCTTTCTCTATGTTGTTTCTGATGCTGTTACAAACAGAAAAACAAGAAAAACTCAGTGACATTAATGATAGTGGGTGCGAATAATAGGAACAGCATCAGACCGGACGAATCAGCACTTCTTTTTCTTGTTCTTCCTTTTACTCTTCCTCCTCATTTGTATGTTAATTTTGGGCTTTTATTTTCGTTCTTCGTATCTTATGTGCGTTGATTTCCTATTATAAGTTATGGCATTTGCGGTTAAATATATACTTTGTTTGCCAAAAGCGTTTCTGTATCGTTTTTCTCAGTAAGTATATTTTGTTCTTTATATTCAGTATCCTGAGCGCTTTATGAGGTCTTTGTGGAAGCAAATTGTGCAACAGTTCTTAAATGCTTCTAAAGAAAGAAAGGTTATTGGAGAAGTGCAACCTTCAGGTAAGAGTGTCATTTCTTTTGTAACCTTCCATCACGAATTTTATCACCTACACAGTATTTTTCAAAATATGACGCCTTCGCCTCTCACATGTGCCTAAGCCGTCAGAACTTTGAGACTTGGAGATGTCTGTGATAATAATACATATAAATATAAACATTATGGGGAAATAACAGACTTCATGCGTATAAGCGCACTAAAATAGGCGAAAGACGCATGTAGGTTCGGTTACAAAGTCTGAATTCAAGAAATTCTACTTATCCGTTATTATGCTACTAAATTAATAAATAGGTTCATTAATTATAATTGGTTTTGTCAGTATTGTTGTTCTCACTATCACAAGAAGGATTTTACGTTGTTCACTCTCGCTACCATCGTTTGTGTAACTAAGCAGCTGTTCCAATGACTGAGCTAATTTTATTTTTCGTGGAAATTTCCTCCATAAATAGGGACGAGATAGCCTGAATGCGGCAACGTTGAAATCACTCAACTGCATAAACGCGGAATCATCATTACAAACTGTGGTATTTGCGGTTATTCAACACCGCTTTCCCATAGTATCTTTCTCTAGAGCATTTTGAAATAAATTCCATCATCCTGCCTAAATACATTTATAAGCACTTTACAACAGGAAATACTGAAAATGTATGTCACTTATACCGTTTGTGTAGTATTTGTTTAGGTTTTATTATTACTCAACTAAACTTCTTAACTTTGAGTTGCATTTTTGTTTTCAAGAGACCATTTTGTTTTTGTTTTGTTGTTTTGTCTTTTTTTTCCTTTTATTTGAAAGGTGGAAAATAGAAGAGTTGGAGATAAATAGTGACTTATTTTGCTAGGTAAGGGTAGATGGGAAGTGAGAACAGTGGCTTTATTTACGTGACCTGATTGTTATGTTTCTTTATTTTAGTTTTTATTTTTGTGTCTACTCGTATTTATTTATTTTTTTATTTTATGAGGCATTTTCCCCAGAAGGTAGCAGTACCCTGTCTAAGTATTCGCTAGATGTGAACGGGTCTATGATCACAAGGTAAATTCTTTCGTATTGCAATCAACCCTTCCTTCTCCTTCCGTCTACCTTCACACCAACGTCAGACGATACCTCCCATTACCTCGCCGGCAGCCGAATGTGTTGTGAGCACACGCGATCGGTAAATTTTGAGTGGCGCACGATGTTGCCATTCTCTTGGAAATTAAACTGTGCATAACACTGACGTTAAGTTTTGGCTAAATTCATTCGAATTAAGATAAAAAGCACAACAGCATTGTTCACACAGTGTTTGAGCAATAGTTTGTGAAATAATAAACCATGTATATCCATTCATCAAGAAGCTAGATGGCACCAACAATTTCACATTTCCCTTTCTATGGTATGGTTTAAGGGCGTCAACTTCGAGGTCATCAGCGACATTTCCCTTTGTCTTTTAAGAAGGCGACACGAAGATTTTGCAACACAAAATAACCTTTACACAGAAAAGTTGTAGTTTCTTTTTTCAAAAATTGGCTAACAATTTTGACTATATTGAATTTTGGAGTAATAACTGTAAAGTCCTTTTCATCCTGAAATAATTTTGTGTAAATGATGAACAGTGAGATATAGCAACAGTATTACTTTAAAACACAAGCACCAATTGGTGTGAAATACAATTTAATGGTGTTAAATGTTTGCAATATGTGATTTGTTATTGGTTTGAGTTTTCATGTACTCACTCTTTGGTTTTCCAAGTTTTAAACTGCTATACTTTTTCTTCGTGGTCATGCAAAGTCATCATTAGAAGGCGGAAGATTGTGCAATAAGCCACAAGTTTAGTGCAAATGGGTTCTACTGTTACTCTCTCACATGTACACAGCTGGAGGCGTCGGCTGATGCGCGTGTATATACGACGGCTGCGCGGTACCGGTTACGTCATTCACTCTCCCTGCCCAACTAACCTGTATCGCACGTGACCACAAGCAGTTCCGCGCACTAGTCATCACATGGCAATCCGCTGTTTAAAATTATAACCATTATTTTAGCCTAGTGTACCGTTCTTATAACTAGAGTGAATGTGTAAATATGTAATGAAAGTGTATCGAAGTAGATAGAGCAATTAGCTTTTATAAGAATAATAATAATGCGGCAAAGTGATTAAAGAAAGTAATAGGAAGCAACACATGAAAGTGCTTTACAGCTGTTTTCTTAATGAACGAGTGGAAATTCTTTGCAGGAACAGTGTAATTGTTAGAAATAAAATTGAAACAGAACAATCTGGATATCACGAATGTGATATAGTTTGTGGTTCAGTTCTGAATTTCAAGTCAGTGTGTAACATATTTCATTAAAATGTTATAGCTGGCTTTTACACAATTTATTTGCTAGTGCAGAATGTATTGTATTCTCACATAACGCTGCTTCATACACAATGTCTTTCTGTTGATTTATTATATACAATCACATGTTGCGCCGTGCTGGTTATGCTATCAGTTATGCATGACATGTCCTGCGCGGACTAATTCAGTTACCCACTCTCTATACTTATTTATTTAGTCATTTATTCCAGCGGGATGCGGGAAAGTAGCAGAGATGAATAAAATTAAGTTCGCCTATTGTAGTCTATATGAAGGGCAATCCGGTATAAATGAATGCGTGCTCATTTACAATGCATATCTTTACAATGGAAGGAAATGTGCATACTGAATTGCAGAGAAGAGCACAATTTTGATGTTACGAAACATCGTTAGAATTTTAAGTGAAATAAGGATACGCCGTTTAAAAATTATCTAAATGACTGCTCTAAAGAAAAGGCGCACTAAAACAACTAAGCAGTTAATGTAAATGATACCACTGATGTAAAAATCTCCTATGGCACTATCTTTTGTTTCTATATGACTCCTATACATTATTCTTACGAAAGCTTATTACTTTCTCTAAGCCGGAGTATTGTATTCGACTCAAAAACTCGATGTCGAGATTTCACCGGAAACACATGTTTTGAGACCTCTTAAACGAAGCAAAAAAAGCATTTTTAAAAATGGTCCATGTGTAGATTTGTCTGTGTGTCTGTGAAAAGCACAACTCAAAAACGAAAAGTCGATTAACAACCAAGTTGGTATTTCAACTTAATTTCTTTCAAGGATGCGACAAGAAGATTTTGAGGAAAATTCCTGCACCCTGTTGTACTGTTTACATAGATAATTTTTGAACATTCTGATTTTCTCAAAAATTGTCCCACAATTTTTATTAAATGCGTTTGTAATACATTCTTTTGATAAATAAAATGCATAGTTTGAATTCTCTGGCACACGTAATCCTGTTTACTCTGGATCACTTCTGCATAACTGGTAAACCTAAGAAATAGACCAAAGCTTACTATACAAAACACACAAGTTATATCCAAATTCATTTTTGTTGAAGAGAACCACTTTGGTGATATCCCTTGTTATTTTCGTGAGTTTTGCAATAATTCAACCGTTCTCAAATGGAAGGTCGTTATTTACTTTTTAATCCATTGACCGTGCAAAGAGAACGAAATTCAAAGCCTTCATAAAGCGACCGGCTTTCACAGATCTAAATATCGCTCAAAGCCTACCCTGTACCCATATTCCCCTTACAACTACAAGAAAATCAGCAATGAGGTAATTTTTGCAAACGTTTATCTCAACTAATATGAAGAAGAAAGAGGAATACGAGTTTATAAGACTAGTTAGCACAAGAGTAGAGAAAGTCATATGTGTGCAGCACATCAGACTATTTCTGTGCACTTGATATTAATTCAGATTGCTTGAACAATTTAATTATGTTTTGCTATGGAGGGATAAGGGAAATTCAATCGATAGTCAGATGTCTAAAAGCGAATCGCTATACAGAGTCTAAATGAATAACACCACACGAATTTTACTGTTAATTGACGGTTCTAGACAATCAGTTTGAGATACGAAATCTCTGGTCAATGGTATCAAGTTACCATGTTATGCGTATTCAAAGTAGGTATTTAGAGATTGTGATCAATAAATCATAATCATAAAGAAATATGTAAATAGTGGTCATTGGAAACGAAACAGTGCTTTTTAGGCACTTAAAGTCTGTATTTTGTCTCTCTGAAGAAGCATTTCTAAATTGTAGCTGTACCAAAAGCGTCTAAATTGTAGACTTAACATGTGGCTGCACGCCACTGCTATGGGTAGCAGGTTGTGGCGAACGGCTAAAGAAACGTGGGGCCGCTGTAAAACGTGTGCGTTGGCCGCACGGTTATGTGGACTGACTGTGGACCTAATAAATCCGAGAAATCGACTTCAAATCCAGAGATAAGTAAACTCTTTCACAACTCAATGTTGTGCTTATGCTTTAAAATAGCAAAATAGCATCATGATATGCATAGGGCATTGTTTACTTTTGCTGCATCTCACATCTGATGGTTTAGACTGGAGGGTTGGATATTGACAAGAGACAGCCACTGGAACTTTTTTCAGTGGCGTTGAGCACCGACGAAGCCATTGTTTACCATGGGTGAGCCGATTATAAATTACAAGAATACATAAGGGCACTAAAAGGGCTATTTCTAATAGAGTGTGTTTTAAAGCTTGTACTAGGTACAAAACGTATTACACACTGAAATTCGATATCGAGATTTCACATGAAATACACGTTTTGAGACCCCCCGACTCCAAAAAGAAGCTTTATGCGCGCGCATATGTGTCAGTGTTGTCAACGGCACAACTCCAAATCTACGAATTGATTAGATACCGAACTTGGAATTTAAGTTCAGCATCTTCCGAGGATGCAGTAGGAATATTTTAAAGAAAATTCTGCTACCTCAAACTATGTTTTTATGGTAAATGTTTTAAACATTCTGATTTTCTCAAAAATGGCTATAACGGCTCTGATTAAAATAATACATGCTTAAGCTATTTTATGACCAATGAAATGTCTGCTCCTGTCAAGCGGAATTGTAAGTCCGGGGCCGCATGTCCCCCATAGGAGGAAACTATTTATGGAAAGAAGAAGAGAGTAAAATGTAGATCATGACTTTTCTGCGAACAGCCTCTTCATTCTGGCTGGCTTTTGTAAAGCGTAAGGGTTAGACAATGCCTCACTATGGAAAATATAGATCTCGCTAAAGCACGTAATTAATGTCAAATGAACCCCCCCCCCCCCCCTTTTTAGCGGAGTTAACCATTTCAAAGATATTTCTTGTTATTGATCTGCATTTTCCAAAACTTACACCTTCCTCAAATGGGAAGTAACTTTTATTCTCTCTCTCTAACATAACCCTGCGGGGCAACAGTACTTTCTGGGCTAACACCTACCGGCCGGCCGCTGGGTCCCCCCCCCCCCCTCTGCCCACCACAGTGGAATACAGTACTGAAGGCGGAACGTGATCAATGACTCGGTCCCTCGGTCAGCTACGCGGTCTTCGCAACCAAAGGCCGTTACTTTTCAATCATACATGTGTGGGTGTGTCTGTGTGTGAGAGAGAGAAAGAGGGTGGGGGAGAGAGAGGGGGGGGGGCAGAGAGAGAGAGAGTGAGTGTACCGTGTAAACAGAACTGAAGCTCCATTACAATCTGACAAGCGGTTAAAAGGTTTGACTATTGCTTAGGCTTAGTGTATTTCGCTATTTGCAATATACCGACAAGAAATATGCCATAAAAACATTTCTATAAGTGCTAACGCGAAGTAAATAGAAAGATAAGCGTTTTAAGACTAGTTTGTTAAATAATGGATAGAGAAGTTGTGTGAACGAATACATCAGATAGTTTGCGTAGTTTGTCTTTAGGACTCTCTAATGGTTTACCAGTTGTAGAATATCATACCGAATTCATAGGCGATATTCAGAAAATTCAAAATACACATTTTATTTATCATGTACCTTTCTTAAATATTTGGTAGTTTAATCCAAATCGTGATAGCCATTGTTGCATGTAAAGGGTAGCTTAGGTTGGAGGGGGGGACTGTGTTGAAAATGTTCGTGTTCATTTCTGGAGGATACTGAACTAGAATACAAAATTTGATATTTAATTGTCTTTCTTTCGCTGTCCAAACCTACATGGACCTGAAGACATTTCCTTCATGTACAGTAGGTGTGTGGTAGAGAAACTAAAAATATAGATTTTCTAAACACTTTAGTAAAGAGTAAGTATGAGCTATGATTGACTGTGGACCCAGAGTGCTTCTAGTTACTGGTTCATGGCTCTGAAGCACGTCACGGATTAATGTGGCATGAAAAACACTGGTTTCAAACGACAGTAACGTAATTGAATTTGACACCATTTCCAGTAAAACTGAGAAAGTCAAGCTGTCAACAAGCATAATACTCAATTTGGCGAAATGCTCGACTCAGAACTAGACAAGTGCAATAAATAAACAAACGGACAGCAACAGGTTCGATATGGCGTTCTCTGGGGATGAAACACAATTATTAACTCACAAAGTGATTGTTTCGTGTGTTGTTCATACTGATACTAATGGAGTACATCATGTCAAATCAGTTTATTTCCCTCGGTATTGTAAACATAAGCATTATTGAATGTTTTATTGGATTGTTTGTGGCACTGATTCAAACTTAATAGATTGCACCGCTGAGGGATTCTCCCTTGAATAATAGTTTGATGGACTTTAAGTTGCTTTTTGCTTCCAATTCTGTTTAATTGTTAATATTATAACAAAAAGGTCTGACTAACACTATGGTTTACATGTAAATTATATACATGTCCCACAAACCATTCCTTCAAAGGCTGCTTACTATCACTAAACTGAGCGGATGAACTCAGGCGGTAGCCTTTGTGGCCCGCATTTGGGAGATCGTAGGTTCGATTCCAGTGGCCGGATTTCCTGATCCATTGGCTGTTTTCAGGGGTTTCCCTCCCCTGAATTTCTTATTCCTTCATTTCACCTCACCTTTCGTTTCACTTCACATTTCATTCTACAGAGTTTTAAGTATGGGCGGAGGTTTCGGTGCCCATGACAGGAAAAATGGTCTCTGTAAATCCTCGTCCTGAGGATCGGAGGGGGTCTCCGATTCCTGGGCACCCCAAGGGGGCAATTCCAGGAGAGGGGAGAAATCGGTTTCACGAGGCTCCAAGGTAGGACTTAGGGATCCTGCCCTCTGCTGTCGTTTCTCCTCAGATCCGGCCATGCTAGGTATCCTCTCATCCCACTCGTTTCCTCCCTATGGCGCCCCATTAGAGTCATTAGCACAAAATATCTTCCATAGGTCAAGGTGCTAAATTCCCCTTTCGAACCTTTTTCATCTTACTTACTTTAATACATGCCTATAGTATTCAGAGCAAGTATTGCATTCTATCCAAAAATTCAATATAATATTCCCACGGAAAGAATACTTTCAGGAACAGAACTCTCTCTCTCTCTCTCTCTCTCTCTCTCTCTGTGTGTGTGTGTATGTGTGTGTGTGCGACAGAGAAAGAGTGAGAGAGAGTTAATAATACCAAAATTGTATTTAAGTTCCTCCAAGTTTATAACGTGAACAATTTCATATCAATCCAAACTAACCTTTACATGGAAAAGCTTTGTTTTTTCACTTTCTCAAAAATAGTGATAGCGATTTTTATTAAAATTCCACATAATTACTAAATCTGCATAGCAAATAAAATGTTGATCCTGAATTCTTCAGTCTGAATGATTTGCATAATCGGGAAACCAAAAGAGATAGACTAAACTTTGCTGCGTAAAAATCTAAATCCCATTATAGCGTACGGTTTATCTCAAAAACTTTTTGTGACGTTGATCATTTCCCAGATAGTTTTTTGCTGTTCATTTTGATTTTTCAAATACTTTTATTCTTACCTTTATCAAATCGCAGTTCGTCTTTTTCATGGCTGTGAACAGAGCATTGGATTTCAAAGCCATCACATAGTGATTGCATTTTAAAGATGTCACTAACACCTTGGGCTAATGTATTCTCATTTGTTCTCTTTGTATACATGTTAATTTGCAACAGATTAGGTGACGCCCTTTGGTTCGGTGTATGGCGGACAGTTTCTAGTTCTCATCTCTATAAAACAGCATCTTACTTCGTCATGTGTCAAGAGAGGCCTAGTGCTAGGCAACTGTACATCTGCTCCCATACATGATGGGCGGATAGCGACTTCGACATGTGTCCATGAAGAATTCTCGCAGGAGTTCTTTTACATACCAGTTAATCTAGTGATGTCGCTTTTAAGCACACCTAAAAACTATCGGTCTGGGCCAGGTTGGAACCCGCGACCAGTAGGCCAACGCCTAACCAACGGAGCGACTCAGGCCGAAAATTCGGAAAAGCTTTTCTAAATCCAATTAATAGATAATCTCCAGATATGGCATTTCCTCGAATAAGTTATACAAGTGAGTTGATCACGCTCGATATTTATTATTATGATTATGATTATGATTATTATTATTAAGACTATTATTATGATTGTTATGATGATTATGATGATTATGATGATTATGATTATGATGATTATGATGATTATGATGATTATGATGATGATTATTATTATTAATTATCATTATTATTATCATTACTATTATTATTACTATTATTACTATTATTATTTATTATTATTATTATTATTATTATTATTATTATTATTATTATTATTATTATTATTATTATTATTATTATTATTATTATTATTATTATTATTATTATTATTATTATTATTATTATTATTATTATTATTATTATTATTGCCTTTGTTTATTCAGGGTACCTCAAATCGTGCATTTCTATGAAATGTTGGTGTTAAATTTTTGGTGTGAAATACCTTAGCTCCTCCACTTACTGTATAAGTAGCACAGAAATTAAAAAGTGACTAACCAAAAAGCAGCTGTGCAAAAGCGAAATACACCTACAGATATGATTGTAAATCTTATTCTGGATCAAATTTGAAGGGTAATCCAATCAACGAATTCTGTCGTGTATGTTTCAGGATGTAATACAGTAACTTGGAAATGAATTTAAAACAACCTAGTTGTAGCAAGAGACAAATTGGTAGCTAATGGTAAAGACAGGCAGTGGTGAAACGTGAAACCCTGGTGTTGGTTACTATGGTAACGTGATAAGGCTTTTGCTAATATTTCAAGGCTCGGGTTGTATAATTAATGTAATAGAGAACAGAGAGTAATCTGGTTCATTATACTTTAACTGCAGCTGCATTTCCTTCTGCGAAAAGAACTAGAGGTGTATATACTCTTTTTCATCCTTTTATCCTTTCATTTCTTTCTTTCTTCCTTTCTTTTCCTTCCGCTATTGTACTTCGTTCTTTTTTAACATTCTCTTCCCCCTCCCAGTTCCGTCCGCTTAGTTTTAGTCTGATATTTTTGTTGTTTTCTTTGATGTTTATTTGCGGATCTTTAGCACTGTTTATTCTTTTTTCCTTTCATTTTTCCCCATTTCTTGTTTTTCTCTTTGTTCCATCCGCTAACGCCTGCTTATACCGTTAAGATATTGTTTATTTCTGGCTTTAAAAAACCGGCGATAGCCAGAGTTTCTCTTTTGCTTTACAGTGCGAAAGTACCTCTGCAATGGCATTTTGTCTTTATTATTTCCCACAAATAATGCTTTACTTTCTAAACTACGTACATATACGTAAAGAATATACTGCATTCCACCCATAAATCCGAATACGAAATACCACTGGAAATGCATCATTTGTGACCGCCTAAATTCTCACCAAAAAGCGCTTTTAGAAAAAGATATCCTGTGTTTGTGTGCGTGTTTATACAGTATAACTGCAAAACAGTCGGTGAAATACCAAAGTTGGCGTTTAAGTTCAGGTATTGCAATTATATGGGACGAGGATTTTCAAGAAAATCCTTGCCACCATGAATACCTTTTACATGGAAAAGTTTTCGAGCATTTTGGATTTCCATAAATGGGTCTAATGATTTTTATTAAAATAAAAAAGCATATTTAAGGCATTTTTATGATAAACTGACTGAAGTACCCGGCGTTGTCCTTGGTTTGACGATTTATCCCTAAACCCTTTGGAGTTAGGTTTGCTTTTGTCGAATAGCCTTGTGTTTCCTTGTATACTTTTAAAAAAATTGCTTAACACACCTAAATATTTGGTTAAGATACTATAAGGAAAAAAAAAAAAGCTCCATAAATAAATAAAAGCACCAGAAATAGACAATGCAACACATTGTTGAACAACAAGTACCACAGGAAGAAAAGGGATTAGAGAAAACCGTGTGAATTTAATACTTGTATTTCTATAGTCATAGAAAATTCTATTAATTGTTTTTGGAGTTGTTGTTGTAGTGTTTAACGCCCGCTTTTACTACTACGGCACCGCAGGCGGTGACACTGATGATACATGAAGATGGAGCACCGGTGGAATGAGATGGCGGGGGAAACCGGAGTACCCGGAGAAAACCCGCCCTGACGCCGCTTCGTCCACCACGAATACCACATGCGGGTCCCTGGGATCGAACCCGGGCCGCCTAGGTGGTAGGCGAGCGCGCTAACCGCTCGGCCACGGCGCCGCCAATTGTTTTTGGAGGGCAACCATATGAATCTTTTGCGTAAAGGAAAACTGAGTTCAGAAAACCATTTTAATGTAATACGTTGCATTTATATATCGTCAATATAGAAAATTGTATGAATTGTACGTTGAAGAGGAAGCAGAAAAGAATATGTGAATGTGTTACATTAAAGAAGATTAGGGAAAACCGTGTGAATGTAATGCGATGCATTTCCATTTCAAACACAGAAAATTATGTGTATTGTTTATAAAAGTGGGAGTAGAGAAAGAAAGATGTTGCGCTTCGTAAAAGAAAGGTGAGTAGAGAAAACCACGTGGATGTAATATGTTGCACTTCTATTTCAATCATAGAAAATTGTATGAATTGTATGTTAAAGGACAAGTAGAGAAGAACATGTAAACTTGTTATGTAAAAGAAAAACGAGTAGAGAAAACCATGAATGTAATATGTTGCATAGTAAAATGGATAGTATAAAAACCTTCTCTATGAAAAAGTGTCAATTTTCATCGCTTTAGTATAAGTGGTATAGTGGCCTATAAAGGACAAACAAACATTTGTATAACTTAAATGTAGGTATATATTTAGTTTCTGAAAATATTCTCAGAAGGCCTCTTCATTCAGAATGAGTTTTACACAACTGGTACACCGTGACAAATAGACAAAACTTTACTATATAAATATGTAGATTTCATTAAAGGACAAATAAGATAAGACCCAGCGACCAGTCTGGTACAAGTAGCTTAGAAAAAGAAGTAGTCGCACAGACCAAAGACGGCCAGAGGAACTGGTACAAGAAGCTGGAAGAAGATGGATGGCTTTAGCCAAGGAGCACCAAATCACCGCTGAGGAGTTAAAATACAGCTAAGAATATAGCGCCAAGGAGTGGGGGTGTGTTGTAGGTTTAAGGGCAATCAACTTTGAGACTATCAGCGCCCTTAAAAGCAGTTCATGGAAATAGATATAAATTTCAATAAAAAGTAAAGTTACTACTAAAGAAAGAAGATATATAAATATAGAAAACAACAGCAAAAGCCAAGATTGAAACAAAGCTACAAATATGTCAAAAGAGTATAAAAAATTAGGAATATGAAGCTTCAAATCCTCAACAACATGTTGGATGTGCTACAAATCTAAAAACTTTTTCGGCCGCTATTTTATCGTCCGCCAAGACCTCTGCAAGTCTGGCAGGCAGTTGCAGAGTCTCGAAAGTGCGCTAGAGAGGAACACTTTAGCAGCACATGACGGACTGACAAAGGTTGTCGCATAGCGGACAAAGAGTAGCAGGGTCCCTTTTAAATAGGTAAGCATGCGAAAAATTGCAGTGGCAACCGAGTCAGCCTAATCTCCTTGCAACGAGATATACGGGAACAGGCTACCCGGTTTATCGGAAGTGCTTCTACTTCTCTCAGCCTATTACCGCGGAGAGCTGACCACTCTTCGTGCCAACACGACAGCACCGCTCTCCGCACTTCAAGCCTAAAGTCTTCCGAAATAATGCGTGAGATGGTAATACTGGGCTCTGTAGCTGTCGTCTTTGCTGCCAAATCCGCTCCTTCATTCCCCGGCAAACCTACGTGACCAGGAATCCATGCACACACCACGTCAACGCCAGAAGCGTGTAAAACATGGAGGGCATCCTAGATACGTTGCACAATAGGATTGGGGTTGTACAGCTGACGGAGTATCTGAAGTGTACTAAGGAAATCACTCAATATCAGGCAGTCACCTAATTTGCGAAGGCGCACATATAAAACAGCTCGGTATATTGCATACAGCTCTGCAGTAAAAAATGGAAGTGCTATTAGGAAAACCGAATGTGGGTTCTGTTCCATAAACATAAGCACATTCAACACCGCTGGTGCTCTTGGTTCCATAGGTGTAAATAAAATGTCGGTCAGTGTACCGTGACAAAAATCTCTGACAGGTATCATAGCGCCGCCATGTGCCGGGACACCCTCTTCTGGTGTAACATCACACCGTGCTGGGGTGTTTCGTCTGAGATGGAAAGCGTCTTGAGGACGCAGCTTAGTCTCTTGCAAACATGCGACCAGAGGTTTGTTTTCTTTGAACAACACCTCAAGCTCTGGTCGTTGTTTTCTAATACCATGTATGTTCCATTGTAGGATAGCCATATTAATATGTGTATGCGAGAGATATTCCAAGGTAACTCTGCATTACTTTGAAGTAGGTCGGTGTGTAATTAGTTTAGCCCTTTTCTTCTTGGGCTGATATTCTTCTCCCACGCTTTTTCGCGTCTCTTTTCCACTGGGGTTCTCCCAGTGTGGGCAGCTTCGTCTAACTCCATATCCTCTGCCGAGGACGTCCGTGTTCCCATAACAAACCTGGTTTCGAGTGTCTCGAACCGTTTGCTAACGGGGATCGGCGAAGACGAAAGACGCCGGTCTGAGTCTACCCCTGAAGAGTGAGTGAGTGAGTGAGTGTGTTGGGTTTAAGGGCCCGTGGACAACTTGGTCATTAGGGCCCACCCCTGAAGATTCTCATACAGGTGTGCGCGTTTATGTCGAGGGCTTTGAAATAGAGCTACGGGCTATCAGTGTCTTTTCTGTGATTGTGGGCCCGTTATGATCGCTAGTCTGTGTTGCGAGCTCTCGCGTCGGCACCGGCTTAGCTGCAACTGAGCTATAGGTACGGTAGGCGTAAACGCAGGAGTTTCCGGGGTTCTGAGAAGGGCACATTCTCTCTAACCCGTATCTCTTGGATCGCTCTTTCCTCTACAAAGCGAACTGAATGGATTTTCACCTCTTCACTCATGACGGCGCTGCAGTACATGCACCGTCGTGGAATTCGTTTCCACATTTAGACATGTAGCTAGTCGCTTACAAAACTCGCTTGTATGTCCAAAGCGCTGACAGTTGAAACATCCGAACTGGTTCGGAATGAAAGGCCTAACTTTGATGAATTCATACCTTGCCTTAATCCTTTGAGGGAGATCTACCCGATCAAAGGTAAGGAATAGGGTACGAGTTGGCTTTAATTCACCTGCTTCTTTACGCTGAACACGGTAAGCGTTAGTAACGCCTTGCTCCAAAAGAACTTTCTGAATCTCCTCATTGGTAAAATCGTCCAACTCACGGTGTTTATGACACCACACGAGGAGTTCAGCGTCCTATGTATTTCAACAAGTGTAGGATAACTTGCTAACATCCTGGCTTTCAGTAATTTAGCTGCCTGGGTGGATGAATGTGCTTCAACAAGCAGCGTGCCATTGCGAGATCTACTGCATGAATTTACTGGACCAGCAATGTTATCCAAACCCTTTTGAATTATAAAGGGGCTCACGGATATAAATTTCTTACCTTACTCAGTTCTAGTTATTACTAAGGAGCTAGGACCACTCGACTCTGCTACTTCCTTTCCTATAACCTTCTCTGTTTTAGAGTTTGTTTTCGGATAACCCATGGCAATGTTATCCTCCACCATTGCAAATGTCTCTGATGGCATGCTCACATCCTGGGCGCCACCTCGGCTTACGTGAGAGTCTTGGACTGGACCTTCCTCACCTTAGGGTGTCAACTCCCAGTGTATAGGCAGAGGTACCTAATCGCCTTCAGGAGTGCATCAGCTCACGCAATGACCCCTCCCCGGGAATGGCCTTTATTAGCGGATGCGAACACAGACCCTACATGATAACCAGGGGCTGGGAATTGTACAGTTACCCAGTCATACCTTGCGCCTCCCAGTCCACCTACAACCCGCGCGTAGGGAGGTATCAGGTGGGAGGTCAAACACAAAAGTGGACCAAAGTTGATTGGGCGTTTAGCATATGCCTTCTCACCCCTTAGAGGAACCCAATCGAGAGTATCGCTCGGGACCCCGGGTGCGCCAAACCCGTACCCACCGTAGTAGGCACCTGGGGGGTATAGTGCTAAGGACTTACTAGCTAAGGACTTTGTAGCTTTGATGAAAAGACAACAAGGGGTTAAATGCTTTCACGGACTGGCTCAACCTGGGAATTTACACCAAGGAACCCTACCCAGAGTAGGAGGCCATTGCTCTGAAGTGATGTATTTCATATCCTTTTATGTGGAGTTAATTTCCCAGATATTCGTTCCAATTGGTTTGAATTTTCAAATACTTATTCTTCTCTCAAGTGGGAAGTTTTTATTCGTTTTTTTCCCCTCTTGGGCAATCAAACAGAAATGCATTTCAAACTCATCAAATAGCAGCTAGCTCTTCAAGTATTTGACTATCGCTTGATACTGCTATTTTCAGCTATTCTCACTGTAACTGCAAGAACAAATGTAATAGATGTATTTCTAAAATGGCTCTCTCGAAGTGTCATCAGGAGGTATGTACTTCTCCACAATCTGGTCTCCGTAATCTGGAAATCTCAATCTGACCGACTTTAGTTGAAGGGTTATCCTAAAGAACGAGTTTTCCTGACACATACGACAACCCCAATGTAACTGAAAGATGCCATTCCGCAAGAACTTGCCAATATACCGAGATACTGTCGCAGACAAAACGCTTTAAGTTAATATGGGAACAACTGAGATCTTCGCAATGTTTTCTAAATCCCATTGTATGCCCAATACTGTTGCTGTTTTGGACATCTTTCCAATGTTTTGTGAACCCTGTTTGCCCAACACTGTGATGTTTCTGTTCCGTTTTCCATCTCAGATATTATAATATTTATAGCGGCTTCATGTTTGAGCTCACTTTTGAAAAACCCTATACTTCTGCGATTCTATTTATTAACGCTATGGAATACAGCAGCACCGCATCGACGTGATGGCAGTGCTTCTGTTTATTTGTTTGTCAGATGCGTGTTGTGCTTCTAAATGTTTGAAAGGAGAATTTCAAAAAATGGAATTTATGAAAGGAGTAACTCTCTTCTGAAAGAGGAAACGATAAAAATGTAGCTGATGAAGAAGGAGATTAAAGCTTTCCTTTCAGGTTTAAATATATTAAAGAATGAATAAATGATAATAACACGAAGACACTTCAAGTTTTATAATTCTTTACAAAAACAACTTCCCCGCTTCTGAAAGGGTAAAAGATGGGAGACATTGCTTGAAGAAGGAAACAAGGAATATTTGCTTCTCGGTTTAAAAATAATATTGAACATAAATAAATGATAAGATACACATGATTTACGGTCTTTAAGTCTATAAAAAACAGAATGATTAAGAGTAACCAGAATTGTGTAACATTAAGCATTACTTGCTGATATTACTGTCCAGCGCAGAAACCTAGCATTCGTATCTTGGTTGTATTGCACAAGTAGAGTTGTAAAAGACTCATAAGTAAGTGTACACTATAGAAGTTTTCCTAGTACAACTGGTCATTTAAGAACCTACCCACATTACCTGTACGTTAGGTGAGTTGCATACCTAATGGGCGTTGCCTCATCGATCGCGTTATAAATATACGTTTTTACTTTCCCTACTACGTATATAGTAAAGGAGAGGAATATATTCCACCCAAAAATTCCATATCGAGATTTCAGCAGAAATTTATGTTTCGAGGTCCCCTGAATCCAAAAAGGGTATTTTTAGAAAAAGGTCCGTGTGTGTGTGTGTGTGTGTGTGTGTGTGTGTGTGTGTGTGTGTGTATGTATGTGTGTGTCTGTGAGTGTGTATGTTTGTGTGTGTGTCTGCTTGTGTGCGCGCACCTGTGTATCTCTGCACAACATAACTCAAAAACGAAAATTCCGTTAAAAACCAAAGTTGGTATTTAAGTTCAATGTATTTTAATGATACGCACGAAGATTTTGAAGAAAATTGCTTCACACTAAACTACTCTTTTCATGGAAAATTTTTCGAACATTTTAATTTTCTTGAAAATGGCTCTATCGATTTTAATTAAAATGCCATAGGTTTCAGATATTTTTATGCCAAATGAGATGCATTTCTTGAATATTCTGGCTATAGCCCATGTAGTCATATTTACTCTGGATGACTTTTGCATAACTGGTAAACCGTAAGCGATAGGCCAAATCTTCTATACGCTTGCTAAAATACACAATTTATGTCCAAATACATTTTTTGTAGAGTGAACCATTTCGGAGATTTTCCTTGTTATATGTGCGAGTTTTGGAGAACATATTGTAATGTAAAATGCAACATCGTTATTCATTTTTTATATGTTAACTGTGCAAAGAGAACGAAATTTGAAAGCCTGCAAGAAGATAAACAATAAGGTAATTTCTGCAAATGCTTATCTCAGCTGACACGAAAAAGATATAGGAATAAGAGTTTGTAAGAACAGTTAGTACAAGAGTAAAGAAACTCATGTGAGTGCAACACATCAGATTTTTCATCATGTTTTACTAGATTTCTCTAGATACCGGAAACTATGAACCTTCTCAAAATGAGATAGAGAATATAAAGTACCATTGAACCTACAGAACATTAGTGTCTTCAGAAATATTTGGAGGCTCCTCAACGTAAACTACAGTTCAGGTCGAGGATACTGATAGTAATCACGAATAATGTTATTCTGAACGACTAGTACAGTTGTTTTCATCACAGTAACCAAAGTCATGATCTTAGTTTTTGGTGATCATTTTTTTTTAATTTCTCATTAAATTTCTTAATTCGTTGTATTCTGCATTATGTTCCTTTCGCTACCAATACTAGTCATACTAACAATAATCTTACCATTTACTGTCATTTATTTACTCTACCTAAACTACCGAACCGTGGTAATAGAACTTTTAGTTAGTTACACTCAAACCATCATAAATACTGATACCAAAATTATTGACCGGTAAGGTTAATGATTATATAAAGAAATGATGGAGAGACTATAAAAAACTGTAAGAAATAATTTCCATATGTTAAAATCAATGCACAGTGTAAGAAGGATGATTTACAATTTTGTAAGGGACATGTCATTAGTTAGGTAATTTCCCTGTTAAGGAGAATCATTTAGTTAAAGGAGTGTGGCTAAGGTAATTAGGAGTTCCAGCAAACTCGTCCACAAAGGAGTTCAATAACAAGGCTCCGCTATCTGGAGCTCAATACCTTCAGATCTCAGAGCTGCAGAAATGCACTTAGGGCAGTTCTGAAAATTAGAAAGGGATATGGAATTCCTAGAAAGCATCAAGTCACAGAGTAAAAATTTAGTTATGGACGTGAATAAGAAGATTGAGATTTTGCAATGTAATGTAGCGAAACGTCATGTGATTTGAAGAAATTACGTTTTGTTTTCTCTACCAATTATAAGAAATATGTACAGGAAGTATGTTATTCTATCCCAAAATTCGATAAAGAGATTTCATTGGAAACACATACTGAATAACAAAATACATGCTTAGAAGAAAATGCCCGCTTGTGTGTGTGTGTGTGTGTGTGTGTGTGTGTGTGTGTGTGTGTGTGTGTGTGTGTGTGTGCGTGCGCGCGCGTGTGTATGAGTGTGTGTATCTGCATATCTCTAAACGTTAGATACAATTAGAAACCGATCAGCACTTAAATACTGAACCTGGTATTTAAGTTCAGCATTGTTTGAAAACTTCTAAAAATTCCCGAGCTTGAATTGCCCATGGAAAATATTTCTGTGTTTATGAATTTCTCAAAAATGGTTCTAACGACTTTGATTAAAATATCCTATGTTTAAGTTGCCTGTGAAGCTTTTTCTTATCCTGAATGACTGTTATAATTGGTAAACCGCAAGGCATGGAACAAATGTTACTTTACGAAGATGTGGATATCTTGAAGCACAAAGTTTGTAAACCCTTTTGTTGGGGTTAACTAATACTGAAGAATTCCGTGTTTTTCAATTGAATTGTGCAACATTATTTTTCTTTTCAAGAGATGAATATTATTCGCGTTTTCTCTCTGCCATGTAAATATATAATTTAAAAACCATTATATTTTATCCACTTTTTAATACCTTTCATTCATTTTAACATTCTGTATTCTTGTTATACCCTAAGCCAAATGTGTAATACGTAATGAAAGCTCACCCGCATGAACATTAAGGAGAGAAAAAAATAAAATTTGGTAACTATAATTTGTAGAAGATTAGATAGAGAATTTCATTTGACCAACAGGGTTAGGTAGTCACAGGATCATGAATTGAGGTGTACAGTTCAGATCCTTCCAGGATCATCCTCACTGGCAGTTTTGTTTCTTCAGATTTTCCTGTCTACTTCTAAAGCAAATGCTGCGGAGCTGTATCCTAAACTTCGGTATGGAACCTTTCCTTACCAAACTTACTTTTTCAGTTATTCTTCCATTTCATATACCATCAGTGCCCACCGCCTTTGGTGCCAAACGGTAAGAACAGCCGTTAAAGCATTGCCGAAACGTCATTTGAATGTAAAATGTCAGATTTTCCAAGGTACTTGACGGTGATAAAATTGATTCTACAATAATCAGGAAACTTCAAAATATTATGTTGACACGTTGTATACGCGGGAATTCAGACATGATGCCGCGTGTAAGATGGCAGCCTTAATTAGAGAAGAGCTGATATAAGTGGGGCAAGGCACCCTCTCCTCTGCTAATTGCTGTTGACTGAGCCATCTTCCTGACCGGCAGAACTCGCCCTGCAATCCAGCGCTACTAATTTCATCCCTTGAAAACAAACCTTTGATCATCAAGCTGGGTGCCGTGGGAGAGAAACAGCTGCTACACCGAAGGGGGTTGCTTCACAGGTTAACGCTCTTGTTTCACCCCCTCCTACCTTATTATCTCAATCCGAAAAATACCCACGGATTACGAAAAAAGAGCAACCTGTATCGGAATTTTAGAACTGATGTTCTTCATTGTTGAGCACCTTTCCCAAAATGACAAATGCATGATATTCTTGGAAGGAATCAGTTTGTCTACACCAGGGCTGCAATGCAAGATACCTGAAATTCTCTGCGTCTCCAGTTTTCCCTCTTTTTCCCTTCCTATTAGAGGTGCCCGTCGTTGAAATTTGGTCGAAGTTTCCAAAAAAATTTAACACAACTTTTATGTCCAAAATTCTTTTAACCTCAAGGTTCAATTATGCCGCGTGGAAGGTTTCGCTTCGGCCATAAGTTAATCAGAGATTCTACATGATTGTGAGACATATGTCCAATACAATTATTATAGTCAATAAAGAACCGTATCGTCGAATAGAAAAAAAAAAAAAAAACTAATTTGTGTCAAATATTTGAAGCCATCTAGCTTCTTGAAGAATGGATATAAATATAATTGTTTCTGTAAACAATGCAGTAATGCACTATATATGTCATGATGCTAGGTGGTTCCAAATATTCAATGGTTTGAGACAAATATTTTTTCGGCGAAACGCCTCTTTGATGACAATAATTGTATTGGACATATTTGTTACACTCACCATGTAAAATCCTTGGCTACAGTATGGCCGAAGCAGTGCCTTCCACTCTGTATACTGTAAATTTTGCTATCTGACCCCTTTAAAGCTTGAATACGTGACCATTTGTGTCCCAGATTACACATTTGAATGACCTGTACTTTACTTTCAGTACCTTTTACTAGACTTAGACTTTTCTTACACTTTTCCCATTTCGAATTGTTCCATACGATGTAACTTATAACCACTGTTATTCAAATACTCTGCAGAAAGTTAGAGGGCACTTATTCGGTGGCCATTAGAGCGTTCGCCTACCACCTAGGCGACCCGGGTTCGATCTCAAGGACCCGCATGTGGTATTCGTGGTGGAAGAAGTGGCGTCAGGGTGGATTTTCTTTGGGTTCTCCGGTTTCCCCCACCACTCATTTCACCAATTGCTCCATTATCACCTTTCCAACAATTAATTTTGCTTGCATTTCACATCATACCTGGTGCTTGAGTGACCACCCGCTTCACTGTGTGCAGTCCATAGCTCCCTGTGCTCCCCGACAGGCGTCTGAACCTAGGAACTGGCTTATAAGTCCTACGGGGTGTAAATCCTACATAAGGGGAGGTAATCACGTAAATAAGAACCAAACAAATAAAAATTTAGAGATCACTTTATTCTGAAAACTGATATATTGTTTCTGCTGTACTTTTAAATTGCTCAAGTTATTTTATAATGAATTCGATTACTGAGGATAAAATATTACAGGAACCTCATTAAATGTTTACTTGACTTTTTCCGGATCAATCAGAGGAGTAATAATAACATACTGTAATAAACGTAAAATGTTTTTTGCTCAATAACTGTCTGAATACATCTGTATTCAATTTAAACACAATTTGGTAGATCAGCTTATGACTAAATTGGGAAAACGTTTCGACAAAAAATACAATATTTAAAAATGTCACCTATGTGTATCCTTAAGACGGTGTTGTGTCTGTGGGCATTAGGGGCGACATATTGAACTTTTATGGAACTATTTAAGAGCTATGCATGAAAATGACCGTGCAAAAGTCATTAATCGGCTTGAGATTCTGGTTTGTCAAAACCAGTTCAGCTTTTTCAACGGACTGGAGCTTTGGAAGAGTGGAATGAGAGAGAAAGAGAGACACAGAGAGAGAGAGAGAGAGAGAGAGAGAGAGAGAGAGAGAGAGAGAGAGAGAAGTTCTGGCTATTGATTTGAATGTTCCCATACTTTGTCACACTGGTTTTTAAAAGCCTAAGGCATCATTGTTTTGTTTCTCAATATGTTCATGTAAGAACTTCGGAATGTGAAAGTGAGCCTTTGAACCAACCTTTCAAACATCTGACTATCAATTAAACATCTGGTATCCCCTTAAACTACAGAAGCGCTTAATTAAGCCTTATCTGCACACGTTTATCTCGAGTAATGTAATGCAAATAGAAAAATGCTCATTTATAATGACAGTTTGTAGAAGAGATGAAAATAAATGGTAATGTGCAGATAAAATGATATGCATGTAATAAATTACATATTTAATACACATTCTCCTTAAGTAAGGTACACTTTTTGCATGCAAGGCAAATATTTTCATTTAACTCCACACCCGTAATAATGCTCTGCAGCAAAGAAAGTGCAATATCCTTCGTAAAATGCTATAGCTTTTTTTATTCAAATATGTAGGGTTTGAGACAGTGATATGAGAAAGAAAGCGTGTAGGTTTCTTGAATTTTCAGGACAGACCCTTTTCGTTATTATTTAACTGGAATGAGAGAGAGAGACCAGAGAGAGAGAGAGAGAGAGACACAGATAGGGAGAGAGGGAGGGAAGAGAAATGAAGAGGATAATCATCTTTGTTATATTAAAATTTTCTGTTCCTTTGATTTTCCCCTAATTTTAGGTTAGTAGTACGCTTTGGAATGCTGAGTTAGCGTTCTTTGTTTCCGACAATTTCATGAATGATTTTACACCAAGGCTAATACCGACACGTGACTGCCCTTATTTATTTCTGAAGTAGAACGTACAGGACTAAAACTTTACAAATAGATTATTTGATTCAATTTTATCCCGTAAGGCTTTTGAGCCATCTGGTATCTCTAAGGTCAACATAATGGAAAAGGGATTGTTGCTCGCAGTTTCACGTTTTTCTTTTTTTTTTACAAATAACGACAAGGTAGCGTAAAAGAAAACAAAGAGTACTCCAAAAATTTAATTAAAACGTGTGAACATTAGCTCATTTTAACATACATTTAAATGGCGTGTTTTTGCACACCCAAAGTTTATTTAACACCATAGAACGGACTTGGTAAATAAAAGTGGCTTTTACCCCGCATTCCGTTCAGATGACCTTGTCAAATATAAAGCTTTCAGTGTAACAGGATCAACAAACAAAACGGTAGTGAAAGCAATTTACACTTGCTGACAGCCGATAAGCTTACCTAACAGAAGAACTATTTCAATTTAATGATTTAAATCTGTTTATAGCAAACCGCTTTTAGTTACCTTCAATACCAATTATCTACAATATGTAAGGGAAGTATTGTAATTCACCCAAAAATTCCATACATGTATATTAAACCTAAAATACTTGTTTTGAAGGCCCGTGAACCCCAAAAATGTATTGTTTTCAAAAGTTCTGTTGTTGGTGAAGGTAATGCGAACAGCATAACTCAAAAATAAAATTTGTATGAATTCTGATCTTGGCATCCAGTATCAGCTCTTCTAAGGATCCAATAGACTGGCGTTCAAGAAAACCTCCCCACTCAAAATTGTACTTTTTGTGAAAAATCTTTCTTTAGTTTTGACTTTAGAAACAAACAATAACATTCTTTTTTTACCACATACCACAAGCTTAAGATGCTTTCATGGCTAATAAAATACCTTTTTCGGATATTTCTGAGTGGTCTGTGAACTGCTATTCATTCTCGATAAATTGTGTTTGTGATACCTCCATGATAGAGCTTAGCATGTCTGTCTCACATTCCAGAAACCCCAGTTTAATTTTCAGTTGGAATGAGTTACCCCTATATGAGTTTTTCCCTTATTCTAAGATGTTAAATGTTGAGCAGCTCCCGATAGTTCGATTTTTAAACAACATAGCACTGTGCAATGACTTTGAAGTTATATGCTCATCGCATAATCACTATAAAAATCCAATAGCGACTTATTAGCTGAAAAAAGTTTAGGTATTTGAAACTTCAAATCCATAAAAACGGATATCTCGGAAACGGTTAACATTACGAAAAATGCCATTCTACATAAATTAGGTGCTTTAAAGAGATCTAAGTACATTTTTATTGCGATTTCTTGTTGTTTGTCAATCATACGAAAAAGTATCTCAGAATGAAAATACCACAGAAGGTCGCAGATTGACTAATTTGTCTGGCGTGCAAGGCTCCTATGCAAAATTTTAACAAAATTCGTTAGGGTGATTTTTTTATAAAATAAGCAGCAACAAAACTTGTTCATGTAAAGGGTAGTTTGATTTGGGGGAGACTTTTCTTTAAAATCTTCGTGTCACATCCTTAGCTTTATTCAAATGTGCATAATAGGACAGAGAAGAATGAAAATATACTAATCAATTTTATTTGAGGAATAAAGAGGAACTAGTTATTTTAATGATTTTAATATCACGTACTAATGTTATATTTTAACCAACTTCTTGGTAGTGATTTGTTGGACTTAAATAATAAGTTTATAATCGGCGCCAAGCAAGTTCGCGGTGAGACAGGCAACGTTGCCGCTTACCACGACCATGTGGAGAACGCGGTATGATTATGTGTACGAATCGCCTGAAATGTTATGCGCGTATTATTTATTTTCATATGCGAACACAATAGTTAAATACTGAATCTACATTCAAAAGATAGGAATATAAGTATATATCAGTATAATAATTTAAATTAACAAGACAGACATACCTGTGAAATTTTGACACGTATTCTATTGGGAAAATGTCGCTGATACCCGAATCACTCTTATTCTTACCGATTCCTACAGCAGACGAGCTCATATCAAGTAATTTAGGGGCTGGAATAAGAGGCCCCGTTCAATTTCTCCTCTTCGAAATATTTTCTTACAGAGCATGTTATTTCCCGTGCTTGTCCTTTATTTGGGATACCTTTAAGAAACATAGCTTTATTCGGTTCGCGAGTATGCTCGATTTTTCGTTTGAAAGCACTATCCTTGTGACTATTTTTTGACACTGATAAATACTCAATAAAAGCGTTAGCACAATTGCAAAAGCTCCCAACACACGCACAGATACACAGACTCAAGACACGTAAACACAAAGCAAATAACCCTGGATATAGAATGATACAAAGGAACTGCTCAGCACAGAGGCAAACTCTAACTGATGCAAGCATTGCAAGCTGTGGCTACAGGAAGGCATTATTTATTTATATGTAGCGATAGGAGAACATAACACAGGAAGTTTATGCTACATATCGGCAACAAGGCCCTTGCATGTACCGTTGCTATGGAAATGCCTTAGCTATAATTGGTCCGTCTTCTCGTTGCCATGACAGCCGCTATGACGTATCCATCCCTTCCCGTGCATCCGTACATTTCCGGCATGTGGTTGACATCTGTCAATCCCATTCTTTTATCGCCGAGTATAGTATATTAAATCGACTTCAGGATTCTAAGTCACACAGCTTACGGTCGTTGTTTTAAACTACCAATTTATTTTTTGTTTCAGGAAACCCCAATAAGTTGCATTTTCGGTAAAATGTTGGGAAGAAATGTTTGGGTGTAATGCAATACTTTCACTTTAAAACAGATACTCAGTAGAGAAAATGGTATACGGAGTACGCGACACTTTACCATGAGCACTTCTACGTTGTAAGTTATTCTTACCTGTATACTTGTCCAAGGTTGTAGTGGGCATTCACGTGGTTGGGTGAGTATCGTATGGCTGCTAAGAAATGACCTTCTGCCTCCTTTGTAGCGCTCATCAAGGTACCCAGGTTATTGTGGGCACTAGCATATGTCGGCCATAGCCTGTAACAAAAGAAGACGAACATGAATCACACTAGAAGCTTAATACTGTAAGTGCGATAGAGGATTTCTGTATTACTATCTGACACTATTTATGCATATTACACATAAATGCGTAAATGTTACATTCAAAAATATATGATGCAGGTAAGCCTAATGTAAATTAGTGCAGTAGTTAGTGCTCCGTACCCATGGCCTCCCGGTCGCTTACGCGTAACTCTGGCGGAGGGCGCGCCGGTCCTCGCCCGGCCCGGTTGCGCCACGGTGCGGCCCAGTCCATTTACGAACGCACTACGCACAGGTATAGGTTAACCAACCCATGGGGGGGGGGGGGGGACCCCGCGCAGTGCTACCTTCATAGCTATATTATGGCTAGGGATGAAGTGAAAACAACTCAGGAGGCTACAGACTGGAGGACACTGACAGAAACGATATAGGAACACGTGGATGTTTCTAACACTTCCAGATTCAAAGAGGCGTACCACTGTTGGAACAGCCTAGAGTAGGCGATGAACGAGCCATCTACCAAGCAGCCTTCTAATGTCCACAGGCAGTACTTCTCCTTTTGAACGTGCATTTTGATCATTTGATGATTTCGATCGCCACACACACCATGAAACCTAGAAGTAGACCTAATATGACAAGGAAACGGAATAAAAGATAAATGATGAAAAGAAATCACCCTAGTGTTGGTCTACTAACCAGGGAAAACCACAAAGAAACGCAACGTGAGAGTGAACGGTCGATAGGAATCGAACTCGGGATCCTCTAATGCGAGCCTCACACGTTATCGCCCAGGCTTGCACTCGGTAATGTGCTACACAATGTGATGCCGGGTGCGGCGCACAGCAAAGGATCGTCGAGGCTAAGCTACTTCGCACCACATACCAGGCGGGCGAGCAAACAAAGGCGCTCAAGGTGAAGTTGCCTCGCGCGACTTTTTGTGTGTATACGACCAACAATTAATGCGGTGCTTAACAAAAGATTTTTAGAACTTTCGAGAGGTATCCGATGGCCTGCGTGTTAGTAAAAGTTCCAGAAAGAACCGTGTGACGTCATCCCCGCAATATAAGGAGACGAGGCAACGAGTTAGAGGAGTTACGGTTTCGGACATGAGTTGGCCTGTATGCCAGTGAGTGCGAGACAGCTGCGTGTGGTACGTCGCGTCGAAGGGAAGAAATTTTAATGAACGTTGAGTGATTGTATGTCAGAGTTAGTGTACGAGAGACAGACAAAGTGATGAAAGAGAGTAAAAGAACTGAGTCAAGGTTACGAGAAGAAAACAGTTGTGAGTTGTAATATTACGAAAGATTAGATTGTGCAAAAGATTAGAAGAAAAATAAAGTGATAGAGAAGTAACTGGACTAGACATTTGTCATTTTATCACAATAACACTGCACACAGTCAGGTTTGCCAACGAAATAACTCATTGCAAAGGAACTGCATACGCATAGTAGTAAGGAATGTTTAAACCCTAGCAGATAAACTCCACTTGATCTGGAAAGGCAGCATCAAGTGAAAAATACAGTACCCTAGCTGAAATTTGAATCACGTATCTTTGATTTACCACTTTGACCAACTTTGCGCAATTTAACAAGAGTCCCTTTCACAATCTCAGTTTTTGTATACCAAAGAGCACATTGTGCTCATTGTTGAGTTTTAGTAGGTATTTCAATCAGTTAAATTATTAAACTTTGTAAATTTTCATTATTGCCATTATATGCAAAATGCTATTCTCTAAGCAGAATATTACCGGCGAGGAATCTCTTTTACTATCATATTATCTTTCATAATAATATTTAATACCAATTCGATGCTTAAAACTGCACGGGTAGCTTTTTAAAATCGAATGACGTATCTCTCCATGTCCATTTGAAATTATTGTAAAATGATCTAGAACATTATTATGGTGAACCCTTCCTTCACCCCTGATGCAATTTCGTACAGACCCTAATTTTTGAAGAAAAAATTCCGGTTACTTATAAGTGCATTAGTATGCGAAAATCGCCACAACGCGCCACCCCCCCCCCCCCCCCTTCAGTCTTCCAAGTTTTGGAAATGCTGTACAGTCTATAAGTACCCTTTGGTTGTAGAACAATCATGAAAAGGAATGGTACAGTAATTTCTTACACAAATTATGTTTTGATTTTAAACCGCTGTACCTTAACTTTGGCCCTATGGCTATTTAATAACCTAAAACTTATATAGTTATCACACAATTCAAAAACTCTTAATACAATCTACAATGAAATAAAGGTACAAACGCTTTGTAACCCCTTTTTTATCTTTTAGTAGTTTAAGAAATTAAATGTGATGGTATTTTACAGCACCAGTCTATCAGAAAAAGTTGTGCTTTTCAATGATGAAAGAATTATCACTGGTTGAACAGTTTTTGAGAGACGCGAACACACACGCATTCATGCATACACTCTCTCTCTCTCTCTCTCTCTCTCTCTCTCTCTCTCTCTCTCTCTGTCTCTTTGTGATATTAATGTCGATTAACCGTGTCCACAAATAACACGCTGTAAGTATGAAAATAGACACAAATAGAAGAGAAAGTACTCAAAGCATTTCAAAGAACTGTAGCAAAAAGTAATGAAGAGAATATCCGCTTGGAGGTTCCTAAGTCACTGCGGAGCACACAAATATCACTTTCCGTTGGTCGTCCGTCCATGCGAATGAAATAATTTGCCTGTCGCTGCAGTACGCACTTGAGATATTATATACAAGAATTTTGATGTGGTTGAAATCAATACAAAGTTAATGGATTTAAGATAAAGATCCTTCGAATAGAGGTTGCAGGCGAATTTTTCCCAAATTGAGACTAAAGCCCTTGACATCATCATCACAATCACTATCATCATCATCATCATCATCATCATCATCATCATCATCATCACCATCATCATCACCATCATCATCACCATCACCATCATCATCACCATCATCATCACCATCATCATCATCATCATCACCATCATCATCACCATCACCATCATCATCATCACCACCATCATCATCATCATCACCATCATCAACAACAATAATAAACACTTTATGGATTAGGAGACTTCTCCTGTTCCGGCCTGTCTCTTTCCACCTTCTCATCTCTCTTCCCATATGGTTGGTAATAATTGTACTAAAGCCTTTGACATTTATACGAAATGGATTGCAAAACGATGAGGTAGAAAATATTTGCCATGTTTATTTCATTTGTATTGAATTGTTACTACAGTAATTTTATATCAAAATAAATTTAACGTATTATGCTTTCTCAATGAGAGCTGGCCTAATAAGGAACAAAATATCAAGCGAATAATAAAAATAACTGTTGCAAGCAAGAAACAAAGTACAAATGAGGCTACAATTATCAAAATGCAAACAAATTCAGTCAGAACATATAGAAATACAAATATTGTATTAACAAATAGATAATATCAATTATATAAGTGATATTTTAAAATTGATGGAGCCTTTTAGTAACTTGGTAGCTATATTTAGAATGGTTTTCCTTTGGATACCGAATTTATTGCAGAACTTCACGAACAATCTATACCCTGGGCCAACTAACCTGGCAGTAGACGTTGCCGCTTTCCCTCGCTTCTCTCGCTGTTCCACCATAATAAGAGGTCCACCATTTTTCTTTTCTTTTTCAAAGTATTCTCGTATGACACATACCATCTCCTGGGCCTCCCATTTTTAAACAAAACGCAACGTAACCAAGACCACTAAAATGTACTACGAATGCAACAAACACTTAAATATGCAGTGGTAAACTATATAAAGTATATTAAATAATAAAACTACAATCTCTTCAGATACACTGTTGTATGTAATTCGTCAATAGGTCACCTTTCACTCTGCTCTTCTTAAACAATCAATATACTGTCGCGAGCGGCAAAATACGCGAAAGGTGGCCGGGAATGCCCGCACATATTGCAACATGGTGAGTACACACCTCTGGTCACGTGATAGTCACATGGTGTAGGTATTTGTAACGCGATTGGATGTGATAAGCCTCCCTTTGTGAGCCACGTGAGCTACGTGGCTGTCAGGTGCCAGAGTATAGTGTTAGTGCTCTTGGCCCCAATCATTACAGCAATAATTTTGGTGTCGGAGAGATTTTGTTTGTTGTTATAGTATGGAATGGTTGGTTCTTAGATTTCTTTTTTTCATGAAAACTCTGAAGCTGGCTACCGTAAGATTGGAAACGAGCAGTAGGACCAATACTGTTCCTTTACAAGAATTCAAATGAATCACAATGACATCAATGCATCTGCTGCTGCCACTGTCTGCTGTTTCGTGAATCCTCTTCAAATTGTAGACCTATGCTTCTTAACGCATCTGCTAGTATGGCTCTTATTTCATGTTGTCTGATGTGTCTTAAAAGCTCTTCGTAGGGACACGAACCCAAGACGTGTGGCAACACCTGCAGTGGCTACCAACTTGGGATTTGCCAGGAATGCTTCTGGGAGGAGGAACATTAGCAGTCATTTTCAGTAACCCTGAGTGGGTGCATAGCAGTTGAGCACATTAGCATTTGGGCAGATTAGCAATTGGGCACACACATAATTATCTAGACTTCAGGTGGTACACCCTTTCAGGTAAGTGGAGGGAAGGAGGTTGTGTTTGCAGCTTCATTGTGAAGTGCCCTTTCAGTTTGTAATTCACGACATGGAACTCAGAAACCCTTTGCACTTTACAGTTGATGTTGGTGCGGCTTGGAAGATCTCGAGAAAACCAAATACCTAAGAAAAGCTCTCGAAGCTCTTGCTTATGTGTAAAAATTAAGCTAAACGACAAACTCCGTTTTGAACAAAAATACTTCCATCAGAATAAACTTATACGAAGATATTGAAGAGAAATGGCAAATTCTTGCAGAATGGGCTTATAAATAAATAAAGGGGCAACTAGTCATTAAGAAAAAAGATCCCAATGACGAGTCCTTACAGAACGAAAGTAATATATTACAATTATTACAATTATTATTATTATTATTATTATTATTATTATTATTATTATTATTATTATTATTATTATTATTATTATTATTATTATTATTATTATTATTATTATTATTATTATTATTATTGTTATTGTTATTGTTATTGTTATTGTTATTATTGTTATTGTTGTTATTATTATTGTTGTTGCTATTATTATTATTATTATTATTATTATTATTATTATTATTATTATTATTATTATTATTATTATTATTATTATTATTATTATTATTATTATTATTATTATTATTATTATTATTATTTGGCAACGAAAAGTCAAGGAGACACCCCTCTCCCCCCATCGTTTAGTTAAATTTGTACAACACAAACCGTCCACTGATGTGCAATGAAACCAGTTTATACCGACAATGGTGGTATAATTTAAATGATGAGAGAACAACTGCAGGTGTTAAATAATGTTAATAAATGCTGAATGAATGTTCATGGATATAATTTGTTTCAAATCGATTGAAATTTAAGGGCAGTCTACGTATATGGGAGTGTGCTAAAATTGAACCTTAGTAAGAAGAGAAAGTGTTGCGTTTCACCTCAAAATTCGTTTTAAAACACTGAATAAAAAACAGAAGTCTTAATAAAAGTTCCACGTGTATGTATATGTGTGAGCAGCATAGATAAAGACGTAAGGTTGATTAAATACCAAACTTCGAATTTAAGTTAGGTACTTCTCACCCGAAGATTAGATCTGAAGATTTTCAAGAAAATTTCCCCCACCTACATAAAAATATTCCCTGTTTTTTATTTGATCAAGCCGGTTTTTAAGATTATAATTGATTTATATATATTTTAAATCTATGACAAATAAATTTGTAAAATAAATAATATATCAATTGCGAAATAAAATAAATCAAAACATGAACTTTATCCGAATAATGTGTGTGAGAGCTTTGGTGTGTGTGTGTGTGTGTGTGTGTGTGTGTGTGTGTGTGTGTGTGTGTGTGTGTGTGTGTGTGTGTGTGTGTGTGTGTGTGGAGTCCTTATTCTAATTGATACGAAATAGGGAAAAGCTTGCTCTACAAAAAATGTAGAATTTCTTAAAACAAGCATTTTATATTAAAGAATTATTCTGTGGCATTAGTCACTTGAGAGATATGCCTTAGTGTTGGTTTCAGTGGTCAATGTTTTTTATGTGGTTAGTTGATATGCGTTTCTTTTTGAAAACTTATTTAAAATATAGGTATTATACTTACTATGATAATATAACCGTATATCCAATTAAAGGGAAAATTGAAGTTAAAAAGACTACATAAAGAACAAAAACTAATTTTCTTTGGTAATTTTCGCCATTTGGGCTCCCCTGAAATTTGCACCTGTAGAACGATTTATCTGAAATTCAGACAATACAGAAACACGTGCAGTAGAGGCATCAGTTTCTGCTCTCTAGGTAATTGCTTCAGCCTATCTGGTTTTGCTTGTCGCGACGTCACCATGTCCAAAGTGAAAGCTGGTGAAATCGAGTTACAACATAATCTGGTTTCTGAATTCCGAGGTCTCGGAAATTGTGCGGATCTGTGTTTCGTGCTGCAATGTCCTTCCTGACCACGAGAGTGACACAACTTGACTGACACTATGTTCACCTCAGTAATTTGATGAAATGTGCTTTCAGACACACAACTGCACAACATGAGTGTGGAGATATTAGCTTCAACTCTTTATTTCATTACTAAGTAATGTGAAATATACGTACTGGAGCCTAGTATGATTACAATAAACCCTTCAATAAAGTTAAAAAGAGGATGCGATGCATCATACAAATCTAAGCCTATGCAGCACAGCTTATTGAAATGACTTTTTGACCCACTGTTCAAAAGCTATTCTTACAACAGCTCATTCCTGAACTCAATTCATGTTACTCAAGGTAAATATTCACAGAAATGATTTCATTATGCATCATATAGTAACTGAACGAGAGCTAAAGTACAAGGCTTGTATTTGGGAGATCCTGGGTTCTATTCCTGGAACGGACCACTCTGGCATCGTTGGGCCAGTAAGTTTAAACATAGTGAGGCGGGAACATCCAACTTGCGTGACAAAGAAAAATCAGCCACTGAGTTAAACATCCACAATTTGACAGACTGGCTGAGGATGATTGTAGTAACTTCAGGAGAGAAATTGCATTTCACAAGAACGTGTAGGACACAGTATTGGTTTGATTGGTTATCGTAAGATTTGTGTAAGATGGGCACTCGGGATGCTCATGAAACGACGAATAGTGATATCATCAACACACTAATCATAAACGGGTTACCTTCTCTCTGCTATCAAGAATTCTACCACACGTTGCTTAGATCCCACTGACCGAACGTCTGGGTAAGGTTTCATTCTTGACGCTGTTACAATACAGCTGTTTATTGCTAGTCTTCAACCAACTGGAAGTATAGAGGAGAGCCTACTGAACAATCCAGTGTCTAAGGTTGCCAACTATGAACAGCATCTGTCGATATCATTAAGTAGCCAAAAAAATCGCTAAAGCCTCCAAAAACAGCAAGGGTTCAAAGGGATTAGAGTTACAGCTTTACGTTATTTCTGGCGCATATTTATTCGCTGTCGGAGAGGATAACTGCAACATCGTCGTCGTAATTATCTTTCTGTTCTGCAGCTGCTAATTTTACTAGTTTTCCTTTCATTTAAACTCCTGAGGTCGAAGGCATTGCAGGGCAGGACCCATCGGTTGATTTAATGATATTTTACAGCACTAGTACGGATCTGTTTCAATTTGTATCAAATTCATGACCATGTATCTCGTGGCTTTCCACTCTAAAGAGAAAACTTTTTTCTTTTGCTAAATCATACGACTTAGAATTGAATTGTGCCTCAAAGTGTCACTGTTTTCCTGTATACTTCAGTTCGACAGTGTGGTTCTGATTGAACTGTTTCGGAATGGATGATCTTTACCCTAGTCACTCTTATAGCGCTCTCTGAAGTTTTACTTATATTATCTATAATCAGAATATTTAGAAGCAAATATCTTACCCTTCACTCACGTATTGTTAATCACTTGTCACTTATACATATAATTGACTGAACATGCATACTGATGTATATCGCATGACTAAAGTGACTGCAATAATTGAAACTAAGTTCCAGTGTTCATTCAAAACTTTTTTGGCAACAATCATTTTTTTATAATAACATGGTAAGTACATATCGGAATCAGGAATGACATCCGGGAAAATTCACCTTTATTGCGTAATTTCTACTTACTTCTTACTGAACGGGCACTGTTCCTAATGCGATGCAGGTACGAATCATGAAATTCAATTCATGAATCAAGAGGGTTGAGATTTAAATCCTGTCTGTAACTATAGTAGGCATAAAATTTAATGACGGCTGATACCTGAGCATTACTATTCTATTTCCTGTCGTGCAAATAAATTTTGTGGGAACAAATGATATATCCCCGGCTTTGCAGTGTAATTTCACAGCGTGTTTAACTATAGGCCTCGCAGGCCTCCCATTGGATGTTGTACTGAGCTACCCGTCATTAAATTTGGTGTTAGCCATTGTGAAGTTTGTACTAGTAGATCCCTACCACGACAGCCCATCGCGGGCAAAAGGCTTACCGTCCGGCCGCTGCGTTTCCCACTTTTTCCTGCTACAGGCGTCACGAGTGGGTTACAGAACTGGAGGGTGGGACGTAGTCAGTACCCTGAGCCGGTAACGCGGCCTTCGCGACCTTCTTCCTCAATTGGCCCCTGTGAGACCTAATGAGGCTGAGTACATCCCGTGTCAGACCTACCAGTGGGAGAAAACTCCCCATGCCCGTACCGGAGATTGAACCTGGGTCCTCCGTGCCAGAGGCGTGCGCGCTACCACTGCACTACGGAGGCGGTCATTTGTACCAGTAGAAGAGTAGAATTGACAATTATAACCAACGTTTTACATATTGTAATTATATGGTCACAAATACACTAGAGAGCCCAACAATGAAGAACTTGAAGTTTCCTCATGTTTAACTCACAATGTTATCTTATTTGTCGCTAGATGTCACTAACATACAATCGAAAGTTGTTAGAAATAGCGACGAAGTCGCCAATTTATAGGGGACACAGCTTATTGGGATACCCCAAAAAACAACTGTGACATTTTCCCCCCATTATGGCGCGGTCTGGTTATATTTGGTGGTGTTCCATCTGTTAGGTTGCATTAGTACCGCCAACAGTTCGTAAAATATAACCATGGTAAAGCTACGGCCATAGTTGGTGTTATTGCATCCGTTGTGTTGCTACAGAAGCCCCAGTTTTTGAACTTGTTGCAGAGAAGCCAAGATTCTGTTTAGACGCCGTAGTAATTAATTCATCTGTGGACGCCTTTGTATTGCTCGTGTTTGCGTGATTTTGCCTTGAATTGTTTTAGAGCAGTATATAAAGTTATAGTTACTATTGTTATTTTTGTGTTCGCAACACAGTAGTCCATTAAAGGTAAGGGTAAAGGTTACATAGAGACGGGGACACCTCGCTCACGTCGCCCTTCACAGGTCTATTGTGGGTACCATCCCCAGGAGGCAGGGATGAACGAGGAAACCGAAGGAGCGCTATACGACTCGCAGCTAGACAGGCCCACCAGAGACGCGTGGCAGTCCCTAACCAGTGCAGTCCATTAAATATATATTAGGGTATTTAGTGTTCGGAAGTGATTTTATCCAAAAGTGTTATTGCAGAACAAGATTTGCCGAAGATGAGTAGGTTTGTGTGTTGTGTGGTAACGATGTTCAAGCAGCACTATCGCTTGAAAGCATGTTACTTAAACGCTGTAATATTTGAGGTTAGAAATAATGTTTTTATTGTGTACGTTGGAAGTACTGCTTTTTCGGCAGTTTAGTGTAATGTCGACCAAATTGGACTCTTGGGAATCGCCGATAAACTGTTTTCCCTATAGCAACAGTTTCACATATCAGTGCTGACATCTGGTGAAGAGTTATTAAGGTGAATGCATTTCTTATCACTCAATCCCAGCATATTACGACTGATGGCTTATTCGGTTACTGGAGTACAGTCAAGCGGAAGATGAAGTGAGCCAAGCCATGTGACGAGTTTTTAATCAAATTCACATTTTCCAATACTTTTGTATCAACATATACCTACGCAGTCCAATAAAATATGTTTGCAGCCACGGCTCATGTACGGGAGCTTGGAGCTCGTGTTTAATAAACATAGGACTTATCCCCGTTAATCCGCTGCAGCCCCCGTCTCTATGTATTTCCCTTCGTTCTTTTTATTTTATGGTAGATGTGTATAACCAGTTAGGAGGGTCCGTGCGCGGTGGCGAATTCCCTGCATGGCAATGTACAACGGCCGTGGTGACAACGAAATGGACATGTTTTTTTAATAAGTTGGCCGTAAGCTGCTTCCTTTCGGTATGTGGAGGTCGCACAACGGGTCGATTCGAAAGGGAATTGGTAGACAGCGAGAGGAATAATAAACAGAAATGTGGCAAACACCAGGAGTCGAATACAGTTCCTTTGTGTGTAAACAGTAAACTCTCAAGTGAGAGGGAAATTATGTAAACTTGTTCAAGGCCTTTGAAAAGTTATAAAAGCTGACCTAACTAAGTTTACCATCCCTTAACAAGGTAACGTAACCGTTTACATTAATGTGGCAATTCACAAAACGAGAGAATCTAATACGTTCAAACATAAACACATCTGCTTTGCTGCCTTCATATGACCTTCTCAGATCACTATCGTTTATTTTAAATACTACAAACTATTCCTAGAAAAGTTTTTCTTTTTCTATCGCACACAAACTAGGAAGATAAGATTGCATGTCACCGAAAAATTCCATATGAAGATTTCACCAGAAATGCACGTTTTGACATTCTCTGGATTAAAAAGATTACCAAACGGTACGTGTGTCTCTCTCTCTCTCTCTCTGTGTGTGTGTGTGTGTGTGTGTGTGTGTGTGTGTGTGTGTGTGTGTGTGAGAGAGAGAGAGAGAGAGAGAGAGAGAGAGAACAGTATAACTCAAAAACGAAATGGCGGATTGATGCCAAACTCGGGATATAAATTTAGTGTCCCAAAGATACATTTACATGGAACACTTTTCGAAAGTTTTAACTTCCACAAGAAAGCTGTAACGCTTTTGATTACCATAGCACACGTTAAAGTATTTTGATAAAAAATGAAATGTGTATTTTGAATTTTTTGTGAATGGCTCCTGAAGTCCTCTACTCTGGATAACTTTTGCATAATACCGTAAACCGTAAACGATACCAAAATCTTGCTATATAAAAGTGCAGATGTCATTACAGAACACAATTTGTTTCAAATCGGTACATTTTATGTGGAGTTAAGTATTTCTGAGATATTCATTGTTATACGTTTGAATTCACAAATAATTTACTTATCTCAAATGGAAAGTCGTTATTCGCGTTCGCTCTCCTCGTTATGCAAAGGGAACGAAATTGGCACTGCTGGTCATATAGCGATCAGGGCTTATAGGATATAACTATCACTTAAGTTTACTGCACCTCACACCACTCGCGGCGAGTACCAGCAACAATAGAATGCGGTAGAGTGGGGTGTTTCGGGAGCATTTGCGAGCATTCTAACTGCCGGCTTGTTTACGGCAAGTTCAAGTGTATTTTTCCAGAGAATTCCCGGCGTTTTAAGTGAATTATAAAAGCGAGTAAATACGGACAATGAGTTAGGCTTAAAGTGAAGCAGTTCTAGTTTGTGCTAAGTGATCGTATCATCAAAACAGCTTTTGTCAGACAGAGAGAACTGAAAGACAGACAATGGTATGTGAAGGTTACAAGAAGACAGCACAGCAGTGAGTTGTAAGATCACAAAGAACTATAAATAGTGTTAACGACGGTAAAAGAGAACTGCGTTTTGTTCTTCACTTTTAGGAGAAAAATGAAGTGACAGAAAAAGTAACTGAACTTTGTTGTCTTTTGTCACAATAAGTAATAAAACCATTTCTACAAATGTCTATCTCAATTAACATGAATTGGATAGAAGAATAACCCTAGTGAACAACATGATCAGTACGAATACCATTTTGCCTCACATCTGCAAGTGAACCTTTGGATTTGTCACTGCATCTTTAAATATCCCAAGGCAAAACTGTACTTTGGCCTGCATTGCATTTTCTGACCTCATTTAGAAATCTTTAAGAATCCCCTCAAAAACAGATTGCACTGTTTAATGACAGGGCTATGAGCCTGTCACATTTTGCCGTCCCCATCTCCTTTCAGGAGTGATCCGACATGACACGAAGATCAAATTTCTTGTACTGGAAATCGGGAAAGATGTTTCCAATGTGAGTGTGGGCTCCATCCTGCATGAACCTCAGTGTTTGCAAAGGGACACTGCCGCCAAGAGTTGAAGGATAAAACGGTTTCCCAACATTGTTTTGTGTCGGTCTTTGTTCACGGTTTTATCGAAGAAAAATGGATCGATGATTCCAGGACCTATAATTGCTGGCCATCATCAATTAATGGACCGACAAGAAATTCCCAACTCAGCAAAAGCCCTGCTTGTTGATTCGTCGGGACTTCGAGTCAACACCACGCGAGGTTCCTAGATGTTTTCAAGAGGTGCACGGTCGTTGTTTCACTAACAAAGAATGAGGTTCAATTGGTTGGAAAACTTGGTAAACTGTTTGCAAGCAGCCCACCTTGTACCAAATTTATCATAAAAACGTCTCCAGCGTGCTATTTGTTTCCACGAGAAACAAATCAACTTTCACCTTTTGCAGTAGCAGTCAACCCTCTTTTCTACACCATATAACGACCTGATCTGTCTGCGTAGCCGACTTGTGATGCGATCTATGTTATTTTTCACAAAGCTCAGAATTCACTTGTTAAGTCTGAAGGTCGATTCTACAATATTACTCTTTCAATAAGCGGATTACATAGTGTGGTGTTTCGAGTGCAAACTTGTTGGCCGTAAAATTCTGTGTTCCTTCTAATGCATTTTCAATAGCGACAGACATTTAAAAAATCTGATGATTTGCACCCACATGACCTTCTCTACTCGCTTTTGTGCAAACTATTCTTACAAACGCTTATTCCTCTATCTACCCCATGTTAACCGCGATAAAACTTTACAGAAGTTATTTTATTGCTAATTTTCTTGTAGGTATAAGATTTAATTTCTCAAAAATCGTTGTAGCGATTTGCTTAAAACATCGTACAGTTAAGACATTTGCATGACAAAATGGCATATTTAAGTTTATTGGAATAGCCTGTTAAGTTCTCTTCCTTCTGAAGGAGTATTTTTTAACTGGTAAATAATAAGAGTTAGTCAAGACCTCACTGTGGAAAAACTATAGGTCTCGCTAAAGCACACCATTTATGCCAAATAACATTTCTTTTGTTGTTTATTGATTTTTTTCATGGTCATGGAAAGAGAACGGAATTTTAAAGCCATTATACCCCATTTGGGGCATAGGTACAGCCATGCAAAAAATGATAGAGCGCATTAGGAAAGCACGTCGTGTTGCAGCGCGGTATACACAAGTCGATATTTTAACAGACAGCATGAGTTTATTGATAGTTTATTACAAATGTTACCGTCTGTCAAACACACAAATAGCCTGTGTCTTGCATCGCCACTAGCATTTGTATTTATTCCTGATAAAGAAAGGGGCGGTGTAGTAAACTGCCTATTTGCGTGTCCGGCATACGATAACATATGGAAGACACTATCAATATACTCAGCTGCATGTTGGAATTATCGACTTATGTAAACCGTGCTGCAAGACGACACGGAAGTTAGAAATATTCTACCCTCCTAATGTGCTCAATCATTTTTACATGGCTTTACAATATGTCTGACTTCAGTACCGAACCCACTCCGTATCTCTCCTAACCCTATTCCTCCTATTAAAGCCATCACAGTAACCCACTCATAAAAGTTTTGGCTATTGCTTAAGCCTGTTTTAATCCCCTACAAATGGATATGCAATCAAAGCATTTCTTCCAATGTTATCTTGATGAATATGAATCAGTTAGAGGAGTATGGTCCCATAATAATAATTTGTCGAAGAGTGGGTAGAGAAAGTCGTGTGAATGTAGCGTCATATTTTTAATTATCCGTTGCACTAGACTGACTAAAAATTAGGTAGTAGATTCCAGTCCTTGATCTCTTTACCGGCTATATTATGCATTTCAACAGAAATTCCAAATAAATAAGCATTTTTAAACTAATAAGCTTGCACTTTCAAAAATGGGAGCGTAAGTTCATTATTTAGATTAGCAAGCAAAGCCATATAAAACACAACTAAACAAACAAATGCGTATGTCATTATTGTGTGTAAGCCATTTACAGTGAAGCGTATCTGATCTGTCATTTGTTTTGTTTGGATGTAACATCAACTGACGCAACTGTCAAACAACAATGATTAATATTAATGTATGTTGTACTGCAGCCCCTTCCCTAACATTCGCACGACAGCGGCGCACGAAATAAAAAAGAATACTGCCACTGTTATAGGAAACAGAAACATTGCAAATACATAACTCTAAAATAAAAACCATATTTTGTAAAACGAAACAGCCACACGCTTATCCATTGTGTGCAGCTTGCTTCAACAATAATTTACGTGCATCCTCGTAAACTTGCGCCGAATCGAGAAGCTACATACATGCCTTTTTCGAATAAATAGTATACGGTAGGAAACGCTTAGGAGTTGCACGGATATTAGGAAACTTTAAGGATCAAAAGAAACCGGACTTCCTTTGGTAGGATGTTGACAATTAGGATAATACATGCTTATTTAAAAACGCCTGAATGTTTATATTTACCTGGCTTCAATTTTTACTATCCTTTCTACATATAATAGTTACTTATATGACTAGGTTATAATCTGACTGTGACACGAGCGCACTAATTTTTACGGGTGTCACAATGAAAATATTATACAAACATTACGTGCAACGTTTTATGTAATTTTAACATTAAAACACCTAAAAAGAGTAAATCTGCTAAATAAAAATTTATAATGTACTAAATGTATGACATAATATGGTTACTAAGCAGATGTTTCATTTGTTTCAACCCTCATAGAGGAAACTGGAAGGTAATGATAAAACTATTGAACATGTAAATGTATTCTGCTTGAAAATTTGAACGAAGCCAAAAGTGATGAGTTTATTAACTGCAGAAGATCAAAAGGTATTTACGAAAAAGAATGTGAAGAAATGAAAAAGAAAAGACGATATCAGGCTTTCTTACAGGCACATTGGAGAAAATGATGATGTGGTGGCGGTAACGTCATTGGTGTCTTGTTGCCATGGTAATTACGCCATTCATTTTCTGGCACTGATGTAATTTCGCACAATTTATGCTATCATAATAAGATGTTTTAATACTAGGTTTGGATAAAGCATTCTTGTTCCCTCCCATATGGAAGACTGGTATCCTCTAGGATTTACAAGCCAGTACCTAGGGTCAGACGCCTGTCGGGGAGCACGGGGACCTATGGACTGGACAGAGTGAACACCTGGAAGCGGGTGGTCGGGTGGTCAGTCAAGCACCTGGTATGAGAGTGGGGATATGAAATGTAGGCAAAACGGATGATTGAAGAGTTGACGATAGAATGAGTAGCGGGAGAAACTGGAGAACCTGGAATTAAAATTATTTTGTTGTTTAACGACGCTGTCAATTGCCAGGATCACATCAGCGTCACCGGTGTGCCGGAATTTTGTCCCGCAGGAGTTCTTTTACATGCCAGTAAATGTACTGACATGGAGCTGTCGTTTTTAAGCACACTTAAAAACCATCGGCCTGGGCCGGGTTTGAACCCGCGACCTAGCGTCTAACCAACTGAGCCACCCAGACCGACGGAGAACCTGGAGAAAACCCACCCAGACACCACTCCGTCCACCACGAATATCACGGCCCGCCTTAGTGATAGGCAAACGGTCTAACCGCCTTTCAGATCACTTAATAAAACAGTTCCGTTTGTGTTTGTCTGTGTGTCTGTTTGTTTCAATACCAAACCTACTAATTACATTCAACATCTTCCAAGGATGTGACATAAAGGTTTTCAAGAAAATCCCCCACCCAAAACTACTGTTTACATGAAAATGATTTCCAAAATTGTATATATTCTCAAAATGTCTCTAACTCCTTTATTAAAGATCACACGTTTAACACATTTTCTGAGAAATAAGATATACTTTATTTGACTCAGTAGTTTAGCTATGATCTTATGGATGACACAAGACAGCCTGGGATTTCGCGTTGTTGTTTATTCCTCTCGCTCTGAAGTTTTACACCCTGCTTCAAGAGTGACATCTTTTCTTTCCCGAAATATTACGCGAAAGAGCATCAATAATACATTACATTGCCTTATAAAACAAAACAATTATAATGATACGCCCAATAAAATTATTCATAAATTATGCTTATTAGAGACACAAGAAACCACACGATATAATGTTGTAGCAACACTGGCACTGCTTACAGTTCAACTTCCTTGTAGACATTAATTTTGAACTGCAGGTACAAAAGAGTTCCCAACTCCACAGCGCGATTGTCATGTAAATGACTTGATATATGATATTTTTGAGACGGTTATGCGAATTCAACCCATTATATTTTTAGTAATGCTTTCCTCACTTTTTCGTATTTTTTCTAGAAATGTGAAAGTCAGAGCACGCATTTTTTATGAAATTTTTTTGACGGTATAAAATACCTGCTTATCGTCTCCTTAGCGCAATGGAAGCGCTGCCACTTACCAAGCGGGAGAACCGGGTTCGATTCCTGGTACTGGTGTGGAGATTTTCTCCCTCTGGGGTGCACTCAGCCTCGTTAGGTCCCTCAGGGGCCGATTGGGTAGCTAATTGTTTGAGTAGTGGCAGCCCCTGGTTGCGAGGACGCTGACCACATCCCACCAGTAGTACTTCACCCCATTCATCTCGCCTATGGTAGCAGAAGTGTGGTACTCAGCGGCCGGGCGGTAGGACTTGGCCCGGAAAGGGCTGTTGTGCTGTGTGTGGGGTGGAATACCTTATTTTTATGCCATATGTACTCGGCAGAGAAAGTAAAAACTAGTGTGACTCCTATACATAGTTATGTTTTGTTTTTTAAGTTTTTTCTGCCTAATTTTGATTCAATAGCATGTGTTGGTTAATATTCTCCGTATGTATTCTTTTGTTTCTATTTAATGGCTGGTTACCATGACATAGTATGCTAACAAGTAGGAGAGGACGGTGTTGCATAAAACAAAAGGATGCAATAAACCTACATAATGTACATGAAATGTGCCGTTGTACAAAATCGAAGTTTGATATAACGGCGAACCCATTTTAAAGTCTAATAGATGTATTTTTTCATTCATTCTTTCTTTTTCTTTCTTGGTGGTAGTTTCGAAGGGTGGTAGTGGTACATGAACGTGAGCCAAACTTTTTTTCACAGCTACCTACTATAGAGAGATATGTTTTCGGTGAAATATGACTCTCTTTTGTCCACCCACCTCAAAGCCTTTGCCAACATAACAAAATTAAAAATGAGCAAACATTCTGCTTGCTTGCACCGCATTTCTATATCTTAGATTCTGGTTATCAGTGGGTATCACATAAATTACATTATATCCAAGATGAAAGGGTGATTTTGCATATACCGAGTAATTTATACAACTAAAACATTTTTTTCCCTTAGTTATTTATTTATTTATTTATTTATTTCAAAGTGAATTGTTGAGTATCTTTGTGAGATTATCAACCTAAAAAAGAAAACATCCTCCCAACACGTCATTTCATTTTGCTGGAGAACTGTATTGTTAATTCTATTAATCTTCGTTTAATGTCTGAGAATGCGTGACGTATATTATCTTTCGAGTAACTATAGAAAAAATCTCGGTGTTATCATACCAGGGATCTCGGTGGCTCCAAGTTCGTGCAAATTATCCGATCGTCAAAGAAACTTTCATTTAGTGGATTAGTTACCAAGTGGGATGGCTCAGGCGGTAACGTCTGTGGCACACATTTGGGAGATCGCGTGTTCCATCCCCGTAGGGTATTTTCCACATCCATAGGTTTCCCTGGGGGATTCCCCTAGTGGCCAGGCGAATGCTGGGTAGGATTTCTATATTCCTGTCCTCCATTTGGTTACATTAATGGTTTCATTCCAATCGTCATACCGTTAGCTTTATTTCAGGGTTGGAAACGTCGGCAAGCGTCGCGGCAGCAGCTCGGCAGGGGGAACAAATTCACTTCCCTCGCATTGGAAGGTGAGCCTAGTGGTTATCGGGCTCCTATGGAATGGTACACGCTCGAGAGGGGAAAGGAGGGCCAGTTTCCGAGTCCCGCCCCCCACCCCCCTTGGAATTACGAACTCGAAGCCCGAAGGGGTGGGAAAGGAACCGGGCTAGTCAGTCTCTGCCGGGGTGCTTCTACTGGGCAAATTTAGGCACCCAGCTCTCTGCTCTGTGGTGGCAACGTTCCGGCCGTCCTTTGGATCCATTCGCCTCATCCATCCTCCCGAGGGGTGCGCCGTCAGAGGTATAGACACAAATAATCGGCTTTCGGTGGAGGTGCTAAGTCCCACTCCGCAAGTTGTCATTGAGTCATAGTGGATTAGTTTAATATATTGCATGAACTGAGCAAGTGGACTCTGCGGTAACGCGTGAGGCTCGCGTTTGGGTGATCTGGGGTTTGATTCCCGTCGACAGCCCCTTGCAGCTTTGGGTTTCTGTGTTTTTCCAAGTTCGGCAGGTGAATCAGCGAATTATGGAGTGGCTTATAATGTACTTTCCATCACTTCCCTTATTCTGTTTCCTTCTCATTTTTCAGGTGTACTGTTAGATTTCGGGACGTATTGCGCTGCTAGAGTTGTGGAAGGCATGAATTCTCAAAAGGCTCCTGTTTGTTCTGTCATCGCCCTCTCTGCGCAACATCAGAAGTGGGAGATTTTTAGAGCTAGCAACTCTCAGAGACTATCGTGCGCCTCTGGCCTGTCTCCCTGCAGCTTATAGCCTTCTGTGGTTCCTTCACTTCATCCCTTCGTCTAGGGTTTACGGTAACAGTAATGCATATATGTATATAATATATCTGTAGATGCATAGGTATAAGTGTGCAGGGTGTCTCTTTTCGTGGTATGTATGGAATATTGCTCCATTTTGTTGAAAATATCCATCACCAGTTCTAAATCATCCAGTTACTCAATCCACTCCATGAGAATCCCTTGGTATTTGGCAGTATCCGCATGTGGAAAATAATTGAGTCCACTTTCTCTGTGCGGGTATTGCATACCAAAACCGAACTCCAACTGGATGCACAGTGCCTCATGAATGGCACGTGGATTTTGGAGAAGCCAACAGCGCAAGTTCTTTGGGTTCAAAAAGTCAATAAATTGTATCATGCTTCATCTGTGAACCATGTGACAGACAATATGCCAAGATTTTGCATAATAAACGTCTGAAACTTGTGACAATACTTCACTTTGGACCATGCAACTGATGGACAAATGCAAACCTGCACGGGATTTGGTGAGCACTTTTCGTTACCCTCTGATACATTTGGGTAAAGCTATTAAAATAATTACTTCCCTTTATTTACATCTTACGAGTAAATACTTACGATCCAGGGAATGGAAAAACTTGCATGGCAATGAACTAAAAATCTGGCAAGTAAAATCGTGTTGAATAAATACTTGCAGCGGAAATACATACTTCCCCATTTAAAAGGTTGACCAAAGACAGCCTCGTCGACGTGTTACTGTTGCAGTTTATATTAAAATGGTTGCCTAAATGTGTATTTGGGAGACAAAGCCTTGTAAAGATGGCAGAGATCTAAGCCTTAAAACCCTAAACCCCTACTTGTGTGTGAAGATAAAAGTAAGGATTATTTAACTCATTATTTCCTTCCCCAATGTAGGCAAACACGGAGGGGCAATCACACAAAATAAAATAAAAAACACTGGAAGCATTCCTATGCTACCTGCGCGACCTTTGTAGTCCAAATGGATGCCCATTGATTGATTGCATTAGAGTTTGCAAAACGGGATCGTGTTTTGCTGAAAGAATTGCGCAGAAAGTCAACAAATGGATAGTTTTTGCAAATACTTCAGAGGAAATGAATCCAGCAAGAAGGTACTGATCAAAAGTTTCAAGTTCTCGCGTTGATTGTCGTATTGGACTGCATCCATATAGAATCAGAGAAATGAAGATGGCATGGTGATGACAAAATCAATTTTTGATTTCTTGATACTGTTATTGATTTCTTTATACCAAACTGCTCCTTAATTGACATATCGCCACAATCTTACGTTTGAAAGAGCAGCTGCGAGAGTCTAGACCAATATGACAGTCTGGTATTTAATAGAAAATACCTACTTGCGAACAATTGAAGAAAACCAGGGCAAGTAAACATGTGCTTTAAAGAAACCAGAAATTTGCAAAGTACTCTCTTTTATCACTTACTTTAAACACGTAGAAAGCTTTTGCTTGACAAGTAAGTTCTTACAACCATTCACTAGTAACGTTGTATGCCAAGATTTCACAGAAACTGCGCGTTTTGAAGTCTCCTGAATAAAAACGGTTGTTTTTAAAAAAATATCCACGTGTGTTTAAATGTGTGTGTATGTATGTGTGTGTGTGTGTGTGTGTGTGTGTGTGTGTGTGTGTGTGTGTGTGTGTGTGTGTGAGGGGGGATGTCCGTGAATAAGCATAAACCAGAAGTTCGTTAAATACAAAACTTGGCATTTGCATTTTCCATCTTTCAAGGATGCCACACGAAGACAAGCTAAAAGATACCTCTCAGATAGAAAATGTTAACAACATTTTAGTTTTCTCAAAATTTGCTCTAACAATTTTGATTAAAATACCGCATGTTTAAGACATGTTTCATGCAGATGAAGAGTAAAACTTGAGTTTTATGCCAATAGCCTATGAAGCCTATTTCACTGTTAATGATTTTGGCATAACTGGTAAACCTCACAACAAAAAGTAGCACACCATTAAATGTTAAAGTATATCATTTATGTGCAGTGAATTTATTGTGGAGTAACACATTTCCAGGATATGCCTTATTATCGGTTTGAATTTTCCAATACTTATGTTTTTTTCCAAAAGGAAGTTCATGTGTGTCCGCCCCCCTCTTTCTCCTGATTATGCTGGAGGATGTCAAATCCATCACTTAGTGACCAACTCTTAAAATATTTAACTATCGCTGTAGTTACTATATCGTCATTACACCTACAAGGAAATATGTATTAAAACCATTTCTACAATTGGTTATATATGTCCATTAAGAGGAAATATATAGACAAATTAGGGTTTTTAAGGGCTTTAAAAGAGTGAGTAGAAGAAGTCATGCGAGTGCAATACATCATTTTTTGGGGGGAAAGGGTTCATATATTGAGTAGATGTACCCGGTCTCTTCCAACAAGCATCTTAATGACTCACGGGATTACCGCTACAGGTCTATAACAGCCTGGCCAGTCTAGACGAGAAGTTTGCCCTTTTCTCCCACTAGATATCCAGTTTTTCTTTTCCAATTTGTTTGCCGCTGCCAGGATTGTGTTTCTTTCGGGGGTGGGAGTGCGAGCACCAAATTCCATCCGGTATACCCTTCGAATAGCTGTAATTGGATTCGTAATCCAGTTTTGTTTCACAAGGAAGAACGTTGATTTAATGTACCACATTTTCACAGAGACTGGAGCAAAATATCCAAAACCTTAAAAGTGAGCAACATGAACAACGGAGGAAACATATACTTCACGTTAATGGAGATAAACCTTGCAGAAATAGTTTCATTACATATTTCGTTGCAGGTAAAGGAAACCGAATCGAAAAGCAGTCACAATATTCTAGCCTTTAAATTCCATACTGTTTATACGACATCACGAGAAGCAACTGAACAGCAGCGCCAGTTTCAAAATAATAAAATTGAAAACCTCAAAAAATAAAAATAATTTGTTTTTAATGACGCTGTCTATTGCCAGGATCACATCAGCGTCAACGGTGTGCCGGATTTTTGTTCCGCAGGAGTTCTTTTACACGCCAGTAAATCTACTGATATGGGGCTGTCGTTTTTAAGCACACTTACAAACCATCGATCTGGGCCGAATTTGAACCCGAGACTTTGGGATCAGTAGGGCAGCATCTAACCAACTGAGCCACCTAGATCGACTGAAAACCTCAAGAGTTAATAACACCAAAGACCTCGAAAAGACTGATGCAACCTAAAAGGTTATATAAAATTAATGACGAGCTTTATAAAAATCTATATTTTGTGGGATGTGTTTCTGTGTATCCGTTATTATTGTATTTTATTGGTTGGTCCGGATGTGCGCAGCAGTGGATTGGGTGGCCTACTCCCACGTTGCATAGAAACTACTATTGTCATGCACCGGAAAGACGTCCAAATTAAGATACGTCCTGCTTATACGCAAGAGCTGTTCTGTAAATTTGTGACAACAGTCTCTTTCGTGTCATCTAGAACCACAGGATCCTGCTGTCCCACGCGTAGTGGGCGATTTAAAGCATGCAGCCTACCATGATTCCTCAGTCGTTCCAATTAATGGAGGAAAAAGAAAATGCAGTCCAATTGTGTAACTGGAAACCTTGGGCTATAAATTGTTTGTACTTATTTTGGCCGCTCCATGATAGAACGAGTGAAGCACTAATCACCATAAAGCAGCGGAAGCCACATTATTTACCAAGCTTCAGTACGTGTCCGTCAGGAAGCTATGAATTGCAGCTGCACAGTAATACCCATTCCTAAGGACATAAGGACCCTTCACAAGTAGGCCACCCAAACTACCACTCAGAACATATTTGAACAACCGACACATAACTTCTGAATAAAGGTGAAGTGACAGTAAATATCTAAAGTATTTTAATCATATCCTTAGAGCCATTTTTACGAAAGTCAATAAAAGTTTCGTTTAGTGTGAAAGATTTTCCTGAAAATCTTAAGTGTTGCATCTTTGGAATAACTTAAATACCATGTAGGGTATTTATTCAAATGTTCCGAACACAGGAATCTTTTATAGAATCCTTTTTTTGGTGTAAGGTATCTCAAAATATGCATTTCCAGTCCATTCTAATAATTAGATAAATACAATATTTCCACGTGGTGCTGAAAGTCCAAAATTAATGAAAATGTTCATTAAAAATTAATGGAATATTGTTAAACACGGCTAAAGTGTTGAATAAATCTGTGTTTTGTTTTGGTATGCATTGTTCATGAATACTGTTGATAAACCATGTTAACGAAAAAGTGGATGCTGTTGCCGGAATTATTGACTTGTAAAATTAATAATTTTGTAAATAAATTATGCATAGGTCCAAAAGTAATTTCAGCAAATAATTTCCATGTATTAAAATCGCGCCTATAAGCATTCAGTAACCATGTCTCCATTTATATGCTTCTTAACGATGGTTTTATAGTATATCATTATCATTGGCTTTTTGGAGGTTATATATTAGATCTCACACACACACGCACGCGCACGCGCCCACCCACCCACGCACCCACACACCCACGCACACACGCACACACACACACACACTCTCTCATTCATATTTTCAGACTCTAGGAAGGATAGGGAATAATCTTGGGTAGAGAAAAAGTCCCAACCTGCAGCCGGGATTCAAACTCGCGACCCCTCGCACAGGAGGCAGGTGCTCTACCGACAGAACTAGAAGGCCAGCCTGGCAAATACGTTGCCATTCTGTGCAGTTTGGCAGCAATATTACTCCTATCATTTCTTAGAGCCATCTGAGCAAACATGTAGAATATCTTTCGTTCTATCTTCCTGGTGATGTCCATTCTTAATTGGCGCTCTGTCCATTCTTGTCTGTTATTCAATATTTTCTTCTATACCAAATTGAAATTTTGCTCCTTCCTAATATCTTTATGTTTTATCCTGTCCATCCACGTACAACCCTTTACAGCAGTTATGAACTTCAACTTTACCGATTGGTTTCTGCTTAAGTTTTTTGAGTCGGTACCCATGCTTCATGTCTACTGATGAGAGATTACAGCATCCAGAACACAATGGCGCATCTGGACTCAGCTATGCTGTACACGTCACACTGCAGTCAACCACGACAGCTAGAAATATGTTTGGTCGAAGTTTAGGCAATTCCTTGGCGACAGCCCTAGCGGCCATCGAGGGACTCAACATCTGAGCGTTTCTCAGCTGGGTTGGGAACGAGGAAAAGAACAAAAAAAAACAAAGCTTGACCAACTTGTCTAGGACAACATCGTGGGTAGAGGTGCCGAAACATATGTAAATACTTTTCAGGGTTGTCAAACTTTCTCATTGCATCACTCTCCGCTGAGTATATATCTCAAAATGCAATTGCAACACTTACATAATATTTCAATATACGAGAGGTAAATTTTTTTATACGAAAGAGATTTGTTCAAGAAATAATAACATAATTTTAATAGTAAAGTAATGTCAGTCTAAAGTTTGAGAATCATAATGGAAGAATTGTGGTGAGGATGAACAACCTTTTGTACTCTGCTTCAGAATTGTTATACACTCTATTGGTGTTAAAATACAATGTTAATATTAATACGTATTGCAGTTTATTTCAATATGTGGATACGGCTTTTAATGCTTTTTATATTCAATAGGGAGGTAGGGAATCATGATTTTTATACTTCAAAAATACTAGGTACGTCAAATGGAGATATTCGTGAAGTGAATGGAAGCGAAAGAGCATAACAAAGTGAATATTTGTTAAAGAACATATCAGGAGGCATACAGTCAATGTACAAAGGTATATTACACCTTCATATTGGGAATTAAATACAGTCATGGTCATTGCGTATTTGAAAATATAGCTTGAATATTGCTATACTAGATTTTGGTCCATGTCCTTGAGTATTAGTGAAAATAGCACACCTATAGTGCCTGATCATTATCAGAGCTAGATATATATAGGTCAAAAGCGATACAACCTTATATGGTAATAAAGGTTTAAAATATAAACCACACCAAAAGAAACACTACAAAAGATCATGTTGCACGAGGGTAGCGACTCGCATTCTGGAGGTCCTGGGTCGATCACCGGCGACCACACACTCTGACTTGGGCTTTTCCGTGGTTTCCCCATGTCACTTAGTCGAATGCTGTGGTGCATTATTTCATACCACGGTTTCCTTTCCATCATTTCCATTCATTCCATTTCCTTATCATCTTTCATCTGTACTTTCAGGCGAGAAGTATTGACAGTGCTGGAAGGCGCGGATGCTTGCGCATGGTAACTACTGTTCTCGGAGCTAGGTGGCGATTGAGTGGCCGCTGTCCTCCGTCGGGGTCGGGGGGAGGGGGGACGGTTGTGTGGTTCCTGACCCGCGGTGCGATGGCTCCGTCGAGAGCGGGGAGCGCTTGTGGGCCATCGGACCCGCGGTGTGGTGGCTGCTCGGTGGAGGCTGGCGCCGGAATGAAGAGATCTCAGCACTTGTCAGGCACTTCAGCACGTCTCTGTGACCCATCTAACCCTGACCATGTGGCACCCTGTGGTTTCCTCACTTCTTCCCTGCCTCCTAGAGGTGTTAGCACTCAACAGACCTGCGTAAATCGAGGTGTGCGAGCTGTTCCCTCTGTGTATGTGTCCCATACCGCTTTTACCTTATTATAACTCCCATTAAGCACTAGCAGTAAAGTCATTACATTACAATTTTCATTTTAATCTCCTTTCTAACTTTAATTCTTGGAATTGTCTCATACACTGGTTGCAACTGACTAATTTTTGTTCCATATCCTTATCATTATATCGTAAGATGTCACAGCCTAAATATTAAAATATTTATACTTGTTCTAAAATACTGTCTTCATTTGCAGTCTTTGATCTGACTAGAAGTTTTCCTCTCAAAGCCTTTATTTTCGTTTTCGTGGTTCAAATTCTATATTACTAGATTTCACATAGATTTGCGTGACTGTGTCACAGTTTTTACCCCATTATCATTTAGTCTTCTTCAGATAGGAGAGGTTTTAAATAAACATTATTTTGTAAAGTTTCTATTTATTTAAAATGTAAATGTGTGTGTGTGTGTGTGTGTGTGTGTGTGTTTTAAGATGGGATGAAGTGAAGGATCCACAGGAGGCTACAGGGTACAAGCAGCTAGCTGCCATGATGCGCGTAAGCTCTTAACCGTTTGAGACTGGAAGACAGTCTCAGCCCTGGAACTGCCGAGAGAGGACAATCAACAATCCGTCGACCAAGCAGCCCTTCAGCGTCCACGTGGAATACTCTTTCCTTTGAGTAAGAATCCGCACACCTGTTCGTCATCGCCATACGTCACGACACTCGAAAATGAGCAGGAAACGGAGTGAAAGTTAAATGATGGAAAGGACACCATGGTAGATGAGAAACCACCTCAGAATTTGCCTGCCGACCACAAAAAACCATAATACTCTAAGGTCAGAGGGGGTGTCAAAGTAAAGAGAACCTAGGACCTCCCGAATGCTAGCTTCACACATTATCGCGGAGTCACCTCACGAAAAACATGCACTAGACGCAACAATACGCTTCGAAACACAAACCGAATAGCCTCTAGGAGTAAACAGTGAGAAGAAACAAATAGGATATGAGCCGACCATAACTACGTATTATTAAGATAATTATAGATAATCTGGAGGAGAGTAATCATTCTGGTAGGAGTTCAAGGAACTATTCGTCATATTTGGCTCCAAATTCCAAACTGATTTTGAAAGTATCTAAACTTGCACTTAAAGGCGCGCTAATCTTATTAAGACGCCACCTGTATTTTAAAAACCCAGTATTCTTGTATTTATTTTGTTTAAATAGTGTACCACATTCTACAATTTTATTCAGTTTATTACATTAGTTTATTATTTATATATCACAGTTGTTCCAGTTTTCTTACTCTACCTCGTTTGATTCGTTTTTATATATTCTTTATTCTTCCCTTTGTTTTGGGGCAAGCTCATAATTGAGTACTTAGCATAACATTTAACTGTGGTAAATAGCTCCATCCAGGGCAGAGACAGTGGCCCGGTTGTCATTACTGCACTAACGGATTCATAAAGTAGTGCCGTGGGAGCAGTGGGCCGCTAGTGGCGATAATTTTGCTCTCGAGACCTCCGTTTTTCGACCACTGACATTTCACTTGCCAATAGGCAAATATGCCATTGGGCTAGGGCTGCTAAACAAAGCTCCCTTTGTATGTAACCACAAATACAAACGTAGGGGGGGGGGGGGTCGCATTGAGAACAAAGCATGCGACGTAACAGTTACTGCGAAGAACTTTACATAAGCTCACTCTTTGTCATGATGGGGTATCTATTAAAATCCATTAAAAAGCCAAGTCTCTGTATAAAACAATTATTACATTATTACATGGCCTGAAGCCTCTCATGTATTATACATAGACACCTATACATATGCATACCACAACGATAAGGACTAAAGAGTAACTCCTCGTGGGTATGTCAACCAAATAAAAGAGGACTAACAACCTGGGGGCATCAGCTTTTGCTCGCAACCAGTTGTTCAACCTCTGTTTCACATTTCCCTAATGACATCCATTTCATTATCATACGGATACATTGCATAAACCCTTGTGTTTTACTATCCAACATACTCTGTAGATTTACAGGTAATACGTTTACACTTTTGTAAAACTATACATTACTGTCATACACATATAAGTGCTTCGCAGTGTATTACAATGACAGTATTTTGAAAATAAAAGACTTGCCCATGTCTGTTAAAATGAACGCTGTTTAGAAGCTAACAACACTAGGTAAAACCTGACTAGCAGAATGGAGAAGTGTGTTACATTCACATCACTTCTCTATTTACTATCATTTAGCTTTACATCTCTACTGCACATTATTCTTACAAACGTAAGTTTGTCATTCGATTCGTTTTCATAAATATATGTAGATCTTGATAGAGTTACAAGTCCTATGCAAGAACAGTCTGATAGTGGGGTTACCTACAGAATTACAAGATTTTTAACTGAGGTTTTCTTCATCAGAGAAGTTAATTTATAGAGCAGGACTGACGAACGTTACTCCGCAGGTTTTAAGAGAGGAGTCCCCCTCCATAACTACAGTAGCTAGAACCGGATTTTGCTTTGTTTTCCCCCGGTTTTCCGCTTTCGTGCTTCACGAAGGGAGGGGAAGTAGGGGAATGTGATCGCACCTGTTCAGGGCTTGTCAGTCCTGTTATAGAGCTATTGAACCTTCTTTATCCGTCTTCACCAAGAACCCAAATAGGGGTACTCCACATTTAAACGCCCTGGGGAGAGAGTGTCCTAGTATTTTAAACTCCACAAGAACTGGGCTCCTTGCTCGTCCACGAGTCCTTATTCTAATTATTTAGACTACCCAACATACCTAATAGTATTCATCAGCCCGCAAGGGACGCGCTTGATAGGGATTACAGGGTTGTTTGTCTCCTACATTGTTTTCAGTTTGTACGAATGATCTGATTAGAGAATGGATGTTTAAAATTAATGGAGCCATTTGTGTTGCATCAAACTTTACGTCTACCACGATTTTTGTGGATGAGAAGAACTGCAAAGAGCAGTGTATCCGTTTAAGAAGTTATGAGAATTATAATTTTAAAATGTTTATAAATAAAAAGGTAGCGTCCCTCAAGGGTCTTCTAGATAGTGATGGGACCAGCGTAAACAAATAACTCAATTGCGGACTACAATTTTAATACAGTTGCCTCTTTCTATAGTAGGGGATTTTATTTGATACAGTTGGCCGTATCGGTGCTGAATTCTAAATACACCTGCATTTATTTCAAGAAGAATTTTTCATCCAAACATCATCTGCCAATAGTTGTGCTTAATATTTGTCGATGTATTAATACATTTTACATTCAACAATAAGGTCGTCTCCTTAGCGCCATGATAGCGCTGCTGCTTACCAAGTGGGAGACCCGATGCAATTTCCAGTACCATCGTGGAGATTTTCTCCCGCTGGGAGACCTCGTACGGGATGCACTCAGCCTCGTTAAGTCCCTGAGGGGTCAGGATCTACTTGATTGAAAAGTAACGGATCCTCTTTGCGCAGAACGCACACACCGGTCGGCAGAGACCGGAGTACTGACCACGTCCCACCCTCCAGTACTGCTCCCCACTTTTGACGCCTGTGGTAGGCAGAGGTGGGGGACGCAGGCGCTTGGGCGGTTGGGCGGTTGCGTGGTTGGGCGGTAGACCTTGGCCCGGAAAGGGCTGAACCGCCGCGGAGTTATTTACTCAACAATATTTCCTTTATTTTTAGTAGGACTACCAGCAACAAAATATCCTGTGGATGGCGCATGGAAATACAACAGCATTATGCCGCAAAGCTTTTCCTGTCCTTGAAATTTAATAATTAATAGTGTAGTGGTTAGTCTATATTCTGGTGGTTAGCATGCTAGGTTCCAAACACAGAGGTCCTCGGTTTAATTTCCAGTTGGAGGGTGGGAAAGTTTCTTTAGTTAAGGTTGTTCCCTATGCTCTATTGAGTCTGAAAGTACGAGTAAACGCGCGCGCGCGCGCGCGCGCGTGTGTGTGTGCGTGTGTGTGTGTGTGTGTGTGTGTGTGTGTGTGTGTGTGTGTGTGTGTGTGTGTGTGTGTGTGTGTGTGTGAATTTAATGTACAGAAAGAAAACCCAGAGTTTAACACAACAGAAGGAGTGAACATCATTACTAATGGGCAATTGTTCCAAAGGCAAGGCGCCAATATGACCTTATATGTTAAATGTGATATACATTATGGAATTAAGCAATGTTAATAACCAATAACTCATAATTATACAACTTTGATCACTTAACGCACCCGCACATCTATATCCTTAATAAAAGAAAAAAAATTTCCTCTTAATGGCATGAAATTGTTGAGTATATGTGAAAACACAACTGTGCTGCATTCACATGATTTTCTCTACTCACTCATCTAAAACCACTCTTAAATAAGCTTATTCTTTATTCAAGTTCTTGTTAATAGACATAAGCATTCTTTACATATTTGCAGAATTCCTTGTAAATAGAAACTGAATAGAGTAGGCTAAACAAATTGTCACATTTCTAAAAAGTGGATCATTATGTGATGTTTTGAAATTCTACGCTCTTTGCACGACGACGCGAGAAAAAAAACGAATAGCGGCCTACCAGTTGAGAAAAGTTTGTGCTTATAAAATCAAACCACTTTCAAAGAATAACTCGGAAATGGTTTGCGCCAAATAAATGTTATTTGCAAAACTGTGTTTTAATGAAATGTGCACTCTCGTGTATTAAGACTTTGTATAATCTCTTATTTATCAATTAGATTAAAGCTATTCACTTCCTATTTCCAGAAAAGTAAAGATACACATTTAATTAGACATGCAAATAACTTAAACAGATGGTGTTTTGATCAAAATTATTGGAATATTTTTTCATGTAAACAAAACAATAACACGTATTTTATTTTTCGGTGGGAGATTTTCTTGAAATACTTGTTTATCCGACTTTCATCTGAAACATGAATTTATATTTTCCAATTTTTGCCCACCCCTGAGGAGTGTTACTGCATACAAGGTACACATGCGATATAATGGATAGAGAAATTTGGGGAAATGTCCGTATTTCATCCCAGTATAAGAAAGAACGTACTCTGCGCTCTACGAAAACTTCCATTCAACACCGGAACAAATATTACATCAATTTATTCAACGAGAAATTTAATAAAGTTGGTCTGTATCTTGGCACTGCTGTCACAAACAGGTTAATTTGACATTGCGTAACTCATTTTATGAGTGCAGGAATTGCTGCGAATGGGGGAAAAAAACACGTATTCATATGAAGCTCCTGGGCGGGTGGGCAATACATCAGACCGGCAGCGCCTTTTGGACATTGTCGAGGTTAACAGCACGAAATTTAATTAATGTGTTGTGAAAATACGTCCTGTTCGGAGCAGAAGGGCACAGAAAACCTGAATAGATAAAGCAAAGGCTTTTGTACAAGAGGCCGGCTATGGGGGTGACAGGTTAGCTATTGCACACACCTGACCAACGAACAGAAGAAAAGACCTGCTCGTCCGCTAGAATAATTAGAAGTGGCATAAAAGCTTCCCTCAAAACAGCGCTAAAATTAATCACTTCTAGGGTACAAAAATAGTGAAATAATACTGTCGTATTTTTAACTTCGTCGCAAAACACTTTTGTGAATTCCAGATATGCGGTGATGGATTATTTTTCTTCACACAAAATGGAGCATTTGTAAGTGCTGCAAATTAGCTGTCATTTCCAACCGTGGAATTAAAGTTTGACAAGCCTGATTGGATAGTATGCATGTAAACAAATACTTGCGGGAAGAAGGCTTTTGTAAATAACATCGCCAACGTGCTGAAACGAATAGGTATATGTACAGTTTCTGCATTATCATTGCTCAGAAATTTCCTGGTCAATTTATACAGCGGCCTAGGCAACATAAAGTAACTGGTATAATTTTGTTAAGCACAACCTCAACAAAATCAAAACTATAGACGTTAAACAGGTCAAAATATTTCGATTAAAATTAGGGATGGAAGCTTGATATTAGATACTTCAGAGAAGGTTAAGGGCAATAGTTTGTTAATTGAATTGTTAGGACATTGAGTTTAGTGTTAAGTGTCCAAAACCAATTTTATGCAGTCCTAGCATTAAAACGGTTTATTATGACGAAATAAGTCAAGCGAACGTATTTCTGGCACCAGTACCAGAAAATGAATGACACAATTACCATGTCAACAAGACAGCAATGACGTCATCACAACCACAACATAATTTTGTCCAATGCGCCTGTAAGAAAACCTGAAATCGTTTTCCTAATTACCAGCACTGAAAAGTATGTCAGTTTCATTAGTCATGCTAACGTATTTTTCATTTCACCATCTACAAAACTATATTCTTTTTCGCAAACATCTTTTGATTTTTCTGGAATTAATAAACTCTCAGCACTCTTGGCTTCGATCAAACTGTCAAGCGAAATACAACCCATACTTACAATAGTTTTATCATTACCTTCCATTTTCCTCTATGTTGTATGTAACACGCGTATAATCTTTTCATTGTGACATTCGTAAGAATTACACTCGTGTCACTATCAGTCAGATTATACCCTAGTTACGTAAATGTTATATTACATGCTGATTACGTCAGTGGTCTCGTAGTTTGCTATCTTCATTGCTGAGCTATAGTACGTAGAGGAAGTATTGCATTCTGTTCGAAAACTTGTGACCGAGATTTCAGCGTAAATGCACGTTTTGTGAATCCCTGAATAGAAACAAAAATGAGAAAAAGGTCCGTGTAGGTATATGTCTGAGTTTGTGTTAGTCAGATGTGCATTTTGATACAGTAATATATATTCTATCTCTTAGGGTTTACCACTTATACAAAAGCCAATCAAAATGAAGAGGTCTTCAAGGACTATTCCCGAGAAAGTTCAAGATATACTAGGTAGCCCATTTGATCCGGCATTGGAGTAAGTAGATAACCTTCGTGCGCCAAAAGAGTTGCAGAGCACAACAGCAGGATTCCTATGAAGCGGGCGCCAGTGGCGTGAGTGAGCTTTATTGTGCTTGGAAGAGAAGACGAGCAATGCGAGGTAGTTCCCAAGGCTTCAACTGTCGTGTGTAGCGCGTGATAAAAGACAATAAGTCTTTCCACTTCACTCACAGGGACTTTATTTTCCAGGGGATAAACTCACACTTGTATGTGCTGCTATTGTCTAACGTTACGAATTACATATTGCAAATTGCCGTATTGTTTCATTGGCATTTCCTCGTTTTCTTATTAATGTTATTGTCGTTTTTTATTATTATTTGAAGTCATTATTATTTTATTATTGTATTATTTATATTATTTATAATATTAATATCCATATAATTTTATTACTATTATTTTATTCCTATAAGTGTGGTTATCATCATTATTATGTTTATCATTATTATTGTAATTCTTCTTGTTCATCATCATCTTCTTCTTCTTCCTCTTCTTCCCCTTCCTCTTCTTCCTCTTCCTCTTCTTCCTCTTCCTCTTCCTCCTGTGATTGTGATTGTGATATTGATTGTGATATTGATTGTGATATTGATTGTGATTGTGATTGTGATATTGATTGTGATTGTGATCGTGATTGATCATTATCATTATTATTATTATTATTATTATTATTATTATTATTATTATTATTATTATTATTATTATTATTATTATTATTATTATTATTATTATTATTATTATTATTATTATTATTATTATTATTATTATTATTATTATTATTATTATTATTATTATTATTATTATTATTATTATTATTATTATTATTATTGTTATTATTATTATTGTTGTTGTTGTTGTTGTTGTTATAATATTGGTGTATACAGTGATAAGGGCGTATTTATATATAAGGCCATTAGAAGAGCTAATATAGAGGAAAAACTTAAAAGTGAGTAAGTGTGTCGGGTTTAAGGGCCCGTCGACAACTTGGTCATTAGGGTCCCGGAAAAACTTAAAATGATACGGACATTTGGTAAGGATGGAAGAACAGCGGAAAACAAGCCAGATATTTGAAGCAAAAACTATGGGGAAAAGAAGAAGCGGAAGACCGAGGTTCAAATGGGAGAGTCATGTTAGAGATGTGGCAGAAAGAAGAGGAAAAGGAAAGGCTGAATTAAGGAGAATGACACAAGATCGACAAGAGTATAAGAAATGGATAGAAAGCCTGACGCCGTGAGGCACGAGAGAAAGCTGAAGAAGAAGAGTTTCAAAACGTGTATTCTGTTCAAGCTTCACTATGAGTTTGTGAGTGGAGTACAATATTCCTTTACTTACTAGAGGTAAGTATTACAAAGCAAAACGTAGCCTGCACATCAATTCTATCAGTGGGTTTTGCATTTGTATTCCAAAACTCTAGGGATGCACCATCACGTCACTTTCTACTGTAGCCCTTCAAGTATCTTGCAATAATAGCGGAGGAAAATAAATTAGAAATCCTCTGAAATAACTGCACATTGCTACTCCAATATCAGACGTGTTGTGCTGCAATTGACAGACTTTGACATGTGACGTAAATATGGACGATTAAAGCCTTAGGTCTGATATAACGGTATCCTATAATACGGTTTAAGTCAGGAAATACTAAATATTGATCAGAAGCTGCATTTATCTGTTATACGCAGAGCACATTGGTTCAAATCAATTCAGCTGAATATGGCATCCTGGAATTGAAGTCCAGAGAATATCCCAAAAGTCTTTACTTTATAAAGCGATTCCTAATCGTTGATACACGTTCTGAAGTTAACTGTCGTGTTCTGTTATTGAAATCCTATAACAGTAGTTTTACATCTGTCATCTGCTTCGGAACAAAAACAGAGTATACCTACGTCGCATCAATCAGCCTTATAAAGAGGGGAAAAAACCGTTAATTTTGATGATATACACTCACAATTCCATGCCTTTTGTATTGATTGTTTTAGTTTTTTTCTCATAATGTGGCATTGCAGTGTATCACGTTGGTAAAACGCTTGCGGTAAATGGAATTTTCCAGGTCACTTTTTACTTCATCGGATGCATAGAACAAAACTCTAAATGACGTATAATTTATTAAAAAGGTATTTTATTCAAAGCTTTACCAATTTGACTGTATTTGTACAATACTATAAGGGACATCACAAATGCCCATTATAAAATATACAACACATTAAACAAAACAGAAGCAATTAAAACAAAACTAATGTGTTGCATTCACATGAGTTTCACAATTACTGTATAAACTCTTCTTACAAACCTTTATTCTTTTACCGACTTCATCTTAATCAAGATTATCACTTGCAGAAAGCTTTATTACATATTTACTTGCAGATACAATGGAAACAGTGGTCTAAGCGATAGTCAAATATTTGAATAGCTGGTGGCTATGTGATAGATTTGAAATTTCTTCTGTTTACATAACCAAAATATAAAAATCCAATAATGACTTCCTGTTTGAGTAAAGTATGGCTACCTGAAAATTAAAACCAATAACAAGGAATACCTCGCATATGCTTGTGTTTTAGGAGATACGTATACACCTTTTGTGTAGTAAGATTTTGTCAATCCCTTGCGATTTATCACTTTGCAAAAGTAATTCATAATGAAGAGGACTTCAGATGTGCGTTTCTTTTGTCATGAAAATATTTTAAGAACGATATTTTAGTCAAAATCGTTTGACGTGTTTCTGAGAAAATACAAATTTTCGGAAATTTCTCCATCTAAAGGGGAGTTCAGATGGGGGGATTATCTTCAAAATCTACTTGTCGCATCCATTGTGGAAGCTGAGTTTGATATTTAAGCTACTTTTCATTTTAAAACCATGCTGCTCAGATACAGAGAAACAAGAGAGACAGACACGTGCACATACAGAGAAAGAGAAAGAACTTTAAACATATTTCTTTTTATTCAAAAAGGTCTCAAAGCGTATATTTCCGACGAAATCTCGATACCGAATTTTCGGGTGAAATACAGTACATGCTCTACTGTCGTACGCAGAAGAGAAAATCACAAATAACTTCCTTGATTCCTTGAAGGTGATTATATAAAGCAGTTAAAGAATTATATGATACAATGTGCACAAAAATCTGTGTATCCCTTCATTAAACTGACGTGAGAAATTATGCTGCTTTTTGTTGCCGAAGTTTGTATACGAGTATGCTATTTCATTTCCTGCTACGTTGTTCCATTGTTGCCGCTAAGAATCATGTGACCGCAGATTGTTAGTAGAAGGCAAGGTATGAATGGCTGACACAAGCGATTCCACGATGGAGAAACGCTTGGTGGCTACCCTATCGGTCCATGAGCGTCAAGTTAATGGTTATTGAATGAAAAAGAAATATCATGGAGATTTCATTGTGCAGTTTCAGAAGGCAGGACGGACAAAGAAGGCCTAGTTGGCATGGAGAAAGGAAACTTTTACGACAGGCAATACTCGCGATGTGCCGAGAAGTTGAAGACCGTCAGGCCGTCAGGCCGTCAGACCGTCAGGCATGAAGTTGTGCTCATGTGGAACCATCTGTCAAACAATATCCGGTAAAATCAACAAAGAAACGTGCTGTTGAGTTGGGAATTTCAGAATCAACATATGAACACAGACTGGGAATCACTGGGTCGGTTGAGGATCGGTCATTGGGCTAAATCCTCTTCCACGGAGCCCTGATCTGACATCACTAGTTAACGCACTCTGAGGTCGATCGAGGAGCAGGTGCGGAACAGCCAGTATTCAATGAATGACTGCGATAAAGGTGCGTGAAGCTATCCATATTATGATTCCAAGGATGTTACTCAAACATTTCAGCTATGCAGAGACCACGGAGGAACATATATGGGTGGGTGTTTTCGGTTCCTGCGATATAATGGAAAAGGCTTAAAATAAATAAATGATGGATACAAAGACTTAAAACATCACCTCAGTTTGAATTTAATGTAGTTTACGTACTCTGTATTAGATAAACACGCAGCTTTCTCACATTATTGCATAAAATACCAAGACGTTTCTGTCTTCCTTCCTCGCTTTCTCTCAGTTTCTCTCGCTGTCTGTCCCTACGTCTCCATCTCTCCCCCTGCATTTTCCTTAACAATCCCTTCCTTTATCCTTCTCTTTCACCCCTAATCTCTCATCTCCTCCTCTTCATCGCTCTCACCTTTCTCTCTCCTCTCGCACTGCGTGTAAAGTTTTGAACACTAGTAATGAAATAGATTTTCTGGGAATGTTTAAAGCAATTAAAACAAATCAGTGGTACACTACGACAAGAGTTTGAAAGTATGAAACGCAGTCGAGCATTTTCTGCTTACGACACACACACACACACACACACACACACACACACACACACACACACACACACACACACACACACACAAACACACACAGAATCGTTATTTTATTATTAAATCTGACCTTATATAAAGGTTTGCCATGTGACACAGAATAGCTTTCATGTGTTTGAAATGAATACATAAAAAGGTTAATAAAAAAAACAACAAAAACAAAAAAACAAAAACAAAGTTTTTGTTAGTATGTGACACAGTTAAATGATTATTTTATATCTTAGTACTTTCAAATTTAAATGTTGTGGTTTCCATACAAATGATTTCGGCATATTGCCACAGAGTATTTTATAGTCGTTAGGACAATGTCGTCCTGTAGCTGTTTAGGGAGCTTATATTGTTGTCTCCATTGCACAAATGATTTTGGTATTGTGCCCCTTGCTCCGAAGAATAGGCCTGTGACCACGATGTTGCTGATATTATATGAGGCACTGAAGAATGGAATTGTGGGCTCATATATTTTCTTCTTTTCACGATCCACTTCTGCTGGCTGGTCTAAGGATGTCTCAAACCTCACTGTGGGATCTAAGATCTCAGCTGTCCCTTTCTTCCTGTCGATAGCAATGAGATCAATTCGACGGTTACTGCCACAGTCAGCCACACAGTGTACCTCTTGGACTTCTAATCCTGTGCTTCGCAAAGCATTGGCAAGCAGAGTTCTTATGGTGTTGTGACGCTTTATTCGCAGCAACTCTCCCTGAGGACAATTCCCGAGTACATGCGGTAAAGTTTCTATCTCACTGCAATGTCTGCAGTGGCTTGTACCCGTGGAGCGTCCCGGAAGTGAATGTACTGGAACCACCATAGCTGTCATCTTCAACATGTCACGCCATTCTGAGCTGGATAACCCATTATGTTTTAAAATCCAAGTGTTGGCAGCAGGAACTTCGCCAAAGAGTGCCACTCCTCTTCCTTTCTGAGGGTATGCACACCAGGCTTCAAACTCCTGGCGTCTTAGTTTCTCCCTAAGTTGTTTAACGGAGTTTGTGGAGGACTCCTCTGGTATATGCAACTCTGTGAGGCATCGAGTTCTTATAGCTGCAAAATTGCGAACAACGTTTACATGTTCATCGTCTAGATCTTGAAGTTTGGTGTTAATATTTAATTGTTGAAGATAAGCTTCGCAAGTTGCACGTATTATTGATAATCCCTTAAACTTTGTGCTGGTGTACAGCATACTGTTTGGGGTGTCATTTGGTAGTTGTAGGATTTCCTTCACAGCACTTTTGATCATTTTATCTGCTTTCTGGAGCCATACCTTTGGAATTTTCTCTATTGGAACCGACTGGAAAGGATAGATCAAAGTGGGCCCAATAAACTGATTTATAACTGTAAGTTTTTGACTAGGCTGGAGCAAGTGAGTTGAAGTAAGCTTTTCAAGATTTAATTTTAATTTTTCTAGAACCTGTGTTTCATTAAATACTATTGTGTCCCTAAATGTTACACCAAGGTATTTAATCTCTTCGTCTGCCCCACTGCTCATAATTGATCCAGCAGTGGTAATCAGTTCCTGCTGTAGAAGCTTTCCGTTTTTAATTATAATAGCATTGGATTTAACTGTGTTGACGTTCAGTCCAATTTCTTGAAGGTGGTGGATAGCACTAGTCACAAGGGCAGATGCTGCTTGCTCGTCTTTTCCTATGATCACAAGATCGTCAGCAAAGCATAGGGCTGTAAGTGGTTCGGTGTCAGGAGTTAGCTGAAAGCCATATTTTCCTGAAACGTTTCTAACCGTCAACTCGTTCAGGATGTGGTTAATGCCCCAGTTGAAGAGCAGTGGTGATATGGGATCTCCCTGCATCACTCCTCGCTTAAAGTGGATTTTATCTGTATTTCCACCGTCTGTATGTATTTGAGTAGAATTTCCTGTCAGCATGTTAATTAGAAGTTTCTTGATTTGTTCAGGCAAAGCAGACTGGTAGCAATGAGGTGAGCATGTCCAATACTATCAAAAGCTTTGCTAACATCAAGAAACACAATAGATGCTGATGTTTTCTTACTTTTAGCTGTTCGCAGGATTCCATCAATAATATTGAGGTTAATGAAAGTGCCAGGCATCATGACGAACCCTCGTTGGTATTGATTTAGGTTAATGTATTCTCGCACTATTTTATCCAAGCATTTTGCAATTACCTTCCTCACTACAGAACATATAGTAATCGGTCTCCAGTTCTTTAAGTTGTCCAGGTCCCCACCTTTGTGTATTAATACAGTTCTTGCTGTCTGGAGAGCGTCAGGAACTATACCCGTCTTCAGCATTCTGTTAGAAATGTGTGTAATTATGTCAGCAGCAGCAGGGTGCCTAATTGCCTTTAGTAACACTCTGTCTGGACCAGGGCTTGTATCTATAGCTATAGATTTTATAATTGAGAAAACAAGTTCTTGAGAAAATTCTATTGGACTGTTTACATCATCGCACGTAAAAGAATCATAACTGTCCCTTACATAGTTGTTAGGGGTTTCAAATACTTGATTATAGAAACCCTCAATGTCGTCTTTTGCCATTGGTAATTTGTAGGGCTGATTTTGTTGTAGAATTTTTCTCACAGCTTTCCTTCTTTGATAAAAGTACTCAAACTGTATACGTTCATATGTGTATTTTGCCTTTCTCCTTTCCCTGTCCCGTTTGGAAGACCTTTGTGGATTACTAGAGTTTTTGTATTGGCGATTGTTATTTTTTAACTTGCCACCTCTACGGGCTTTGTAGTATTTAGATGCAGGACTCTGTGGTCCAGGCAGGAGATCAATAGCACAGTGCAAAAATTCTAGGAAACCATAAACGTTACTCTGAAACTCTTCATTAGACATATCTTGTTTAAATATGTTAAGCCAATTATGAAGTTCATTTTCATAAGTTTTTGCATTGTTATTATGTGATTTAATTTGTGAATCATCTGCATGTGCTCTGCTTTCTAAAGTTTTAGTGGCATTTACAGCATCAGCTAATGTATCAGAGTGATTTTTGCTATTTAACAGGGACTCCCTGTATTCCTCTGGATGGGCTTTACTAATGTGGATTTTAACCCCTTTATAAAGCTGACCACAATGTGGACATTGTATTTGGGTTTGTCTCTTAACAGTTTCAACAGCATTAGCCATGTACCACACACAACATTAAACTAAAACTGCAAAACTGTCATTTTACTGAGCTAACCTCTTTATATAAACAAAAGGTAACCAAGCAGTTTCAGCCAGAATGAGATATGTATATTCTGACAAGAATATATGCGATAATTCTAAAAATCCTAAGTGTGGCTGATGGTACTATATAAATGTAACACTTACAGTGTCTTGGTCACCAAAATTAGTGCACAGCAAGCACGTAAATCACATAAAAATTGTGAAATATAGCTGAGCAATCTTCTCTTTTCCTGCTGTTGATCATGGCCTACTATGCCTTTTACAATGCTTTTTAAAATGGTTGTTTATACATTACCTTGTGTGAATCACTTTTCCACACAAAATTGACTAAACAGATATTTAAAGCGGTAAAGGTTTTCTTCTTTATACAGGTTCAGCCAGATGCATCTACCCTTCCCCCACCATTTCTTGTTCTCATTACAGTGCCACGCTTCTAGCCGCGTATTGCAACTTTCAGCAGTTCATTGGTCAGTGATTATGCCTCGTCCCTATCGACACCCCATAAGACGATAAGAAACTGAGAGATGGCCCCAACAGTGCCTATAAATTAACTCGTTTTGTGTACCTGCTGCTTTCTACTTCTTTTGTATTTGTAAATTTGTTTTTGCTCTCCTGCCTGGTTTGTAAAGCGGCGAACTGCTGATCGACCTTAAAAGAAATAATAAGATAAAGAAAGTATTTGCCAGTTATGAGGACTAAGGAAAACTCGGATAAAAACTCAGCCAGGTAGGCCCGTCAGACTGAGTTAGAGATGTGAACTTCCCGCTTAGCAGACCGTGGTTTAATCGATTTTATCACAGAAACGGTATGAATAATAGTACTATGATTCAGGTTTGCTAACTCGGAATAACAACCGCAAGTATGACCTGACCACGCTCTCCTGTACAGCCATATACAGCTTACTGTTATTGTGCTGATAAATTCCACTCCTTATAAGATGTCCAGTAACACCCACTGCTGGATGCTACACCAAATTGTTTTCCTGGAGAATGCAATAAAGGAAGTATATTACAGGGCAGATTATTTGTGAACAAGCACTGGCGCACTTGAGGACGCTTTTGTTTCTATACCTGTCGAACAAGCTTTGATGAAACTCTGAACTAAATCTCGGAACAATAAGAGTTATTTCATTTCTTTCCAAGAATGGAACTTTTGTAATATACGTTCTTGAGGTAAAAAAAACTACAGCAAATATAATTTTCCACAAGGAAAACGTATCAAATACTTGCAATAGTGTTTCAAAAACTTCCTTGGTTCGTCAAATCTATGCAGACAGGAAAAACGTCACAAGTTCCATTTGGATGACTTCTATGCACCATAGCTTATTTTATGTTTAAAACTGCACTTTTTAAAGTTAATATTACTTTCTCTACCATGTATCCAGTAGATACAGAAGTGGATGTATTCCACCAAAAAATTCTATATTAAGATTTAATCGGATACACGTATGAGATATCCTGAGAACAAAAAGGGCATGTTTTAAAACTGTCCATGTGTATATCTGTGGATGAACGCTCGCGAGGTTTATTTCTTGCTTTTTTTATATTCCAATTGTTCCGTTTTACAATGGGTTTTGGGTCTTTAGAGCATTTCACACTAAATTCACACACAATTTCACACACGCATTCACAATTCTATGCTCTGGGAAGGATAGGCAATAACCTTGGGTATAGAAAAACTCCCATTTTCCAATCGGGAATCGAACACGAATCTCTTGCACAGCAGGTAGGTGATTTACCGACTGAGATACGGGCCAGCTCTACCATAAACTCCCTTTTCATTGCAATATTTTTATAAAATTTTAGATTTTCTTAAAATACTTGAGCAAATTGCTCAATATGCTCTCAAGTTTTCTTAATTCAAAAGGAATTTTGCATCATTTTGTTTAGCTGGTAAATTCAAGGCGTACACAAAAGCGTACCGCAGAACACTTAACGACACACAACTTTCTTTCAATAAGTTTTCTTTTTGTAGAATCAATCGTTTCCCGAGAAATATATTATTTGTTCAAATTTTTCAACACACTAAAACCTTTTAAAGCTCTTAATGTCATGGGAAGAGCATGGCATATCTGACTAACCATTTGGTTTCCTCTATCATACCAAGTGAGGTCTCCATAATAACGTATGAGACTCGCATTCGAGAGGTCACGGGTTCGATTCCAGCGACCAACCTTACTGACCTGTGGGTTTTTCGGTGGTTTCCCCGGGTTGCCAGGCGAATGCTGGGAAGGATAATTACATCCCCCGAAATTCCTGCCCTTCCATTTCATTTAATCATTTTATTACTCCTTCATCCCGTTGATTCTTTCAGGGTTGCAAGTCTCAGGAAGCTGGGTGCAGCTTGACAGGGACGATATGCGCAGAAGAACTCTTTCCGTCCCTCGTTGTTCGTCGGATTCGGGTACGGGGTGGCATCTGGGGTCGTTGGACTCCGCGCCGATATCCCCCTCAGTTGGCCTCGGAAGATCTAAAGATTTCGACGTGTCGTCAAAATTGGAAAACCTTAGCGCTTTCTGTCAATGTCTGTGCCGTTAGTCTTGGTCTGGCGTCCCGGTGTCTCCTCTCACATCATCCTTCCTCCCAATTGTTGTTGTAGTGTTTAAAGCCCGCTTTTACTACTATGGCACCTTGGTGGCATAGGTAAACTAAGCCTGGCTTCAGTTCCGAACCCTCCCGTATCTCTCTTGTTCCTATTCCTATTATTCCTCTGTCATGCTAGAAGTTACAACAAATGTGTAACGAATGTATTTCCGAAAAGATTTACCTATCTCCATTAAGATGGAGTAAACAGAAAGAAAAATATGATGTCTTGAACCCACACGACTTTCTCTACTCTTTTACTAACCATTCTTACAAACTCTTATTCCTATACCTTCTTCGTGTTAGTTGAGATAACATTTACAGAAAATAGGTTACTATTTTCCTGTAGGTGCAAGGGAATATCGCAATACAGTAGGTTTTGGGCGATAGTAAAATGTTTTATAGCTTTGAGATTCCGTTCTCTTTGCACGGTTAAGATATTAAAAAAATGAATCACGATCCTCCATTTGACGAAAGCTTGTTTTCCAAAACTCACAGAAATAACAGGGAATATCTTCGAAATGGTTCACTCTAATAAAAGGTTTATCGGGACGCAAATTGTGTGTTTTAGCAAGACATGCATTTCTGTATAGTAAGATTTGGCCTATTTCTTACGGTTTACCAGTTATGCAATAGTTATACAGGGTAAACAGGACCACATAGGCTATAGCCAGAACATTCAAAATACACATTTTATTTATCATAAAAATATCTTAAACATATGCCGTTTTAATCAAAATATTTACAGCCATTTTTGAGAGAATCAAAATTTTCCGTATAAAGGGTATTTTAGGGTGGGGGAACTTTCTTTAAAGTCTTTTTATCGCATTTTTAATAAATGTTAAACTTAAATACCAACTTTGGTTTTAACCTACTTTTAATTTTCAGTTACGCTGTTTACAGATACACACACATAAACACACACACGGGGGCCCTTTTTAAAAGTACTTTTCTGGATTCAGGGGGTTTTAAAACATACATTTTCCGGTGGAATCTCGGCATTAAATTTTTGAGTGGGATACAATACTTCCTCTATTTGCTATGCGCAGGAGAGAAAGTAATAAGCTTCCGTTGAAATAATGTTCAGATGTTAGTAAAAATAAACGGCAGGGAGTAGAAAAAGTAATGCGAATGTAACTCAGCGCTGTTTCCTGAGGGTTTAAGGTATTATTCTTTCTGTTAATATTTTCATTCATATCTTTCGAAGTTAGTGCTGAATTCATGCAACAGAATTTGTTAATGCTAAGATTATATATGTTATGTATATTCTTACAGGCATAGAAATGAATTACAGCGAGGATGCAGCAAGTAACAGAAATAATCTCTAGGATAAGAATGGAGTGGAATGGGGCTAACCGTGACAGTTCCTCATTGTTTTAAAAGAAAAGAAGTAAAAATAAAATAAAAACGCATGTGGGCTTCTAAACTGGTAATAGTGTCATCGCTTAAATGAGACGACCATACACATCTAGCGGGGCGGAAAAGAACCACAGCAGCGATTTAATGACGTCACGTTATGGAATATAAACCCACAAAAACAGCCCCTATCTGCTCTGTTGCCGCCATCCTGAACATAACGGAAGAGGGAGAAACGGATAAAACGAAAAACGGTTGGGGTTCTGGTACTGACTATAGGGGTGAGTTATATCTAAATAGCCATACGTTAATGTACAAAAATAAAATAAAACAGAATAAAATAATGAACGGCAAAATGACGCTGATAAATAGAAGCTAGATCAATGAATATGAAAAGAAATATATCGAGTTTGATACCTGAGAGCTTTTATCAGATTTGGTGTATGGAATAATGTCGGACTGGGTGGCTCAGTTGGTTAGACGCTGGCCTACTGATCCCAAGGTCGCTGGTTCAAACCCGGCCCAGGTCAATGGTTTCTAAGTGTGCTTAATAACGACAGCTCCATGTCAGTAGATTTACTGGCATGTAAAAGAACTCCTGCGGGACAAAATTCCGGCACACCGGCGACGCTGATGTGATCCTGGCAATTGACAGCGTCGTTAAACAACATAATAGTTTTTTTTTTTTTTTTTTTTGGTATGGAATAACTCATGAACTGTTTCTTATTTCATTCACAAACTGTTGACAACTTCCTGCATTTGCTCTAAGAAAACATGGATCAAATGTTACCAGTTCATCTTGTAAGTCAACGTTGTTCATAACATGGCATTAAAACATTAATCAATTAGAAAATGCCAAGCGCATTGCGTGTTAAGTTCAGGCACTCCACGCGAAAATAAACTGAAGTTTCAATCGTGCCCTATTTAGCTATTTTGAAATGTTCTTTCGCAGAATAAAGTCAAGACGCCTAATAAAATTTATTATGTTAAGAGTTAAAAATAAACTTCAACACACACGCGTTTCCTTAAACTTCTCCGTTAATTCTGGATATAAAAAGCAGCAGTGATTTCTAACGTCAGTGCAAAGTAGAACTTAACTTTAATGGATGAAATTACTAACACTAAGCCTTACTTGTTTAATTACTTGGCCATCCACAAGTACGTGGGGTATGTATGTAACTTTATAAATTGTTTAAAGTGTTGTTTTCGGTTTTCCCAGAAGTAACATAGATGTTTCGAAATTGCGAAGATAAAAGCTTATGTTGAGCCCTAATACCCTGAATTACAGTTAATTGTTTTACATCCTCCACCACGAAACGTTTTCCGTTCCACCCATAAATTTAATACCTAGATTTCACCTGAAACACATATTTCGAGACCCATTAAATAAAAAAGCACCTATTTATGAAAAAGGTGTATGTGTATAGGCCGCGCCGTAGCCGAGTGGTTAGACCATTCGCTTCTCAGCAAAGCGGCCCGGGTTCGATCCCAGGCAACCGCATGTGGGATTTGTGGTGGACGAAGCGGCGCTGGGGCGAGTTTCCTCTGGGCTCTCCGGTTTCCCCCGCCATCTCCTTCCACCGGTGCTCCATCTTCATTCTATGTATCATCAGTGTCATCGCTTGCAGGCGTTAAACATTACAAAACAAATGTGTATGTGTATGTGCATGTGAGTGTGTATATCTATGTGTGTGTGTGTGTGTGTGTCTGTGTGTGTGTGTTCGTGTGTGTATGTATGTCTGTGGACAGCATAACTCAAAAACGAAAATTCTGGTAAGCACTAAACCTGGTATTAACCCCAGCAATGACAGCCCTTATTACAAGAACTTATACTATCTAATACTACCAGGGGTAAGGGGGGTAGTACTTTATGAATACCACTAAACAAAATGTGTGATAAAAAGTCTGAGCAATTTTTAACACAAATTTATTTTAAAATTGGGTAGTATATTTCATACTCATATAGGAAATATTTAACATCAACTATTTCTTTTTACTGGGAAGTAAGTGAAGTATTCCACCGAAAAATTCGATGTCGAGATTTCACCGGAAATATAGTTTTGATACCTCCTGAATCAAAAAAAAAAAAAAAAAAAAAAAAAAGAAAAGAAAAAAAAAGGATTTTTAGAAAAAGGTTCATGTGTGTATGTGTGTGTGTGTGTGTGTGTGTGTGTGTGTGTGTGTGTGTGTGTGTGTGTGTGTGTGTGTGTGTGTGTGTGTTAGTGCGTGTATCAGTCTGTGTGTCAGTCTGTGTCTGTGGACAGCAGGACAGCATAACTTAAAAAAGAAAAGTGGGTTAAGAACCAAAGTTAGTATTTAAGATTAATGTCTTTCAAGGATGCGACACGAAGATTTTGAAGAAAATATCCCCACCCTAAACTACCCTTTACATGGAAAATGTTTCGATAATTCTGATTTACTTGAAAATGGCTCTAGCGATTTTGATTAAAATGTCATATGTTTGAGACATTTTTATGACAAATGAAATGTATATCTTGAATTTTCTGGCTATAGCCCCTTTAGTCGTATTTACTCTGGAGGACTTTTGCATAACTGCTAAACCATTAGCGATAGAACAAATCATACTATACAAAAAATGTGGATCTTACTAAAATACAGAATTTATGTCCCAATAAATTTTCTTGTAGGGTGAACCATTTCGGAGATATTCCTTGATATGTGTGTGAGTTTCGGAAAACTTAAAACTTTCGTGAAATGGAACATCGTTGTTCATTTTTTATATGTTAAGCGTGCAAAGAGAACGGGATCTCAAAGCTTTAAAACATTTGACTATCGCACAAAGTGATGTGTTCTAAAATTCCCCTATCACCTACAAGGAAATATGAAGATATAGGTATAAGAGTTTGTAAGAATGGTTAGTACAAGGCTACAGAAAGTCGTGTGAGTGCAACCCATCAGATATTTCTCAATATACTCTTCCACTAAAAATTCCTCGTTTTTATGCAAGACACCGAATTGAAAAGAGAAATTGGCAATGAATGCTTAGCAGTGTTTTGTTAAAGGCGTTTTCTGTTAGCTTTTATTGGGAGGCGATAGAGTGCTCCACTATCCTGTATCTATTTTACACCCCTTCCTTTTGCTTCCGTAAATTGGCCTACTGGCTTCAGTGGAAATAACTGCAATAATGAGGGAAATGGGAAAAAATGCAAATGAAATGAAAATGAATTTTAGAAATAGAGTAGACTGACTGTTATCGTAAGCAACGTCACAACAATGGGCAATGTTTATTAATGTCCGGTATACGATTTCAATTTGCGGCAGGCACACCATTCAAAAATGGCGGAAGCAGAAATGGAGTGAGGGACCAAATGAGGAAATTTTGAACAATATGCGGAGGATGCTAATCTCCAGCTCCCTCCATGGGCGTCCTGATACCTTTTATAATCCACACATGTCGGAAAGTTATGAAGCCTTGACGTGAGAACTGCCATGAATCAATAATGCTACGCGTTTTTATTGTTCAACCCCTGAAATATTGATATGCCGACTGGATAGGTAAAAAAAAAAGATAATGAACGCATTTTATGCAAACATGTTGAGCATACGTCATTAAAACTCACAATGTGATGACAGAATAACAAAAACTAGACTATAAAACCACAATACAAGCAAAAAAAGTTAATTGCATTATTATTACATTACCTAATATTGTATAACAATGAAAATATAGAAATTGCACAACAGGCAACAGCACATGTTGTCTAAATTATTAAACATCGCAGCTGTTCTCATACTGTACATATCTGTTACAGAGTTCAGATATCTCCTTTCATTATGTTATTGCATTCAAATTTAATGTAGCTACAGTTTTATTATTAAAGCATATGAATTGTGTTTTTATTTCGTTAAAACTCTTTGTTTTGTGATATTTCATAGGCCGTAAAGCAGATCCTGTGACTTGCCAAACAACTGACAGATTAAGGTACAATATATTTTCCAATGAAGTCAAAACAATCCCAGAGCAGAAAAATGTACCTCTTAAAAATATCACATGATCTTTTATAGCCATTAATCAACAAAATATTGCAAGTTAACTGAAAAAATCTGATGTGTTGCACTCACATGACTTTCTCTACTCTCGTACTAACCATTCTTACAAACTCTTATTCCTATTTCTTCTTCGTCTTGGCCCAAATGAGCTCGTTATCGACGGGTCGTTAAACCCTACACATCACTCATTCACCTTCGTGTTAGTTGAAATAAACATTTGTACAAATTATCTTTTTGCTTATTGCCTTGTAGGTGCAAGGGGAATATTAGAATACAGTAGGTTTTTTGCGATAGTCAAATCTTTTGAAGCTTTGAGACTCCGCTCTCTTTGCTCGCTTAACATATAAAAAAAGGAACAATGATGTTCCATTTCACGGAAGTTTTAAGTTTTCAGAAACTCACACACATAACAAGGAATATCTCCGAAATGGTTCACCCTACAATAAAATTTATTGAGACATAAATTGTGTATTTTAGCAACATCAACATTTTTTGTATAGTATGATTTGGTCTGTCTCTAACGGTTTACCATTTATGCAAAAGTCGTCCAGAGTAAATACGACTACAGGGGTTATAGTCAGAAAATTCAAGATATACATTTCATTTGTCATCAAAATATCTCAAACATATGGCATTTTAATCAAAATCGTTAGAGCCATTTTCAAGAAAATCAAAATTTTCGAAAAATCTTCCATGTAAAGAATAGTATAGGGTGGGGCTATTTATTTAAAAACCAAAGTTGGTATTTAAGTTTAATGTCATTCAAGGATGCGACACAAAGATTTTAAAGAAAATAGCCGCACCCTAAGCTACCCCTTACATGGAAAATTTTTCGAAAATTTTGATTTTCTTGAAAATCGCTCTAGCGATCATGGCTAAAATGCCATACTTTGAGATATTTTGATGACAAATAAAATGTATATTTAGAATTTTCTGGCTATAGCCAATGTATTCCTGTTTACTCTGGATGACTAATGAATAACTCGTAAACCGTAAGAGATAGACAAAATCTTACTGTCCAAAAGATGTAAATCTCGCTAAAACACACTTTATGTCTGAATAATTTTGTTTAGAGTGGACCATTTCGGAGATATTCCTTGTTATTTGTGTGAGTTTCGGAAAACAAAACTTTCGTGAAATGGAACATCATTGTTCATTTTTATATGGTAATCGTGCAACTAGAATGGGATTTCAAAAGTTTAAAATATTTGACTATCGCTCAAAGCCTACTTTATTCTAATATTCCCCTTGCACCTACAAGGAAATAAACAATAAGATAATTTGTACAAAGTTTATCTCAACTAACACGAAGAATATATAGTTATAAGAGTTTGTAAGAATGGTTAGTACAAGAGTAGAGAAAGTCATGTGAGTGCAGCACATCATATTTTTGTTTGTGTAGTAAAACTTTGTGTATATCTTGCCGTGCCCTAGTAATGGAAAAGTCATTCAGAATGAAGAACAGCTCTTAACAGGCTTTTCCCAGAATGTTCAATATATATGTACGTTTGATTTGTCATGAAAATATCTTAAACACATAAACATATTTTAATTATAATGGTTAGGCCCATTTTTGGAAAATCATAATTTTGGAAGACAGAGTTTGGGTATTTTCTTGAAAATCTTCGTGTCACTTCTTAACGCAAAGTTTGTTGCCTATCAAGGTGTTTGTTTCTGAGTTATGTTGTTAAAACACACACATACACACAAACACACATGCCTTAAATTTAGGGGACCACAAAGCATATATTTTGGGTTAAATCTTGGCATCAAATTAAGAATTGATTGCATAAGAAGGTTGCATGTTCTAAAGGCTCAGGGAGATAGAAATTCCAGTGCCAGCTTTGTCATTTTAGGAACCTACAGGTTCTTATTAGAATAAAATTGGTTTGTGGTGCCCAGGTATGCAGCTTAGCTAACCCAACAGCTCTAAAACACTGAATATAACAATAAAAACAAGCATTTAGGATCATGTCTAGAACCACCCTATTGCTAGAAACCACTGGACTTCCGCAGAATGGAACTGAGCTTGAAAGATGCAATCATATACAATAAGAACACAGATAGAATAAGAACATACAACTTTATTTAGAAATTGCTCTGATAATGAGAATGTTTCACGAATTACCACCATGGAGAATATCTCTTTCCCAACATAACGTGGATATTATAAACTATAAAATATCCCACATCTGTATGCAAACTAGTGTTCCAAAAAATGCGAAGTATTCCCTCTAACAGTATATTCATCAATCCAAAACAGAAAATCGGAGTGAACATGGATTGATAGCACCGGATAATACTTCTTCATCTAACTACCCTCCCCTTATGTAGGACTTACACCCATTAGGACTTACAGCCAGTATCTAGGGTCAAACGCCTTTCGGGGAATAGAGGAATCTATGGACCGAAAAGAGTGAAGACCTGGAAGTGGGCGGTCAACCAAGCACCAGGTATGATAGTGAGGAAGAGTATGTAATGAAAAGTGCGCGAACTCGATGAATAGAAAGGTGATGATGGAGCAATTGGGGAATGAGTGGTGGGGGAAACCGGAGAACCCAGATACCACTTCGCCCACCACGAATGCCACAAGCAGGTCCCTGGGATCGAACCCGGGTCGGCTAGCCGATAGGTGAGCGGTCTAACCTCTGGTCACGGCGTCGCCGGTAGGCGAGCGGCCTAACTGCTCGGTCACGGCGTCGCTTCACCGAATAATAGAATTAAATAGAAGTTTCGGAACTCATATTCCATATTTTCCTGTGAACTTTATGCCATTAAGCAAGCTTTAATATACGTAACGCAATCAAGCTTTATACTTCCGATTCATTAAGTACTATCTAAAATCTTAGACATCGCTCAACTGATCTGTAGTTACTCCAGGAAATTCAAACACTTCATCCTCTAGTTCTTACACACAATAAGGGCAAAACTTTCATGCGCGTTCCGTCTGATTGTGACATCAAAGGCAATGAAAGAACAGACAGGGCAGCTAAAGAAGCACATTGGTTAACAGAGATTTCTGTACCTTATTGTGACGTAATGACATACTTTTCCTGTCAGTTTACAGCAAAATGGAACTACATATGGAACCAAAAACTACCAGACAAGGTACTCATCGTAAGGAAAGATGAAATTAGTAATCCTTGGTCCATTTCACCGGACAACCAATTTCATTTTGAACTCTGTAATACACGCCTTGTTACTGAACATATTTTGACAGGTTGCAGACGGTGTACTAGATAACTTTAGCTAGCATACTGGAGATCTACCCACAATATCGAATACTCCATCAAAGTTCAAGTAAGGTGTAAAATTCCTCAGAAGAGTGAAACTACATTTGAAACTTCAATGTAATTGACAAAATCTTTTGTTTAATTCTCTGTGAGTTGAATTTGTGCTTAAAATATAAATACATTGAATTGGTTTTAAATATCGTATATTTGCAATATCACCAATCTACTAAAGCGATTTATTATAAACATATTCCTCATACTAGAGGAATGCATGAGCTATGGTTGAGTATTACGCAGAAAATAAAGTCGCTTGTAAACGCTTCTTTAGAAATGTGTTGAATTCGCGATGAAAATGAAGTGGAGCATTATCATTGCATGGAAGTACGTCTTGCTGTTGCTCATTCAGCAGGTTTACTAGCCACTCGTTGATCTTACCCAAACAAGATCACTACTCTTTTTTTGCTTATCTCCATTTGCAGACTGATATCTGGAGTTCTGGATGGCGGGCGGTAAGAACAACTTTTTGCAATTCCTCTCTTCAGTGCAATGATGGAGCGACGCTTCATGCATTACGAACAAAAATTCACACACACACACACGCGCACACACACACTAAAGAGCCCACCTGCGTTGTAAATAACGCTGCATAGAGATGGTCAACAACAGAGTTGCCTGGAAACAAATGACTATCTGTGATTTGAGCTTCAGGCTTAATACAGCAGGCGTGGAAAAACTGTACAGAAAACTATAGAGTAAAAGGGCAGCACCAAAATACGCATTTTGAGTATAGAAACAAGGAATCACATAAACCTTTTTACTTCCCTAAGTACATCAAAATTAAATCCCTTATGTTAGAGTCTCCAATTGTGAAACATGTTTGTGGCGTGTCAAATGTAAACAAAGCACACTCTTGTGGAATACTAGTCACTGTCGCTAGGTGTGTCGCATGTGAAGCCTACTGGATACAGTCTTGTTCATTATTCGTATGTAATAGTTTCTCATTGTGTAACAGTACTCAGTTGAGACATGGAGCGCTCTGTTATTATTCTGCATCTGCGACCCTTTGTGCCTAACCTCACAATACTTTCTAATGTCTAATGCCTTTCTAATGGAGCGAGATGGCGCCCCGATAACGTGAGCAGTCTGCATTAGGGAGGTTTCGAATGCTGCATACTACCCATTCTGACCCATGGGGTTTTGGTGGTTTCATCGGGTGGTAGGCGAATGAAGGGGAGGTTCCTCATTTGCTGTACCGTAATTTCCTCCACTGTAATCCGTTTATGAGTTACAGGATCAGGGGACAGTGTTGAGAGAGTAGCTGTAGTGCTGTGGAGGTGCGCTTGGTACAGATATCTTCCTGGAGCTAGTCGAGACTGCTCATTTAGTACTCGCCACAGGGTACTCTCTGGTGGGCACCCGTTCAAGGGAACATCGGGGTGTAAGGGATTTGGGTTGACTTGAGCGGCATTGGATGCATTCTAACTGGTGGGTGGAAGCACAAAGGCCTGGATGACCTGCGTGGGATGCTCTGCCCCGATTGCGGGGGGGGGGGGGGGGTCTCAGTTAGTATGTACCTTTGCCACTTACTGCCTTTCTACTCTATAGGATTCGGAAGGGCAATGTGCAGAAAATTATATTTTGGTAAAACTGAAGCATTGTATTTCCAAGACCTCCTCTACCCACAATCCCCTCCCCCCCCCCCCCCACCTCTGTCTTTCACCGTCTCTTCTACGAATTATTGCCTCAGAGGTTCATTTTTATAGCTACTTAATCGAGATAAACATTTACATTTATTGTTTTATTGTGTATTCTGTTGTTAATACCACGAGAATTCAACAGGCTGAAGTAATAGTCAAATCTTAAAAAAGTTAGTCGCTATGTGCCGACTTTGGAAATCTACTGTTTGGATAGTCATGAGGGGAGTGCGGAACTTGTGCGGTCACATACGATACAGGTTAGTTGGACACGGAGAGTGAATGACGTAACCGGTACCGCACAGCCGTCGTATACCTATACACGCACATCAGCAGACGCCTGCAACTGTGTACATGCGAGAGTAGCAACAGTGGAACCCTTGTGCTCTAAACGTACGACTTATCGGAAAATCCTTAGCTCTCTAATCTTGAGAAACAAGCGAATGGCCAACAACAAACACCTCGGAAGCAGTTAGTGTAACAATACAATTTATTTGACGGAAATTACTGGTTTTAATAGTAGGTAGACGTTTCTGTCCCTTAGTATAGTTTAACAATTACGAAAACCTACAAAAGCCGTGCAGAATGAAGAGAACTTCGGAGCATATCCCAGAAAATTTAAGATGTAAAATTTTAAGAGGTGGAATCAGGACTGAAAAATTCAATACCATTTGAACCACGGATTTTCCGCTTATCGAGCGGCTGCTTTGACCACTAAGGTACCATGGCAAACTTGACAGAATGACATTAAATACCCCAGCCGATTCGTACTTTCCCAGTAGACCACAACGGAATCTCACATCAGAGATAAATACCCCAAGGGCGACTTACAATTGTAAATACCTTATGTCTCGAATTTTAAGTAACCTTTAGTTGGTTATTATGGTTTATTTATGCCAACAAACTCACTGCTGCTGTTTTTAAACATAAAAGCTGTGTGTGGGTAATGAAATGTGGTTCAAATCCCGGCTATGGCATTGACTTTCAGTTCCTGATTCCACCTCTTAAAATATTGCCCACACACTGCTTGTGTGTTTAAAACACCAGCAATAAGCCTGTTGCCATAAATAAACAACAAGTAAATGTCTTAAAACTTAGGTACATTTGAATCAAAATCTTTGAGCCATTTGTGAGGAAATAGCGAAAGTTTTTCTATGTAAACAGTAGTTTGGAGTCTGAGAATTTTCTTGGCAAACTTTGGGTCGTATTCTTCGAATATGCCGAACTCCAGTACCGAATACCAAATTTATCCGATATTTCTCAGGGCGTTTTAAACTGCGTGTTTTTTTTTTTTTTTTTTTTCCCAGGCGGCCTCGTAACATGCGTATTTCCATTTAATTCTCAGTATAGATATAATTTTTGGAAACTATACAATATTACTCACAGTGGGTAGACCAAGTAAACAAAGAGCAGAAGCGACAGAAATAGCGATGGAACTATGGCTAAAGTATATCTAAGGGTACCACTAATAAAAGAAGAGCTAAATATTTTTTGTGTGGCATTTATATGAAGCAGAGGAATCCATTAACTAACATTCGGAGGATTTTCTACTGTGCTGACGTACCAGATTGGATGATATAATTGAATATGACGCAGATATGATGCTTTTGACAATCAACACTATGGTAGCAATTTCTCGCTGCCGTAAATATGCACACACATATATAATTTATTCTCACGCTTAATTGACAGTTATGCCTTTCAAAAATTCCATTTGGTGCTTCAAATAGGAACAAAACTAATTAAAATAAAACCAATGAGAAATCCCGTTGACGATCACATTTCTCAGTTCACCCTATACCAGCAATGTAGTTTAGGTTATTTATGTATGAAACAGAGTGTAACGTGCGAAACTATCATTCGGGAGGTCCTGGGTTCGATTCCCGTCGACCACCCAATTTGACATTCGGATTTTCTTTTCTTTTCTTTTTTCTATTTTTTTCCTGCTCGGTAGGCGAATGCTGGCGTGGATTCTCGTCTACCGTGATTTCTTTTCAATCATTTACCTTTTATTCCTTTGCTCCTCATCATTTTCGAGTACTTTTAGGATTCGTGGTGCCGGACAGATGGTGCGGATGCTTACTCCTGGACACTAGAGGGATGCTTGTTTGAGGGGTCGTTCCTAGCTTTTAGCATCTCCAACAATGGTAGAGTTCTTCGAGCCTGAAGCATAGGGCATAGAAACGCGGGAATGTCACTGTCTACCTGTGGTCTGTGGCCTCCTGCAATTTCTTAATTTCATCCTTTTGTCCTGGGATGGTAGCCCCAATAGATCCACGTAGGTCACAGTGGGCGAGGTGTCCCCCACCCAAACCTATGCATAAGAAAAGAAATCGCGTTTCTCATTTTGCTCTCTACCGCTTTCTGTGGTAGAGGAAATATTGGACCTTCGCCTTAAGCCTTGAAATAGAAATTTCCTATTCTTATGGGACTTTAGAATAAACAAAATTATACTACAAGGAATATCTTTGTGTGTGAGTGACACAGTGAGTTACAGTGAGACAGAGAAAGCAGTATAACTCAATAAAGAAAAGCTGGAAAATATTGAATGTCATACGTTAAATCCGAGTTTCTTTAGCCTATAGGGCGAATCCTTTCAAATAAAACCTTCCCCTTTATTTTGTTGGGAACGTTTGGTTCTTTATTCTTTATTCTCTTCATTATCATAAACGAATAAAAATGTCACGAATTCAAATATCGGTTAGGAGTTACCTGAATAAGGGTTTTCCCGGGGTTTTCTTTATGCTGATAAGATGCATGTCAGATAGCCTTAAATTGTGTTGTCACCAGGTTCATTTTAGCGTCATTTTACATACTTCATCCATTCATTGCCTGATATGACCTACCCGGTTAAAGGAAGTTAAGATAATTAAAAAGTTTCTAAACGTTTCATTAATTGTAAAATGTGAAATATGAAATACAATCTTGAATTTACTATAATTTTTGTATTCATTTTGTTAGTGACTATTCCATTCATACCCCGCGCATTTGATTCTGAAGAATAACTTTTAGCTTAGCCTCCGATACCGAAAGATCATGGTAATTTATTTTCAAATATGTAAGGATGTGATTTTATCGAATGAAAGGTCAGCCCGTTAATAATCTGTAATTGTTTCAATAGCAGTGATTAGTACGGCACTACATCTCGACAGTACTAGCACAGTTGAGGTAGGATTACATGAACAAGAATGAATAAAAACATCTGATGCGTTACATTCAAATTACCTTCTCTACCCATTCTTTCATATACTATTCTTAAAAAGCACATTCTTCTATCCACTTCAGGTTTAATCAGATAAAAATATGCGGAAGTTGTATTATATATTTCCTTATAGGTAAAAGCGGATTAAGGGAATACGGTGGCCATGCCGTAACTGAGTGGTTACACCATTCGTTTCTCACCAAAGCGGCCTGGGTTCGATCCCAGGCAACCGCATGTAAGATTTGTGGTGGACAAGGCGGCCCTGGGGGGGGGGGTTTCCTCCGTTGTTTGTTGTTGTTGTTTGTAGTGTTTAACGCCCGCTTTTACTACTACGGCACCGCAGGCGGTGACATTGATGATACATGGAATGAAGATGGAGCACCGGTTGAATGAGCTGGCGGGGGAAACCGGAGTAACCGGAGAAAACGCGCCCTGACGCCGCTTCGTCCACCACGAATACCACATGCGGGTCCCTGAGATCGAACCCGGGCCGCCTAGGTGGTAGGTGAGCGCGCTAACCGCTCGGCCACGGCGCCGCCGGGTTTCCTCCGGGTTCTCCGGTTTCCCCCAACATCTGATTCCACCGGTGCTCCATCTTATTTCCATGTATCATCAGTGTCACCGCCTGCGGTGCCGTATGTAGTAAAAGCGGGCGTTAAACACTACTTACAAACTTACAGGGAATAGGGTGGGATTTAAGCGATAGTCATCTCTTTTAATAGCTGGTCGCTTTGTGATTAATTTTCAATTCGATTATCTTTATACAGCCAAGAGGTGAAAAAAGAAAATTAATAAGGACTTTGTATTTGAGAAAAGTGGACATAAGTATTGGAAACTTCACACCACCGTAAAGTAATATATTTAAAACATCTGATGTGCTGCACTCACATGACTTTCTCTACTCTTGTACTAACCATTCTTACAAACTCTTATTCCTATATCTTCTTCGTGTTAGTTGCGATAAACATTTGTACAAATTATCTTATTGCTTATTTCCTTGTAGGTGCAAGGGGAACATTAGAATACAGTAGGCTTTGTGCGATAGTCAAATCTTTTAAAGCTATGAGATTCCATTCTCCTTGCACACTTAATATATAAAAACAAGAACAACGATGTTCCATTTCACGAAAGTTTTAAGTTTTCCGAAACTCACACACATAACAAGGAGTATCCCCGAAATGGTTCACCCTACATAAAATTTATTCAGACATAAATTGTGTATTTTAGCAAGATATACATTTTTGCACAGTATGATTTGGTGTATCTCTAACAGGTTACCAGTTATGCAAAAGTCGTCCAGGGTAAATACGACTACAGGGGTTATAGCCAGAAAATTCAAGATATACATTTCATTTTTCATAAAAATATCTCAAACATATGACATTTTAATCAAAATCATTTGAGCCATTTTCAAGAAAATCAAAATTTTCGAAAAACTTTCCATGTAACGGGTAGTGTAGTGTGGGACTATTTTGTTCAAAATCTTCGTGTTGCAACGTTGAAAGACATTAAACTTAAATACCAACTTAGGTTTTTAACCGACTTTTCGTTTTTGAGCTATGCTGTCCACAGACTGACAGACTGACACACAGACTGACACACAGACACACAGACACACACACGGACCTTTTTCTAAAAATGCTTTTTTTGGATTCAGGGGGTCTCAAAACATATACTTCCGGTGAAATCTCGACATCGAATTTTTGGGTGGAATACAATACTCCCCCTACTTACCAGTAGAGAAAGCAAAATGATTAGGCACGCAACAAGTAACCGTATTTTAGACATATTGTATATATTAACGAATCAACAGCTTTTGTGCAGTAAGAGTTTTTGTCTATCTCATACGTATCACTAGTTATACAAATGCCATCCAGGATGAAGAGGACCACAGAGGCCATTCTCAGAAAATTCAAGATATACAGTTCATTTGTGATTGGAATATCTTAAACATGTGGTATTTTAACAAAGATCGTTAACAGTAAATTCTGACATAGTCAAAGACATTTTCCATGTAACAGGCAGTTTGGGATGGGCGATTGTTTTCAAAATCCTGTTGTCGCATCCTTGGACGATGCTGAACATTCACACCATGTATGACATTTAAGAACGTTTCCATATTTGAGTTATGGTGTTCAGAACATTAATAGTTTCTTGGACTCGGGAAATATGTATTTTTGATGAAATATCGGTTTTGCATTTTTTGGGTGGAATAGCTCTACACCATGCTAAAACATCTTCATTAAATACATTTATACAAGTAAATCTACAGAACAATGGCCACTTTTGGGGAATGAAAAAAAAAAGCTATTAATATACCCTGATGTTAGTTATTTTAACTTCGTTAACTATATTGACAGCGTTGGTTAGTACTCCGTAGCAAACTTGATTGTTCATTAGTTTACTGCATTCTTACAGCTGAAAAAATCATGATTTGATTTAAAACACTACTAATAAGGTAACTTATAAGATTCTACATTTTATTCATTGAATAGTAGTAAGAAATCACATTTGAACTTACGATTTTCATCAGATGAATTCCTAAGCTCTCGTAGGATTATGTATGATAATTCCAACATCAATAGCCAACACAAGTACCTCATTAAACTTGATTTCGTGTAACCGAGTCAAGCTAAGTAAATCACAACAGTAGGCAGTAGGTATCCATATGCCAAGAATTCATTTGATTTCTGCATAAAATGTTACACATACTACTGACATGACCAGCAAGGAGAGCATAACGCCGTGAAAGGATTTCATGCAGTTATTCAGCTTTCGAGAGCAGAGAATGACATTTGTAATCGTATGAAGGATCTGTATGGGAGCGAATATTGCACGACAACGCCCAGGTTTCATTTCCAAAAATTCTCAAGGAGACAATCAAGCTGGTTCTCAAACGGTTGAAGATTCAGTAAAGGTGTTTGTTTCTCAGTATAAAGAAATTCCATTTTCAAGTTTTAATATATTACAGATTGTCTACCGCTATTGTTAAACAGCATGATTATCAATGCCTCAAGTTTGAGAGAAATTTGCATAAAATACAATAGAAATTCAGAATCCATTTTTTGCACATTCTTCTTTCACTATTGTTCCTTCAAACGCGTTACACACTTGTCCCTTCTTTTCATTTTCAAGTAATGATTTATGTGCATCCCTGGATTGGATGCATGGTGGACACGGTCTTCTGGCGGTTTCTGCGTTTTTGTTTATTCATAGTTCTTTCTTTGCACGTTCCTGCTGTCAATGCCTTGTTATTCGTCTCATTTTTATTATCTCCGCCTATAGCAAGGAGAGGAAGGACTCTAAACCACAAAAAAGTTCAGTATTGGAATCTCACCGCAAATACGTTTTGAAGAGTCCTGGATCCATAGAAGAGATTTTTTTAGAAATCATTTGTGTCTGCACGCTGGGAGGCTGATTTTTATTTTTATGGCGTAAAAATCCTTCGGAAAGGACATAAAATGTAGAATTAAGGTATGTAAAATAACCGCAAGCCTGATAAGAAGATTCTTAATCAAAAGTAAGCGGTCTCCACGCCCAATATAGAGTTGGACACGGAGAACCATATCATTCTGAGCACGTCCATAAGTAGAACACAATTTAATTTATGAAAAGCTGATCCGCTATTTAAAAATCTCACTTTCGTTTTAGCCTACCTTATCTGTTATGCTTATAGTGAAATGTGCAGATTTATAAACACTGTATATCAATTAAATAAAAACTGTTTGTATAAGACTGCGAAGTGTAACTTTAACTGTAGCAATGCCAACTCTTATTACAGAGCTTATGCTACCAATGGGGAGGGGCCTACTTTATAACCACCACTGGTAACAACATGTCTGAGCTGTTTTTAAAACAAAATTTCTTTTAAAATTGGGTATTATATCTTGTCATGTTTATAAAGGTAGTGTTTAACATTGTTTAAATATTTGTTTTTACTTTCTTACATGACTCACATTATACTGACGATGGAATACTTTACGACCAGCTTCACATTTCATTGTTGCTCAGAAAGACGAACAATGAAAACTATGAAACAATTGCGCAGTTCAGTGATAGAAACAGTAAGTATTACTGCATGTCTTTAATAAAAACATTAAAAGAGAAAATTTAAAATGTTACAGAAAGTGAGCATGAAGTACCTTCCGCCCCCGTTTCTATTGCTGGGGTTAAGTTTTTCTGAACAGTGGGAACACGAGTGTGAGCAATCCATAAGGTTACCACGCTGTTTTGAAACACTTTGAAACAAAAGACGCCCAGGTATTTCAGCTGACAGATTCAACTGATCCGTGATTGGATGATAAATATTCTAATGGGGTTTGACTAATCGCAGCCAGGGGCTGAACAGCCCTTAAGGTGACTTCACACAGCTAATTAAGCTTGCGGCACATCTGTTAGGTCCCAGAAACAATGTAATGGCAGCATTCAACATTCCCCGCTTTGTCTCCACGATGAGGGATTCAAGGAAAGAGTGGGCGGTGCCAAAATTATGCATGCTGTGTAACGTTACGGTTTTACTTGGGTCACTGCGAGCTCGGAACATTTTCCCCTTCCTGATTATTTCACGAGGAAGCCTTCTCTGTTCATGTGCAATAAATATTGCAGCAGTGGGAGCGCGAAATGTGCTGTTTGCCCTGAAGATCTTCGCGGCTAGCCAGCATGTCTTATTAATGCACCTCTCCGTCTCACTCCCACAGAAAGATAACCTCCAATCAGCAATTTGAGCTTTTAATAGTTTCAGTCTGTTACTTATTGCATATCATATCCAATAGTTTCTAAAGCAACGCGTGTAACACTGTATAGACGATATTTCAATAGATGTTATGTCAACGAAATATTTCAACTATGGTGAAATCTGTAATCTTGCCGGGCTTCAAACCGCTGAAATGCTCCACGCTCTGTCTATCATTTGAGGGGCTTTCCGTTCTAAACTCGACGCATTACTCACTCAAGAGTGATAGTAACTTGTACTATAATAAGTACTAAGTTTGGTATAAGTTTGGTATAAGTTATGTTGAAAGCGATGTCCATGTATTGAGACAATCCTGGCATATTTGTTCATACGCATTGTTCTTCTTGCCTAACTTTAATAATGTATTGTGACAAAGTCGCCGATTCCACAAATCCCACTTCTGACACCAGTGTGACAAGATGACAAAATCCAGTCCAATTACTTCTTTTCTCACTTTATTTTCCTCCAAAAGCTTTTCCAAAATACAGAGTTCCCTTTTACTGGCGTTACACAGTCTTTGGTCCTTCCTGATATTAAAACTCACTATTGTGTCCTCTCGTAACCCTGACTCATTCCTTTCAGTGTCTTTCTTCACTTTCTCTGCCTCACAAACAGCCTGGCTTTGACGATACAATCATTCAACACTCATTAACTGCATCGCTTTCTCCCTCCTCGCTGCGCCGGTTTTCTCACGTGCACATGCAGCTGACACACACACACACACACACACACACACACACACACATACACACAAACACACGTATACAAACACACTAAAACTAAAAGTTGAACTGACTCCGGTGAATCGTGTCTGCAGTTAATTACTAACTCACTCCTTTCGTCACCTCCCCTCCTTATATAGCCAGGATGATGTAACATGGACCTTTCTCGAACTTCTACAAATACACCGACCGTCGTACACTTCTCGAATGATCTAGAAAATCATTTTTCTTCTGCCGCTCCGATGGTTCATACGCGCCGCGCCTGGTATGTTGTGTGATACATAGCTTGGCCCGACCGTGCTTTGTTGTGCACCGCGGTCGGCATTACAGTACTATGAAATCATACTATAACCATATGTTATGCCTCACGTTATCCTTAAGTTCGTCTGTGGCGTGGGGATTGAAATTAAATAGAGTTTTTATTTATGACGCTGTTTTAACTGTGGTTCTCAGCGTCCCATTTTATATTGAGAGTAGCGACCATGTGCTTTACCTCCCTTTCGAAGGAAAACATGCTGAAGATTTTCCCCGAATAAATCCATCGCGCATAGCTGGTTTTCAACCCGTCAACATACGAACTAGAGGCTAAAAACGAAGAGTGACTAATGTAGGATTGTTGCTATAAATTTAATGTTTACTGTTTGTACATATATATCGAGAATGTTTGGTAGATGTTTCAGTAGATTAATAAGAATAATGTAACATAATTCACACACAACACAAATTACTGAATAAACTATGGCATTTTAGATGCACAGTAAGTAAAATCTAGTCATTACAACATGAACAGATACACAATGAACAACTGAAGCCTTTACAGTATCAAAAACAGACAGAAAATGACAGTTGACATTCACAACCATGTTGAGTGAATCGTTCATGTTACATAGTTACCTGCGATATACCGAGGTCACTGAGGTACAAGCAACCAACGCATACACGTGATCTATGACCCGGCTATAAAACGAACGCAGGAAATGACGGTAATGCCAAATGAAAAATTTGATGAGAATGAAGGATAACGATGATGCGTAAAACGTAAATTTAAATATTGACTAGTTAAGGTAAGTAATTACGTTCCACTCCACCCTAAATTCAATACCTATTGTGTTTTCAGTGTAGGCTTACTGAATAAAACAGTATAAAAAAGCAACCAAAAATAAAAGAATAAACAACTAAATTAAAAAAGAGACCCTCGAGCTAGGGCTGGTTTTCAAGCTCCTCTTCGGTACGGTATTAAACGCAATAACTCATGTGGAAAATGATGCCTGATTAAGTAATATATATGTACACACACGTTTATTATACTCCAGTTTATTTTATGTCACTTTATTTAACCCAAAATTGAATCACAATTCACAGCTCGTGACCTTGAAACTAACAGCTGTTCTGTTCCAGCATTACCTAGGTCCAAAACACTGCTCAACTATCCACAGCTCACTCTGATAATTCTGCTCACTCATTGAATTACTAATTCTGATGATTCACTTACTACAACTCTCTCAACACTCTTCTTCTTCTACTACTGCTTCTTCTGCACGGTATAGGCTATCTCAACCTATTCCGGTTCCACTTCTTCTTGGATCTTCCTGGGTTTCGCCTTTTTTTTTGGAATAAATAATTAAGGGTTGCTTAGATATTCTGATCGTTGATATTCTTTCTACATTTTTATTTCGAAATTTCTCCTTATATTGTTATTATGGTGTTGACCTTCAATGTTTAGCTGATATCCTATTTCACTATTTGGTTTTCACCATTCTTTTATATTCTACTATTGATTTGAGGAATTTAAGCTGATTATATTGTACGGTTGGTGTCCACGGCCCATATTTCTGGAACTTGGGTAACAAGGGCATTATCATTCCTTCATATAGCTTTACCATTCATTTTCTAGATTAGTGTTTAGTATTCCTTTGATTGTTCCGGCTGTTTAGTTAAATTTATTTATTATATGTTGATATTTGTTTTACTGTTAATTGTTATCTCACATCCACAAATGTTGAATTTTAACTCTTGCTCTACTGGTTTGTTTCCTAGGATTATTTTAGCCGAACTATATTACCTTTAAAGATGGCCATTACTTTCTCTACTACTTATAGTAAGTAGGGAAAGTATTGTAATAGAGCCAAAATTTCAATGTCAAGATTTCAAAGGCCCTATGAATCCAGAAAAAGCAGTTTTAGAAAAGGGTCCGTATGTGTTTGTGTCTGTGTGTGTCTGTCTGTGAACAGCAAAACCGAAAATTCGGTTAAAAACCAAAGTTGCAATTGAAGATTTATGTCTTTCAAGGATGCGACACGAAGATTTTGAAGAAAATTCCTCTGTCGTAGACTACTCTTTACATGGAAAAGTTTTTGAAAATTTTGATTTTTTTTAAAAAAAATGGCTAACGATTTTAATTAAAATGCATTTTTTGTGGAGTGAACTATTTCGGAGATATTCCTTACTATTTGTGTGAGTTTTGCAATATTTATACCTTTCTTTAATAGAAGGTCGTTATTCACCCTTTTGCCTTTTGGCCATGCAAAGCGAACGGAATTTCAAACCCTTGATATAACGACCAGCTTTAAAGGAGTTGACTGTCACTCAAAGTCCTTTATATTCTTATATCTCCCTTGCACTCACAAGAAAATTAGCAATAAGGTAATTTCTGCATATGATTATGTCGACTAATATGAAGAAGATAGGGGAATAAGGGTTTGTAGGAATCGTTAGTACAAGAGTAAAGAAAGTCATTTGTGAACAAGACACATTTTTTTGTTTCATAGTGTAGACCAGCATATTGTGTTCTTTCGTTACAGCGAAGACAGTGTTCATATTATGAATACTACTACTTATGTGTTCTTTATGTGATCTTATTATCTCTGTCGTCTATGTAAATATTAAAGAATGCGGTAGACACTGGATCACCTTGTCGTAATCGTATATTATTCACCACTGGTTCTGGATGATATATTTCTATTTTTGCTCTATTATAAAGTTTCACAACACGTCAGAAATGGACATAAAGCCGGTAAGAATATGTGATTTGAAGTACAATCACACATCTAGTTGCAATGAGACCACTTTTAAAACATACACATTTTCGACTCTAAGATATCCGAGTTTCTTCGTAAAAAGCTTTTTTCTCTGCCTTCTGGAACGCAGTCAAATAGCGGAAAGCATTACGTCAGAACTACTGAAATAAAATTGTCAGCTGCCTGTCGAACTGAGATTTTGAATAATTTAAGTTCTGTTACTTTCGAACTATAAAAATACTCCCGTTGTATAAATGTTGCCCTGTCTCCAGTTGTCTAAAAAAGACAATTTGACGGCTACATTTCACCACAGAAATGTTTTATGTGCTAGTACAAACGTGACAGTGGAGGTTTGGTGCATTTTCCAAGCCTGTTTCTGATATTTGTGGGCTAAATCAGTCTCCCTTCAAGGTTATTATGTATCAATAAGTGAGCTTTATTCTCCGTACTGGGTGCGGAAGAATAATATGCAGAAAATCGTAGGAAGTACCAAAATAAGCATTTTGTCAAGGGTCCCACAAGCTCATTTACTAGGTACATGTGCCAACATTAACCCTTCACCGGTCGCGCGGGGTGTTCAGAACGCCCATCATTTTTATCGACATAATGGATGGGAGTATACCTTATGATAATTGGTACATTTCTAGGAAGCAATGTGCGAGCCTTGAGTAAAAATAAAATCAGTAATGGAAGACCGTATTCCAAGAAAATACAAAACAATATGCCTTGGGGTGTTGAGAACACCCCGCGCGACTCTTTAGGTTATTGTGCGCTCAGAAAGCTTACAATTGTACTCCGTGTCTGTTGTCACTGAGATGTGAAATTGTTTTTCTGCATTGGAATATCATTATCAACTAATTTTCGCATATGACTGTAGTGTTACAGGTTAAAATAAAGAAATAATGAAATAAAAACGTTCAATCCGTCATGTCAGTGTCCGATTGTAAAACCTGTTAGTGACACTTTTTCTGGTGGTGTTTGAAGCCAGTTTTTACTACATGCGGCACTACAGGAGCTGACTGATGATACATGGACTAAATATGGAGCACCGGTGTAATGAGATGGCGGGGGAAACCGAAGAACCGAGAGGAAACCCGCAGGAATGTTTTAACTTTTAGTGAGCTAGCTAAAAGCATGTTGTTTTAGTTTTTTGCATTTTCCAGCAAGGTTAAATTTTTCAACTTTGGGTACACCTTACTAAGAAAAACTTACGTTAGAGGTCTAAAACTTTTTGTAGTGTTACAAACCATTAAGTTTAATAAAATGAGCGGAAAGATATTTTGAAATACAACATTTTGAATTTTTAAAAATTTAAAATCTCTGCATTTTAAGGGAAGGAATACTTTTATCAAATTCAAAAAGAAATTTGTTCATATATTTCAATATATAAAAATTTTAATCCGCTCATTTTATGCATCACTAGGTACTTTATCTCTCCTAAAAAAATTGGATTCTCTGTGAAAACATTGCGCCCGCTATGTGTACCTAAATAATAACATGTGTTTTGAACATTTTGTTTGTTGACGTCAATTTAGAAACCTTCTGAGAAAAAGTATTAATTTATATTACATACTTTAAATAATCACCATGTTAAGAAATAGGTGCTTGTTATATGGTATGAATTTCATTGTCCTGGGACAAAGCAAACCCATGTATTTTGATTTCTCAAAAGTGTGTAGTTAAACACAAGTATTGTGCTTTCCACACGTCCCACTGTCCTTAAGGTAAGAGATTGCAAGTTCAAAATTATTGAGCCATCAGGTTATAGAAAATAGTATATAAGAGTATATTATAATAGTATAATTTATAAACAGTTGTACCCAGAGAATCATCATAAAGGGGGAGACATGACGCTTAATACTGAACTTTACCACAACGATATAGGGCCATTTACATATTCATTACCGACTATAAAAGAGACCAACACTAAGAAAACTGTAACGTAGCACTAAAATAATGCGTAAAAGGCACTAAAAGGACAGACAGGAAGAGAAGGAAAGGGTCGTAACGTAGGATCTCGACTTTTATTTTATTACATTGTATTTAATTATTGAAACATTGCCTTAACAATACTCGGCTCTTGAAAATGTAAAACCTGTGGTGTTTCCCTTCGACATTCTTTTAAGGGAGGTAAGTAATCTGCCAATCAAGAAGCTGGAACTATGCAACAAGAAACAGATCACGCTCCCATCTGTGCTACAATAAAACAGTCTATCGTGACCCACTTTATCTGCACCCGATCGTAAGTACCCCCTAAAACATACTGGACTGCAAATAAATTTTAAGAAAGAGGCTACGTTTTGTATTTGTTAAATATTTCCTTTTTACTTAAGTCTCTCTCTCTCTCTCTCTCTCCTCGTTTCCAGCACACATGCAGGTGCACATGCATTTTTTAAAAAGATTGTAGGTAAGTATAATTACTTTCTCTACTGGTAAGTAGGGGAAGTATTGTATTCCACCCAAAAATTCGCTGTCGAGATTTCACCGGAAATACATGTTTTGAGGCCCCCTGAATCCAAAAAAAGCATTTTTAGAAAAAGGTATGTGTGTGTGTCTGTGTGTCAGTCTGTGGACAGCATAACTCAAAAACGAAAAGTCGGTTAAAAACCAAAGTTGGTATTTATGTTTAATGTCTTTCAAGGATGTGACACGAAGATTTTGAAGAAAATAGCCCCACCCTAAACTACCCTTTACATGGAAAAGTTTTCGAAAAGTTTGATTTTCTTGAAAATGCCTCAACGATTTTGATTAAAATGTCATATGTTTGAGATATTTTGAGGACAAATGAAATGTATATCTTGACTTTTCTGGCTATAGCCCCTGTAGTCGTATTTACTCTGGACGACTTTTGCATAACTGGTAAACCGTTAGAGATAGACCAAATCACACTATACAACAAATTTAGATCTTGCTAAAATACACAATTTATGTCTCAATAAATTTTCTTGTAGGGTGAACCATTTCGGAGATATTCCTTGTTATGTGTGTCAGTTTCGGAAAACTTTGAACTTTCGTGAAATGTGTCATCGTTGTTCATTTTTTTATATGTTACGTGTGCAAAGAGAACGGAATCTCAAAGCTTTAAAAGATTTGACTATCGCACAAAGCCTACTGTATTCCAATATTCCCCTTGCACCTATAAGGAAATAAGCAATAAGATAATTTGTACAAATGTTTATTTTAACTAACACGAAGAAGATATAGGAATAAGACTTTGTAAGAATGGTTAGTACAAAAGTAGAGAAAGTCATGTGAGTGCAACACATCAGATTTTTTTAACATTATTTTCTCTGAGAGAGCGAAGGCTTTCACGGCCGGAGTCAGTATAACTAGGAGTTATTTCCAGGCTGTTATGCCGTGGTCTGCTGGAGTTGAAGAACCCAGACGTTTCGTCCACATCTGCGGCGGACATCTTCAGTGGCGCGGTCGTAATCTCCTCGGAGAAGTTAGCGTAGCGTCTGAGGTGTGGACTTTTTTTTTTTTTTTTTTTTTTTAGGGGTATTTAAGGACAATTACCTTGGGTTTATCCAGGGCAACTATTGTCCTAAGGCTGTTTCAGAGCAATCGCTCTCTTCAGCCGGCGGGTTAGTTATTTTTATTTATTTATTATAAAATTATGGATTAGGGTGGGAGCTGGTCGTAATATAGGAATTGCGCGTATGTTACTCCCTGAGCAGGGCAGAGAAACCACTTGCAACTTTTAGTACAAGGATCGTCTGGGTCGCGGTGGTCGCTGTAACCATACTGGCGAAGTCGGGCTATTTGCTGTGGTGTTGGTGGCGGTGGCTTAATATCTGCGTCTTCGCGTTGTGGCGGCGGCGTAGTTGTCTGCTGTGAAATATACTGTGTTGAAGCGTCTTTTGATGTTGACATGATGGTAGTCTCTAGCCGATACAGCTTACGCTGTATGGAGTTGAGAACATCACTATTGTCGAGTTCGATAGTTGCTGCTCGTAGTTGATGGAGAAGTCTGGCTGCGGCGTTGAAACCTGTCGTGTGGTGAGTCAGTTGGCGGGCAATCGCTGCGTGGCGCTGGCGGCTTGTCCGTATCTGTTTGTTGATCTTGGCGTTAAGTGCTGATATGGAGTGAGTGAGAGCTGGGACGCTCTCTGCGGCGATATGTCGAACCTCTTCTATTGCAGTTGTGGTGTCTTGTAGTTCGTTGGTCACAGGTTGTGGTTGAGTGGTGACTGCTGTAGTTAATGTGGTGACGGCGTTTGTGAGTTGTTTGCAAGCGTCTTCGATGCATCGAAGACGGTGATCGAGGCCAGAGACCATAGAGTAAAGTTTCTGGGCCTCGGTGCTGTGAGTCTCTCCATGTGTTGCTGCTGCGGCGTAGGAAGTTATTCCACGTGGTGTGGATGCGTCGGCGGAGATGCGTTGTTGTATCTGTCTAGCTGCGCTGGCTGGTGTTGATGTTGACTGCCTGGGGTAAAGTGGGCACTGCGCCTGTCCTGTAAAATGGCCATGTCCATTACATGTGGCGCAGTACCGGCGTCGGCGGCGGAGGTCGTGGTTCGTGCACTGCAATGTGAGGCATGAGGCTCCACAGTAATGGCACCTTGGTGCAGCGGTGCAGGCAGTGGCGTCGTGCCCATAGCGGCAGCATCTGCGGCATGGCACTCGGCGAGTAGTTCGGCTGGGCTCAGCAGGCAGGCGCCGCCCAAGTAGGGACAAACCTGTCCTCAAGGCGGCTTCCTGGTCTGCAGTGTCGGCGAAGATTATCCTTATGAGGCTTGTGGGTCCGCGTGAGGTGGCTATACGAGTGGCTCTCATAGCTGACGGCCACTCGTTTTGTGCGGCGGTGAGTAGATGCCTCACTGCGAAGTCGCGAGGTACTCCTCTGATGATAACACTGGTTCCCGTAAGGGGACCAGTGTGTTCCGGCGCTGGCGGCGGTGGAGAGGCGGCCGAGGGAAATGCGGTGGCCGGCGGTGGAAGAGCCGGTAATTTCAGGATAGGCACTGCCACTGCCCCTCCCGGGGAGCTGACCTCCTGCCTGGATGGCGGCGGTCGCTCGACTGGCTGGCGTGCTGGCTGCGGTGAAGTGCAAGAGCTGGCATCGCTGGTGGCGCTCGGCGCGGCGGCAGCTGTGACAACAGTGGCTGCGCTGGCGGTGGTGACTGCGCTGGGAAGCTCGGCGATGTTATCCTGTGCGGGAGCCGATGTGGCCCTAGAGCTCGGCGAGGTCGGCGATTTCCGGCGATGTTTCTTCTTTCCCATCTCCTCCTCAACTCACCGGGTGTGGACTGTCAGAGCTGCGGTATTTATCCTTCTAGTGGCCTCCGCTGATTGGCTCGGGCGGCGCACGGCCGGTGGGAGGGGGCGGGCTTCGCTCAAGGTGTTGCCTCCTGATTGGATCACTTCAGTTTCTGCTGTTTTATGTCGTTTCTTGCCTTCAATGACAGGATACCAGTTGCTGTTTAGTTTCAAAACTTCTTCTTTCTTGTTGAAATTGTTGGGATGTTTATATATTTCAATGGCTTCGCGCTGTAACCGGGCATGGTAGTGTGTTGTGGATGAAAGGATGTTTGTGTCCTGGAACTTAATTATGTGTTCTCCCTCCGCTTCAATGGCGTGTTGGGCAACTGCGGACTTATCTGTTTGGGCCAGGCGGCAGCTTGTTTTATGTTCGGTGAGTCTTGTGTTGATACTGCGTTGAGTAGTTCCGATGTAAACCGATCCGCAGGAACAGGGAATACGGTAAACACCGGCTGATGACAAGGGGTCCCGGGGGTCTTTAGCAGAGCGTAATAGGCTGTTCAGTTGCCTGGTGGGCTTGAAGACAGTCTTGATACTGTGCCGTTGTAGTATGTGTTGAATACGGTCGGTGACATTCTGGAAATATGGCAGGAAAACTATACCGTTATGTTTGGGCTTGTTTGTTTTTTGTGAGGCAGGTTTCGGCTTGGCAGGGCGGCAGGCTCTTTTGACCTCTTGAATAGAATATCCATTAGAAAGTAAGGCTTTCTCAAGGTGACAGAGTTCTTGTTGTAATAAGTGTGGCTCGCAAATGCGAGAAGCACGGTTTAGAGTGTCTTAATCATGCCTCGTTTTTGTCTGGGATGATGATTTGAGGCTTTATTTAAATAGCGGTCCGTATGAGTGGGCTTACGGTAGACAGTATGCCCAAGTCTGCCGTCTGCTTTCCTGCTGACTAAGACGTCCAGAAAAGGTAGCTGTCCGTCTTTCTCTTCCTCCATGGTGAATTGTATGCGTGTGTTGATGCTGTTAAGATGTAGTAGGAAGTCTTGAAGAGTTTCTTTTCCATGGGGCCATACGACGAAAGTGTCGTCCACATAGCGGAGCCAGACAGTCGGTTTTAGAGGAGCCGTGGCCAAGGCTTTGGACTCAAAAGATTCCATGAAGAAATTGGCCACTACCGGGCTAAGAGGGCTTCCCATGGCAACTCCATCGATCTGCTCGTAGAACGAATGGTTCCACTGGAAATACGTCGTGGTGAGAACTTGGTGGAAGATGGCGATTATATCTTCTGAGAAAATGTGCTTTAACTGTGTGAGGACCTCTTGTACTGGAACCATGGTGAAGAGTGAGACGACATCAAAACTGATCAGAAGGTCATGAGGTTGTAGTGTGAGGCTTTGTAGTTTCTGGATGAAATGAGTCGAGTCTTTAATGAAGGAGTCTGTCGAGCCGACGTGTGGCTGTAGTAGGCATGCTAGATGTTTGGCTATATAATAAGTCGGAGATCCAATTCCGCTGACAATGGGCCTTAGAGGCACATCCGGCTTATGTATTTTTGGAAGGCCATAAAGTCTGGGAGGCTGGGCTTCTGATTTGATGAAGCGGCGTTTGTCTTCTGCTGGCAGGGAAGAATTCTTGATGAGGGCGTTGGTTTTCCGTAGAATACGAGAATACGACTCACCGAACATAAAAGAAGCTGCCGCCTGGCCCAAACAGATAAGTCCGCAGTTGCCCAACACGCCATTGAAGCGGAGGGAGAACACATAATTAAGTTCCAGGTTACAAACATCCTTTCATCCACAACACACTACCATGCCCGGTTACAGCGCGAAGCCATTGAAATATATAAACATCCCAACAATTTCAACAAGAAAGAAGAAGTTTTGAAACTAAACAGCAACTGGTATCCTGTCATTGAAGGCAAGAAACGACATAAAACAGCAGAAACTGAAGTGATCCAATCAGGAGGCAACACCTTGAGCGAAGCCCGCCCCCTCCCACCGGCCGTGCGCCGCCCGAGCCAATCAGCGGAGGCCACTAGAAGGATAAATACCGCAGCTCTGACAGTCCACACCTCAGACGCTACGCTAACTTCTCCGAGGAGATTACGACCGCGCCACTGAAGATGTCCGCCGCAGATGTGGACGAAACGTCTGGGTTCTTCAACTCCAGCAGACCACGGCATAACAGCCCGGAAATAACTCCTAGTTATATTATTTTCTCTATCCATTAGCAATTTCATTTACTTAGTACACAAAGACAAATCTACCATTTCCGTTACATTATTAACAGACATGGGGGATGATGTGACTGGCATGTAAACAAAAGAGGTAGGAAGGTCACTATCAATAACGCACCGTGCACTTCACGCCACAGTTCCACTTTGTCACTGGGAGAGACTGCATACCCTGGCATACGACCTTCCCCCCTGTGACGTAAAGTTCTATAGCTCAGTTATGCTTACGCAGAGATCATTACCACTGAGAGTTTCCTCCATGTCTGGTTATTAAACATTGTCATATTGTGTAATGTGAAGCACAACCACATATCTTGTTGTATAGCAACTTTAAGTGTGGGAAAGTATGAGTGCTTAAAATGCTTTATACATCCCATACAGGTAAAACTTTACCTGGGAAAGCTTAAAAATTGCAGTAACGGCTGTTGCTACATAAAGGTTATGTTACATAAATTGTGTATTTCAATGAGCACTGCATTCTTCGTGCAGAATCTGGTACATGTGAGGCTTCCAAGTAGTATAGAAAATAATCCACAATGTAAAGGACTTTACCTATTGCTCAGCATATGCATTAAACATGTACACACCCCCTAAAAGTTTCCGGACATACATCTGGTAACATCCTATACAACATTAATAATAGCTTCAGCATAGAATAAACTGCAATTTTATTTAAAATTGAAGAAGCATGTGTTTTAAAGTATCAGAACAGTTCTTCTGAAGGTAAAGGAAGGATATGTTAAGGAATCAAAGGTGTGGAAAATAACCAAATTATACATTTCAGTTGTATATTTTCGTAGATAGGCAAGATTTTATTGTAACGTGGTATGTTGTAATGGAAAGGTGCTACATATTTAAATAACTCTTTTCGTTTATTTGCTATGCTTAGTTATGATGCATATAACTAAATCCTCTGGGTCCAGAACATTTTCAGGGGTAGTGTATATTTTGAACATATGACATAAAAAAAGCAATATTGAGCCGTGTTTCATGCTACGATAGGTTTTCCTAGGGCATTGTTTAAAAATATTCGTTTCGCAATTTTGGATGATGCTGTATATAAACACCAAGCTTGGCACAATTCCGAAGTTTCGTTTTTGAGATATATTGTTCTCACTCTCCCCCTCTCTCTCCTTCTCTCTCTCGCAGGCACTCAAATATATTTTTATAAGAATGTTTCTTTGGAGTGGTTCAAAAATCTCCCGAGTATTTCATGTGAGATTTCGAAGTTGAAATTTTTTGTGGAACGCAATACTTCTGTCAACTGGGTAACCGGTATAGAAAGTAACAAGTCTCTAATTGGTACACCCACTGATATGTCAACACCAAATGGAGTACTTACTACGACTTAGGAAATCAGCAAAGCAATAGAATAAGTTAAAAAGTTTCGACATGTATTTTCAAGTGATAATAAAATATACGTACGTCATATAATGCTTTATACTAAAATGAGTGTAAATTCAGGGTTTAGGTGTGTTTAAATGCACTAAGCATCTCCTTGCGTCCGCAGAGCAGGCCTGAGAGCAATGGGGAGCCGGGGGACCTCAGATACTTCACTATTTCACGAGGATGTATGTGCAGAGAGCCCCTGAATTATACGCACTAAATGTTTCGCTAGTGTTTGCCCTGAAGAAACCCAGTAGCTACACAGGAAATCTCTTACTTTATAGAGGTCATTTGGGAGAAATGTTCGTTAATACTACACCTAAACCTAACCGGGTTTAACGAACTATAGATGTACAATCATTATTTTGCATGACGAACAGGACAGAAGAAATTACATACAAAAATCCGACGTAAAAACTAATATAGCTCCTCTATCCACAACAAATTCATATTGGGTGGAAGGACCTTATTACATTCCTTCCAATATATGCTTCATATTTTTTTGCAAATCGGATATATAAATCAACGAATAATTGCAACCACAATTATTATCAAAGGTCATTATAAATACATTGGAACATATTTTATCTCGCATCCATATGACATTAAAGAAAAATTCCCATCTTTGGCCGAGAACTGAACCAGAGGCCTCTCCATGCTGGTGTATCACATTAAAGAGTAAATTAAAATTATTAAGTGTGGACAAATAAGTAAAAAAAAAGTCATTTTTGTGTAAATTTCGTCATAAGACTTCCCTTAAGGATTTCTATGTCTCCGTATAAACATTTTTGTCTAGACTTCTGGTCTGCGATAACAATAAACTGAAATGCGTAATCTTAATTCTGTAAATATGATATACATTTATAAACAACATAAACGTGTAGTTAATCTCGAGGCAGAATGAACTACGATCCAATATCAGCCAGATTATTTGTGATTACCTAAAAGCGTATACAACATTTTTGAAAACACTTTGATCGAACTGTTAAATGTGAGGGGTATCGGCAAAGTTAGAATTGACCACGCTCCTCACTTGTTTTTATTGTGATCGGCAGTTGTCACGTGGGCAGTGGACCGGAAGAATGAGGGCTGGATACTGCTAAATGCAGAATAAATAAAACAAACCAAGGGATGATTCATTCCGATGGAGCCGTACTCTGGAATTAATTTCATCAGTCAACAAACTGAAAGTCAAATCAAGTGAGGGATACTTAGATTATTTAGTGGTATGTTCCCAAAAAAATGTCATTACATCCCGAACAGTAAGCAATTATTTACTGAATGCCCTGTTTCGGCTTTCATTTGGTGCTGTTTTTAGATTTTATCATTATAGTCATATTGCCATGAAATTCAAATTAAGTGACATTTCTAATTCAAGAGGCGAAAACTAATCCTTCGCTTATTGTATTCCGTACAGTCAACTTCACCTTGTGAAGTCCCACTCAGGTGGAAGGAGCTTTTTTATAATTTTATATTAGTGGTAAACCATAAGAGACAGACAAAAGCCTACTGCAAGTGAATCTAGATCCTTTTAAAACGCAAATTTTATTTGGTATTTGGAGTAGTTTATTCTTGCGGCATCAGCTATTTCCGAGATATCATTCAGCTGTTTCTAGCTATACCATGACAATAACATGAACTTTGACGACAGCATATAGTTATTACGTTGTATACATTTGACTAACGTTTGGTTTGCTAGTCTAACTAGTATCTGCAAAAATGTGCAACGAAACGACACTATTTCTACTTTGTCAGGGTGGTTTGTAGAAGCTATATAATAGCAATAAAGGGCAGATAGAATCGTTCGAAAGTAACACAAGATTTTTTGTATTTTCCGTGCTTATATACGTCGCAATTGAAATGTCCCTCTTACCTAGAATGTCATAAACTTGGTAATCTTTATGGACGATACCTTGCACATTTTAGTGTTCTGTGGCAGACACAAAATTTAATGGTGTCTGATAGCTGACCATTACTATTCTATTTCATGTTGCGCAAATAGAGTTGTGGGCGGAAATTGTATTTAGAACACCAGATTTACAGCGTGATTTCACAGACTGTTTAACTATACAACACCGCAAGGCATAGCAAGGCCATTAAATTTTGCGTCAGCCATAATTTGGGAACATTTTGCTTCTTCCAATTATTTCCCTTAAGTTTGCCTGAGTGGTAACTAGTTTTCTCTGTTAGGTATATCTGAAGCTTATTTTGAGAGTTGAAATCAAATAATACAGGTACTCCCAATGGGTGCTAACTCCGAGGGGTAAGGAAATGTGTTAAAATAACATTCTCTGCATTTCTGATGGTATGGGCACGAAATAGGATTTCCAAACACCTGCAGAACTATCATCCACAAGGGAAAAGAAGTCTGGGACTTCCAAGGATGAGAAGGAGAGAAATTCTTCGTCGAGACCGTAGCATGACATGAAGCCTAATACCTGGAAGGATGATGATGGTGATGATCATTATTATCATCATCATCATCATCATTATTATTATTATTATTATTATTATTATTATTATTATTATTATTATTATTATTATTATTATTATTATTATTATTATTATTATTATTATTATTATTATTATTATTATTATTATTATTATTATTATTATTATTATTATTATTATTATTATTATTATTATTATTGTTATTATTATTACTATTACTATCAAATAACCGCAGCGCAACAGCCCATGAAGGGCCAAGGCCTACCGCCCAGCCGCTGCTTACCCCACCTCTGCCTACTACAGGTGTCATTGGTGAGGTGCAGCATTGGAGGGTGGGACGTGGTCAGCGCCCCGATCCCTCCCGGCCAGTTATGCGGTCTTCACGACCTGGGGCCGCTACTTTTTCATCAAGTAGCTCCTCAATTGGTCCCCCCGGGACTAACGAGGCTGAGTGCATCCCGTGCCAGACCTCCCAGAGGGGATAAAATCCCCATGCTGGTACCGGGGATCGAACCCGGGTCCTCCGCGCCAGAGGAGCGCTACCAACTGCGCTACGGAGGCGGTCACTATTATTATTATTATTATTATTATTATTATTATTATTATTATTATTATTATTATTATTATTATTATTATTATTATTATTATTATTATTATTATTATTATTATTATTATTATTACTATTATTACTATTATTACTATTACTATTATTACTATTATTACTATTATTACTATTATTATTATTATTATTATTATTATTATTATTATTATTATTATTATTATTATTATTATTATTATTATTATTATTATTATTATTATTATTATTATTATTATTATTATTATTATTATTATTATTATTATTATTATTATTATTATTATTATTATTATTATTATTATTATTATTATTATTATTATTATTATTATTATTATTATATTACTATTATTGTTATCGTTATCATTATTATACTATATTATTATTATTATTATTATTATTATTATTATTATTATTATTATTATTATTATTATTATTATTATTATTATTATTCTTATTCTTATTCTTATTCTTATTCTTATTCTTATTCTTATTCTTATTATTATTATTATTATTATTATTATTATTATTATTATTATTATTATTATTATTATTATTATTAGTAGTATTATTATTATTATTATTATCATCATTATTTACTTGTTTATTAAGGTAATTATAAGGACAATACAAAATACAATTTGTTATTAAGGAATGCTTACACTTGGCAACCAAAAGTTCAGTGTCATCGATTAAACAATACTTTTGGCTTATACATGAGTATCTACTTTAGCTGTTTAGCAAACAATACACATTCATATAACCAATGTTGGTTACCAAATGAAAGAGATTCTTGTCTAAACAATGGGCTGATCTGGAATGTTGCCAATGGTGGCCACTAATCGTAGGTAACATTGCCCTATATGACCTTGCTCTGCAGTAGCCTAGCCCAGGTGCATTTGAACGGTAATGACGTTTACAGTTTAGTATAATAGTGAACATGTGGACCGTCAGCTTAAATTTATATAGATGCTTCCTACAATCCCTGTTCTCAACAAATCCTTAATTAGAAAATCTAAACATCATACGTCCGTAATGGACAAATGCAAAACAAACAGCCAGTGCTTATAAACGAGGAAAGGCTATCAAGTTAATCTGTAAAACAATCCAAGAATATCTCTGTCTGGCACTATAACGTGTCTTTTATGACCGAATATTTTTACTTTCGCTACCACGTACTTACTAAGTAAAGGTAGTATTGCATTTCATTCAAAAATTAGATATCGAGATTTACACGAAAATACAGGTTTTGAGACTCCCTTAATCCATGAAAGGTTTTTTAGAAAAAGATCCGTGTGTCTGTGTCTGTGTCTGTGTCTGTGTGTGTGTGTTTTTTTTTAATTGCATGCCCCATTCCATATGAATACTACATGCTTGAATTTATTTATTTACATACAAATTACATTTTATATATACATGTACATATTGTTGGTGATGTTCTATTTGAACATTTACAGTGTGTCTGTGTCTGTGTCTGTGTCTGTGTGTGTGTGTGTGTGTGTGTGTGTGTGTGTGTGTGTGTGTGTGTGTGTGTGTGTGTGTGTGTGTGTGTGTGTGTGTGTGTGTGTGTGTGTGTGTGTGTGTGTGTGTGTGTGTGTGTGTGTGTGTGTGTGTGTGTGTGTGTGTGTGTGTGTGTGTGTGTGTGTGTGTGTGTGTGTGTGTGTGTGTGTGTGTGTGTGTGTGTGTGTGTGTGTGTGTGTGTGTGTGTGTGTGTGTGTGTGTGTGTGTGTGTGTGTGTGTGTGTGTGTGTGTGTGTGTGTGTGTGTGTGTGTGTGTGTGTGTGTGTGTGTGTGTGTGTGTGTGTGTGTGTGTGTGTGTGTGTGTGTGTGTGTGTGTGTGTGTGTGTGTGTGTGTGTGTGTGTGTGTGTGTGTGTGTGTGTGTGTGTGTGTGTGTGTGTGTGTGTGTGTGTGTGTGTGTGTGTGTGTGTGTGTGTGTGTGTGTGTGTGTGTGTGTGTGTGTGTGTGTGTGTGTGTGTGTGTGTGTGTGTGTGTGTGTGTGTGTGTGTGTGTGTGTGTGTGTGTGTGTGTGTGTGTGTGTGTGTGTGTGTGTGTGTGTGTGTGTGTGTGTGTGTGTGTGTGTGTGTGTGTGTGTGTGTGTGTGTGTGTGTGTGTGTGTGTGTGTGTGTGTGTGTGTGTGTGTGTGTGTGTGTGTGTGTGTGTGTGTGTGTGTGTGTGTGTGTGTGTGTGTGTGTGTGTGTGTGTGTGTGTGTGTGTGTGTGTGTGTGTGTGTGTGTGTGTGTGTGTGTGTGTGTGTGTGTGTGTGTGTGTGTGTGTGTGTGTGTGTGTGTGTGTGTGTGTGTGTGTGTGTGTGTGTGTGTGTGTGTGTGTGTGTGTGTGTGTGTGTGTGTGTGTGTGTGTGTGTGTGTGTGTGTGTGTGTGTGTGTGTGTGTGTGTGTGTGTGTGTGTGTGTGTGTGTGTGTGTGTGTGTGTGTGTGTGTGTGTGTGTGTGTGTGTGTGTGTGTGTGTGTGTGTGTGTGTGTGTGTGTGTGTGTGTGTGTGTGTGTGTGTGTGTGTGTGTGTGTGTGTGTGTGTGTGTGTGTGTGTGTGTGTGTGTGTGTGTGTGTGTGTGTGTGTGTGTGTGTGTGTGTGTGTGTGTGTGTGTGTGTGTGTGTGTGTGTGTGTGTGTGTGTGTGTGTGTGTGTGTGTGTGTGTGTGTGTGTGTGTGTGTGTGTGTGTGTGTGTGTGTGTGTGTGTGTGTGTGTGTGTGTGTGTGTGTGTGTGTGTGTGTGTGTGTGTGTGTGTGTGTGTGTGTGTGTGTGTGTGTGTGTGTGTGTGTGTGTGTGTGTGTGTGTGTGTGTGTGTGTGTGTGTGTGTGTGTGTGTGTGTGTGTGTGTGTGTGTGTGTGTGTGTGTGTGTTTGTGTGTGTGTGTTTGTGTGTGCGTGCGTGCGTGCGTGCGTGCGTGCGTATGTGTGTGTGTGTGTGTTTGAACAGCATAAGTCTAAAATGAAGAATCAGATAAATGCGCAAATTGATATATGAGATCAGGGTCTTCCAAGGATACAAGAAGATTTTCAAGAAAATATTTTCAGCTGCAACAATCCCTTTACATGCTTTAAGCGTGTATGCAGTTTTATATGAACTCTTACTTAATAATGCGAGAAGTGTCATCCTTCCTGAGATATATAAGCATTGGTTACCCTCCAAGGCGTAAGCTCTAGTATCGGAGTAGGCGATGTACCTTTTCAGCAATTTCCTGGCCACAGATTCTAGTGATATAACTAAATCTGAAATTGCTGGCTCAGTGCTTAATAGAAACATTCGCGCACACGAATAGCTTTAATAAAGGGGGGAAAAAAATAAATAAAATAAATATATATGCATTGGTGCGAATCTTGAACGGTCACCAAATAACTCTGTCACGAAATTAGCACAAGTAGGATTTAGTTGTGGTACACACTGAAAGAAAGAGCATATCAACAAATCCACATACGTTGGAGGAACTGAAATAAAACATTACGAATAAAATCAGAAACACTACAGTGCGTCGCGTCAGTCAGAACATGGTTACCAGATACAATGCCTAATAACTCAAGAAGAATCACAGTTCCAGCATAATTATAAGGTAAGAGTTCACAAAACATTGCATAGACGCTTAAAGTAGCGCGGCCGCGCGCGATACACGTTCGGTTGAGGCAGCTGCTTTAGCCCAGAGCACAAATGTAGTACGCACGGTCTTAGTTTATATGGGATACCCTAGGCTTGAACTATTGTGTGTAATCCGTGATAGTAGTAGTCAATAACAGTATTAGAATATTTTCCACTTTACTCACAGGATCTTTATTTTTCAGGGAATACACTCACTCCTGTATACCTGTATATTACTAACAATACTAACAATAGTAAAACGCTAATAAACATAATAATTAGGATACTATTGATGATAATAATAGGTAATAATATATAATAAAAATAACACGTAATATAATAACTACAAACAAAAATAACAATAACTAATACGTAGTAGTAATAGTAATTATTATAATAACAGTAAAAGAAACGAACAAGTGCCAATGAAACATTACATGCCCTCATGTTTGCATGGATTTGTTTATCCCTTGGAAAATAAAGTCCCTCTCAGTAACGTGGAAAACATTCTAAGACCTTATTGGTTGTTTATGCTGTTATTCTATATTACTGGGGACTACACACGCTAGTTCAATCCTGGGAACTGCCTCTCATCGCTCGTCTTCGCTGATAACAAGAACGAAGTTCGCTCACGCCACTATAATTGCGCCGTTGCGTTCTGCAACTCTTTTAACGCACGAAAGTATATGTTGGAGCACCTGGTATATTCCCGTCCTCTCTTTCATAGCCATTTCCAAAATATATGCATGCTTATTCCAACCAGTTTTTATTTCATGATCTCAGTCTACATTCAGATTCTGTTTCCTACCTGTTTATCACACAGTTGTCTTTGGACTTTTTCACCACACTGTATAAATAAATGTCAGTTGAGAGTGTGCAGGATTGTCAGGTATACGAAGTTAACAGAAATTGGAACACTTACCGCAGGGCCTCCCTGTAGTGATTAGTTGCTAGGTCCAGCTGCCCAGTATCCCTCAGGTAGTTAGCTAAGTTATAATGCAGCTTGGCGTTGTGGGGCAAAGCTTTGAGACCAGCCCTGTTAAAAGCAAAATCAACAATCTCATTAAACTTTTTAATCGCCATGACAAGGTAACCTAAGGGCCCTCAGGAACACAAACACAATTATTACTGGTCTACACTACACAGGCTAAATATTTAGTACCGATGCGTATTGGATTGGAAATCTTACGTTATAGTAACACGTACTAAAATTAGACGTTTTAATAGTAATGTGAAGTCCGTCTAATTATACAACTCTGAAACGTGGCAAACAAGTATTTATTTACAGAAAATTAGAAAAATTTAATAATAATGTTCAAAAGAAGAGTTATTGGAACAATATGGCCAGAAGCAAGTTAAATGTAGAATTATGGAATACAACAAATCAAACTGAAATTACAGTACAAAAAAGGTGAAACTGGATATGAAGAATACTAACAAAAGAAATAAATCAATGGAAAGAATGGATTGGAATTCCCATGATATTAAAGGAAGACAAAGATCAGGAAACCCATTGAAGAGAGCAATTATCGAAGAAATCGCTAAAGAAAGGAAAACATGGAATGAAGTAAACACGTTGACAAGAAATACGGTTACATGGAAATTTTTTGTCTATGCCGTGTTGTGCTCATGAGGAGATGAAGCTAGAAGAGATTCATGACAGTAATGATGATGACGATGATGATGATGATGAAGATGTCTTGTATTTCTGAATTTAAGGGGTCGTTCACGGTGAAATTGAGACAGAGATATAACGTAACCATAGAAGACAGTTTCTTATACTAATTATGGACTCTAATTATGGACATATACAATAAAGACAGTCATATGTTTTGTCTAATTTGTAATGGGAAATGAAAAAAATAATTTCTTGTTCACCTATTTTTGCAATTTTAGAACCTATTTTGACTTGTGATAAAACTTATTTTAGGTACCTAATTTAAGATTTTTAGGAACTAAAAGTACGGGGAAATTTATTGATTAGTTATAGCCTGTAAGATACAAATGTATTATTTTCTCACCTGATGAGAGCCTGTCGAGAAGCCCAATCTCTATTCCTCACCACAGTACGTCCACAGAAGACCAGTAGCAGCACTAGACCAGCACAAAATAGCAGGGACCTCTGGCGTATGAAGGTACCCCATAGCACCTGCGCCCCATACACCACCAATAGAACCATGCCCAAACTGCGAACACATTCCAACATACTCATAGTGTAACTTTATGTTATGTAAATACAACTTTATTCACTATTAGAATCAACATATCTTAGCGCAATATTGGGCCAATTAAAAAATTGTTAATTAATTGTTATTTCACACATTGCATGTGAAAGGTAGAATGAGAAAAACAAAATGTCATAGCCGGTATCTAAACCACGCATTATCGGCTTACCGCCACTCCCCTAAACAAATGAATTACCGTGACAACTTGCCGACGATATTCAGTTCCCAAACAGACTAACATTTTTCCCAGTGAACCTCGTGGCATTGTAAAATTAACTTGAAGATAATATTTAGCGATGCCAACTTACCATTTCGAGTTACTTTAAGTCCCACGTGGTTCTAATCCAGCTAGGTCACTGAGGGTTTCAGTCTAATTTGGTTTTTCTATGGCCCTTAGTGGGAAAATGGGATACCATTTTTCAATATGAGATTGAACATTTTTAGTAACAGCTATTTTTACTTTCTCTAGTATGTGCACTTAACCTTCAGTAAGTAGAATAACTATTGCATTTGATACCAAGGTTTCACCAGAAATTCCTATTTTAGAACATTCTGAATACAGCAATGGGTTTCTTAGGATTTGTTGTTTGACCTCATCACATATTTACAGTTGGTAAGTATAGATGATTTAAGAACAATGTGTGTATGCGCTTGTGTGTGTGTGTGTGTGTGTGTGTGTGTGTGTGTGTGTGTGTGTGTGTGTGTGTGTGTGTGTGTGTGTGTGTGTGAACAGCGTAACTCAAGAATCGAAGTCACTTAAATCGCAGATTTGGTCCAAACTACATAGCTAATCTTACTAAACAACAAATGTAGGCCTCGTTAAGCCAATTTCTTAAAATTGTTTTTGTGGAGTTAACCATTTCAGAAATATTCCTTGTTAGAGGTTTAAATTTTCAAATAACCTGTAGTTTTCACAAATATGAACTGTTGCGTGAGTTCTATCAATGACAGCTAATGCTGCATGCATTTCATAATGTTAGTTTTAAATCTTACAAGTAATTTCATAGCTATTAAAAGTTCACAATCACAAATTTTTAGGATAATCTGTGTGAGGTTAGGAATATATATGGAGTTATTAATCTGCAAGGAGCAATTATTTTATACCTTTAGATCGTTTTAAGAACATGGGGTATTAACATTTTTTCCTACTTACCTTTTTGTGATTATTTTGGTGTGTATACTTCAAACAATACCTTAGTTTAGCAACCTGACTAGCTTCAAAGCATCTCCCAGTTCTGAAGTCAGGGCGATACCGGCTTGGCTCCCGCCAACGCATACGGCGTAAAGCCCGGTTCAGAGAAGTTTGGTTTGTCAAAAGTTTAAAAAAAGACAAACACGTAGACGAGAAAGCGAGTTACTATTGCATTGTCATCCAGTTCTTTGAGATTTTTAAAGTTGTATGACTCAAGCTCATCGGTTTAGTTTAAAATCGTATGCGAAATTTTACCCAACAAGCCCAAAGAAAGCGAGTTAAAGCAACATGGTAATGAAATGCCCGAGTGTATGCAATGCATTTACGGTGTATTTTCATTTTTATAGGTGTGCTGCGGCACAGGCACGTGCATTTGTCTATTCCAGTACCATTCTTAGGCTACTTTCCTCCCTCACCACCGTATGTTGTGGGTGGTTGGACTTTACGGCGACACACTGCTAAGAGAATAGATGCTCCTTGCATGCTAGTCGAACCGAAGAACAAAACAGGAGAATGCTTAAACTTAGTTCCACTTGGCTAAATGGAGGAAAATGCAGGTTGGGGCACCATATACTGGGTGTTAATGAACGGCACCCAAATATTTTCAGAGGATATGGAGGCGTCTTAAACATGTAATTTGAGATGGGGACTTATGGCTTGTTTGTTCAAATTTCGAAGTTACAACTATAATTTCTGAAGTGCAACACTGACTAGTATCAACTATTCGAGAGCATAACACACGAAAACGAAGGAACGTTTTAGGGCGTATCACTGCTTTTTTTTTCTTTCTTTTCTTCTTTTGTTTTAAGTAGAGCATATTAATAATGTTTTGGTCTAGATTTTAAATTTTGTTTCAATTTATGCATTTTTATTACAACCTAGCAATACAATTGTCAATTCTTGCTAACAAAAAGTTAAATCCTGCGTAATACATCTATATGCTCTACTTCAAAATGCAAATGGTTTAAAGGATAAAGAAATTAAAAATGAATCTAAGATTGTCATAATGATGACCTGAATTCTTATGGCAAAGTTGACAGCGGCGAAGGAACGATTGTCGTACTGTAGAAAGAGCCGAATGAAGGAAATAATAGTACTCTTAATTCTCTTCTCTTCTTTGTATGGAATAAAAAAAAATTACTGGAACTGCATTACAAGAAACGAACATGTGACCATCAGAACAACAGCTTTCGGCATTAGGAATCAAGCCCCAAGAGCAGTTAAACAATCGCGTCTAGCTACATAACACAATAAGACAGCTAATCCTTGTTCAGTGTCGCACTGTCAAGTGATTTGAGATATTTTTGTGGCATTAAATCTTCAGAACGGTGATGGCGAACTGCTTAAAATCAACATTTCTATTGTCGGTCTGGGTGGCTCAGTTGGTTACGGATCCCAAGGTCGCGGGTTCAAACCCGGCCCAGGCCGATGGTTTTTAAGTGTCCTTAAAAACGACAGCTCCATGTCAGTAGATTTACTGGCATGTAAAAGAACTCCTGCGGGACAAAATTCCGGCACACCGGCGACGGTGATGTGATCCTGGCAATTGACAGCGTCGTTAAACAACAAAATATTTTTTTTTTCAACATTTCTATGCTTAGGCTGCAGACTTAAAGCCATTCTAAGACAATGTTTCACCTGGCTTTGCTTTAACACCGACTTATCAGCATCTGATACAATACGTTTAACACCATATAACTACGTGATGTTTAGCCACGAGCCAATGCTTTGCCTATTTCAGATTACTTATATCAGTCATACATACAATCTCTCAACCTGTATACAGGGTGTCCCAAAAACACCGACAACGCTTAGTATGTTGTGCGGGATGGTAAACTGATCGGTTTTGAAATAGGAACACCTGTCCGAAAATGCACTTTGTAGCCCTTCAAAGTGTGAGATGGGTGTACGTTCACATTTCGTCAATGAACCCAATATTGAGCTGTCTACAAAAGGGCTTAAACTGTGTACCCTTACCTCAGTTCAGAGCCTATATTGGCGGTGGTGAGTCTCATGCACATGACCTAATACGTGAGACTTGAAGATTCTCAATCGCTTTGTGGACTTGAGCCGTAAGGTCCTCCGCTGATATTACAGGAGTATCATATACCACACTTTTCATACAACTACACAGAAAATAGTTGAGAGATGCCAGATCTAACAGCCGTGCTGGCCATGTAACTGGTCCACCTCTACCAATCTATCGATTTCTATATGCCACCTTGAGCTGACTCCGCACATTTACATCAAATGCTGGAGCTCATGTCGGCTATTTCAGCATCTGTGTACTGGTTCGCATCGCACTGCAGTAGAATGCGCACCAAGGACTCTGGAGGAATTCATAACGCACGCGCAGGAATTTCATTATGCTCAGGTCGCTCATCCCAGTATACAGATGGCTAAAGAGTTGAATACCTTCCGTATTAAGATATCAAAACGAATATAAACAAATTGTCACAACCGTTTGTTCTCAAAATTCGAAGCTCTCCAGCGTCCAAAGCATTCGTTTCCGGACAAGGGTTCCTGCTGGAAAGTCGATCCATTTGCCATCCCACACAACATAAAGCGTTGTCGGTGTTATTTTGGGACATCCAGTCCATAATTATCAGATTAGGCCAAAATATATGATTAATAATACAAATAATTTGATCTTTATTTCTTCGAATTCGATACTCCTATTTCCAAAATAACTGTATTGCTGTAAAAATACATTTTATGTCAATGCCTTCAAAATCAATAACATTAAATTGTTTAGAGCAATACGGAATTACTAGTAAAATTGGTCACTGGAGTAACTAGAAACTCAAGTACAATAATGTTAAATTGAGTCCAAAACAATATATTGCATGTCCTGAACTCCAAGAAATGCATCCACATTGTCTCACCTTGGAATGTAGAGAACTCTCTCGGCCACCACGAAACCCACAGTCACCAGCAAGTTGGCAGCAGGTAGGAAGGGCAGCACCAGAAACATGCCTCCAAGTAATAATGGCGGATGACGTTGTTGCTGAAACAAAGAAACAACACAAATATATTCTAGAGAATATCAAACACGATATAATTGCTGCTATGGAAAATGGAGTGGAGATTGTTCTTGTAAGCATGTCAGAATAAAACATGATAAAACAGCTGATATATCATCCTGGAGGAGAAAGGTTTGGTAATGATGTGAAAAGAAATTCCTATAACTTTAATCATGAAAATTAGTTTACTGTATAAAACATCTTTATAAAAAATCTGATGTGTTACACTCACATGACTTTCTCTACTCTTGTACTAACCAATCTTTCAAACTCTAATTCCTATATGTACTTCGTGTAAGTTGAGATAAACATTTGTACAAAGTATCTTATTGCTCATTTCCTTGTAGGTGCAAGGAGAATATTAGAATACAGTAGGCTTTTAGCAACAGTCAAATCTTTTAAAACTATGAGATCCCATTCTCTTTGCACGCTTAACATATAAAAAATGAATAGCGATGTTCCATTTCACGAAATTTTTAAGTTTTTCAAAACTGACAGAAATAACAAGGAACATCTCAGAAATGGTTCACTCTACAAAAAATGTATTTCGGCATAAATGGTGTGTTTTAGCGAGATCTATATTTTTTGTTGAGTAAGATTTTGTCTATCTGTTACGTTTTACGAGTTATCCAAAAGTTATCCAGAATAAACAGGTCTACATAAGCTATAGCCAGAAAATTCAAAATATACATTTCATTTGTCATACAAATATCTGACATATGACATATGACATTTTAATCAAAACCGTTAGAACCATTTTCAAGAAAATCAAAATTTTCTGAAAATTTTCCATGTAAAGGGAAGTTTAGGATGGGGCTATTTTCTTCGAAATCTTCGTGTCGCATACTTGAAAGACATTAAACTTAAATACCAACTTTGGTTTTTAACCGACTTTTCGTTTTTGAGTTATGCTGTCCACAGACACAGACTGACAGACACACAGGCACAGACACAGACACACACAGACACACACACACACACGGACCTTTTTCTAAAAATGCTGTTTTTGGATAAAAGGGGCCTCAAAACTTATATTTTCGGTAAAATCTCGACATCGATTTTTGGGTGGAATACAATATTTCCTTCTACTTAACGCAGAGAAAGTAAAAATTAGTTAGCACATATGTTTTATGTAAGATACACTTTCCTGTGTAGTTAGCCGTTTCCGAGATAGTGTTATTGTTCTGAATTTTCGAATAGTTAATTGCTCTACTTATTGTCAGTATATACATAGATAAATATAAATGTAACACATTTTATTAATAATTCATGAATAGTAATAAAACATAATGTAAAAATAATGAGCAATACAAGTGTGTGAAGTGCATAACAGAATCTCGGAAATAATAAACTTCATACATTCCTATGGCAGTATACTACTGCAGAAGTGACATGCAAACTGTAGAGGGGAGAGAAAGTCGAGTGAATGTAGGAGACAATGGTACAGGTAGGCGTTACAGAGGGGCCCCGAAACTGGAGCAGAGCACCACACTGTGGCCCTATGTGCTTTGAACGTGACCCCTCGGAGGGAGGGATAAGGGAGGGATCCTTAGGGGTCCAGAACCAGAAGACGTGCGAAAACATGGACTGGTTCCCTAACGTTTCCAGATCAGGGGTAGTCTACTATGCTCAAGCACACCCACAAGCCCTGAATCCCCAAAAGTGCCCTTTAGTGACCTGAAGGCGGATCCGTGAATAGTGCGACCAAAGCCAGGGAGAAACTTACAAAGGCGCACTCCACCGCCCAACCGTAACACGTCGTGTATCGTCGCCTGGTCCTTCCACCCAGAAACAGTTCTAGCAGTAAATTATGGATATGGTAAATGTTGGATGAGAATGTCGGGACGGAAAAGGAACAACCCCAGCATTCACATACCTATATCAGGATACCGCCAAAAGCCAGAGAGAATATACGTTCGCTGGAAATCGAACCCGGCTACTCAGGAATTCGAGCCGCACATGTTACAGCGGAAATATCTAGTTCGGTCAAGTGAATGTAACACAACAGGTTCCTTTTGGATCCTAATACTTATTTTAGAATCGCTTTAATCTAAGGTTATATTAATGTTCAATATTTGCATAATTGAACCATGAAAGCTATTTCTAATAAGTACAATTGCTATGTAGATTTATAATAACATGGCATATATTTTTTATGTTCGCTGCGGGTGTTTTACTTCGGCCCTCTCTGATACAGGCATTTGTTTAAAAACCAGCAAAAATAAAACTGGATTTGCGAGATGAGATTCTGGTGGTGAATAACATGCTGGACAAAAAATTGACACCCTAACAAATCGTGAAATCCATCTGATGCGCTGGTTCTCTTTCGTGTTCAAACAAAATAGGATAAAATGGCATACATACGTTACGATTCTATACGAAAACAGAAAACCCTGCTAACAGAAGACTTACAAAAAAATGCTTAACTTTTTCTACACCTTTAAAGGTAAACAGAAGGGCTGTAATAATAAGTTTTTTTCCGGGGAAGGCAGCGTCTTGGTTATGTTGTTGTTGCCAACGTACTTCATAAGACACGCCTAGATGAGCAACTTTAACTATTTTTGTTTGTGCTTACTGATGCTTAACAGATGCTTAACAACGTTTCTGCTAACTTATTTTACGATGCTTAATTCAAACAGCACATTTTACGCAAAACTGTAAATTTAAAAGTGCATATTTCACGGTTATCCGTGATTTATCAATGATTCGTTGTTTTCTCGGCTAAATTCGTAAGAAAAAAAAAACACTAGGTTATAGACCGGTGTTGTGAAATCATACTGCGAGTAGAAAAATTACTTGCTGCGATTAGTAGAGTGAATTCATCAGACGCTTATCACCTGACATAACACAATGATGTCATGAACAAGCATGGTGCTTCCCCAGTCAGATATCGCAATGATGTCATAAACAAGGATGCTGATTCCCTGAGATCCGAGCTGCATCTTCTTGCGCTACGGTTTTTAGTTCAGTTCGATATTGCAGTAACGGAATGCCGCCCACAAAAACCTCTCAGTCAGCTATCCTATGAAAATATGTGAACGAGTTTAGAAAACATGCTTTCAGTGAAGATGGTAGTTTAGTGTCTTATTTTGTTTGGTGTATGAAAAGAGTGTTTCTGCGAAGAAAATATTTGACATTGTGCAGCACATTAATGCATCGCGGCATAAAGAGAGGTTTAAAAATAAACCTAAGTTAAGCCAGCAACTGATTAAAGGCAATGTTGGTGAACAATCGAGTTCTAGTGATACATTTTCCAAAGCCCTACGTTTAGCATTAGTGGGTTCAGATATTCCATGGTATACATTGAATAATGTGCAGCTTCGTATATTTTTAGAAAAACACACAAATAAAAGGATGCCGGATGAATCTACATTGCGCAAAAACTATATACCACAGTGTTTTCAAGAAGTGATTGGTAATATTCGGAATACACTGAAGCATGAAAACATATGGATTTCTATTGATGAAACCACAGATGCGTCGGGACAGTGCTGTAGTTGGTGCTATGAAAGCAGGTACCAAATCATTTCTTCTGAATATACAAATACTCGAACAAGTAAATCATTCAACTGTTGCCAGATTTTTCAATGACTCGTTATCTTTCTAGAGCCCAGAAGGGATACGATATGACAATGTATTGTTATTTGTCAGTGATGTTGTCCCATATATTGTTAAAGTGGGACCTGGATTAAAAGTCCTTTACCCTAAATTAGTTCACCTGACGTGCCTTGCTCATGGTTTACATGGTATCACTGAAACTGTTAGAGGCCAGTATAAAGACGTGGATCTTTTTGTTTCGAGCGTGAAGAAAGTGTTCGTAAAGTCACCGATTAGAATTCAAAAATTCCGTGAACTACTTCCAAATTTATCTGTGCCTCCTCAGCCAGTTTTGACTCGGTGGGGAACGTGGTTAGAGGCTATGTCATACTATGCAGGACATTTCAGTGAAGTGAAAACTGTTTTAAATTCCCTAACTGCAGATGATGCGGTCAGTATTGCCACAGCACAAGGATGTTTTGTTACAAATGGCATACAAGAAAAGATACATACATCCATAATCATTTCTCCAACATACCTGACATTTTAAAGGAGTTGCTAGCCTGAAATTAGCCCTTGGAACATTCAATTTCCCTGATTCACGAAGTTTCAGTAGCATTGTCGTCAGAAACACACGGGGTTGCAAAAATTCCGGTTACAAAACACTGTGTAAAATTTCTAAAAAGCTTTCTAGCAAAGAAACACACATTGAAGAGCAAATTACCGAAGAAGAACTGTGGTGCTTTTCTCCTGCACCTGTGACATCATGCGATGTGGGAAGAACATTTTCACTGTAAAAATCATTTTTCACTGATAGACGCAGGAGTTTTACACAGGAAAATCTTAGGATGACCTTCCTTGTGTACTGTAACAGCCTTCAATAAGGTAAGCGTTCTGCGAAACTGTTTATTATCATATTTGCATGCATTCGTTTTTGCTTTTCTTGGTGCTTAATTTCGTCATTTTCGTGCTCGTTTGCTTACTTATTTTACTATTTTATTTTGCTTAGAAATCCGAGCTTTATTCATAAGCCTTTCTCTATCCATTCAACACTATAATCTTAAGAAAGCAATTTCTTCTGCCTGCTTCAGATTACTGCAGATAAAAAGATGCAGAAATAGTCTTACTACACGAGGGTGTGCAAAGGGATTATGGGAATACAGTAGGCTTATGCAGTAATCAAATCCTTAAATAGCCGGTCGCTCTGTGGTGGCTTTGGAACATGTTCTCTTAGCACTACCAGGAAAAAACCAATAATGATTTTTTCCATTTGAGAGAAATATTAAATATTGGAATAGTGAAGTCAATGATAAGGAATATCTCGGAAATGGTAAGCAAAGAAAAGAAAGGGAAATTGTGTGCCTTAACGAGTTCAACATTTCTTTGTGCAGTAACATTTGGCGTATATTTGCGGTTTCTAGTTATGCACAAGCACAAGTAATTCAGAATGAAGTAGATAGACTTCAAAAGATATTCCCAGAAAATTGAAGACAGTATACACATTTCATTTGTCATAACTATATATTAAATATATGTTATTTTAATCAAAATCCTTAGAGCCACTTTTTAGAAATCAAGGTTTACCAAAGTTTTCAATCGAAAAGGTAGTTTGGGGAAAATTTTTCTGTTACATCCCAGGAAATAGTAATGTATTCTTCTTCTTCTTCTTCTTCTTCTTCTTCTTCTTCTTATTATTATTATTATTATTATTATTATTATTATTATTATTATTATTATTATTATTATTATTATTATTGTTGTTGTTGTTGTTGTTGTTCTTGTTGTTGTTGTTGCCGTCGTCGGCGGCAGCGGCAGCAGCAGTAGCAGTAGCAGTAGTGGTAGTAATAACTACTATTATTGCTGTTATTTATGCAGGAAGCCTCAAATCTTTTGTTTTACATGACACATTGATATCAGTTTCTCGGGTGGAATCCAGTTGTTTCTTCAGTTACTTAAGATTAGTAGAGAAAGTAGAAATGTCTGAATGCGTTAACATTGTGACTCAACAACGAAATTTGGGATGCATACCAAACTTCAGTTTAAGGGTGCAATAGAAATGTCTTTAAGAAAATATATCTTTTCCAAAATACTATTTACATGGAGACTTTTATGGCTTTTATTTCCTTAAAATTTCTCTAATGAATAGGATTAACATATCTTGTATTGAAGGTATTCGCAACTGATTTGCAGTAAGCCAGTTTCAACCCAGCATTCTCTACAGGTCGCTACAGTGTACACGCATATCGGCTGGAATTAAAACAAAAAGAAAAAAGAAAGAGAAAGAGAGTACGCGATGTAGAAGTTCACATCTTGTTTTCCAGGCTACTTCCTAGGAAAAGTCATTAAATCGCTGTACCCGCGATCGCATATGATTTGCCTTTCTTTTCTTTTTGAGTCAGTTCCCAACGAATTCCAAGTAATGTCGCAAGTAGTCGTGTTGTTTACTGTTTGCATCTCTATTATTCAGCATATGTTGGATGTCGATTTTTCTTTTTCTTCGGTGTGAGTGTATCTTTATGTGTATTTGTGCCTGTGTGAGTGTGTTTTGGTATCGGGCGAAGTTATCCGGTTCCGGCAGTCCTATTCTGCCAGTGTCAGTGCACACATCTCTCAATTTGATGACTTGCTCGTATACGACTTAGTAAGCTGATTACTTGATTAGTCAAAAGACTGGGTTTTTTATTCTTGTTTATTTATTATTTTTAGTCATCTGTGTTCATCCGTTGCTGTTATCTGTTTATATATTTGGTCATTAATATGGTTACATTACGTGAAGCCATAGGCCTGATTTTGTGTTCCGACCTGGCACTTAATTTTTATATTTTGTGTGAAGTCCATCAGTCGGAGAGATTGAGCCATTTAATTGTTTTAATTTTGGTTTTTCCTGTTTAATTTAATATAAATTGTTAGCTTTTTCATAGTTTACCTACAATTAAATGTGTACATGGTTTGTCCAAATGGTTAGGAAAGTTTATTGTTTTTAGTCTAAATTGTTAATGTGATTATAATTTATTTAATGTTCTGTAATTCGTCAAGAACTTACTTTCGGACACCGCTGAAATTATTTGGTAGTGGCCGAGTTTGGTTTCGTGGCCAGACAAGTGTGTGATGAAGAGCTGTAGTGATTGAGTTTATTGGGCAAGATTTGCTATGCATTGAAGTCAAGATGACTTATGTTATTTTTCCCTAGGACAATGTCATTTGTGTGAATTAGTGTAATAACATAATGGTTCCTGAAAATGTATGAGTAATATGATTACTTAGTGTATAATCATGCCATGATGTAATATATTACCCTATGGCAAATACTTGTTAAATAAGTCCACTAATCCTTGCCAGCCAAAATGAAATGTAACTCACACAATTGTGTACCTACTGTCTCAACTAACAAAGGTACACAATGAGAAACTAGCGCGTACTGTACTGAACAATACGACATTACCCTACCATCCATTAGTCTTCACATCAGACACACCTAGTGACAGTAACTATTCCTGTGCAGGAGTGTGACTTGTTCACAGCTAACACACCACAAATAGGTTTCTAACATGACAGATTTAATTTTGATACACTCACGCACTCACAAGCCTTTCTCTGCAGCCACTCTTCACTAAACAACCATTCCACAAATATTCTTCTATTTACTTCATATTAATCAAGATAGGCATTTTTAAAAATAATTTATTACACATTTTCTCGTATGCAAACGGGATTAGCGGAATACGTTGCCTTAAACGATAGTCAAATCTTTTAGGAGATGGCTGCTATGTGATAGTTTTGAAATTCTGTTGTGTTTGCATGATAACAAGGAAAAAAAAAAGCGAATAGTAAATTTCTTCTTGAGCAAAGTAAACGTATTTGAAAATTCAAACTCATAGCAAGGAACATCTGGGAAGTTAACCCCACGGAAGAATTTACTTGGTACAAATTGTTCTTTAATGAGATATACCCTTTTGCACAGTACGACTTTGTTTGTCTGTTACGTTTTACCAATTATACAACATCCATTCAGAATGAAGGGGACTTTATCGATTACACCGAGAAAATTTAAGACGTACGTTTTATGTCAGGAAAATAATTTAAGCATATCCATGTCAGTTAATTAAAAGAGCCATTTTTGGAAAAATACAAAATTGAAAACAAAACGTTCTATGAAAACCGTAGTTTGCGGTTGATAGAAGTTGTTGAGAATTCTTAGAAGCTACTGAAGATAACCAACAAATCCAAGACATACATACACAGAAACATCTCTAATTTTTATGCAGGGAAGATTCAGAATCCTCAAATTTCTCCTGAAGCCAAAAAGTCCAATTTTGGAGTAGAATACAATGATGTCTCTACTTAGTGTACGCAGGAGAGAGTTATACAGGCTGTTAGGGGTGTAGCTGCTATTTTTTTACCGGTAATGTACAATATTACATATATATGTGCTTCATTTTTGGACTTATAATTTTACTTATTAAGATTAGTTTGTTTTAAGGTTAGTACCTTCAAGTGGGTGTGCCACAGAAAACATGACGCAGAGTGACGGGACTCAATGTTACCTCTATTAGAATCGAGTTAGAATAATTTCTGCAAGGCCAATAACCTCATATTATCCAGGCCAATGTGGTGGGAATTAGAACGGATAGTCTATCTCACGGGCATTGTTCACTTCGCGGTGCAGTTACGACCATGCAAAAACTATCAGGCAGTAAATTATGTGTTTGGTTTGTTGGGAAACAGTCACACGAAGACAAAAAGCAAATAACACTTAAAAGTGTATATATCTAATTTATATCTGCACTTATACGCCTAACATTCTGCATACAATATCAGTTATTTTCGCCGTTTTCCAAACATTCTATGTTGCAACTTTAGTCTAATCCCAAGCTTAAGTGCCTCATCAAACAAGCATATTTGAAAAGTTCACGATCCTCCCCTCCCCGTTTCTCTACGTCACAAGAGGTTCCTACCAGAAATGGACATTTGAATGCTGTAATCGCACCTATTGCTTAATTTGAAATCATTTCCTTGGAAGAGATATATTGTAATTAATGTAAAGTGCATATAAGAAGAATTTTATATCAATAAATACCATAAGACATTGGATTTGTCATTCAGGTATCACATTAAACTTTTTTCATTTATTACTTTCTGTTGATTAGCATCTGCTTGAGGACATAATATCTCATAAAACTTTCTGCGAAAGAGATGTGTCGAGATGTATTCGTTTGAAGAGGGTAGAATAGAGAGATTCCAACAAAAGGACTTCGGGCTATAGGATTTCAAATTAATCGAAATCGTCACGTGATCAGAATAGCTTCCTGGTCTGTGACGTTATCAGCAGCTCCATCAGACAAAAACCCTGAAAGGAAAGTGACTTCAAAGTAAAATCTCCATCGCGCATTGTCCCTTTCATTACTGCACCTTCTCCCTCTATACTTCCTTCTTCTAATTAACCCTGAACCAACCTCTGTAATTTTGTGCGTCTCTCGAGCCCGGTCTCTCATTTCCATCACACACCTGAACCGCAGGCACGCCCTCGAGTTCCCCATTACACATACTTCTCCAGCAAGATGGATGGGAGCCGAAATAACATATTTTCCACTACTTGAGCACCTCCTGCAGAGAGCAAGGAAGCTGCTTGACTCGGCTTTGGACGCTGCTGTACCAACTTGGAAGAGATTTCCTCGGTTTAATGTATACAAGCACGGTCAAATTATGGAGTAAACGTTCTCATGAACTATTCCTTCAAAGTACATTCATGGAACATAAGCTGTTGATTTTATAATTACAACATTGTTAAATACAATAAAGTATTAATAGGTTTTAGACCAGAAATTATTTTAAATGTTTGGTATATTTCCACTCTACGATTAACAAGCACGGGAGAGATTGTATTCGATCCAAAAATTCGATCTAGAGATTTCAATGGAAATATGTTTTGAGGTTGCAAATAAAATACCATATAATTAAGGGAGAGTATTTACAATAAAAATAAAATGTAACATCATAGCACAATAGCCCATCCGGGCCAAGGTCTACCGTCCTTTGCGTTCCTCACCCCGGGCGTCATGAATGGGGTGTAATGTGTGGGACATGGTCTGTACCTCCCAGCCAGTTATGCGGTATTCACAATCATGGGTCGCTAATTTTCAATCAAGTAACTCTTCAATTGGCCCCTCAGGGACATAACGAGGCTGAGTGCACCCCGGACCAGTCTCCCAGAGGGAGAAAATTCCCATGCCGGCACCGGGAATCGAACTCGGTTCCCCCACTTGGTAAGCAGCAGCAATACCACCACGCTAAGTAGACCATCACATATAAAATGCAAATCTTGAATTTTCTTGAAATAGACTGTGAAGTCCTCTTCATTTGGGAGGCATTTTCTATAACTGTCTTCTACTGCTACACCATGAGAGATGCACAAAAACGTTCTACACAACAAATGTGTATCTCGTTAAAACACCATTTATTCTGAATAACTTTTCTGGACATAAGCCATTTCCGAGATATCGTTAGTATTAGTTGCAATTGTCCAACACTTTGTATTGTCTTTAAATTCTCGTCGTTATTAACTTGTTTTTCGCTATGCCATGGGAAGAGTATAGAATAGCGATACCCACCCTTGGCTCTTATATGATAATGATGCCAACTTTTCGCTCCAGCCCACTTCCTTTCTCCTTCACTCATCCAGGTAACCAAGCATTAGAGAGGTTTGTTTTTGATTCCGATGAATGCGTCATAGTTCGCGAAAAGTAGGGGAGGCAAGTCCGCGAATTCCTCTTTTGCATAGGATTCGGCATCAGTGTTTATAGACACAGCAACCCGCGATTAAATGCCTGACTATAAATTCTTCTTCGCCTATCACTGTTAGACCTAAAACGTAATGTGTAATGAAACTATTTCTGCGGATGTTTACCACGATCAGGATGAAGCAGATTAACACAATAGCTTGTGTAATGTAATACATCAGATTTTTAACATAATGCTTGAATATGTCGCGTTGGTTTAACCACTTAACATAACTAACTGTAGGCACGCTGTCTGGTATGTATTTACGCAAATGTTGGATGCATATTATTTGTACTTAGTCAATATTATTTTATTATTACCTCTTTTCCCTGTGTTGTCAGCATGTATATTTTGATATGTTATTAATAAGCTTTTCCCTATTGCTATATTGTCTTTTGTCTTTTTGGTTCTATTATTATGTTATGTCGCCATATTGACCGGTTGTTTCAATGTGGATCTATTTAACTCAGTGATTATTTGTAATATTGCTATATATTTTTCGTGTTTCTCTTTTACTAACCTGGTTATTTAACTACTGTTTACTGTGTGTTTGGCCTTTAACTATTACAATTATCTGATTTATTTTATTTATATTTGTCGTGTATTTATATGTTGAATACATTTATAGGGTAATATTCTCACATTGTTAAGTTAAATATATACATTTGCCTAAACGATTATTAATGTGAAGACCTGTTTGTTATTTTGGACATCACTAATGCATGGAGTAACTGACGAAATCTATTCGAAGAATTGTTAGTGATTAATAATGTATTCTTATTATGCGCAAAAGTGAGAAACTAATATTATTTTAGTTTTTCAGCATTTAATTCAGGTGAATAATATTATGTTTTGCAATTCTCGGAAGAGACACATTTACAGATAAAGGTACTAAGGAGTGTGCCCGGTTCGATTCTGAACTGGGATATTTTGTGGTTTCCCCTGGTCACGAATGTTGGTATACTTTCTCATCTGCCACGACTTCCTTTCCATCATTTCCCCTTCGCTGCATTTCTTCCTCATAATTCAGATGTGCTTCATATTTTCGTGGCGTGTGGCGGTGCCGGACAGATGGCGCGGAAAAGAGTACTTCCCGTGGACACTAGGACGTTGCTTGGTCGATAAGTCATCCATCACTCTTTCTGGACAGCTCCAGCTTTGGGACAGGTCTTTGGGCCTGGAAAATTAGGACTTCTGCTCATCTCTGTGGCATTTATGCCTGCGGTCTATAGCTTCCTGTGATTCCTTCGATTCGCTCCCTCCTCCAGGGGGTACTAGCCACAGTAGATGTATGTACGTCGCAATGGAGCGAGGTGTCCTCCTGCACTGTATAATCTAACCTAGTGTAAAGGAAATCTAGTTGAAATATATGATAGAACATAGCCAGAGCTCATAGGTTTCAACCACGCGTTGAACAACAGTTTTTTCTCAAGTACTAAGTCTCTATTCATTTTGTTTTGTGGTCACACAAGGAGCATAGGATTTCAAAATCATTACATAGCGACCCGCTTGTATTGCTTCAGCCTTCTTACTGTATTGGTTAGCCGAGTGGGGTGGCTCAGGCGGTAATGTCTGTGGTCCACATTCGGGAGTTCGTGGGTTCGATTCCCGCAGCCCACTTTCTTGGTCTTGGGTTTTTCGGAAGTTTTCTCAGGTCACTCACGCGAATGATAGGAAGGATATTTACCTTATATCCCCCGTTTCACTTCCTTTCATTTTATTCTCTCTATCCAGTCGTTCCAGGTTCTAAGCGTCAGCGGATGTGCCGGCGGACTGCATTGCGGTTTGAAAATACGGTGCTAGGCTGAGGGAAGGTGCTGTGGTGGACCGGCCCCCATCACAGAGGGACTTATAGCTCCGCCGGAACTGGCTGGTGGTGGGCTCTCTGTTGCAACCTGGAACTCCGCCGGGGTGAAGAACTTGCCTGCACCGGTTAGGGACCCGCTGTGGCTGTAGTTCCACTTACGCCTGTAGGGCACTTACATATCATCCTTTCTATCAGGATCTGATGCACAATAAGCCATTGGCTGACTTGCCGGAATCCCAACTGTGACGCACAGACAGATAGACAGACAGACTGCATTGTTTATATAGCTACGACCAAACGCGTAACAAAGCACTTCTACAAACGTTTAATTTAAGCCAGTACAAAAATAATACTATTGTAAACATATTTTACAGAAAAGCGGATAATGGAGTTCACATAAATGTATCGTGTCAGTTTTATTAGGCTGTAGCATTAAATGTGGATAATTTATGTTAAACGTTAGATAGAAGAATAAGTGTTTGTAGGAACAATTTGTTAAAGGGTGAGTAGAGAATATCCAGTGAATATAATATGCAAGGTTTTTAAAATTATATGTAATGTCAAGAGTACCCTAATGCCCACAGCGCAGGATTGCACTGTGCTGCATTTAAAATTTAATGACAATATACATTCAATAGAATAGCTGATTTATTCCGCCCATGCAATGTGTCTATTATGTACATATTTGATCACACTATATTTTACTTTTAGCTGGCAAACAGTCCAAGCGCTTGGGAAACATTTGGATATGGGTGAGGTACCGAGTTTAAATGCAATTTTAATACCTTAAATGCCAATAAATTAGAGCTTTGAGATTTTTTCCCTTGATAATCCACAAAGCAAACGCTTTCAAAATAGGGTAAACGCTTGTTATGTTTCAGTAAAACTTTGTAACTGAGGGCCTGAATAATGCCTATTTGAAATATTCACTGCCGATTAAGTGTTTTAGGAATGAATCTTTTGCTGTAAGAAATTTTGTTTGCCTCTTTCTTAAGTTTTCGTAATTGTGAAAACAAATTACCAGGAGAAGAGAATCTTGAAGTGTATTTTCAGAAAATTGGAGATATTGTGACGATCAACGCCACCTGCGCCACCTGATATGGCAAGAAGTTGACGGTATCCTTACCAAAATGTGACGGGCCCTACCGGCGCCGCCAACAGATATCACGATAAATGCCGCTGGATGTCTGCAGAACAGGCGCCATAGCCATATGCCACGGTAAAACGATAACGACGCCACGGAGTCTTCCCCACGAGGTCACCTACCGTGACTGGAAGGGAAGTGTAAGGTGGTATAACTCATGGGGTTACTTTCTAAGGACGCCTGGGAGTGTAGTGAAGGATAAACCCTACAGAAGTAGACATACAACACTGCTTTTATTTTCTTAGAAAAAATTAATTTACATAAATGAGGGTTTCTCTACATTACAATGAAGGACGAAAAAAGTGTAGTCAGAGATAAACATCTGTTGGCTTTGTCTATACGGAGGTTCCATACGTTCAAAGTTGTATCCTTTCGTAAGTCAATGACGGGACGTCCAAGAGACCTTTAAATAGCCAGGGGTTGCAGGGTTCTTCTGGGGCGTGCGTCAAAGATCCGAAGGTTGAAATATGAAGTTCAAGCTGACAAAGTGAGCTAACTGGAGCCTTTATCAGCACCCGTCAGCTAAATGTTTCCACTTGAGCCACGGAGCACATGATTTCTAAAGAATCATATCTATGTCTAATTTATCATTTAATATGCCAAAAATATTAGGCATTGCCCCATTTAAGCGGCTGGTGACCAGATTAGGCCTCTTCGTTAATGTAATAGAACTATTGCAAAGGTGCTTAGCGGGTGTATCCTTCAGCGCCGGTCGGTTTGCTGTTTGGAGAGCTAAGAAGAGGGAGGTGCGCTTTTCGCCCGACGTAAATTCCCGAAGCGCTCCAGCCGCAACCATGTAATTCTAGAAGTCTTTTTCCCCCGTCTCCCGTGAACGTTCTCGAACCTCCTGCGTGTAGATGTATATCAGCGAGCATGCTCATGGTAATAAAAGCTACTGAGTTGTTGTTAATGCGACGTAAACTGTGTGTTACTAAGTGTGAGTTGGTTATTACAACGTCTACTGCTTGTCCTGAAGTCCAAACTAAACTAACTCACACTAAATAACTGAATTGATAGTGAAAACTGAAAGAAGTCACATAAGTGAAGTGACAGTTGAAATACACAATATGAATTCTTTCTTGTGAACTCCTGCACCACACCCTGAATTTTGTGGATGTTTTTAACCACCCTGTATGTATATATCCATTTCCATGAAGTGAGTAACATTTGCAACTATTGTCCTTACTTGTAGATAACTTAGTTGCCAATTCACCGACCGTTTGACACAGAGATAGGAGAAGCCCGTTATGCAAGTGTGCTGTATAACTCGATTTGGAGATCATGTCCTGCGGCGATTGCACTCTAGGACGCCTGTTCCTTGTTCTGCACTGACGCAATTACCCGAGGAAACCCTCACCCATAGATAATCTCATTACTCTAATGTCCTTCTCAAACATTGCAAGTTTCTCAAAATTCTGCGTTGCGCTACGGGGTATCATACTCAATTAAACTGAGATCACGAGGTACTCAAAACCATATACCTACATGAAGAGGATGGTGCTAAAAGTCTCATGTGTTACATACACATTGCTCTCTCTACATAGTATCACTTAGTTTTATATAGCTTAAAAAACTATTTCGGTGCATTATTCTTAAGAAGCCCTAGTTTTCTATCTAGTTGGTTTCGATGTTGTTCTAGATGAATCTATGCAGCAATAGTTTCATTACACATTTACTGTAACGAAACAAAACAGTATAGAGGAAAGTTAGTAGTTAGATGTTTAAAGCCGGGCCCTATATGTCTGACCAAAGGCAATGTCTTGGTGAAATTTTATGAAAAATATGAACATTTTAGACTAACTGATTTTTACAGTTTTAATATGCTTATAGCTTGAACTTACATGCTGCATATGCTACCCAAAATTTTATAGCCACAAATAGCTATTTTATTTGGTCTTATACCATTTAGGTAAAGCATAGAATTGAACTTTAAACTTCAGTTTACTGAGATCTTTCTTTCCAGCATTTCCCCTTTACACAATACTTTTTGGATTCAGCTTCTAACTTTTGAATTTGAGATTTTTAGGAGACATTAGAGAACTATGGATTTATATATTTTGTGCAATAAATGACTAATCCATGGCGCAACAGCCCTTTCCGGGCTAAGGCCTAGCGCCCAGCCGCTGCGTCCCCCTCCTGTGCCCACCACAGGCGTCGTGGGGTGCAGTATTTGAGGTGGGACGTGTTCAACGACTCGGTCCCTCCCGGTCGGTTTTGTGGTCTTCGCAACCACGGGCCACTACTTCTCAATCAAACAGCTCGTCAATTGGTACCTCTGGGGCATAACGAGACTGAGTGCACCCCCGACCAGGTCTCCTAGTGGGTGAAAATCATCTCACTGGTGCCAAGAAAATGAATTATTTCCTATAACTCGCACACAAAGGCCGAAAAGCTCAACGCCATCTATACACTTCTTTTCATCTTAAAGTAATTAAAATTAAGATATGTCAAAACAATGACAAGAAGCATTTCTATAACCACATCAAATAGTGGCTAATTTTAAACAAAAAATTAATATCCTAACCGTTTCACATAGCGCGTAAGAGTTGTTGTGTATTCTATGTATTTTGTTCTAAGTAAATGGCAAAAGCAAAACAAGTAAGATATTGGTTTTTGAATTTTCATAAATGAATTGCAATAAAGTCCCACACTGTTTAAATAATATCGCGAGAAACAATGGAAAACAGCGATTGCATTTTAAAACATCGTATGGTACTGAAACATTTTTTTAAAAATCTCTCACTCTTAGCAAACTATTCTTACTATTGTTTACCCTTCTAGCTGCTTCATGTTAATTGAGATAGACATTTGCAAAAATAATTTTATTACATATTTCCTTGTAGGTATAGTAGGAATGGAGGAAAACGGTAATTTTAAACGATAGTCAAGTCTTTTAGGAACTGACTGTGCTATTATTGCTTTCTTGAATGAAGAAAACCAAATAAAGAGCGAGAGATAAAATGAATGACTTTCAATTTAATAAAATTCTAAGAACTTTAAACTGAAAACCAATAACAAGCAATATCTCAGAAATGACTAACTTCACAAAACTATTTTACTTAAACTTCTACGTTCTTTGTGCGGCAAGATTTTGTCCATGTCTTGTCTATCTGAAGGTTCACAGATGAAGTAAAAGTCCTTCAGTATGAAGACTACTTCAAAGATTATTCCCAGAAAATTGATGGGATACATTTCATTTCTGATGAATTTAGCTTAAACATATTCTACTTTGGTCAAAATCATTGGATGAATTTTTTGAGGAAATCAACATTTTTGTGAAAATTGTGCATGAATAGGGTAATTTTTATTGGGAGTTTTTTAACACCTTCCTGTCGTATCTTTGTAAAACTTTGAGCTTAAATACTGATTTTGGTAATCAACTGAATTTTCATTTTTGGGTTGCTGTCCATAAATGGAAAGACAGGCGCGCGCGCGCGCGCGCACACACACACACACACGCAAACACCCACACACACAAACACAAACACACACACAAACACAAACACACACACAAACACACACAGGCATTTTCTTAAATATTTGTTTTGGATTCATGCATTCTTAGAGCATGTATTTCCCATGAGATCTAGATACCTATAGAATGTTTGGGTGGAACACAACACTTCTATTTACTCTAAGAATATCATACAGAATGTAATAACAACATATATTCCGGAAGTGGTTGATACCACAAAAAGGCTATCTGAAATAGATTATGTATGTTTTACACAGGTGTGTGTTTGTTATGGAATTCGTTTCTGTCTCTTTCTTAGGCTTACCAGCTACGGATAAGCATACAAAATGGCTGCCTGATGAAGAGAACTTCACAGTCTAAATACGTTGAATGTGATAAATGCGTTTTATTTTTATGTAAATATCTTAAACATATAAGTAGTTTGAAACATTCTTGAGAGAATCAAAAATTTCGAAACCAATTTTCATATAAATGCAAGCTTCGGGTAGAGGGATTTTCTTGAAAATCGTTGTCTTGCATCTTTGGAAGCTGCTGAACTTAAATGCCCAGTTCATTGGTAGTTGAAGTTCGCCAAGCAGAAAATAACGTTGAGTTTTTAATTTTTTTACGATTTTTGGTCAACTTCTATAGATGCAATACCTTAATTTTATGACAAAGGTTTATGCGGCAGATTGGAATTGTGTTATTTAAAATGTCATGGGTAATGTAATATTAGAAATAATGCCGTTTTAGTAATTAGGTGGAGCATCTACAAGCCCCTCTCTTAAAACAACGGTACTGTTAGCATCAGAAGTTACTATTACATGAAGAAACCACTCCTAACACAATTTCGCTAAACAGTTGTCTTCAAGCAGGAGGCAAAGGTCATGTTGTGACGTCAGCGATTACATTAGGGAATACTGGGAAAAGCATGTTCAGATATAAAAGTATGAAATTTACTTCAGCTCCCTTTTAGCAAAGCTCTCTATTTTGGATCTCTCTTATTACCTCTCTCATGTGCTTCGACGACGGAAGCTGCTCAACGGAGCCTGCCACTCATCCCCAGGGTAGGAACACACGTATCCTTATATTATGAGGTCAGCGGTTTTTCCCCGGACATTTTTTCTATGCTTCATGTTTCCTGGTTTCATAAATTCACCTGCTGTTTGCAGAAAATTCAACTTTTTCTCTTCCTAATACTTACTGAAGTAGGGGAAACATTACATTTCACAAAATCCGACACAAAGATGCCTGGATTCCACGTTTTGAGGCTCCCTGAATCCATAGAAAAGCATTTTTAAGAAAAGTGCAGTATACGAGTGAGTGTTTTGTTTTTGTACTGCATAACTACAATTCGAAAACTCGGCTATGCATCAAACACGCTTTCAGTCACAATGCATTCCAAGAATAGACACTAAAACTTTTAATAAAACCACCAATCACAAAGTGCCCTTTATATGGAAACATTTTCTTTACCATTAACCCAAAATATTACCAAGGGCGTGGGAGTACTTTCTGCCCACCTTATGCAATTTTTTAAATTTTGTCTTTTAACTTTTTGATTAGAGGCATGCAGTTAATAGTTACTGTAAATCACGATTCCTACTACTGAGGAGCGTAATGGTTTCAAAGTTTTCATTGTTGGTATTTTTTAGAAACTATGAAATGTCAAGGTGGTCATTTTTATTAAAATACCACATGTTTAATATATTTTAATGACAAATAATCTTATATATATCGAAATTTTTGCAATAGCTTGTGCAGTGCTCTCTATTGTGAATGGCTTCCCCATCATTAGTAAACCGTAAGATATCGACAAACTCTTTTTGTGCAGAACACCCAGAGCTAAGCTACAGGACCCTGTTTGTGTGAAATAAACCTTTTTGTGGTGCTACCATTTCCTAGTTGTTCTTTGTTATAGCCTTGAGTTTTCAAATACCTATATATTTTTCAAGCAGAAGTTGCAATTCATTTCTGCTAGTGTACGTCAATGGAGCATGAAATTTATTACCCCTCACCTAGCGATCCGCTTTATGAAAATATGCCTTAACCATTAGCCTACTGTATCCTTCTTCTATGTCTAAAATTAAATGTGTAAATATGCAATCAATGTTCATGTTGATTAACAAGAGATACACTAAACAATACGATTCTATTGAAACTTTTTGTAGAAACGTGAATAGGGAAAGTTACTCCAACATATCTTAACTAGGACAGACACAAAATTTAATGGCAGCTGATACCGGACTACTACTATTTTCTTTCCTGTTGCGCAAATAAGTTTTGTGGGCTCAAATGATATTTATATCACCGACTTTACAGCGTGTTTGAAGTATGCAACATCGTAAGGCTGGCAAGCCTCTGACTGTATATTGTGTTGAGCCACCAGCCATTAAATTTTGTGTCAGGCATAATTTATTCTATTTATTCTTAATTTTTCTACTTAATTAAAATTTTCTTTCTAACGAAACTGTATTATTACTTAATGTAATAATTAATCCCCTTTTAAAGGCAGGAACATAAAATATTTTGGTCTTGTAAACCGAAAATAGCTTTTACCATTAAACTTCAAAGCAAAGAGAGTCTTATCTTTCATTTCCAAAAATAATGTTTTAAGTAAACTAGTAAATGCACCAGTTTTTCATTTTATTGCCGTGTAATTGTAAGGTATTTAATTAACTCCCTTTCAGAAAATAAATATTTTCTTTCGCATAAGTGTTTGGTGGCTTGGGGAACCATTCCTTGAAACTTTGATCCATCAACCCTTAAAGGTTGAAGTATAACTTAAGTATCTGATGTTTCGTTTTGGAGTTACGCTGTTCATAGATGTAGTCGAGCGAGCAGTTTCTTACAACAATGCCTGTTTTGAATTCTTCTTCTTCTTATTCTTTCTCTATCCCTTATGCCTCTAGGCGGCGGGTTATTTTGAATTAAAAGGATTAAAATGTATGTCTATTAAATTTCTTTACATCTCCTCCTTTGCTTTAGGTAAGCAGTACAGAAGATAATAAAACTTGAGCAAGAGCGGATTTGTTATAACAAACTGAATATACAGACGAATGTTAAAATGAACACTTCAAATCCATATCATTCAGACTCACAGCATGAAAATAACTTATAACTTAAAACTCTAGTTCTTTTTATTTGGATTAAAGATTTTCTTTTGAACTATTAGTCGAGTGGAACTAAGAAGTTTAAAAATTGAACCCTGCTGCTTCCAAACCACAATACGTCTAAGGTTCCTTTTAAAAGCTGAAAAATGCTAGCCTTCTGTAGCAGGGAAAAATTCTCCAATAAAAGTCCGCTTAAAACAAGGGAATATAGCTGCCTGAGTGAGAGTTAATCCCTCCCTTAATGCAGCCTAATATCCACCCCTTTAATGTACCCCGCTGACGTCATATTTGTTTCCCCTCTATTGTTGTTTTTGAGAGTAGACGCGTCCGTTGTTATCAAAAGGACCATCGGGGCATGCCTAACGAGCCACGTTCCCGTCGACAATATGCTGATTACGGGCGTAAAACTATAACCGTACAATATTTGTAATCATCTAAGTGAATCACCATGTCTACGCTGCAACACTATAATATTTTCCCCATGTTACAAATATTTACAGAAATGTTTATATTAAGGTTTATTTGATTGTTTTTCAACAAGAGGTTAGAGAAATTCTCAGAAGAAACAGTACGATTCCGAAATCAGCAACAATGGATTAGCAAATAACAAGAAAAAATTTCGTTCGGCTGGCTGACTCCCTTTGTTTCGCAGAAATTGAAATAGTTTCAGCTAAAGTGACATTTAGGGCCATTTTCGACCACTTGTGGGGATTAGTGCATTGAAGGGAACTTTAGAATCAAAGGGAAATGCCAATACCAGAGAGAACGACAGGATAGTGCGCTGATAAGGTTTTCCACGCCCCCAGTCCTGTTTATGTTTGTCTTTCATAGATTCTTTGATATAAACATTTCTTAATGGACATACTCAAATTTGAAATTGAATGATGAAGAGAGAGAGATAGAGAGGGGGGAGAGAATCCAGTAGTTTAATAGTGTCCCATTTTAGGGTTATTTTAAAGACACAACCTGCCAATTAATCTGCAAAAAGGAAAATTTGAAAAATCAATAATAAAGGATAAAAATGTATAATGAAAGGATATTTGACACATAAAGTGCAATAATGTACAAAATTGTTATAAAATGTGGCAATACGATGGCAAGAATTTTAGAATTATTTATTTCATTTAGTGTAATATATAAATGATGGTGAAAAACGTAATAAGAATCAAGATGATTTGTAAACCAATATCTTCTAAAGCACTTAATTGCAATTTAAAGCCTCGGAACAGATCAACAGTAAACCTGGTAACCACTCCACAAACACCAAAAAGTAGAAAAATCCATTCCCAACTTGAAATTTTGTATTTGTCTCTTAAGTAAGGAATGCCAGGTTAATAGTGTAGTTTTTCTTCCCTTGTCAACCTCCTTAATTTGATCTATATTGTTTTTTCAAATTGGATTGTAGAGCCAAGAATTATGTCTCTATCTTTTTGGCTGTCAATGACAATTACGTCTACCCTTGTGGCGGAGCTGAGGACAGAGGAACAAACTACTTCTTCGTAGAAATCATATTTCTTTTTGACTCTGAATGAATCAGTAATCTCCGTCTGGCTGTGTGAAGTCTGTTGTTTCTAAGAAGTTCGTCCTTCCTGCAGAAGCTAAGTGCATGTGCGAGGGTTTCGGTCTCGTTGTAGATACGACAATGGTTTACTTGGTCTCTACCTCAAACAGTGCTAACGGAGAACACATTGCAGTTCATCTTGATGGTGTTGGTCCATTGTGATGAAGAGAGACCTTTCTTTGTAGAAAGCCACTAGTTAGGTTTGGGCCATTCAGAAAAGACAGCATCCCTTATTCAATAACTACTGAATAACTCCTAATGAAAACTGATGAAACTTGTGAAATTTCACAGAAAGGTAGTTCATGTGTGATAAAATTACAATAATGCGTACCTAAAAATGTGTACCTATTTTCTTTGCCCTAGGTTAACTTCTAATTCATACTTATTGTACATTGCCTGCTTTCCTTGGACATAAAAATATTTTAATTGAAGAAGGTGTAGCTAGCAAGATAAACAAAAATTTGAACTTCAGCACAATATTTATTTATAAGTCAATATCCTCATTTACCTTCCAAACGGTAAATTTTTACTTACTCTAAAACTTGCCTAGATGCGCTCTAAAGTATCTATTATGTTTCACCCAAAAAATTATGATATCAAAATTTCACCACAAATGTACGTTTTGAGGCACTCTGGATCCTCAAAATAATAAAATATCGGAGAAATTGGGAAACACATATACAGACAATGGACAGCACAAGGATTCCAAAAAGGATGCTATGTTAAAGACCAACAGCCAGAAGAGATCCACGAAGACCCAGAATAAAATAGATTGAGGCCAGAACAGCTCGATTGGCCTAATCCCTGTAAGGTACAAGAAAAAGAAGGTACAAAAATGCCAAACGAAAGTACCCCAAATTTCCTGATACGTGGGCAATTTTTCGCTACATTCTTGTTTTCCCAAACATTTGTTTAACGATTCTAAAGTTTCATACGATTAAAACGCTTACACGCTATAAAATGTGCTTATGTCTTGAATAGCATGTGAAGGCCTCTTCCTTCGGAAAGAATTTCGCAAAACCGGTAAACCATTAAGATAGACCAAAACTTCAACCTCAAAATATGTGTGTATATCGCTGTAAAACGCACCATTTCCTCAAGTGAAATGTTTATTACATTGGCCATTTCCTAAGTGTTCGTTGTTGCTGACTTGAATTTTCCAATACTTCACCGTTCTTCTAAGCGGCCATCATTCAAGTGTTTCTTGAGATATCTTGGAGATCTTATGGAATTTCAAGGAATTCGCTTTGAAACATTTGACTACGGATTCAGCTTCCGGAATTGCCCATGTGTTCACGAATAAATGGGAATGTAATGAAACCACTTCTTGTAATGTTTATCTCGTTTAGAATAACCAAAAATAGGTAATGCTGTAGAAGCTAATTATAAATAAACGAGAAAGATTTATCTTATACTTCTGGAAAGTGCTGCAGTAAATTCCATTCAATTGTCTGTTTGTGAGAAAGACCTGGAGTACACACAAAATGAAGTTTTCCTCAGGCAAGTGCTGTTGCTTGCACCAAAGAATGCAAGGAGAAAAGACTGTAACAAACAAAGCCGGAAAGCCGAAACCTCGAGCTTGTCATGTGTCAGTCGTGGGCCTCATTAGGCCCTAATTACTGGTAAGCAGAGTGAGCAGGCTACCCATCCTTCAAGCTGCCACTTAGTGTAAGTGGTTCCTTGAAATTAGCTCAAACTGTGGACATAGGCTCTTCACACAGAAACATCAAGGAATGGATTTGATTACCTAACTCCCTCATGTTAGCTGCACACCAAAGGTGCGAAAATACCTAACATTCCTTAGAAACAACATCTGTCTCCCAAAAAATCCCTATATAAGATAAAACCACAACATACGAGTAAGTTGACTCTAAGGTAATGTGTGAAGCTTATATTTAGAACGTTCCGGCTTCGATTCCCTTTAATCATCCACTCAGACATTGGGTTTTTAGTGCTTTTCCCTGGTTGGTAGGTGACTACTGCAATTTCTCATCTATCAACAGTTTGTTCTCCCTTTTTGCTTTCATTCCGTTTCTCTCCCATGTTACAGCAGTGCTTCTAGGTTCTGTGGCGTGAGGCGGTGCTGGAAAATTGGCGTGGATGCTTGCTCTAAGGAACGGTATTTTCATTGGCCACCAGAGGGCTCTCTGATTCTACGGATCGCTCATCATAGCTCCAGTAGTGGGACGGGTTGTCGAGACTGGAACTGTTGGGGACTTCCGCGCACCTCTGTTGCCTGTCTAGTTGTGGCCTGTAGAGTTCTGTGATTCCTTAACTTCATACATTCCTCCTGGTAAGATATTCCGATATCACTAAGGTCGCAATGACGGATATGTTGTTTACTCTGTTCCCTGCGTCCTAAATAACACGTTACTGCTTTCAAATATATAAATGATGGAATGTTAAAACACATTTAAACTCTTCTTTGAATGACATTTTTATACAGTGCAATATCTTTTGAGATAGTACATCCAAAACTCTTAAGGTAGAAAATATTGATTTTCATCTGTCTTTCAGGCAGAGGAACATGCTAACCTGCTCGAAAGTCTACACCATTGCTGGAAAATGGGACTGGTAGGGAAAAAAATATCCTTATAAATTCCGACAGCCAGGCTGCACTTAAAGCTCTCAGTTCTCACCACTTCCGGTCTAAACTAGTGTAGAAATGTTATCACAATATTTTAAATCTTTCCTCCCGTAACAATGTAGAGTTACGGTGGGTACCTGGTCATACGGGTATTGCAGGAAATGAAGAGACTGATGTCCTAGCAAAGAAAGGAGCATATATGCCCTTCACAGGAGCAGCACCTTTCTGGGAAATAAGCACCTTAGAAGCCGAAAACACAGTACAAAACTGGGTTTGTAATGAAACTCAATGGGAAATAATATCCATAAACAAACTTTACACGCCTGAGGACAAACTAAATAACTCACTCGTTAGGCTAATCAAGCCGCAACTTAGAAGAGTTTTAAAACTAGACCTGCAATTTCAGAAATCATCTAAGGAACAATGGGACTGTACCAAATGGAATCCATTTGTCGCTTATGTTTAAAAGTTAACGAAGTGACGAAACAACTCTTATTAAAATGTGAAGCTACATAAGAACCTACCAGATTCTCGAAGCAACCACGAAGTTAGAGAAAGGTTCTAATGTAGTGACACAAATACTACAACTAGCTATGTATGTATGAAGATATAGATCCAAGGGATTAGAAAAGAGGAAGCGCACAAAAAGCCTTATTAGGTTGAGGTGCAGAAGAGAAGCCTGCTTCAAAGCATAGTCATAGTCATGATTTTTCATGTGTTAACAGTAACTAATGATTTTGATAGGCCTTAACCCGGGCGATGAATGAATGAAATGGTTCTCAAATAAGCCCAGGATCCATAAAACTTAAACTAAACCAATATTCATGTTCTCAGGATAAGAGAAACTCTCCCCACCCCCACACCCCGAACTCACCCTAAAGCAAGATTTGAATATAAGACCCTTTCCATGTGAGACAGTCACGCTAACCACACACCAGAGAGGCATGTAAACAATTAATGTTATAGCATTCTATTTAAACGTACTGTACTTAAGTTTTCACATGCCATAAATAAATAATATGCTAGATATAAAATATAACCGTGAAAATATCCTACTTTGTTAAAACCCTAATATTTTATAATATCCGCTATGGAAATATGTTTCTTGGATTTTGAAGACGCTTGAATTAAGCATGAGAAAGCAATCTACAAGTATTACTCACATTTTCATAGACTTTTCCAAAGAAACGGTCTAATTAAAAACAACTTTCCTTCAGAAAAGCCAAAGCCGCGTATTTGAACTTGTACGAGATGAAAAAGACAGCGTAATATGGAGGAAAAATCTGATGTGTTGCACTCACATGACTTTCTCTACTCTTGTACTAACCATTCTTACAAATTCTTATTCCTATATCTTCTTCGTGTTAGTTAAGATAAACATTTGTACAAATTATCCTATTGCTAATTTCCTTGTAGGCGCAAGAGGGAATACAGTAGGCTTTGTGCGACAGTAAAATGTTTTAAAGCTTTGAGATTCTGTTGTCTTTGCACACTTCACATATAAAAAAATCTGATGTGTTGCACTCACATGGCTTTCTCTACTTTGTAACGGATTAATTAGTGGGGGGCACGAACAGCAGTTGGAAGAGCCAAAAAGAGAGGGTGGTCGGCAAGAGATGGAACAGCTTGAGATGACGCGAGAGAAAAAAGCCTGTGGTCTAGAGGTTTCTACTGCGTAGTTAGTGTGCGTTTTTTTTTTGGAGGCTACCGTGAGATGTGACCAGGAGTTCGTCCGCCATCAACAAGGGGAAGTAGAACCCGGGCACCAGTGCAAGTCGGCACCCACTGGTCGTGGGGAATGCAAGATAGGCGCATAAACTTCATTCTCCCAGTTACATGGAATACGACTTGGTGCATGTGGTTCCCTTTGGCAAAGGAGCGGTATGGACTTCTGAGGTGGTTGAGCCAGTTAAGTCTGGTTAGAGACGTCGCCTATGTGCAAGGAGGCTTCGATGAATGGCGGTGAAAGCTGAGGACACCGTTGTACACTGTCGACCAGGGCGTGGCTACTCCAGGCTGGAAGTTCTCCGTACATCCTATATCTTCTAGTGCCGACATCGGGATGAGTATCAGTTTTGTTAATAATACTTTGTAGGAGTGGGAAAACTCCAGAGGGACAGTTAACAAAGGGGGATTGCTCTGTACGAGGCCCCTTATCAGTAAACCGGAGAGCAACTCGGTAGTTTAGTTAGTGGATATTGTCACAGACTGTACGCAAGATTTCCAGCTAGTATTTTCTCTGTAATTAACTGATTCCAAATATAGGAAAGGTTCTTGTTTTCATTTTAGAATTTTCATGTTAATATTTAATAGCGTTCATTATCAAGTTGGTGGTTTCATTTTAATATTTTTAAGTTACTACGTAACGGAGTCCATTGTTAAAATTATTGTTTTTTAACTAATTGCTTGTTAATATTTAACACCTTTCACTATAATAAATGTTATGCTATGCTGTAGTGTGTTGTGTTACTTGGTAGTACCCTGTAACGATCCTGCGGAATACGCTAGTAAGGAAAGGGAAAGGTAGTAGGTGTAAGCAAAACGCAAAAGGAGCGTAACACTGGTAGCAGAGCCATTTTGTCCTACATACACGTTTTAGTGTCGGTGGGAACATTTAACAGGATACTACAAAGTACACAAAATAGTGTTTCAGGTCAATTATATTGTCAGTGTCATAATGGAAATTGTATTTCAGCCCGAATTCCTCCATCGTACGGAGTTGGAAAGAGAACTGAAAATAAGACAGATAAAATATGATTCAAAAAGTACAGTAGTTGAATTGGCCAGAAGTTTACGAGAAGCATTAAGCCAACCAAGCCCAATTAATCTCGGAGCGAGTTTTGATCCGGTACAGGAAATCGGACTTTGTGAGGCGAATGTTAATTTATTTGATGAAATGTTAAAAGAACTTAGGTTATCGGAAATCACACCGAGTCAGAAACGAAGAATAGTTGGAAGGTTAAAGTATTGGAGTTTTAGGATAAAGGAAAATGCACGATTGTTAGAAGGAGAAAATAATGAACAGCTTCATAAGTTGGGGAGGCGCTTGTCGTCATTAGCAACACAATTAGATGCCACCGGAATTGAAAATAAAGGAGCAACTGGTTCAGGAAATACTGAGAATATCAATCCAGAGCTACTTCAAGTTAAATTCGCGAAACTTGTTGTTCCGAATCCATGGCAAGCGTTCTTAGCGTCATTAAAAATATTTGAGGTAAAATCACCAGACGACATATTGGATTTTCTCATTTGTTTGGTGAAAGCTAAAATGCAAGCTGAAGCTTTCCGAACACCACAAGTGACTGTGTTACAGATGTTACAACCTTTTGTAGGCTTGAATTTACAGTCGGTGTTGTTACAAATAATTGCAGAAGAGGGCTCGTTAGATAGTTTTCATAGTAAGGTGTTACATATGTTTCTGTCATCAGCACAAATTCATGAGCTCCTATATCGACATTTTTTTAGGCTACAACGGACTTCGGAAAGTATTTTAGATTATATTAATCAGCAGAAGTTGGTAGCCTTGGCACTAAAAGTAGTACTTTCAGAAGAAGAGATTGTGAGTAATATATTACAGAATACAGTTCATATCGAACTCCGGTCATTATTTTTGAGTAAATCAAAGCCCACGACCTTTAAAGAGTTGGAGGAGGTAGCTTTGAAATGTACACAATTGCCAAGTTTAAATACGTGCGGGTCTCAGATTCAAATGGGGCAGCCACTATCGAATACCGAACTAACGAAACAAGAGAGTAAACAAGTATTCGTGTGTTATTACTGTAATAAGCCAGGTCATATGGTAAAAGATTGTGACGTTAAACGGCTTAAGGGAGAGCAGATATTTCAAAACTCGTCTTTCGGGAGGAATTCCTGACAATTAAGGGACAGGCTGGTTCACGGAATAAATGCAATACAGGGTTTAGTGCATAAAGAATTGCCTTTTATGAAGATAGAGGTAAATAGGATTCCCTCATTCGCGTTGATTGACACGGGTAGTGTGGTAACATTAGTTAATGCACAGTATATTAAGGATAAGCGTAGAGATCTAATGGTTGAGGAAACACAATTCATTACGGTAGATAGCAGCCCGTTGAAGATTATTGGATCCTTAGTAATTCCATTGAAAATTGGGGAGTTTCGTTGGAACTATAAAGTTTATGTCATAGAGGAATTATTTGTACCACTGATCTTAGGAGCGGATTTTGTTAGACATACACAAATGGTAGTGGATTTAGCGAGAGCAAAAGCTTATTTCGGTTTTCAGCCAAGTACTTATATTCCATTACAAACTTGGTTAAAACAGAGTCCAGGGGGTACAGTTATTTCTAATGTGGAAGAAGAACGGTTAAACAGGGAAATTGATCTGGGATATTTATCATCGCAACAACAGAGTAAATTACAACCACTTTTGGATGAGTTTACCGATGTATTAACGAAACGCCTGGGACGAACGAACCTTATGCAATATGAAATTCAGTTACAAGATCAAACACCGGTACGATTATCGCCTTATCGGCTACCCCCAAATCGGCTAAATTTATTAAGAAAGAAAGTAAACGAAATGTTAGAAACTGGAGTGATAGTACACTCCCAGTCAAATTATTCAAGTCCGGTGTTCGTAGTACCAAAGGCAAATAATGACGTGCGGTTAGTAGTAGATTATAGACAGTTGAACCAGAAACTGCGGATTGATTCAACCCCATTACCCCATATTCATTACTCATTTCATTGGTTTGCAGGAGCAAGATATTTTACAACTTTGGATTTAAACAGTGCGTATTACCAGATCCCTTTACATGAGAATTCTCGACGGTATACAGCTTTCACCACAGATTATAATTTGTTTGAATTTACTTCACTACCTTTCGGTTTGGCGGTTGGAGCTCAGGTCTTAACACAGTTACTAGATAAGATCTTTGGGGATATTAAATTTACTTATCTTTATCATTACTTAGATGATCTTTGTATTTATTCGAGTACTTTTGAGGAACATCTTTGCCATATAAGAGAGGTGTTTACGAGATTACGTAACGCTGGATTAACAGTTAATCCGCAAAAAGTGAAGTTCGCTACTTCAGAATTGAGATTCTTGGGGCATATTATCTCGTCACAGGGAGTACGAGTAGATCCTGACAGAGTACTTAAGATTCGCGAATATCCGCGACCACGGTCGGTTAAGCATATAGCAAGATTTTTGGGAATGGTTAATTATTTTTCGAAGTTTATCCCCGTTTATGCAGATTTGGCTGAACCATTAAATAGATTACGTAAGAAAGGAGTAAAGTTTCATTGGGATATAGAGCAAGAAAAGGCGTTTATTAAATTAAAGGAATGTTTAATGTCACCTCCAATATTGGCAGTACCGGACTTCTCAAAAAAATTTGTGCTTCAAACGGATGCCTCGTCGGGAGCGATTTCGGCGGTATTGCTATTAGAATCTGCCGAGGGGAGGAAAGCAGTGGCTTATGCATCACGAAGATTATCAGCGACCGAGAGAAAATATTCAATTTACGAATTGGAGGCCCTAGCGGTGTTATATGGCTTGGAGAAATATCGATTTTACCTGGAACATACCGAATTTCAATTAGAAACAGACAATCAGGCGATATCATGGGTCTTAGCGAAACCGAGGAAAGCAGGGAAAATTGCCAGATGGGCATTAAAATTATCTAGCTTTAAGTTCACAGTAAAACATGTCAGAAGTTCGAGTAATTCAATAGCGGATGCTCTGTCAAGGATGTATGATACGCCAGTGGATAATTGTGAACAAGTTTCAGGAAAAGTATGTACAATATTATCAAATCTTCCCTCGTTGTTTGAAGATATCCGGACCTATCAACGTAACGATAGTGAATTGGGGCCCCTATTGCAACAGGTTGAGGGGGGGGAAGGAGTACCAAAATATGTCGTACAGGATGGAGTATTGTGTTGTAAAAATAGAACGCAGGACGCAAAGATTCTGGTACCAAAGAGCTTAGTGCCAGAGCTGTTTACCTATTTTCACGAAGCGCCTAGTGGGGGGCACTTAGGGGGGTTTAAAACCAGAGCTAGGATCAAACAGTATTTCAGATGGAAAGGAATGGATAAAGAGATAACCCAGAGAGTAGCTCAGTGTCGTAGGTGTAAACAGAGCAAGCCTGTAAAGAGTAAGCAAGTGGGGTATTTGGCCTCCAAGGTAGCTGAACGGCCAATGGAGAGATTGTTTGTCGATTACATCGGACCATTTCCGAGGAGCAAGATGGGAAATAAACATGCGCTGGTGATAGTTGATGCGTTTACAAAATATGTTTGGATACGAGCAGTTCGTGAAGCGAACACCCATAATGTGATTAAGGAATTGCAAGGCATAATTGCTGTCTTCGGAGTACCGGAGGAAGTCGTTTCGGATAATGCCACGTGTTTTAAGTCAAGGGCGTTTAAATCGTTTTGTTGGGGAAGTGGCATTCGTAACGTATTCATGGTACCCTACTATCCTAAGGCGTCACAAAGTGAAAGGGTTAATAGAAACCTGAAGAATGCGTTGATTGCCTATCACTCAGATGATCACACCAAGTGGGACCAGAACTTGTACTGGTTGCAATTTGCATTTAATGCGGCTAGGCACGAGAGTCATGGCGAGAGCCCGTTCAGGTTAATGTTTAAATTCCAGCCTAACTGTCCTCTATCTAATTTATGGGGGATTAAGGACATTTTGCCGGATAAAGTAAGCGAGTCCGAGATTCGGGAGACCTGGAAACGGGTCAGACGTAATTTATTGAAGGCTAGAGATAAAGTGGCTAAGTACTATAATGCGGGACGACAAGCTCCTCACTTTCAGGTTGGCGATATAGTGTACGTACAGAATCATCCCCAGAGTAAGGCAAGTAATAAGTACACGGCTAAACTCGCCCCGAGATATAAGGGCCCATGGCTTATAGAAGAATTCACATCTCCAGTCTCAGTGCGATTGACGGAGAGCGGGACTGGAAAATCAAGCTTTGCGCATGTGTCTCAATTGAAGAAATAATAGGAATAGGAATTGTAAACTGAGATGTTCTCCGGGGTAGGATGAAGGGTTCACCTCTTCAAGGCTATTGTTTCACAATAGATTAAAGGGGGGAGTGTAACGGATTAATTAGTGGGGGGCACGAACAGCAGTTGGAAGAGCCAAAAAGAGAGGGTGGTCGGCAAGAGATGGAACAGCTTGAGATGACGCGAGAGAAAAAAGCCTGTGGTCTAGAGGTTTCTACTGCGTAGTTAGTGTGCGTTTTTTTTTTGGAGGCTACCGTGAGATGTGACCAGGAGTTCGTCCGCCATCAACAAGGGGAAGTAGAACCCGGGCACCAGTGCAAGTCGGCACCCACTGGTCGTGGGGAATGCAAGATAGGCGCATAAACTTCATTCTCCCAGTTACATGGAATACGACTTGGTGCATGTGGTTCCCTTTGGCAAAGGAGCGGTATGGACTTCTGAGGTGGTTGAGCCAGTTAAGTCTGGTTAGAGACGTCGCCTATGTGCAAGGAGGCTTCGATGAATGGCGGTGAAAGCTGAGGACACCGTTGTACACTGTCGACCAGGGCGTGGCTACTCCAGGCTGGAAGTTCTCCGTACATCCTATATCTTCTAGTGCCGACATCGGGATGAGTATCAGTTTTGTTAATAATACTTTGTAGGAGTGGGAAAACTCCAGAGGGACAGTTAACAAAGGGGGATTGCTCTGTACGAGGCCCCTTATCAGTAAACCGGAGAGCAACTCGGTAGTTTAGTTAGTGGATATTGTCACAGACTGTACGCAAGATTTCCAGCTAGTATTTTCTCTGTAATTAACTGATTCCAAATATAGGAAAGGTTCTTGTTTTCATTTTAGAATTTTCATGTTAATATTTAATAGCGTTCATTATCAAGTTGGTGGTTTCATTTTAATATTTTTAAGTTACTACGTAACGGAGTCCATTGTTAAAATTATTGTTTTTTAACTAATTGCTTGTTAATATTTAACACCTTTCACTATAATAAATGTTATGCTATGCTGTAGTGTGTTGTGTTACTTGGTAGTACCCTGTAACGATCCTGCGGAATACGCTAGTAAGGAAAGGGAAAGGTAGTAGGTGTAAGCAAAACGCAAAAGGAGCGTAACAACTTTTGTACTAACCATTCTTACAAACTTTTATTCCTATATCTTATTCGTGTTAGTTAAAATAAACATTTGTACAAATTGTCTTATTGCTTATTTCCTTGTAGGTGCAAGGGGAATATTGGAATACAGTAGGCTTTGTGTGATAGTCAAATCTTTTAAAGCTTTGAGATTCCGTTCTCTTTGCACACGTAACATATAAAAAAACGAATAACGATGACCCATTTCACGAAAGTTCTAAGGTTTCCAAAACTCACACACATAACAAGGAATATCTCCGAAATGGTTCACCCTACAAGAAAATTTATTGAGACATAAATTGTGCATTTTAGCCAGATCTACATTTTTTGTATAGTATGATTTGGTCTATCTCTAACGGTTTACCAGTTATGCAAAAGTCGTCCAGAGTAAATACGACCACAGGGGCTATAGCCAGAAAATTCAAGATATACATTTCATTTGTCATCAGCATATCTCAAACATATTGATTTTAATAAAATCGTTAGAGCCATTTTCAAGAAAATAAAAGTTTTCGAAACCTTTTCCATGTAAAGGGTAGTTTAGGGTGGGGCTATTTTCTTCAAAATCTTCATGTCACATCCTTGAAAGACATTAAACTTAAATACCAACTTTGGTTTTTAACTGACTTTTGGTTTTTGAGTTATGCTGTCCACAGACTGACAGACTGACAGACTGACAGACTGGCACACTGACACACACACACACACACACACACACACACACACACACACACACACACACACACACACACACACGAACCTTTTTCTAAAAATGCTTTTTTTTGGATTCAGGGAGCCTCAAAACATGTATTTCCGGTGAAATCTCGACATCGAATTTTTGGGTGGAATACAATACTTCTGCTTAGCAGTAGAGAAAGTAAAAGGAATTCCACAAATTGCAAGAAAGATTTGCTGCAGCCTCAAGCATATCTCACAGTTGTGTTCGCATAACTGTGCAAGAAGAATAAAAACATGAGGAAAGAGCATCATTTGGGGCTCCTGGGAAAAGTTACACACAACGTCTCGACAAGAGAATAGGAAGTGGCGAAATATGGGACAAAGAATTGAAAGAATTATAATATATATTTTTTTTTTTTTTTTTTTTTTTTTTTTTTTTTTTTTTTTTTTTGTAGAGTGGACCATTTCGGAGGTATTCCATGTTATCTGTGTCAGTTTTGGAAAACTTGAAACTTTCGTGAAGCTTTCGTGTCTTTTTAGTTTTTTTAATCCGCAATTTTTTTTGACGTCCTCCAACGTAATGTCACATCAGACGGTGAGTTAATGAAATGGGTGAAATGATGCTCAAATGAGCCCGAGGTTCATGGAGAGTACTTGCTCTACTTACTGTACGTAAATGTAAGACCAATGATGCACTGCTCTATATGAGATGTTTACAGTAATTAAAGTTTTCACTCGAATACAATTTCAAATAATGTTTGGATATGTAGCATACATATATATTACTTTTAGGCCCACTTACAAAGGGAAAAAAAAAGACATTGTTCTCGGCGGGGTTTGAACTCGCGATCTTGGGATGAGTAGGGCAGCACCTAGCCACCTGAACTAGGTACATATATAGATCAAAATAAAGCGCAAAAGGGAAGTCATTGTCGTTACATGGGTTGGTGCCACCTTATACACCGTGGCCGGGTGTAAGGGAAATGGAGGGCAGCTGGAGTATTCACTAATGAATTTCAAACCCTATTGAAATGGGTTCGGAAAGCCAAAGGGAAGTTACCCTGTAACATCGGACCTCCCGACTGAGGCACTCTTAGAACTGCTTCTTATATGCTAGATGGTGTGTTGTTTGCGATTCGGTTTCTCTGCGCGCAATCCCAAGTCACAGAGAATGTTATTTTCGAATAAAGAATGTTATTGTCGATTAAATAAAATTATTAATGTTCATTTTTATTCAAAGCTCTCAAAAATAATTTTAAACCGTTTATTTTTGTTCTAACAGAATTAGTAATTTGGAAAATTGTGTGGGCCATGACTTGTGTAACGTACAGCGATTAGCTAACTTTCCATAAATACATTAATTGTGTATTTTCTAGAGCATAGAGTCTGCAATCGTTGGTGCTTGTGTACTTATAATATCAAACACTCACCTTTTGTTTAATTAGTTACGTTAAATTACAGCCAAAGGTGGTAGGTAACTAGTTTTAAAGAGAGTTCATAACCTCTCAGAGTTCTGCAGCATCATCTCTGTATGGAATGGTGTAACAGGAATCCTAGAACTTCAAGAATTCTGCCCACCAAGAGAGGTAATATAGCTGCTACAGTGAATCGAATATATTCTAAGGAATCCAGAACCAAAAGGTAATTATTCTCAAAATTATGCTTCAATTACACAAATATGACCATCTTAAAATAGGCGATTGCTGTATGTTTCCACGACAAAATCGCACTCAGAGGTTAGGTTACACAGAAATTGTTCCAAGTTGCATAAGATAGCGTTTGTGCATTTCAAATACAAGAATATGCATGTATTTAGCAAATAAGACCACGTGCAAGACTTAGTATGTAAACACTGTAAAGTAAACATAAAGAATATGCCTCTAAATAGCAGAGCTCTTGTTAGAAAAACGGAAAAGGTTATTGCTTCATGTGTTTGTCCAACTGTGCTTATAGAGATTTGAATTGAATTGAATTGAATTGAATGTACTCTATAATTTCAACTTAGAATTTACAATCTTCCAATACAGATCTTGTTTACAATTTCCTACTTTAATGTTGTACATGGCTGATATGTTCTTTTGTGTTTCACAGCCAGTATAGAACCCAGACCCTCAGCACTGCTGCGTAACATTTACTCCCTTTACTAAGTTCGCTATACAATTCAATGTATCTCTCTTTTCCCTCTCCGACTTCTTCTCCTTGACTTTTTCCATCCAGTTTTCCTTTACTCTTATTAACAAATCCCCTAATTTTTTATTTAAAACAGGTAACTGTACAGCATCTCCCCAGTATTTGGGGTTAAGCCCACTTCCTCTATACTTTATTTTCGAATGAACCGGATTTTACATACATCCTAGGTTTTAGAAGACAAATGTCTGTCAATCCAAATGACGTAGATTGGATTTGTTTTGTATCAGACAATCCAACCTGGTCCTTACTTAAACAGGAAGAAAACCTTGCAAGCTACTGGAAGACAAAACAAGCCACCAAGCTTCAATCATTGCTACAACTATAGGCTCGTCCCAGAGGTCAGTCGGTAGAGCCTGCACCTGCCTGCTGTGCCAGGGTATCCGGTTTCGATTCCCGGCTGGAGAGTGTGATGTTTTATGTGACTAGGATTATTCTCTAGAGTCCGGAATTATAAATCTCTTTCAGAGGCGGTTCAGGAAATTCAAGCTTCAGATTTCACTTGACACGAAAATATCCTAAACCTACCATGTTTTAATCAAAATCATCAGAAAAAAAAAAAAAAGAAAGAAAGAAAGAAAGAAAGAAAGAAAGAGAATCGAAAATTGTTTCATGTAAAAGGTAGCTTGCAGTGGGAGATTTTCTTGAAAATCATGTGGCATTCTTGAAAGATGTTGAACTTAAATACCAAGGTTGGGTTTTAATCAACGTTTTCTTTTGTTTCTCAGCTAACACTACTCCTTCCCTCTCTCTCTCTCTCTCTCTCTCTCTCTCTCTCTCTCTCTCTCTCTCTCTCTTACACACATGCACTCTTTTTCTAAATATATTATTATTATTATTATTATTATTATTATTATTATTATTATTATTATTATTATTATTATTATTATTATTATTATTATTATTATTATTATTATTATTATTATTATTATTATTATTATTATTATTATTATTATTATTACTATTCTCATAATAGGTTATTCTTCTATCTGCTTCATGTTAATAGAGACAAGCATTAACTGTGAAAATGACTTTATTGCATATATTCCTTTAGGTACAATGGGAATAGAGGAATTCATTAGGCTTAAGCAATAGTCAAATCTTTTAAGAGCTGGTCACTGTGTGATGGCTTTGATCTATTTGCATGAGCAAAAAATGTCAATAACGATTTTCATTTCAGAAGTATATGTTTTGGAAAATTCAATCCAATAAGAAGAAATATCCCGAAAATGGTTAATTCCCCGGAAAAAAATAAAGGTCTCGCGAGGCAACAGCTCTTACAGGCCCAACAGCTCTTGCCACCCGGCCGCTGCGTACCATATTTCTTCACCACAGACATCATGAGTGGGGTGCAGTGCTGAAGGGTGGGACGTGGACAGCGGTCCCATCCGTCTTGGTCGGTATATACAACCGGAAAAAATAATAGTTCACGTATGTTGTGTTCTTTAACGAGATCTGTATCTTACGGTTTACAGTTACACAGGCTCAGTTAGAATGAAAGCTACGTATCGTATCCTTGGACGGTGCTGTGCTTAAATACATTACAAAATATTAAATATTTTTAAAAATACAGACTGTTCCGAAAAAGGGTACGTTGAACATTTGGGCAATCCGCTTAAAATGTATGCGATTTGTTCTATTCTTAACCTTGGCGAGAGCTTATTACCATGACTATATTTAATGCAATCAGTCACTAAACGGTTGACTTGCTGATATATTTTTATTTATTGCTTATATACAGGCGTATGATAGCTGTAAACATTCAGTTTAGAATATTTTGTATAATATTATAGAAATGGTCATAAAATTGAATTCTGTTACATCTTCAGAATAAAAACAGGACTGCCACTGAGAGAAGCATGTGGCTTTTGCCTTTAATCTTCAACATGGGTATCACAAAGTAATACATGAATGGAATTGATGAATGGGGTGGGGTTTACGGGCCCGTCGACAGCATGGTCATTTGGGACCAAAGTCAAAGCCTAACATAGGAAAACAAAGAAGCTGGGAAAATTCTGAGCTGCACAGATAAAGCCGCAAAAGTTAAAACAGTGAAAAATTCAAAAGTGGAAGCTAATTAGTAAATAGTAAAACGATAAAGGCATAAAAACTAAAACGACAGAATAGGAAGAACTGCAAAAGCTTACACAGTTAACAGATCTAAAGTTTGGCTAAAACAATTAAAATAGTACAAAATAAAACCTCCAAAGAGTTAGACTAAAAAGATTAAACAAACAACACGCCCCAAAGCACTGAAAATTCCGGAAATGAAATTCAAGGTAGACTTACTTAGCAAGCCCAATATTTGCGACGAACCACAGTGCCTTATCTACAGCGACTGGGTCGCCGCCCAGGACTGCGGGCAAAGTAACACCCAGACCAAGAGCTTGGCACTCACGAGCGTATCGCGGACAATCGAGATAGATATGCGACACCGAGAGGTGAACGTCGTACGTGGGAAATATAGACATCGGGTCACCACGTAAAAGGTGGCGCGAGTGTGACTTACGAGTAATCGCGTGAGAATAAACTTCGGATCGCCCGGAATCCCTACAAGAGGTTAGCCAGGGTTGTACGGAGTCCTTGAGTGTCCGCGATTTAGTACCAGCTAACACTTCCCATGACTGCTACCAGACAGCAAAAGATGGCGACCAAAGTACAGTCGGGCATCTGTATAAGGCAGAGTACGGATAGATAACTCCGGCAGGTGTCATGCAGATTTAGCAGCCGCATTCGCCTCCTTTTTGCCGGGAATTCCCACATGGCCCGGGATCTAAGTAAACCCGAACTGGTATCCGCAAGAGAGCAACTGAGATACGAGTGTCTGAGTTTTAAAAATCAATGCGGAGTGGCCAACAAACTGTTGCTGGGACTAAATAGCGCTCAGAGAGTCGCGACAGCAAATAAAACCTCCAGAAATTGAAGCAGAGATAAAAAGTAAGAAATAAAGTATGGGAAACAGCTCAGCAGTTAACACGGAAATATTGTCCGGAAGACGTTACTGATGGGCTTCATCGTTATACAGGAAACTACAGTCTGTAGCACCCTCGAGCTAGGTACCGTCTGTAAATACCAGAGTGTAATCCCGGTAACCGCCCAGGATTTCGGCAAAAAGTTGACGAAACACCAATTGTGGGGTAGCTACCTTGTTATTGCCCGAAAGCTCTAGGTCAAATCAAGCACGCTGGAACTGCCAAGGAGCAGAGTGGCCAAGAGAAAACCTCTCTACAAGCATTTTGGGGTCATGTGTGGCGAGCAGTTACCGAACGTTAATACCGCTTGGGCGAGAGATATTCTGCATATAACGGTGAACAAGTTTCCGTCTCAAAACAGAGTTAAAATAAGGGTGATCTGGGTGAGCTGCCAACCTTGTTACATAAGAAAACAATAAAAACGAGCGTCGCACCGAAAGTAGAGGCTCCCAAGGATCAGCGTAGAGACCTCGACACAACTAGTGCAGGACGCCCCAACAGCAACACGGATACCAGCATGATGAATGGTGTCTAAAAGGCGAAGTTTAGAGGCGGACGTCTCGCCAAAGATAAAACAGCCGTAATGTAGTTTGGATCGGACCAGTGAGCAATATATCCTCAATATGACTATGCGATCGCACGCCCCAAGATGCCCCAGATAAAACTCTTAGTACCCGAAGAGAGCGATTGCACGAAGTGCGGTGACGAATATGGTGCTCCCATGTGAGTTTTCAGTCGAGGTGAAGGCCCAAAAACTTGAGGTGCGGAACAAACGGAAGAGAATGAAGATCAGCGGGGTGTACAAAATGAAGTTGATGAAAGTGGACATCCTGTGTTTTCTTAGGGGAACTGAAAGCCGGAGTGCCTCGCCCACTCGGCGAGGGATGTTACGGTCAACTACAGCTGAGCTAGATGTGCTCAAGATTATAAGAGCGGTAGTAAATTCCGCGGTCGCCAACATACAGTGGCATCAGTATTCCACTATGAACAACACTAGCAATGCCGTTAATGACAACGGCGAAAAGCTCACCCTCAGAGTCGACCCCTGAGTACATCATTTCTTTGGATGTTCTCTCGGGAGAAGGGTTTTCCAATGTGGACACAAAAAACTTGGTTAGACGTTAACCTACTGCTCTCAAGGTCGCTGGTTCAAATCCGGTCTAGACCGATGGTTTGAAGTGTGCTTAAAATGTTTTTTAAGTGTACTGTCATCGGGACCAGGAGAAGGGTCCTTGGCGACAGGCAAAGAAAGCGCCAGCTCCGCTACAGTAGAAGGTGTGTTGTACGGTTCACTACAGGCACTAGCAAAATTGAGAACCCGCAGATTCCTTGATCCTCTGTCTTAACTATTCGTTTGGGTAGTAACAGCGAAGAAGTAGCAAGGAAGTAGCTATGTGCTTCTCGCTGGTGTAATGCGAGCCATTGACGGCAAGGCCGGGAATGATCGTCCGGCGACACTTGCCGCACATACACCGAACAGCAGTCCACACCCGCTGTGCTGGAGTACGACGTAAAAGGGAAGAGACGTAGATTTCCCAGGATGTGCGTTTTGCACGTCGAGGTACAAAACGTGGCCGTGCACGAGAACATTTAAAGGCAATAAATGTTCTCTGTGGTATTTAAACTGCAAGCAATCAGAGCACGCTTGCGTTCTTTAATTGCCAAACGACTTTAATAGGTACACCACGGCACAGGAACGAAACGAGGTGTAGGTGAACTGTGAGGAATGCTGGTATCCGCTCCGAGCAGGACAGAACATGTAAAATACTCCACCATTTTCTTTTTGTGGATTATGAGTATCTTCTTCTAAACGTAAACAATCAGCAAAGGTAACGTATTGCAAATCAACAGTAGCAACAGGAGTGCGGCGAGTAGCTGACAAGTAGCGTAGGGAGGTGACGGGTTTGAGCTGTTCGAAACTTCGACGCGCTTCCAGAAAGGTCTGGAGCTCCTTAACGGCAAGTCCTGAAGGCACTTTTCGTCCAAGAACTTACGACACTGCCATGAACTGGATTAATTTATAACCCCCCCCCCCTCCCCCAATTTATGCAGCATGAGTTCCGAGTGTCAGCCGTGTTCTTGTGTGCCAGGAAGCCACAACGTTCACAAGCTGTAGGACGGTAGCATGAGCTCGTGGTGTATTCGAATCTCTGTCATTGAAAACAGCGCATGGTATTGGGGACATGCGGCCGTACTGCGGCACTTTCATAGGCACAGTAAATTATTCCGTCAACTGAATACTCTTGAACGTGAGAAACACTTACGTAAAGGGCACTCGTTATGGTCCTTTTCCTAGTTAGCCGGTACGCTTGACAAACTCGCTGGTTGGAGAGGCAGGTGAATATTTCTTCATTGGACGGACCATACAGGTTGAAAATGTTAACAATTCCCCTATGCGAGTTTAACGAGTTATGTGGGGCTACCCGGATAGGGCAGGAGGCCAACAAACTCGCCTTTAACAGCTTCTGAGACTGGTCTCCGCTGATCACCTGTATCAATAAAGTGCCATCTCTAAGTTTGGTTGCGTTTTTAACCAGGCCACAGATCCTATGGACTTCCTTTTTAATATAAAATGGGCTAAGGTCCTTCACCTGCCAGGATCAATACCCCCCCCCCAAAAAAAAAAAAAAAAAAAAAAAAAAAAAAAAAAAGCTATCAATGAGGGAGGGTTTGCGTGGATGCATAATGGATAGAATCCCCTTTCGGGCCATCGGCGTCAGCCTGCCATCCAGGGTTAAAGATAACAGACGATAAACCCCTACAGTCTGTGCCGTCATCGAGATCCTTCCAATTACCACGTCATCCACGTACCATTCACCACCTCTTTTTGCTCATACCACAGAAATAACCGCCTGTGGCTCCCCACTTTAGGCCGTGCCAGTGTGTAAGAGACAGACAGGTATTCAGGCTACTTGCAGTTGATTATACTGCAGTTCCGTCAGCGGTAACGCGTCCGGCCGGTGATATTAACGCAACGGAGTACGGCCGTCGGGGAATTAACACAGGCCGGGCCCTCAGAGAGCTACGTGGATGTACTTGACGGTGTGGACGGGCTCCGCACCTTAGACCTCCGGAGAGCACACATGTCGAGAGCCGCACTGAAATCGTGGGAAAGGGCCACGGAGATAGAAAAAATCCCTGCTAGCAAGACAGGACTTAATAAACCTAAGATCTTGCTAACTAATGATCATAATAAGCCTAGAAAAGGATGAGGGTACTGAAGATTAGCGACAAAAGGAGCTTCCACGTGGCTCAGTTGATGGATATGAAAGGGGTGAAATGAGGGTGAGCGGCATGACCCATACCAGCCGTAGTAGGTTCGTGGGGGGGGGGGGCGGAATCCAGGAATAAGACTACCTAGATATACCGCAGTTCTAAGTAAGCCATGAAAATCTCAGTAGGTAAATAAAACGGACGATGCTAATGAATAGGAAATAAATGATCTGGTTGAAAATAGTCCTAAACTGACGTATAATAGAGCAGTCAAATAGTTTTAAATATCCAGGAAACACAGTTTCTCACAGAATGAATACTGACACAGATAATAAAATTAGCAATTGTAATAAAATAAATGGAAAATTATAAGAAGCGTAGTGTAAATCTGTGCAAACACAATTATATAAACATTTCAACACCAAAATGAAAAGAGGCGACACCATTAGCTGAATACTGCGAAAAAAATTAGAAATAAGTTTGGTGAGTGTAATATTTGCAGATAGAATATAGGTTAAAATGGAGAAAGCATGTTCTGAGAATGAAGGACTACAGACTTCCTAATGTTTGCGTGAAGTATAGCCCACGAGAGAAACCAGAAATAGGAAGACCAGGAAGAAGTTGGTCAGACAGTACTGAGCCTCGAAACATAATATACGCTGATTTGTCCGGGAGTAGCCCCTTGAGTGCTCTTCATTGTGAATTGCTTTTGTGTAATTCGTAAGAAAACGCGAAAATATAGATCTTGTTAAAGTACAATTTATATCAAAAAAACACCAGCCCCGGCGCACTACCAAGGACGGTCGACGCCAAACTTCCGCACATCACTCGCGTGAGCAAACATGTGACAACAATGAGCACGGAACATGAAAAAGGGGTTTTCCAGATCATTCGGGAAGAGTCCGGCAACAAGAGTATTTGCACAGATTCCAGAAAGATAAAGCTCGAGAACTGTCCTTGTGACGTCAAACTAGCTATATAACGAGGCGACGGGGGTTTGGTTAGTTTTTGAGAGAAAAGCGACTTGTAAGTGTTCAACCAGATAGCTGTGAAACACTTTAGTGTGGTCGAATGATTGTATGATCAAAGCGAGCTGTTTGTGAGATAGTATTTAGTATTTATTTTCCATGATGCTCTACAAAAGTCTTACAATTTTTCATACATTACTTTGAGTTGCTGTTTTATTCCTTAGACCATCATAGCACCGTGGTTGTTTATGCATGGTGGGCCATAACAGATTCATACTGCTTTATTTTTCGAAATCATTTCTCTCTTACTCTCCCCATGTATTCTCCTATCCTTTTTATATACCTTTCCTTTTGTATTTTCAGTATTCTAACTTTCAGAACTTCCTTGTTGACATTCTCCCACTTTTAGGGATAAACCGATCTCTCCACAACTTTGTTTCTCACATTCTAGTATATAACGGAAGTCATTATCTGCCTCTCCACATAGAGAACATCTAGGCAAGCTCGCTCCCTTCCTATCTCCTCTTAGCCTATGTGCACTTAATCTAGACCACACAGAAAAAGTGAAGAAATTCGGAAAGAAGTGAGTCAAAGCGACGAGAAGAAAACAGTTGTTGAGAAACTGTAGGCTGCGTTTAGGTCAGTAAAAGAGAATTGTATTGTGCAAAAGCTTTAAAAGTAGATAAAATGACCAAAAAGTAATTGGACTGCATTTTGTCATTTTTATTATTTTTTTTTTTTATCATAGTGGAATTGTCTGGGAATAGCCCCTTAAGTCCTCTCCACCGTGAATTGCTTTTGCGTAAATCGTAAGAAAACTTCACAAAAAATATAGATCTCGATGAAGTACAATTTATATAAAATAAACATTCTGTGGCATTAACCATTTCCAAGATCCTTTTTTTATTGGTTTCAATTCTCAAATACTTCGAATTTTTTTAAGTGATTAATTGGCATTCGTTTTTTCTCAGTCATGGAGAACTGCTCTTTAAACATTTGAATGTCGTTTAACCTACCGTATCATACAACGAAATGTGTAGTGAAAGTTTATTTGGATTGACAAGAAGTAGATGGAATAATAAGATTTTGTAAGAAAAGTTTGTAGGAGAGAGTAGAATAAATCGTTTAGTGTTGGGGATGGTCATTAAAATATTTGGGAAAGGAATATTGAAAGTGACCCTTTGCGGGCTTGTGGGTGGGGCTATATACAATGGCTGGGGTAGTGCCGCTACGAGCCAACGTATCGATCTACTGCAGAGACTCACTGTACAGTTAGGTCCCTTCCTCACCATCATCGGAAAGGTACAAGCGCGCTTTTTCAAGTGAGAAATGTGTTCCGCCAATAAGTCATCTGGTAAAGCAATTACAAGCCCACTCAGCGATAACACACAGCATCACTTAACCTGCACAGTTAATCACTCAAAACGACATTCCTTGGAGTAGGTACCCATTTACAATTAACAGAAGATCAAAGGTTATCAATAACAACTCCATATCCTCTACGTATGTGAACACAATGAATGGAATTTATAAAGTGCTCCATCACATCCTAGAGCAATATCAGGAACCTGAATCGGAATTTAAAAAATCTAATGCATTACATTCACATTACTTTCTCCACCACTATCGTTGATTTCTATAAACTTTTACACACTATTTTTACGGAAGTTTATTACTGTCTCCACTACGTATAGTAAGTAGGGGAAGTATTGTATTAGGTCCAAAATTTCGATGTCAAAGTTTCACAGGAAATATGTTTTGAGGCCCCCTGAATCCAAAAAACAGGCAATTATTCTACATAAGGCTGGTGTGTGTGTGTGTGTGTGTGTGTGTGTGTGTGTGTGTGTGTGTGTGTGTGTGTGTGTGTGTGTGTGTGTGTGTGTGTGTGTGTGTGTGTGTGTGTGTGTGTGTGTGTGTGTGTGTGTGTGTGTCTGTGTCTGTGTGTCAGTCTGTGGACAGCATAACTCAAAAACGAAAAGTCAGTTAAAAACCAAATTTAGTATTTAAGTTAATGCCTTTCAAGGATGCGACACGAAGATTTTGAAGAAAATAACCCCACCCTAAACTACCCTTTACATGGAAAAAATTTCGAAAATTTTTATTTTCTTGAAAATGAGTAACGATTTTGATTAAAATGTCATGTTTGAGACATCTTTATGACAAATTAAGTGCATATTTTTAATTTTCTGGCTATAGCCCCTGTAGTCGTATTTACTCTGGAAGACTTTTGCATAACTGGTAAACCGTTAGAGATAGACCAAATCATAATATACAAAAATGTAGATCTTGCTGAAATACACATTTTATGTCTTCATAAATTTTCTCGCAGGGTGAACCTTTTAGGCGATATTCCTTGTTATGTATGTGAGTTTCAGAGAACTTAAAAACCTTCGTGAAATGGATCATCGTTGTTCATTTTTTATATGTTAAGTGTGCAAAGAGAACGGAATCTCAAAGCTTTAAAATATTTGACTATCGCACAAAGCCTACTGTATTCTAATATTCCCCATGCACCTACAAGGATATAAGCAATAAGATAATTTGTACAAATGTTTATTTCAACTTACATGAAGAAGATATAGGAATAAGAATTGGTAAGAATGGTTAGTACAAGAGTAGAGAAAGTCATGTGAGTGCAACACATCAGATTTTTTTACCTTATTACCCACCTCTTATGTAGGACTTACATCCCCCAGGACTTAAAAGCCAGTGCCTAGGGCAAACTACACTTTATATTGAGAATATTTCCAAATGTTTGATTGCCTTACAAATGGCTCTAACGATTTTGATTAACGTATCACATATTGACATGTCAAATAAATTATATTTGTTGAATTTTCTGACAATAGCCTATGAAGCCTTCTTCATTCGAAGGGTTTTGTATAATTTGTACACCTTAATACACAGGCCAAAACGTACTACACAAAAATGTCTAACGTTTCAAAGGATATAATTTACTTCAAATTACCTTTCTATGGTATCACTATTTCTGATATATCCGTTATTCAATGACTAAATTTGCCACTATTTGTCATTTCTTAAAAAGCTATCACTGTTAGTTATTTGCAACGAAGTTATGGAAAGAGTATGCAGTTTCAGTGGCGCGTTTCGGTTTCCTCTATTTACCTTGAATGTATCAACAAACAAAAAGTAGTGAAACTTTTGGTGTATTGGTTTACCTCAGTTAAGGTAGGCAAGTACATTTTTACGCTTGGAAACAAATCTATAGTTTAGTGAGAATTTTTGTATTTTCGGATCTTTTTTCTGAAAATGCTTTTTTGTTGGATTCATGGGGTCTCAAAACATATATTTCCGGTGAAATCTAGACATCGAATTTTTGGGTGGAATACAATACTTCCCCTACTTACTGGTGGAGAAAGTACAACAGAAGAGGTGTAGTTTGAGATATGGCGGAGTGAGATTTTCCTGAAAAGCTTCGTGTCATATGTTTTGAAGATTCTGAACTTAAATGTAAGTTTTGTATTTGTCACACATTTCATGTTTCAGTGGAGCGGTTCGCACACGCACATACATACACATACACACACAGTAGTTCTGATTACCTTCCTCGTATGGAGTTCTGATACCCCCTAGAACTTGCAAGTCAGTACCTAGGGTCAGATGCCTGTCGGGGAACAGACGAACGGAGTGAACACCTGGAAGCGGGTTGTCAGTTCAGCACCAAGTATGAGAGTGAGGAAGAGGATTATAAGAAATACAGGCGAAACAGATGAATGGAAAGGTAACGCTGGAGCAGATGGTGGCATGATTGGCGGAGGAAAGCAGAAAACCCGCACAGGCACCGCTTCGTTTACCACGAATGTGACATGCAGTTCCCTGGGATAGAATCCGCTCGCCTTGGTGATAAGCAAACGGTCTAACCCCTCGGCCACAGTACCGCACAGACGAACACACAGGATCTCCAAATCGAGGGCACATAACTATCAAATTTCATATCTCACACTCTGCCAGGTAAAGATTTCAAGGAAATTCCCCCAGATCAAACCACCCTTTATACAGAACATTTTTGGTCATTCTATACGTTCTGAAAGAAGTGCGCAAGAACCGTTTTAAATATTTCAGACATTAATTTGACACATAAATGTAGATGCACTTGGATTTTATATGAATAACTGATGAAGCCTTCCGCATATTGATGAAACTTTGTATAAAGAGAAATAAATCAGAGCACATTAAAATACGTAATTTGTGTAAAAAAATATTCTTCGTTGCAAAATTATGCAAATTTACACTTCACTTTCCTGTGGCACATACACTTAAAAGGTTTCCGATTTTTTTCTTAACTTTTGGAAGAACTTGTTATCACAACCATATTTTTGAATGTTGAATCTGAAAAAATTTCCAGCCAAGAATATATCATGAAGAATTTAATTGAGAAGAAGAATGACTTTCATATGAATGCTGTATTACACTGGGTACAAAGACGTTGTGCTAGTGCAAAAAGGGCTAGACTCATTAACAGCCAGGGGCTAAGCGGATGTAGCACCTATGGGACACTTAAACCTAGTTTGTACATTAAGATGATTAAAAAGTTTAGGTATTGGACATGAGCCCGTAAAGAATTGAGAATGTTACTAAGTGCAATGAATATTAAATTTAAATTAAATGCAGAAACAATAAGTATGGTCTATTTTCGGTTTGATCCCATAAATACGTTTTGTGTGTATTTTTTAACCTTATAAACTAATATTATGTATTAATAATCTAAATTTATATTTTAACATAAGATAACATTTTTCCAGCTATAATAATTAGTAAGTAGCCAACCATATTAAATTTATAATTTTTAATACTCATTAAGTAATTGCCTTTTAGAACCTTTAGAGGTTTGAAAAATATCTTAGATGCATCACACTTAATCGATTATGGGCAGCTCGTAGCGCCTGAAGATCGCGTTTGTGTTAAGGATATTTGGCGGTAGCCGACCAAGGTTCACCAATTAGCATTTCAGCGACTAACGGCAATTTAGGCTCCTCATTATTACTATTCTTATTGTTATTATTATAATTACTATGGGAACACTTATTTTAAGCCGTTAACGAATTAAAACATCAGAAGTCAGAAGAAAGAATACTTCAATAGTTTCAGTTTCTTGTGTTAAGATTCAGTAACAAGTAATTCTACATTCGCAATCAACAACTAGCTTCAAAAGGCTCTAAGCTGAAGGACCCACAGAAGTGTTTACGTATCATTCTCCTTACCAATCATCACACGTCATAGTGCATGATGAACCCAACAATTTGGTCAGTAATTTAAAGCTTTGCAGATAGGAAGCTGAACTGTTGAGATCACGATTGCAGCAATAGAACCTTCTAGCTCCAGGAACAAAGATTTCGACTTTTATATCAAGGAGTAGCAGTTTTGCTGCATATTTCACAATGCTGAATTCAATGTGTTTGTGTGTGTGCGTGTGTTTGTGTGTGTGCGTGTGTTTGTGTGTGTGTGTGTGTGTGTGTGTGTGTGTGTGTGTGTGTGTGTGTGTGTGTGTGTGCAAGTGTGAATGGTCTAATAACGATTCTGAGTGCCCATCCTAATCCACAGGAATGATGACTATTTATTGATTCAAGTAAAACGAGTTATCAAGTAGTGTTATTCTACAATGGTAGCAAACTGCCATTAATGCTTGTCGATTATGCTAAGAACAAGAAAAAGAATGCATGAAACTGGCTTCCCTGTTGGAGACAATCAAATACGAAGACCATGAATTGCAGATATGTTGTTGCAATACTACCGGCTTAAAAGTTGGGTTTACAACATACTACTGTTTTTATGCCTATTGGACAGCCGAGACACCTAGAACCGCTATATAGTCAAAAACTGGCCTGTGAAAGGTCATAGACAAATGAAGCTTACTCCAATGGTTGAGCGTGGTAATGTAATTCTACCCCTGCTTGATACTAAGCTGGCTTTGATGCAAGACTTCGTGAAGGCTTATGATAACGAGAGTTGAACCTTTCATCATTTAAAAGTAATTTTTCTCCCAAACACAGGGAAGAAAAACTAAAAGAAGCAATAATTATTGGGCCATAGATAAGAACATTTATGAAAGATTCAATGTTATAATAAAACGGTTATAGATCTTGAGTGAATTGCTTGTCCTTACTTCAAAACGATTCTGTATGGCTTCTTAGACAACAGAAAAACCAAAAACTGTGTTCCCATTCTGGGCAATCTGCTGAATAAGTACAAGAACATTGATTGGAAGAACTTTTAACTTTTTAAATGTTCACTTTGATTTTTAGCCTTACCAGGACTTGCTTACTATGGAACATCATTTCTAGCTTCCTTCTTAAAGAGACTGATGCAGAAAAAATCATTAATTCATTTCACCAAATATACTGAATGACTTTGCTGTAGAGTGACAGTTTGTGCTTCTGTTAAGACACTTTTTCGCACAACTATTACGAAATGAAGTTCAATTTTGTTATTGCATTTTAAATGGCAATTATGTGACAAAAATTACTACGTATTTGTAGTGTTCTGTGCCTAAAATGTGGACGTTCTAGATGAAAACTACTTACGCCGATGATTCAGTACCCAAATTAGGCATATTCAATAGCTTAGGAATTACATACACTAAACAAAGTTTCTATGTAGCACAGTGATTGAATAACAATTGGAGCAGTTCTTATTGCAAAATTTGTGGTATGTGTGAGTGGCGCGCGCATGTAAATCCCCTTCTTAGAGAGTAATGCCACATAGTTCGCTCTTTCTCTTATCATCATTGGTTTCTCCTGCACTTAACACTTCAATTCGTAGTCGTGCAGGAGAGGATGGCGGTTATTCCTCTTCCCCTGAATCCAACCATCTCACCCACAGGGTTTAAATAGCCCATTGCAACCAGAGAAGCTTATTTCCCACTTCATTGGACATGATCACTGTATACCTTAATACTCGTATTAATTTTGTGGATCAGTGCATAGAAAATATGCATGTCTTATAGATATATTGACAGTAAAATGTATTTTAAAACATATAAATATATTTAGTGCCCATGATCTTATTCAACAATTTTGGAATGAACATTGTATTTAAAACTACACACCATGATTGTATAATCTCCGAAGTTTCAGTATGCCTTTAAAGGGAAGCATCGCAAATAGAGATGCAGTGTTTCTCTCATATGGGTAAATGTTTGGTCAACGAAAACATTGTAAAAACCATTGGCGCCAGATATTGTGATTCTAATCTTGCAGTTGTTCCAATATTGCGTTAACAGGTAAAGCGTACATAATTGGCACATGTTGGTCCAATGTTACAAACGATACATTGCTTCTTTTGGGTTCTTGAATGGACAGGACTGATAATGTCATTTTCAACAACGAGGATGTTATGTACACAACAAGAGAAGTGTAACTCAAATCATTCCTACACAGCAACAGGACTCGTGCAACCACTAGACGTATATATTTTTTTAGACAGAACACATTTTAATTAGAAGACTAGAAGAACCGTCCACAATAAAATGTCAGCCCATGGAAGCCAAACAAAATGTGCACTATAGGTGTTTTACAATGAAATTGCATTCTGTTGTGTACCATCAGTTTCGGCTCGCCAATCATGAAAGATAAGCTTATTCATGCATGGTAAACGTGGGATGCATTATTGAAAAACACTGACAGACTTTTCGAAATGAAAATAGTAGTCCGTGGGTGTATGCGACAAAAATGGAAATGCAGCATTGTACCATTTCAGGGTACTGTGTCCAGATCACAATATCATTGATAAGGTCAGTGATAAAGATACACCTAATGTAAAGGTTAGACAAATATCTGTAGTGCTGTATAAAGGTCGGATATAGCCTATAGCAGAGTAACGGTACGTGCCAGAGCGACATAGTATGTACATCACGGTATCTCGCTAGTGGAAAAGCTAGTGTAATGATTTTTCCATTATCTAAAGTCTACTTTAGACTTAGTTTAGTAGATACCCATTTAGAAGAGAATTAGGCCTGCCCAGTTGGGGACTTCCCTTGCGAGGAGCAAAATAGAATTTCGTAATTTTAAACAACAGTTAATCGCCGGATACATGTGTAAATAGTGACGTTACAGGCCATGACGCTAAAATAGTCAACCCACAACATGAACAATTGAACGGCATTTTAATAACTGTAAAGAAAATGGGCTCCATTCCATTGGCACGATTTTTGCGCAATTCAAATATTACTTATTTTTTCGAAGTAAATATTGTTTTTCAGTACTGTAAGGTAAAATATACCAGTAATTTTGTTTGTGAATAGTAGCCTTCTTTAGTCATACATTTTTATTCCAGAGAATATCACAAAACAATGTTACTTTTCGTCGTCACCATAGTAAAACTAGCCATGCAAAATAAATAGTATGAAACAATGTGCTAATGAATGATGTAATTTTAATGTTTGTAGTTACAGTACAAGTTTGGGTACAGTATTGGCACGGCGCACAACAAAGGACGGTCTGGCTAAGCTACTTCTCACCATATACCAGGCTGGCGAACAAACAAAGGCGCTCGAGGTCAAGCTGCCTCGCGCGACTGTTTGTGTAGACGTGACTGAAAACAATGAGCACGGCGTATAACAAAGGATTGCTGGAACCTTCGAGAGACATCCAGCGGCCGGTGTGTTTGTGGAAGTCGAGAAAGATCTATGTTACGTCATCCTCGCTATAGTAGGACGCAAGGAAACAGCAGAGGAGAGAGTTACAGGCATAAGGCAGTCAGTGTGTCAGTGAGTGCGAGACAGCTGTGTGTGTGGTACTATCGACGTGAAATATACATCGCGGTCGTAGTGAAGAAGTTTTAACGAGTGTTGAGTGATTGTATCATCGGAGTTAGTGTGTCAGAGACAGAGAAGTGAAGAAAGTAAAAGGACTGAGTGAGAGTCATGAAAAGAAAGTGAGTGGTAATATCACGAAATACTGTAGACTGTATTAGCGTCAGTAATAGAGAACTGTATATTTGTGCATAAACTTAGAAGAAAAATAAAGTATTAAAGAGTATTTGTATTTGATTTTGTCTCACTGGTGTCAGGAGTAGGGTTTGTCATTTACGTTACGGGGGCTAAAAGTAGGATTTTATTTTGCCAGTAGCAGTGTTTGCGAAAGGAGATCATAGGCCAATCAAAATCAAACAAAATCACGTTTAGCATCTGTGCCATGTTATTTTTAAGCAGGTCTGAAATTTGTAAAATAACTACGTACGAGCAATTAAGGGCAGCGAGAATGTAGATGTTTCGCTGTTCTATTGATTCGCTAGCATGCTTGCCTTACACCAGTAAATGAAGGATTAATGCTACAATATGCTGTTTCCTGGATTTCCTTGGCAGCAATTCTAATGCTTCCAGAATTTCACCCCATTCTTGAACTCGGTTTCATCCTAATCGTACCGTTTGCCATTAAATTGATTATTCAGGTCATAGATCAAAGAATAAGAATTCAAATCAAAGAAATGACAAGGCTGTCAACACAAGAAAAATGTTAATTGGACAATGTTTGTGATAAATTGAACTGTGGCGATGTCAATGGTGAACAGTACCATGAGAAATTAATTTGGTAAAAAGTCATTATGAAATGTAAAAGCTAATCAAACCAGTCAATTTATTAAACATGTGCAAACACAAAGGTTAATTGCCATGTGATTGGACAGTAACCAAAGTTGCTGGCAGTGGAGTGGCATAAAAATTGTATTGCAGTGGTGCAATAAATCACAACTTTTAATTTTTAGGTCTTGGTTTAGAAGTTCTGTTTTAGTTCCAGCTGTGTAAACATAATTTACGCAGATTTTAGGTTGTCATAAATCATGATAAACCTTATTATTCTCTATATATTTTATGTATGCACACACATATAGTTTCTTAATTTACACTGAAAGACATTCTGTCAGACACAATTGTCATCGCCATCATCGTCATCATTTCCTACATCTATCTCTGCGCAAATATAAGAAAAATCACATACAAAATCACAAACCAAATTGTAGTTGTCATTAAATTCAGTTTGATTGTTTCTATAGCGCTTCGCATATATTATGCGAACCCTTAATCGACAGCATTCAATATTATTCCATATATGTGAATTCCATTGTTTAGTAAAGAAAAACGCACTTAAAGACAATAACATTATCAGCGAAATGGATATTTTCTACGGTTTCTAAAATACAGTAGTTGTAATGGACTACTCGATTCCGGGAACAAATCAATTGCACACAACAATAGACAACACAGGAACAGGAGACTATTAGTGTGTTACACTAAAGGTTAAAATGTGGTTTGCGTTTGCTTCTCGGAAGTCCATCACATATAGTTAACTCCACGTAGATAACAATTTCTTTGCTTTCATTGACTAAGATGTCACGTTGTACTCATGAGCCTGCCACAGCAGTCAATGAAAGCAAAGAAGTTGATTTATCTTATATGAGTTAACAATATCTGAGGGTCTTTCCAGAAGCAAAAGCAAGCCGTTTGTTAAATTGTAGTAGCAGAACAATATTCATTGTCTGTGGAGCTATTGCTTTGAGCGAGAGAAGTTGGAATGAGTGTAGAATATTGCAACACAACAAAACAAGAACGGGCTCGGGTTGTCTCACCCCACTTGTGGCGCAGAAGAAAGGCGCTCAAGATCAAGCTTCCCCACACCGCTCAACGAGAGCAAACACGTGACTAACAATTAAGCGGCAATACAAAGGATTTTCCAGAGCATTCGAGGAGTCTCCAGAAGCCGGCTTCTTTGTAAACGTTCGAGAAGGATCTGACTACGTCATTGCCGGTATAAAAGCTTGCGGAGCGCGTAAGGGCAGGCAGTTTTTGAGTCGGTCAATGTGTCAGTAAATGCGAGACAGATATGAAAGATACATCTCGTCAAAGTGAAGATGTTTTAACGAGTGTTAAGTGATTGTATCATCGGAGTTAGTGTTCGAGAGACAGAGAAAGTGAAGAAAGACACTGAAAGGAAAGAGTCAAGGCTATGAGAGGAGAACAGGTATGAGTTATGGTATCACGAAAGACTGTAGACTGTGTTAACGTCAGTAAAAGAGAACTGTTTGTGCTAAAGTTTAGAAGAAAACTAAAGTGATAGAAAAGTAACTGAACTGATTTCGTCGTCTTTCTCACAATACGTAGGAGTATAAATGACAAATTGTGCGTTTTAATTCTTGTGTAGCGTATCTTCGGTCTCTTCCATCTTATCAAATTATTATAAGTACAAATCGTTTAGAATGAACAGTTACACAGGCTGTCCCCAGAAATTCATCATACACATTTTGTCGTGCAAATATATTAAAAATGTGGTACATTCACGAAAATCAACAAAGCTATTTTTCAGAAAATAAAAGATAACATTTTGTCAATGAAAAGAACAGTTTGGGGTTGGGAGGATCTGGTTCAAAATTTTCATGCCGCACTCTTGGAAGACTCTGGAGTTAAATATAATATTTGGTATCTAACCGCTTTTTTTTTTTTTTTTTTGTGTGTGTGTGTTCTCACGCACACGTAAAAGTATGCAAAAAGTCCTTAAAATGATAAATTTTTACTCTCGGCGAAGTTATAACCATACCAACTTTTCACAAGGCAATTCTCTTTGCAGACTTTCCTTTGCTTTGCTACAGCTTTGATAACGAATCTCATCTCATTCTATTTTATAATTCCCACTCCCGTTTTGCGGAGTTTCCTAACTATATTATGAATATGTATCTGACATTATAATTAAACAAGCTTACCTCAAAGTCCAGAATACCCCTGTAAGCCAGGATAGCACAACAGCCGAAGAAGAGGAAGGTGGCCAAATTCCGAGAATCTGCGAGAGATGTCAGTAGCGGCACTGAACCCATCTGCCAATCATGGCTCAGAGTAGCAGGGCAAAGTAACAGCCAACAATTGAAGGCCGCCAGGTAGCAGAATGTCATGAACCTGTAATGAAATAGGGTGAAATATTAATTTACCGCGCGTAGAGGGTAAATTGAAACTTAATTAATATGAAAATAGGTTCAACGGGTTAGCATTATTAATGGATAAACACACATACACAGGCAATCACATAATCACATATTCCGGGAGTTGTGTAATAAACCTTAGTTATTTAAAGGGATTTGGTTGCAGTATACATGGCTCTTTTTGTTTATTTATTTACTTTTCTGCTGCTGCTCTTGCGCTAAAGTCACTTTCTTATTAAGCCCCTCGTTACGCTGTAATTTATAATTGGTTCTGTGTAATTTACCCTGGAATTATTGTAACATATGTACCCAACAGGTATTTTATCATGCTACACACTTTTTTCCTTCCCTTTGCTGGCTGTCTAAATAAAAATCTAGTGTGTCACATTTAGATGACATTCTCTACTCACTATTACTTATTTTGTATAATTAAAAGGAATATTGTGACGAAATCTTACCTTCTGATTCAAGTCAATCAACATATTTTCCTTTCATTGTAATTACAAAGAGGGACAAAGAAAATCTCACGGCACCTCACGTCTATGTTACATTATTTATTGTTGTGCGAAGTCATGGCCTATGCATTGGTTGCTTTAAGGCACGGTGCAAGTGTGTGCCAGTTCTTGTGGTGAACAGTTGCGCCAATAACAACAAGATAGGTTACAAAATGGCGTAGAAATGAAATAAATATTTATGCTCTCGATCGCATTGGCTCAAAGAGAAAGATCTATAGTTAGCGCATTCAGTTTTTCACACAGACTCTCATCATGATTTGTAGTCATACCTCATCGGCTAGTGCAGGACACGCCTTTCAAGGGATTAAAAATTAAGGGAAATACTTAATGAGCCCCCAGGATAGTGGTGATACATGGCTCAAAAGGCCCCAGAAAACCATACAAAAGCCGCTGAAGATTTTCTTTGTCGCTCTTTGTACAAAGAGAATAGTAGAAACCAAGTGGATAGTCAGTTACTCACAAACCGAATCGCTGACAAAAACTCTAAATACTTAGAAATTCCATACTTTTCCATGACATCGCAAAAAATACTGAATCGCAGAAAAAATACTTTTAAAACTTTAACTGTTGCACTGACATGGCCCTTCTCTACCTACCCTTTAACACAGCATTCCCAAAAGTGCTTATTCTTCTATCTACTTCACGGTAATCAAGATAAACATTTGCATACATCGTTTTAACACATCTTTCCAGACACAGTGGGAATAGAGGAATACTAGACCTAAACGATAGCTAAGCCTTGTGAGATTATTAAAAATTATTTTGTTTAACGACGCTGTCAATTGCTAGGATAACATCAGCGTCGCCGGAGTGCTGGAATTTCAACCCGCAGGAGTTCTTTTACATGCCCGTAATCTACTTACATGGAGCTCTCGTCTTTAAGCACATTTAAAAGCTATGGATTTGCGCCGGATTTGAACTCGCGACCTTGGGATCAGTAGGCCAGCGTCTAACCAACTGAGCCATCCAGATCGACAATGTCTTATGAGTAGTGCTGGTTGTTATGTGATGGATTTGAAATCCAGTTTTCTTTGCATGCTCAGATGGGGGGAAATACGTATAACGACTTCCATACATTAAGTGTGGAAAATTCAAACCAATATCAATCATAAACACCATAAAATACTTATCTGGCATATATTGGGTGTGCTTTAACGAGATGTATTTCTGGATAGTAAGGGGCAGAGAGAGAGAGAGAAGAGAGAGAGAGAGAGAGAGAGAGAGAGAGAGAGAGAGAGAGAGAGAAGACGGTAGTTTGGGTGCAGAAATTTGCTTGGAAATCTTCGTTTCGCATCGTTAGAAGATGCTGAACTTATATACGAGTTTGGTATTTAACTTGCTTAGTAGTTATGCACACATTCTCACATTTACAATTTCTTCTAAAAATTCGTTTTCTTAATGGAGAGGCCTTAAAGCGTGAAACCTTGATGTCAGATTTCTGGGTGGAAGTAATGCCTTCTTTATCTACTATGTTCATGGTAGAGAAGGTAAAAATAAGATAGTCTATTTGTTTGGTTTATTACATTTTGAGATATTTTCTTAAATTAATTTTAAGGGGACCTATGAATTTTCCAAAAACACTCAGTATCTTACTGCATGTTTAGAACATTTACACCACATTATCTCTGTATAAAGAAGGATGGTTGCAAAATTTGGTGCATATATGTTAGAGAGGCAGAGTATGAACGGAGGGGATTCCTTACTGATGCAATGAGTGTTGTATGTCAGACCCCAGGAAGAAGGGATGAAATGAGCGCGCTCCAAGGGTATGTTAGAACCCGGGTGAGTGGCGCGAGTCAGCGGGAAGGTCCCTAATGTGCTGGAGATCCTTCATCTCGACACCAGGCTTTGTCAAGCAGCCACCGGTCAGGCGACTAGAACGCCACCCATCCGTTGAGAACGGCAGATTTCGAAGTCCCCACACAGCAGCCAACACATCCGGCCCTAAAAGATCGGGATAAAATAAAGGCTAACTGAAATGGAGATACCGAAAATTCGGGGATATAGTTATCCTTCCGAGCATTTGCTTGATGAATCAGGAAAACCCCCGAAAAAGCCCATGGGTCAAGAAGGTAGGCGGTGGGAATTGAACTCACTAGCTCCCGAAAACGAGCCTCACGCGCTTCTGCGGAACTATCTTGTTCGCATATATGTTAAGATGTTGGTGGATAGTAGGTACCTTTTAAAACACAACTTTCAACTATTTTACATAAAAAAAGAAAAACGCTCCTTGCAATTCAGTTTTCAGTTTTGAAATACAATTTCAAATTTATGTTCCTTTCTGAAGTATGCATTTAAATTGGTTCAGGGTTTTTTTCTTTCGAATTACAGGTTTCACTTTCTGTTAAAGTTATAATCGACCAAGCTTATCCAAATTTGATAAGCACAACAAATTGTCTTATACTGGTAACCGCATAGCAAGTTTTAGTTAGTACCTACTTGGGAAATATACCTTTGAAGTTTCATTCTGATAATGAAAAATTCCATTGTAAGTAGAATTTTAAATCTTGAGAATTGCATTAAATATTATAACGGAAAGAAGAGTAATAGAAAATTGACTAAAAAAACCTGGTTTGAAATCATGGTTATGTGTGTTATATTAAATATAATGCATTTTCAATTAACGTACATAAATTAAAACTGGTAAATACATATCCGCATTTTACAACAGCGCTTATAAGCATTCTGGAAAATGTGAAAATATCAGAAAAATCACAAATGTCCAATCACGGCCTACGCTCAGGGTTCTTAAATCGTCATTTAACTTGTTTTCACTCCGATAACAAACATACTTACCTAAAAATGTTCCTAGAGATTTTAATATAAGTTATAAAGCACAAATTTGAAATTTCATTATTATTTTTGACCAATTTTCACCGATCGCTCCCCTTACGGTCATTGCACAAATTCTTAAATAAGGATCTGATATTTTCCCCCTTCATGGAATGCTTATTTAATCAAAAACACATTTATTATTTACTTACATATGTATTTACTCATTTATGTACTTATGTATCCAGTATCCGTTTGTCCATCCATCCAATCTACCCATCTAATCTCTTTGCATTTCAATTACTTTACTTTTTAGTTGTTTCAGGACTTACCCAATTAAACAGGGTACGTACTGTATTCCAACCAAAATTGAGATACTGAGATTTCACCGGAAATGCATATTTGGAGGCCCCTTGAATATAACAGATTCTGATAAGCGCATTCACATGACTTTCTCTACACACCCTTGTAGAAACTATTCTTAAAAACTTTTGTCCTATGTAATTTATATTAATCGATATAATGCTAAATAAATGGCAATAGGGATAGAAGAATGCAACGTTAAACCATATTCAGGTCGTTTAAGAGCTGGTGGCTATGTGATGGTTATGAAATTATTCTGTTTACAGAGTTAGCTTATAAAATAACTCGCTCGTTAGAGTAGAGAAGGTCATGTGAGTGCAACATATTAGATTCTTGTAATAAAATATTTTCTCAATATTTTATAGGCTAACGGTCGGAAATACCTAGATGACTCTTGTACTTTTCGATTTTGAATAATGATATTCACACGCGCGCGCGCACAGGCACACACAGAGACAGAGAGAGGGAGAGGGAGAGCGAGAGGGAGAGAGAGAAACAGATTATTCCAGAAATGTCTTCTGATTTCAAGTATCTCAAAACGTGTATTCTGTTTAAATTATCATTGGACTTTTAGTCGGAATGCAATATTTTGTCGTAGATAAATTGTAGGGAAAGCAGTCCAAAAGCTGGTTGACCTAGGCAAAAGGTTGGTCAGTGAAGAAGACCCACATGGCCTGCTGCCTCTGTGATTCCAGGTCGTACTGAACTTTCGTCAACTGTAATGATGTCCTGGACAACTCCGAGTTCCCATTGTAGAAACGCCGGACCATTTCCACCCTTACTCCCTTTTGTTCTTCTGCGGGGACCCAACATCAACAAAGCTCTCTCATATGAATGTATTCATGCAGGGTTTCACAGACTGCGGGGAATGAATGCTCAAAGGCTCTTCACCCCGTTGTAGGTCACTGCGGATCATACTTCGCCATGTTTTTATATATGCCGCAATGTACTTTCAGAGTAATTATTCTAATTCAAGAAGGCAGCAATAACTCTGATATTCTAACTAACGTGGACGGCACAAAAGCTCCAGATAACCTTCCAAAATATTCTAGTGGCTTGTATTCTCTTATTGTTCCTCTTATATGTTTATCTATTCTATGCCAAGTACTTTTGAACCAAAGGTCCATTTATCGCAGTATCTAGCGAAATCTGTTTTGTTTTGTTTTGCAGGTTAAGTGCCTCTTTCACTCGAATTGCTATGGTGCATTCTGTATGGTGTTGAAAATAAGAATGGGGTAGATTTTCCAAGTCGTGAGTAGCCTTCACTTTTTACCCGTACCCAACATCAGTGTCGCCAACCATAGATAATTATACTACGCGTACCCTGATTTCCTTCATGGTGGCTTGTGTTATATTTTTACTTTCTCTACCAAATACAGTAAGGAGAAGTATTACATTCCACTCGAAACTGCGATTCTCAGATTTTACCGCAATTAGATCTCTGAAATTCTCTGAATCCACAGAATGCATTGTTAGAGAAACAACCACGCGCGCATTAAATTCTGCAGAACTTAACTCATTATGAATGAGCTTTGTATAACTGGTAAACCATAAGAGATACACAAAATCTTACTACACAGAACATGTACATATATCTCATCAAAACACACAATTTATGTGAAGTATTTCTGTAAAGTGAACAATTTCCGAGATATAGTGCCTTATTGGGTTCATTTCCCAGTACTTAATCTTTTCTCTAATGGGAAGTAATTATCCGCTTATTTCCTCCTGGGAATGCGAATAATGTAATTTGAATGGCATGACAGCGAACAGAACTTAAACTATTTGAGATCCCTTAAAACCTACTGTAATCCCCTATTTCCTTTGTACCTACACCAAAATATGTAATGAAAACATTTCTGCAAATATTTATTTCGATTAATATGAAATAGAAGAATAGGGATTGTAAGAACAGTGTGCACAAAATGAGTAGAAAAGGACGCGTGAGTGCAACGCATTAGATTTTTATGGTTAATTTTAGTTTGGATTTTCCATTACTGAATAGGAAAGAAGTGTAAAACTTTGCATTGGGCTAACCATAAAGATGTTGGAAATAATAATGACGATGAAGATGATAATCATAATAATGATGATAATGATTAATAATAATAATAATAATAATAATAATAATAATAAATAATAATAATAATAATAATAAATAATAATAATAACAATTATAATAATAATAATAATAATAATAATAATAATAATAATAATAATAATAATAATAATAATAATAATAATAATAATAATAATAATAATAATAATAATAATAATAATAATAATAATAATAATAATAATAATAATAATAATAATAATAATAATAATAATAATAATAATAATAATAATAATAATAATAATAATAATAATAATAATAATAATAATAATAATAAACTTCTTATTCAATGAGCTAATACGTTTATAGTAAGGGTTTTGATTGATTTTAGAGTGGCTAATTCTTCTTCCTCTTTAAAAAAGATTCTTTTTTCTTTCTTTTGTTTTTGTTTTGCTGGTATTGAAAGTTGAGTATCCTGTACCTGCACAGGGCAAACTTTTACCCTAAATCCATCTCTTGAAAGCAATAAAAAAACGGAAATATTTCCTGGTTGTAGCTGTTCTATATGTATACTCGCCTACTGTGCTTTTCAAATGGGAAGAGTTCTGATTTGCAGTCAATCAGATATGTTTACGTGCACAGTGTTGCAAGCTCATTAGGCCCACTCTTTTCATATTTCCCCCTCTCTCGCACACTGTCCTACTATTCTCTTGGCGCGCGTCAAGCCCCACTTAAGGGGAAAGAAATATGACAACACAGCAGGACTCCGATTGGTTGCCGGCCTGGAGGCGCTCAAGGACAAACTCCTTCCCATTCGAAAAACACAGTAAGAGGCTAGTCTATCCCTAGCTTATGGTTTTGTGCATAGTATGAGGGCCAGAATACACAGCTGTATCATTAACAATTCCAGAATAAACGAGCGAGATGGCTACGTTCTAACATGTGAAGCTCGCATTCGGCATTTTTCCCCTGGTCTGTAGGCGAATATTGGGGTGGTTTCTCATCTACCACTGCTTTCTTTCCATCAGGTCCCTTTCATTCCATTTTTGCATTAATTAATAATGAACATCACTGTTCTTCCTCCTTTTCTTCTTATTCTTCAGCAAATGAACATTCCTTACTAGCCCCAACATTCTGGATGGAATACTGCGACTTCTCCACTAACTGTATAGCAGTAGGTACTCTTATCTGAGGCATAATTTTAAGGAAGGCGATAACCAAGCAGTTTATAAGAAGGAAACACAGTAAGGAGGTAAAACAGCGAAGCATAAAATCGCTGGGTTCATCACGATCCTATTTTTCCACCGCTATAGCCATAATGAAAGTGTATTTATTTTCTGCACGTTCGCATGTAATTGGACCAGATACTCACCTTATGTAAACCATGCTTATGCAGAGGTTCTACTTAGTTAATTAAAATATTCTTGCCGAGTATGAGATAATTTTCACTGAATTACTAACCGAGATAATGAGCTTTCGAGATAACGTCTCACATACAGTCTCATCGGTAAAATGTAGCGCTTGCGTTAAACATTAAACTTATGAACATGATTTTGTAATTATTGTTAACATTTCATAATATCAAATAGACACTTTTACAGTAAAATTGCCTCAAGGTCTTTTTTAAATATTGTGACCCAGCGGCTATGGCCTAAGGTTATCGGGAGGTCGGCGTTGGGCATTCCCAACGATAAACGTTTTCACCCAGCGCATATACGATAAGCGCTATCACGAAATAACCAAAATCTTCAAGAAGTTTCGCCTTCTCGAACATTCTGAAACCGTGTGGAAACTTTCAGCGACTATATAAGCACTCTCTCAAGTTGAGTCAATCCCGGGAAGTAAGTGAGCGAGCGAGTTGGCGAGTGTGTTTCTGCTGTGACGGTAGCGCGCCTGCCTCTAGCACAGATTCGATCCCCGGTACCGGCGTGGGGATTTTTCCCGCGCTGGAAGGTCTCGCATGGGGTGCATTCAGCCTTGTTAGGTCCCGTAGGAGCCAATTGAGGAGCTATTAAATAAAGAACTAGCGATCCTAGGTCCTGAAGGCCACATAACCGGCCAGGAGGGAAAGCACAATTATGTGTTTTATATCCAGCGAACCGACGACGAAAAAGAGATCGCCCCCCTCCCGCATACATAAAAATACTGGATGCCTATACTATTAAGCACTAGTGCAGGATTTCTCATGAATGAGGCGACTGGCATCTTGTCGTTTGCACAGCACTGCTACCGAATTCGGTCCTGCAGTTGCGGCGGCTTGGCTCACCGTTTCTCCCCTAGATAATGTTGACATTGCGAAACCATCTGAGTATAAAATATGCTACTGCTGTTTCTGTAAGAAATGTTGGCTTACATCCCACACATATGCTGACTTCGGGCAGACACTGTTAACCACATTCAGACGTCACGTGCCGCGGGCCGGAATTGCAGTTGTAATCTTCTGTAATGCTGTACCCCAAAACTAAATAACCTATATATTTACATTGATCTATAATTCTATACATTCAAATAGTGTTCAGCAATGTACGTAACGCAGAAGAACAACAAGGGTTTCAAATGTTCTATTAAGGTGCTCTCAAAATGTTTTATGTGCTCGGGCACATTTAATTCACATCTAAGGAGGCGCGGGCGCCATCACAACCACTATTTGACTGTCAGCTGCATGAGACGAATTAGCGGCGAATTTTCTGAAATTTTTTTGAAGTTTCTCGTAAAGTGGCTTTGTCCCCAGTTCCCGACAAGTTCAAATCTGAGAAAAGCGAAAATTACGGAAGTAGGGAGTGGGTATCGGTGAATCTGTCTGTCTTGTCTAGGGCGGAATGTTTCGTGACACAATAGCGGCACATCTGCTTGAAATGACAAAAGCACCGTTAGGGCAAGTACCCTTCTTTTGAGAGGATAAGGGGAATGCACGGCTTAGGGAAGTAATGAACACAGCTTTAGGTGTACAAAAACATACTTAATGGGTGTGTGTACTGGGAACACGTTTTGTTTTGTGTTGAAATTTGAATTAATATTAGAAATCATCGGAGTAAAGTGGTTTCCCGGCGCAGTATTCTTTTATACTTGAACATCTAAAGTGGGCCTATATATTTCTAACGAGGATAAAGGCCGTGGAGGTCTACGTAATCAAATAACATTCATACATTTCAATTAAGATTTGTTTTCAAATTTGACACTACAACTAATCCAGTAGGTTTTGATAACATCAATAATTGTAGCGTTTAATCCACGAAAATAAGAAATTAGACATATGATGAACATAAATTAAGAAATTTGCGTTAGTACGCTATTCATTAAAGGTCGAACTGCTCTACTTAAAATTACAGTTCTTAAAGATATTTTTTGACTTCCCCTCTTCAGTTAAAATATTAATATCCTCATTAGAATACTCGCTAAATCTTTTGTTTGGCATATTTGAATGACCAGCTAATTGTTTTTACTGCGTATGGTTACTTCGGATTGTCAGAGACGTAAGAAAATATTTGGGTTGGAGGAACCGCAAGGAGGAGGTGATATACATCCAAAGCGATAATACTCCAAGATGATAATCCGGCATGAGTGGAACAGTCAGAATATATTATATAAAATGAGTATTTCGGCTATAACAAAAACAAGATGTGCTGCACTCACAAGACTTTCTCTACTCACTCTTGTAAATTCTTCTTCCGTTGTTAGAAATATTCATTATTATATGTACTTCATGTTAATCGAGAGAAACATTTGCAGAAATAGTTTCATTACATATATTGTCCTAGTAAGTACAATGGGAATAGGAGAGTACAGTAGGCTTAATTGATAGTAAATTCCTTAAAGAGCTGGCCGCTATGTGATGGCCTTCAAAATTCCAAGAGAAAAAGTCAATAAGACGTCCAATTTGTGAAAACTGTTAATATGTGAAAATCCAAACCAATAACAAGTAATATTTCATAAATGATTAACTCCACAAAAATGTATTTAAATAAATTCTGCGCTTCAACGAGATCCACAATTTTGTGTATTATTTTATCTCTTACGGTTTACCAGTTATGCAAAAGTCAGTCGGAATGAAAAGCTCAGGGACTATTCCCAGAAAATTTAACATATTATAAATTTCATATGACATTAAAATTATTTAAATATATGGTTTTATCAAAATCTGTAGAGCAATTTTAACAAAATAAAACATGAGACATTTACTAGTTAAAGTGTGGTTTGAAATGGTGGAAATATTTTTTAAAACCGTCGTGTCGTATTCTTGAGAGATGCTTATGAAACTAAACACAAAATTAGGTACTTAATCGACCTTCGTTTTTGGTTTATTCTCTTCACAAACATATACACATAGAAAAATAAATACACATACATATTTTTCATAAGATGCTTTTTATTGAGAGGGTTTCAAAACACGTATTTCCGATGAAAAATCTGGATATAATTTTTGAGTGGAATACAAAATTTCCTGTAGTTATTATAAGCACGTGGTAGGGAAAGAAAGAATGTAATTTTTATTAATTTTCGGCAGTTAATTTCCACTTTTGTATGACAGAATGAACATTTATGGTCTATTTAAATATCTGTTGAGATTGCGCAAATTGTTCACACGGGTTACTTAGCACACACACCTTAATTTAACGTATTTATCCGGGATATAGCATTTTCAGTAACCTTTTTGTTTCACTTTTATCACATGCATGGATTGCTTTTATAAAAGCTGGTTGTTTATTGTGAAGGTAAGAGAGGGGAAGCGGGGTGTAGCTCTTGCAGGAACCATGAAAGGAAAAGGCGTATGTGTTTGAGTGCCATTCACGGCCACACCCCACAGCCCTTGTAACATTCTGCTGTCACTACTTGATGGTTTTTCAAAACCTCTCGCCTGGCAAAGCAGTAGATGATATAGCCTTGTACTGCAACATAAAAAGAGGAATTGAATTTCCTACCTTCACTTCCTTGCTACCTAACATTTTCTCTACCCCTCAAGCGAGAGCGGCAAAAATATTGGCAGCTGCCAAATTTATGGAAGAGGGGGGAAGGTGGAGATTTTAACACTTCGTGCTCAAACTTGCGTTTGCCCTCTACAGTGACGTAAGTGCAATGAGCTAAAGAAAGGCACTAGGCATGACACATATGGTCTGATCAGACTCCACAGCGTTACAGGGTGTTCTTTCAATGAGGAATCCTTTGTAATAAAGTGAAGGGTTAAACGGCTAATACTGCGTGGCTTATGAAGGGCATGAATTAAAATTTAAACCCCGTTATGTTTACTTTCTCTATTACTTAGCCACAGTGAGTAGAGGAATTCGATACCAAGAATTCACTCAAAATACACGTTTTGAGAATCCAACCACTTTTAGAGAAAGTTTCATGTGTATATACCTCTATTTCCGCGAAAACCATGATTTTAAAAAAGAAAGTTTAGGTAAATACCAAACTTAATAATTCAGCATCTTCTATGGCTGTGGTACTGAGTGAGGCTCGCATTTGGAAGGTCGTAGGTTCGATTCCCATGGCTGACATTCCTGACCCACAGGGTTTTTTATCAAACATAGAAGATTTTTGAAAATGTTAGAATTTCAGTGAAAGCTCGACATAGTGAGATATAAATAATTCCCCTATTTACTATATTATTAGAGAAAATAAAAATTAGATAAATACCTTGAATCAGATGTGGAGCGCTTCTATTTCATTTCACAGTGTAATAATTTCTACTTTGGATATACGACACCGAATGAAACTACAGTGTCTATTTGCTCCATATTTATTGACATTTTGCTTGCAGCAGCGCAGCACATATTATTTATCTTTTATTATCTCATTGACCGCAGTTACAGTATTATACTTCAGAAAAAAAGTTGATGTTTTAAATAGAATTAATTTGTTTAGTTTAATAATAAGTATAAGCACGCAAGCGCACACGCACACACACATCCATACGTAGAAAAGCTGTAACAGTAACTTTTACTTTCTCTACCCAGATACCAAGATTTCACCAGAAATATAAGCTTCGAGACTTCCTGGTTTCAAAAACAAACATCCGATGTTTTGCACTCACATGACTTTCTCTACTCTTGTACTAAACATTCTTACAAACTCTTATCCCTATATCTTCGTGTTAGTTTAAATAAACATTTGCAGGAAATATTTCATTGTGTACTTCCTTGTAGGTGCAAGGGGAATAAGGGAATAAACTAGGCTTTGAGGATGGAAAGATGTTAAACTTAAATACCAAATTTGGTTTATAACCGACTTTTCGTTTTTGAGTTATGCTGTCCAGACTGACAGACTGACAGACTGACAGAATGACACACACACGCGCGCGCGCACACACACACACACACACACACACAGCCGAAATCTCGACATCGAATTTTTGGGTGAAATACAATACTTCCTTTACTTACTATACGTAGTAGAGAGAGTAAAAAGGTATTTTTAGAAAAAGCTCTGTACACGCGCAAGTGTTTCTCTGAACTGTAAATAACGTTATCAAAACAAAACGTCACGTAAATACCACTCTTGGTATTCAGATTTAGGGTCTTCCAAGAAAACTACAAGAAGTGCTTGAAAATATCGGTCATCTCAAACTACGCTTTCCTTGAGACGTTTTTCGAAATTCTGAAATTATCAAAAATGACTTTAACGATCTTGGTTAGTGTGACGCCGGGCACGGCACAAATCAAAGGACTGTTGAAGTCAGGTTACTTCACGCCACACACCAGGCCGACGAGTGGACAAAGGCGTTCAAGATCAGGTTGCCTCGTGCATCTGTCTGAGTCTACTTAAATAAGGACAATTGACGTGGCTACACAAAAGTGGCTTTCACCAGAACTTTCCAGAAACATCTGGCCATGTGGTCACCGGCATATATGTAGATGTCGAGAAATCTCCGTGTGACGTCATCTCCTCTCTACAAGGAGGCGAGGAACAGAATAGGACTGAGTTTTACGAATACAGGCAAGAGTCGGCCACTGTTTCAGTGAGTGCGAGAGAGCTGTGCGTGTGTGTCGTCGTGAAAGATACGTCGGCCGTCGTGAAGAAGATTCTACGGGCGTGGACTGATTGTATTGTCGTAGTTGGTGTATGAGAGGCAGAGAATGTGAAGAAAGACACTGAGAAAACTGAGTAAGGTTACGAGAAGTAAAAGTTGTGAGTTGTAATAGCCTGAAAGGCTGTAGACTGTGTCAATGGCCAGAAGAAAACGGTGTATTTGTGGTAAAAGTTTAGAAGACAATATAATGATAGAAAAATAACCGGATTGGAGCTCTTCGTCGTTGAATAACTTCTCCATAGCCGGTAAAGAAACAGACAAAAGCTCACTTAAAAAAGGTAGTCAAGTGTTTTTACAGTTTACGATTTCCGCGATCTTTCTTGTTATTGGTTGAATTTTCCAGCACATATTTTTCTTAAATGAGAAGTCTTTATTCGTTTTTTTTCCCCTCCTGGTCAAATAAAGAGAAAGCTTTGCCGCATCGGCGGCTTTACTGCAAAATCAAATTAACATTATTGCATTTAAAGTAATTATTATTTTAAAACATCCATATAAATTTATCTAAGATTACTCATATTTACAGACTCTAAATCTGATGCAATTACTTCTGCCAAAATATTTTAATTAACAATACATAATTACAACAAAATTTAAGTGAAATAATTCCAAATTTATCATACTGTTATCTATCAGGTCCTACAAGATTTGACTGTCGTTTAAGGTTACTGTAATTTCTTATTCACATTGTACGTATAAGAAGGTATGTAAGTAAATAAATTAATTGTAATTTATGTTGATTAACATGAACTAGTACAAGTGTCTGTAAGAGTACTTTTACTTGAGTGAGTGAGTGAATGAGTGAGTGAGTGAGTGAGTAAGTGAGTGAGTGAGTGAGCGAGTGAGCGAGTGAGTGAGTGAGCGAGTGAGCGAGTGAGCGAGTGAGTGAGTGAGTGAGTGAGTGAGTGAGTGAGTGAGTGAGTGAGAGGGTGAGAGGTAGAGTAGGTGAGTGAATGAGTGAGTGGGTGATTTAAGTTTAAGGCCCCATCAACTACTAGGCCATTTGAGCCCGAAGTTGTAAAACCGTGGGGGGAAAAAATAAATAAAAATAAAAGTCTTGCCTGAAACGACAAATTAGCGCCTTATTTACACCATCCGCGCTACAGTTGTGTTGCAGGAGCAACAAGCTATCACATGTACCAAATCTTAATATTACTAACCCATATGATCAATCAAGGCGTTGTGCTGTGTAGGACTTAGACGAATTTGGCGTTTCAGGCATGACTTCCCGCCTTTTCTCTTTCTTTCCTTTTTTTCCACGGATGCACTGAAGTCATGTGAGTGCAACACATCAGATTTTTCTAGTGACTGTCATTCTTCTAGGAATAATTAATGTTTTGATAATGGGTTACCTTGAAGCTAAAACAGCATTTGAATATTTTTTAGATTCTATATAAGAAGGCCGCGCCATGGCCGAGTGGTTAAACCATTCGCCTCTCACCAAAGTGGGCCGAGTTCGATCCCAGGTGACCGCATGTGGGGTTTGTGGTGGATAAGATAGCGCAGGGGCGGTTTTCACCACCTCTCATTCAACCGGTGCTCCATCTTTATTCCACGTATCATGAGGGTCACCGCATGTAGTAAAAGCGGGTGTTAAATACTACCAAAAAATGGTTCTTTTATTGCATTGCGGTAGTTTTAACTGGTGCGAGGAAAATATGCCAGTTCCATTTCCAGCAACAAAACTGCGACCTTTTAGCTTATTTATGAAAAAATAACGCTCTGGTTTCGCCAGAACAGATTGAAAGGTCTACTCTTGTGAAGGAATTGCCCCTGCAAATTCCACTGTCGACAAAACCAAAAAATGCTTATATAGGCATTTACGTCAGCGACGCATTGTTTATTATTGGAAATCGCTCATTTCTCATATTGCACCAATTAGCACGTCACGTCAGCCACTGAAAGCTATGAAATAGTTTCACTTAACATGAAGTTAGAATAGCACAACAATAGTTATTCAGTTGTTATGATTGTTCGTGTGATAATAGTGGCGGCTATTCGTAATATACATATCGTAAATTAAATGCATTTTATTTTAAAACTGGTATGAAACGAATTCGTGTTTCAGTTTATTACTTTCTCTACTACATAAAGTAGAGGAAGTATTGTATTCCACCAAAACATTCGATATCGAGATTTCCCCGCAAATGTATGTTTTGAGGCCCCCTGAATTACAAAAAAAAAAAAAAAAAAAAAAAAAAAAAAAAAAAAAAAAAAAACACATTTTTCGAAAAAGATCCGTCTCTCTCTCTCTCTGTCTGTCTTCATGTGTGTGTGTCAGTGTGTCTGTCAGTCTGTGGACAACATAACTCAAAAACCAGAAGTCGGTTAGAAACCAAAATTGGTATTTACGTTTAATGTCTTTCAAGGATGCAACAAGAAGATTTTGAAGAAAATCGCTGTACCCTAAACTATTCCTTACATGGAAAAATTTTAGAAAACTTTTATTTCCTTGAAAATGGCTCTAACGATTCTGATTAATGCCATATGTTTGAGATATTTTTATGACAAATGAAATGTATATGTTTAATTTTCTGGCTATAGCCCATGTGGACCTGTTTACTCTGGATGACTTTTGAATAGCTGCTAAACTATAAGAGAAAAACCAAATCTTAGTATACAGAAAATGCAGATTTTGCTAAAATACACAATTTGTGTGCAAATAAATTTTTTGTAGCGAACCATTTCGGAGATATTCCTTGTTATTGTGTGAGTTTTGGAGAACTTATACTTCTGTCAAATATAACATCGTTATTCATTTTTATATGTTAACCTTGAGAGAATGGAACTTGAAGGAACAGAACTTGAAAACTTTAAAAGATCAAGGCTCGCTCAAAGGCATATATTCCCATATTCCCCTTGCACCTACAAGGAAATAAGAAGGAAGATAATTTCTGCAAATGTTTATCTCGACTAACACGAAGAAGATAGAGGAATAAGGCTTTGTAAGAATGATTAGTACAAGAGCAGAGAAAGTCATGTGAATGCAACACATCAGATTTAATTTTTAATTAGTTTCCTGGTTTCAGTTTTATACTAATCACACTGTACATTAGATAAAAGAACGTGCTGTAATACTAAACATACATAAAATCCTATATGATACAGCAATGTACTGCACGACATTATTGTATCGCATTTAAATAGCTTCTTACTGTCCGATTAAATTGTCGATGTTGGCAGAGTGCTCAAGAGAAGAAAGGAGACAATGCCTTGGCAGCTCCAAATGCTTTGTGGCCATTTTCTTGTGCGGTGCAAGACTGGATAAAATAGAGAGGCAGGAAGAAAGTTAAAAATCTGCTTTGTCAGCTGCTACGTTGATCGGCGGCACAGAGTATCAAAGCTCTTCAGCTTCGGTTTCCGAAAACAAAAGAAAGACTCGAGAGGAGGCTGGAGAGGATATTATAAGGATAAGCCTACACAAAAGAGATAAGATCTGAACAACGCCTTTTGTAGCTAAACTCGCAGCATGCACTACCGGGCACAACTTAGTGTCAAGTTACATAGACATGGGGTTTCCCTATCAGCATGCTGAAACACTTGCCTTAGGCAACTTCCAGTGTAACAACATTAACCTATTAATCCGTCTATCTCTTCAGTGACGTAAGAAATCCAGACTCATAAGTTAGCCGTACTTCCATTGTTATTCTGTTGATAGGGTATGTTTTTGGACGCTTTCGCTGCTGCTACTACTGTTGCATATATGACATGCCTATACAGGATGGGAGGGAAGTCACTACATTCCTTCTAATATGTGTTTCATAGAAGCATTATAAAAAAGGTCGAATGGCATTTTGTTATTTGGTCAGCCGATTTCAAAAAATAAATAGCTTTTTGATCCAAATTGGATGCATAATTCCACAAGAATGTACGCAGATAATAGGTTATTGCTTGTAAGATGCGTAGAGTAACTTATTTCTGACATAGCTTCGGTAGTAGTTATGGGACATCACACAGGGTTACGAAATAATTAATCACTTAGAAGACGTGAAGGAATACTCCGAGCTGCTTTATCAGACGCAAGGTAAGTCGACAACGTTGCGTTGAGGTTGGTCAGGGAATTGACCTAGTTTGTGGATGTAAACAGGTCGGACGCTTTCGCTTTCGTGTAATGTTTTGGGAGCTAACGTTTTGTGATTGGCCTACACTCGCACAGTAAACACTGAAGGACAAGCCAGGAATGAGTTTGTTTTCAAGTCGCACCGTTCCGGTGTTTGTTTATGTACTGAGCTAGGGAAAATGACACCCAAACAATCTGCAGTGTTGCCAGGTTGTTTTCCACAAAACTAAAATATCTCCGTAGGAAAACGTCAGAGATAAAAACGTAAGATATAAAATGTGTTCCAAATACCGAGATCTACCACTGGTTTAAATTAATGTAATGACTTCCCTTCCACCCGGTATAACCCTATCCCTATCGCAGATACGGGTCTCTCACAGTGCATGCGCCAGTGCATCTCACGGTGCAAGGTGCAAAATGCGAATACGAAATTTGACCTGGGTGCTAACTTCCACTCGCTCTTTCCTTACGCTAGTGTCGCTCTCTTACCCGTTTCTCTCTTTGTCACTTCCATCGCTGTTTCTTCCTCACTTCGTAATGTTTACGTGCGCTGCCCAGTGCTAAAGTGGTTAACTTGGTTTTAATTCCAAATCTGGTGTTTTATTTTAATGATTTAGAAAGCACTGGTAAAAGCCTCAGTTTTGGATAAAGAATGCTTTTCTGCAAGATACAGAATAACCTATTTAATTCTTGCACTCCAAAGTCCTCTATAATATTCCTACTTGTACTCTGTCTTCAAAGATAATTTTGTTACACACGTAATTACTGTACCGCAGATGAGACACTTGGCACTAGCGTTACGACTTACAACATATAAGGAATTTCCTACTCTGATTTAAATTAACTTTCGGCATTCTTTGCTTTATTTGGAGCAGATTGCTCCATTATTAGGTATTTGTATTGCACGTATATTTTTCCGTGATAGGGAAGCTGTCTATCAACACAGGCTTCCTCGATTCTTTGCGTCTTCGCTCTGCAATGCGCGAGTTGAACCGAGCTTAACCGAATTGCTATGATGCACGGTGCAAGGAACCTTTGCCCCTTGTATTGCAACCGGTGCGATTTTAAGCTTTGAGAGGCCCTAACTTTGTAGTACGGAAAGTAAAATGTAAAATTATTATAAAATTCAAACTAATAACAAAGAATACCTCCGAAATGGTTAACGCCTCGAAAATGTTTATTTAAGTTACATTTTTTCTTTATCTAGTCTAGATCTAAATTTTTATGCTGCAATGTTTTGTCCTACGGTTTACCAGTTACACAAAAGTTGTTCAGAATAAACAGGATATTCTCATAAAATTCCAGTTTTGGTACTCAAACAAGGTTTCGTTTGAGTTACACCGGCCATAAACATACCCACTAATCATACGCAATGATATTTTGATAAAAATTCTCCTTTTGGACTCAAGGAACTAGCAAATGTGTATTTAGAGTAAAATCTCCATATCTAACTTTTAGGTGAAATAAAATGCGACCTTTACTTAGTGTTGATAAGTATCAGAAAAAGTGAAAATGTACCAACGATTTGGAGGGGAGGGGGCCCTTTTCCCAGCCATCAAGCTTGGGACCCTTTCCTTGAATTAGCAAAGAAAGCTGACATAACTTTCTCCTCAGCTGTTCGGCCGTAGTAAAACGTGTCAGGATATGAACCCAAATTTCTTCCTCTCTGCACCAAGGACATATTCTTGTGTCTTCATTGTTAACTTATTTGATTGCTCCTCTTGATCCCAGCCTAAGCCAACCAAGCCCTTGTTTGCTGACTCTATTTACCGCCAAAATATATTATTCCACACCCCATTATGCTTTTAGTTTCGACTCTAAGCTTAATGAGACTTTCTCATTGTGCCAGTGTCTGCTGTCGATCTATATCTCTTAGTCGATTGTGTACCTTCCTCCGCACATTCGCTCTATTTCCTTGTGCTTCCAACCAAATAATTATTACCCAGTGCTCTCTTGATTTTCGATGCCTCTTGCTCCCTCCTACTAGAACCTGTTAGTATAGAATACTGTTGCGTTAACGAGATACCTCCGTAGTTACATATGAGGCTCGCATTCTGAAATCCTGGGTTCGATTCTCGTTAGTCCGGCCTCTCCAACCTTGAGCTTCTTCGCGGTTTTCCTTGGTTGGTAGATGTACGGTGGGGCAGGTGATTTTTCCAGTGACACATTTCCTACCACCTCATTCCTACTTTTCAGGGTGGAAGGACAAGTGGTAGACGGCAGGCGTTTGAATTTGGTTTGTCCAATTGTGGGACAGAACCTCAAAAAGAACTCTCTGTGGAGAGAGGGGGACTCATGGACCATCCTGCCAGGGCTGGGATATAATAATACAGTGCGATCTATATTAACTTGAACTACATTAATGGGCCATAATTTTCCCCTGAATGCCGTAGAAATGTGAAATTTATTTTAATTGTCTCAGTGGGTCTGGGAAAATCAGTACCATTGCCCATTGTTGCCATTTTGTTGATTTGGATGGCAATTGATGGCGATTGAGCATTTATGATAATATCGTTGACCTTGTTGACAGTCTTTAGTTTTAATCGTAACAGAAACATGAAGCACTCAATTCCAGAACGTGTTTTGCTGTGAAAACTATTGGAAGACAAACTCATTGATAACAACACAGCGGAAATTTCGAAGTGCACGATGTTCCAACAAAGGCAACAATTGTATCGACAGTAAGAAAGCTGGAGACAATTGGTGTAATGATCAAGGAGAATGGAAAACATAGACCATCACTGAGTACAGTCGGTTCTTAATGTTCGAAGACGTTTAATGAATTCTCCAAAGAATCGCTGAGTCAATGGAGGCAGGAGATAGTCTATTCATGTCAAAGAGTTGCGAAGAAATCGGGATTGCGACCATACAGAATGCCGGTATATGGTACAGATATGTACAGATGCCCAAGGAGAAACTTCCAAAATCTACTCTGAGGAACAATGAATGTGTGTGTTACATTTTCCCATAGTTGCATATGTGACCTATTATTGACTCAAAAGTTATGGCCCGTTAAAGCGATTCAGGTTTAGATGCATCACAGTATACAATGTCGCAATTCTTCTAATGATTCACTTCCTATGACTTCATTCCTATTTTTCAGAATCGAAGGGATAGATGGCAGGTGGTGGAGTTTGGTTTGCCCAACTGGGATGGAACCCATTTCACGCCGGCGTCAGAATGTAATAATACCTACTTGAAGACGTTAGGGACCACTAATCTGCCACCCCGAATCTGGCGGCTTCCGTGTCCTTCGCTTCAGCCCTTTCTCCAGGAGGTTATCAGAAGCATAACAGGCTTTCATGTGCTCTTGAATGCCGAAATCTTCCTCCAAGTCCTGATCACTATCATCACGAAGGAGAGTTCTAATAAGTGATTCACTTCCATAATTATTATCTGTTATCACGCTGATACCTTGTCACCTAAATTATGTCATAGACTTCATATGTAAGTTATAATGATAAATTAGCAAGTATTGTCTATTCTAGTGGTGTCATTGACGGTAAATATGGCGGCTAATTTCCCCCCTTCTTGATTAGTCTTTGCTTGTTGAGGTAGCAGATATAAGGGGAAGGAAGAATGTCGGGAGGATTCCGACTGGAATTTGTAACGGTATGTGTTGACACTCGACACTAACTTTCTAATGTTATGAAACTCAAAGGGGTGCAGAAGTAAAACATTAACCAATGCGAGGCATCTTTACTCTGCATGGCCAAGCCAGTAAGCCAAAGCGAGTGGAGGGGGGGGGGGGGGAGAGGAGAATGACCCTCGGTATCACTTTTTGGCACCTTCGGTCTATTGCATCAAATTGCCTATAATTACTCTAAATGTCTAAATGCATCACATTTGAGGTCTTCCTTTATTTTCTCTGCCACTTATGTTTTCTAACCAAAAAACTCGATATCAATATTTCACTCGAAATACCCGTTCTGAAATCTACTGAAGCCCAAAATATATTCCTGCAAAATATTCATGAGAGGGAAAGAGAAAGAGCGAAAATATTATAACTCAAACGACTCTGATTAATACTAAATCATCCGAAAAAGATGAAACCATGAATAGTATTTGCTATTTCATGTTTATAAATGGAACGCGCAATATGACGCTTATTTCGATGCTAATCTTTTTATTACCTACTATGTAGTTACTTAACAGACTTAATTATGCATGTTTTGTATGATTATTTTGTCAGTGAAAATGTTTTATTCAATGTGACAATCGACGTTCCACAGATAAGCACTCCTAGTAAATAAGCGCTTGACAACTTTGTCATAAACACTTCCCATACTGCTAGGACAGAAACGAAATATTTCCAGTAACATTCTCAGGTTTTACTTCATGTAAAAAGCACTATTTGACGTCATCCGAACATTATTTAAATTAAATCTAGTGTATTGTTATAATTTAAATCTTCTGAGTTCAGTTAGAGACTTAATACGATTTGTTTACAGTTAATTCAACACCTTATATATCTATTTAATCGGAATAAAACTTCTCGTTTTAAATTAAGGAGAGAAAAACATTGAGTTTCAACTATCGCAAGGAGGTATCATCATCATCATCATCATCATCATCATCATCATCATCATCATCATCATCATTATTATTATTATTATTATTATTATTATTATTATTATTATTATTATTATTATTATTATTATTATTATCATCATCATTAATATTATTATCATCATGACTCATCGCCCTGCCGAGTAGCTGCTTAGAATCATACATATGATGTATCAAATAATAAAGCAAAATCTATTATATCAAATTGCATGCTGCTTATTATTCATAATCATTACAGCAAACGGCGCCCATCGATAATTATTACATGAAAAGGCGCCCATCTTGGGGCTTCCCATTCATAATAATTACATCAAACGTTTTATAAACAATATTAACAAAACAAAAATAATCTAGGTATTTTACGTGGTGTTTAATTAAATGTATTGCGTAACAATTTCATACAACAACATGGCCTATATGGATACTTCGTTTCTTTAACGTACACATGAGAAGAAACTGGGAAATAGGCGCAACAATCTTATTTGGATAAACTTTCTGAAATAGTCGACCGTGGTTGGTTCAGATTGACACAGACTGTGAATTGGATTGGTTAGTACTGAAGCAAGTGGTCAAAAATTGTTTGGATTCAATTTCATTAAGATATTGTTTTATGATGATTTCTCCTTTGTTGACGGAAATTCAACGTTTTATTCCTTCGTTTAAGTAATTAGCCTATGATGATTGTGAGTGATATTCCGCCACTGCATGCAGCAGGCGGTATCTGTAGAAGAAGGCCGTAAGTGCAGGTAAATAATCATTACATGAGTTTCCTGTAATGCCTTCCAGCACGCGAGCCAGCAGCCTCATGAAACTGTTATTAACGGGGCACTCACCCCTTCTCTCAGGCAAAACGGTCGATTGTCGGCGCTAGCAATCTAACAACTTGTGTGTGCTTTTTTTCCCTTTCTTTTTTATTTCACCCTTCTCGCCCGACTTCCGCAAGGTTCAAGGTTTCTAGGTCAGTAAGAGTGACCTGCACACGAGGACTTCATGCCATCATGTGGTTTCGTATTATCCGGTCATTTGTGGCATAATGGCCACTTCAGCGGCATTACACGACAAACCGACAAGCGTATCGGTCAGTGTCACTTCCCATCATTGCTCATTCACACACACCACTAATCGGGCCACTAAGAAAAGACATAAGCAAACATTGCAAGTAGCTGTATTCTCTTACCTGTTGTGCAAATAAATTTTGTGGGCGCAAACTATATCATCAGATTATTCGAAAGTAAATTCCCAGTTTAAAATGGTAATAGGCTTGTCAAATTTTTAGATTCTAACAAAACCAACATACCAATTTGTTCGTAATAAAAGAGAATTTTATCAAAACGAGATAAAATGAAATATAACCACCACTGTGTTGTTCAATAAACAATAATCTTTCTTCTATGCTATAAACGGTTTCTGTCGATACGTGAACCGGTTTCCTCAAATTTGTTCATCTTCTTGCTCAATAGTGCAGCACATGCTCGATTCCCTTACACATGTTATTTTCCCCCCACTACTGACCAAGGCAAGGAGAGCCAGACCTACTAATCAGAGTGAAATGGCGTGGAGTAGTAACACATACAATTGATTGTTTTCGAGATGATAAAACGATGAAGTTAAGTGCTTGATTTGTAAGACTGGTAGTTGCAGATTTATGCAATTTCCCTTGCTTACGTTCCATGTCCACGATACACATTATTCTTCTGGAAAAATACAACGAACTTTTGAAGCAGTCGTATGAAAATTTATTTTCACAATTTGAAGATTAAAAACGTTTGATACCAAAATCCAATTATTTTGCATTCCTTTGAAGTTCCCATGTAGTGAGGCTTCACACGAGCTACAAAATATAAAACCACTTGCATTGCAGAATTCCACGACCGTAAAATGTTCTGAGAAAGAAGGGTGGAAATTATTTAGCTCTCTGCCCTGCTGAGTCCGAGCTTGCGTTGTTTGCATCCAGTTTAATGGACGTCCTTGGCTACACTTATAACAAACGTTTTCAAAAATGAACTGAATTAAAAGTGAGTATCGCAACGAGATAAGTGACAATCACCTTGCTTATCTTTTGAGACTGTGCACTTCATCTTTTGGACCAAATATTGAAGACCTTCTGAAGTGTAAATCGCGCCAAAATGGTAAACCTCAGAAACGTCGTGGGTTGATCAGGAGTAGAACATGAATGTGTACGCCTTTGATTTCTTGTACATAAGAATGACGCCGCCACTGGAACTCAGTAACCACGGATAAATGCGTCATTATGTCTCAGCAGGTGGAAGGAGCTGATTTCAGTCTCCCCTTACCTGCCTGCAGTTAAGCACCACTGATGTTACAGAGCACGTTCCCCTTCTCAATCTAGTTAATGTTCGATATCTTCTCTGTGCATGTGCACATTCTCTATTACACTCGTAATAGCACTGAAGGAGACAAAGTCGAACAGGTAAAGCCATTGCACCTACAATTGCTGTCCATATTCTTATGCTTATACAAACACGACACACCATAGCAACGAAAAGGAACCAAACCTTTTAAACAGTACCAAAATGAAACCAAACTACTAATATGTAAGGAAGATACAGGTGTTTCAAAATGGAAACTTACTTTTGAATAACCTAATATATCACCAGGTTTACAGTGTGATTTCGCAGCGTAAATTAAATAAATTATTTTCTTCTTTAACGACGCTGTCAATTGCCAGGATCACATCAGCGTCGCCGGTGTGCCGGAATTTTATCCCGCAGGAGTTCTTTAACATGCCAGTAAATCTACTGACATGGAGCTGTCGTTTTTAAGCACACTTAAAAACCATCGGTCTGGGCCGGATTTGAACCCGCGACCTTGGGATCAGTAGGCCAGCGTCTAACCAACTGAGCCACCCAGACCGACGATTTTGCAGCGTGTTTAACCATACAACGCCGTAAGGCCTGGAAAGCCTCTGATAGGATTTTGTGTTGACCAGCTCCTCCTGCCATCCGCCATTAAGTTTTGTATCAGCCAGACTGGGTTATATTTGATTACGCATACAAATGACTAATATTGTTTCACACTCACGCTTAGTAATTCTTGTGTGTTATTTATTATTAATCTTAGGTATTGTGAATCGCTTTTGTGTTGGCACAATGTTAGGAAATGTACATTGAATTTAGGCCACCCCTGTTCTAAACTGGACTACCTCGGCTATCAGTAACATACAAGCTATATGCTATTGAGTGTACCTTATTTTGTCACTCCTCCATGGAGAATAAAACACAAATAAAATTATCCCTCATCGTAATCAAGTTAACAACAAATAAATACTTACAGAAAATGTTAATTACATCTCTTAAGGTTTAGAACAGAAGCAGACGTCGGAGAAGAGAAGGAGGAGTTAATTATAAGGCACACAGTAGCCGTTGGAAACACAACGTATTTGTGCACTTATTAGCACAATTCGTTCGTTGTATACCATTAGTGGATATTATTGATGTATACTGAATTTCTTACGAAATAGTTATTAAATTATTTAAGTCAAAACGTCCTAAAAGTTACTACTACTCTCCTGTTAGCAGATATAAGAAACTCATTGCTCATGCAGATACAACAACCACAACAATAACAACAATAATAATAATAGTAATAATAATAATAATAATAATAATAATAATGACAATGACAATGACAATGATAATGATAGTGACAGTGACAGTGACAGTGACAGTGACAGTGACAGTGACAGTGACAAGTGACAAGTGACAAGTGACAAGTGACAAGTGACAAGTGACAAGTGACAATTGACAATTGACAATTGACAATTGACAATTGACAATTGACAATTGACAATTGACAATTGACAAATGACAAAAGACAAACGACAAACGACAAACGGCAAACGGCAAATGGCAAATGACAAATGACAAATGACAAATGACAAATGACAAATGACAAATGACAATGACAATGACAATGACAATGACAATGGCAATGACAATGACAATGATAATGATAATGATAATAATAACAATAACAATAACAATAACAATAACAACAATAATAATAATAACAATAATAACAATAATAATAACAATAACAACAATAACAATAATAACAATAATAACAATAATAATCATAATAATCTAATAATCATAATAATAGCTACCTTCGATTAACATTTTATTTAAAACCCTTTACAGGTCCTGCAGTGTCTATCCCTTAAAACGGTCTCTCAATCTTGTTCCGCTGTTAACATGAACACAATAGAGAGGGTCCTCTCAACATACTCTCAGCAAACATATCTGCGGTTGTCAATTCGGTTAAGTACAGTTGTACATTCAGTGTCTAAAAGGCAGTGGGTTGAGGAAGGCCGTTAAAGCATTGGGGACGCTATATGAGGTACAGGAGGTAAAACTGTGATATGCCACATTCCCATGAATCTGGCTTTCCAGTACGTTTATTTCTATGCAGCTTCTATAAATTATTTTTGCCGAACCTTATTCATCTGTCTACTTCAGGTTATCCAAATAAATGTTTGCAGAACTAGCTTCATTACACATTTCATTTAAGGGATGAAGGAAACATAAGAAGTGTAAATGCGGAATGTTATTTCAGTAACATCGCGAGGAACAGCGAATGGCAACGGCACTTCAAAAATTGAGAAAGTATTGAAAAAGTCAAACCAATAACAGCAAATATCACCAAAATGGTTAATGACACAACCCATTTACTGCAGGCAAATATTTCAAATGTATGGCATTTGAATCCAAGCCTTTACAATCATTTTTGATGTCATAAAACATAAGGAACTACTTTCTGCATAAAGTGGTTGGGGATATTCTTAAAAATCTTTGCATCACAGTTAACGATTTATGATGCCATTTATTGCTTTATTACGAACTTACAATAAGTAGAGGAAATATTGTATTCCGCACAAATATTGCATTACAAAATCTAACAGGAAATACATGTTTGGTGATTCCTTGAAAAAAATTTTAAAAAAATATTTGTAGAAAAAAGCTTGTGTGTGCACGCGTTTGCCTGTTTGTCTGCCTCCTGAATGTGAGCAGTATAACTGAAAAACGAAAAGTTGGCAAACATTTAATTGGCTTTAGCGCGTTCCAAGGATGCAGCACAAATATTTTCAGAAAAATCACCCCGTCCCAAATTACCCTTTATTTGAAAGTATTTCGACACTTTTAATTTTCTCAAAAATGACCCTAACAATATTGATTAATCTACTATGAAATATCAAATGTATATCTTGAATTTTCTGGGAAAAGCCCCTGAAGTCCTCTTCAAACTAAATGAATTATCTAAAACTTGTAAAGCGTAAGATATAAACAAAATGTTGCTACAAAAGAAATGTAAATCACGATAAAGAACACAATTGCATTTAAATAATTTCTTTTCCAGTTAATCATTTCCAAGAAACTTCTTGTTATTCACTTGAATCTTTCAATACTTCTACTTTTTCTCAAATGAGAAGTCGTTATTCGGTTTTTCTCTTGTTTATGCAAAGATAATGTATTCTCATATTCACATTGTACCTACAAGAAAATAAGTAATAATACAATTTCTGAAAATGTCTATCTTAATTAACAAGACGATTAAGGGTTTGTATGTACAGATTGTGCCAATATGAGTAGAGAGAGCCATGTGAGTGAAATAACGCATTATTTTTACTATACGCTGCTTACCGATACCCAGAGATAACCATTAACCAGTTCCAAGACATTTAGTTTTGCTTATGAAGAATGCAAACTGAGTGCGGTAAAATGTCGATTCGAATTTTCTATAATTCTAACATAGATATGAAGAATAGAAAGTAAAACGACGCGGTATTCTATAGTAGTATAAAGTGATACACTACTACACATATAAAAATCTGATGTGCTACACTCACATGACTTTCTCCATCTTTGTATTAACTATTCTTACAAACTCTTTATTCCTTTATTTTCTTCATGTTAGTCGAGATGAACATTTGCAGAAATTATCTTACTGATGATTTTCTTATAGATACAAGGGGAATATGCAGATACAGTAGGCTTTGAGCGATAGTAAAATCTTTAAGCCTTTGAAAGTCTGTTCTCTTTGCATTTTCAAACAGATAAAAAGTGAATAACGACCTTCCATTTGAGAAAAGTTAAAGTACTGCAAAACTCACACAAACAACAAGGAATATCTCCGAAATGGTTCACTCTACAAAAAATTAATTTAGACATAATATATGTTTTAATCAGGCCTACATTTTTGTATAGTAAGATTTAGTCTATCTCTTACGGTTAAAGAACTATGCAAAAGTTAAGTAAACATGATTACATAGACTATAGACAGAAAATTCAATTTCATTTTTCATAACAATATCTTAAGCATATGGGCATTTTCATCAAAATAGAGCCATTTTGAGAAAATAAAACTTTCTGAAACATTTTCTATGTAAAGAGTAGTTTAGGGTGGAAGAATTTTCACTAAAATCTTCGTGTAGCATTCTTGAAAGATATTACACTTAAATACTAACTTTGGTTTTTGACCGACTTTTCGTTTTTGAGTTACGCTGCTCACAGAGAGACAGATAGACAGAAACACAGATACACAGACAGACAAGAACATTTTTCTAAAATGCTTTTTTTTTGGACTCAGGGGGGCCTCAAAACATATATTTCCGGTGAAATCTCAACATTGAACTTTTGGATGGAATACAATACTTCCTCTACTTACTACACGTATGAGTATACATTATTCAGAATGGAACACAATTAAACATCAACAGTGCTGGACTCTCGTCCTTAAGTATCCTGCCGCATCCTTCTGGCCAAATCTTCTCATTAAGGCTCCTCGCTGTGCCACTCAGCAGTCGCCAATATGTCCAAGAAACCTACATTCTCTGCCGGATTCCAGAAGATGTGGTGGTAAATATTCATGAGTTAATAATTGCATTTCTCGGCACTCTTCTACACGGAGTGGGTAAGACCTCCATTATGCAACCTTCATATAATCATATCCTGGGCATTCTACTACTCTTACTTTTGCTTGATTCAACAGACAAGATTTCTCTCGAACGACTTGACTGGCGGCCAGCGTGTCTGACACAGAACAAATATCCAGCGATGTCCAACATTTACGAAAGAGGGGAGGATGGATTTACCTCCTTACACTTTGTGGGGACTGTGTCACTTTTTTAACACTCAACTGTGTTGCAGTGGCGGTTTAGTTATATGTTCATTGCTTTTGATTTGTGAAAGCACTTTAAAATCTTATGCCATAAACATCTGTTCATTAGTGACTTCTTTGGTACTGCTTACGTTTAATAAGTCTATCAATATTTGGTGACAGAGTCAAAGTGCATAGCCTTAGAAGATACACCAAGTGATCGTCGCGTAACGTATTGCGATACAGACTTTTAGTAGAGTTCAATTTGGAGAAACTCTGTTCGCATATATATAGCTGTACCCACTCTTGTACCAACTATTCTTGAAATGGCTTATTTCTCTATCTACTTCATTTTAATCGAAATAAGGATTTTCAAAAATTACCTCATTTCTAATTTTGTTGTAGGTGCAAGGGGAATATGGGACTACAGTAGGCTTTAAGCGATAGTCAAATGTTTAAGTGCTGGTTGCTATGTGATACCTTTGAAATTTCGTTGTTATTGCAAGGCCAAGAGATAAAAAAACGAATAACATTATCCTATTTGAGAAAAATATAGGTATATAGGTATTCGCAAATTCAAACGGATAAAAATAATATCTCGGAAAGGCTTCACCTAAAAGAAAAAATAATTATTTGACATAACTTGTGTGATTTAACGTGATGCACATTTTGTATTTAATAAGCACTTGGCTGTCTCTTACTGTTTACCATTTATTCAAAAGCCATCCAGAATGAAGAGACCTTCTGAGGACATTCCCAGAAAATTTAAGATGTTACTTAGAAACTTTCATTGAATTGCATGTTTGTGTCCGTCACTGGATATTGACTGTCTGGTTTTACAAGTCACAAGCAAGAGCTGATATTGCAGTAGCAAGGGAAATGCTGACGAATGTCTTTAGTGCCACAGGAGAAAGATGAAGACAATGCTACAAAATAGATGGCGGGCATATTAAATTACCATGGATTTCATAAGCATCTATCATCACAATAATGGCATATTAATTTCATGCCCACCAGTCCATTATATCTAAAAGTCTGATGTGTTGCACTCACACGACTTTCTCTACTCTTGTACTAACCATTCTTACAAATTCTTATTCCTATATCTTCTTCATGTTGGTTAAGATAAACATTTGTACAAATTATCTTATTGCTAATTTCCTTGTAGGTGCAAGAGGGAATACAGTAGGCTTTGTGCGATAGTCAATTAATGTTTTAAAGGTTTGAGATTCTGTTGTCTTTGCACACATAACATATAAAAAAGTGAACAGCGATGACCCATTTCACGAAAGTTCTAAGTTTTCCGAAACACACACATAACAAGGACTATCTCCGAAATGGCTCACCCTACAAGAAAATTTATTGAGACATAAATTGTGTATTTTAGCAAGATCTACATTTTTTGTATAGTATGATTTGGTCTATCTCTAACGGCTTATCAGTTATGCAAAAGTCGTCCAGAGTAAATACGACTACAGGGGCTATAGCCAGAAAATTCAAGATATACATTTCGTTTGTCATCAAAATAGCTCAAAGATTTTAATCTAAATCGTTAGAGCCATTTTCAAGAAAATCAAAATTTTCGAAAAATCTTCCATGTAAAGGGTAGTTTAGGGTGGGGCTATTTTCTTCAAAATCTTCGTGTCACATCCTTGAAAACCAACTTTGGTTTTTAACCGACTTTTGGTTTTTGAGTTATGCTGACCACAGACTGACACACAGACACAAACTGACACACAGACTGACACACAGACTGCCACACAGACTGACACACAGACACACATACGGATCTTTTTCTAAAAATGCTTTTTTTTTTGGATTCAGGGGGCCTCAAAACATATATTTCCGGTGAAATCTCGACATCGAATTTTCGGGTGGAACACAGTACTTCCCCTACTTACCAGTAGAGAAAGTAAAAATGGATCGCAGCTTTATGGCCACTCTGTGTTATGTTTCACATCATTAGCATTAGGGACAAACGGCGGGAGGGGGGGCACTATTGCACAAACGTACCTAATCGTGGAGTTGTATTGTCGGAACGACGGGCGAGTCGCGTCATTCGAGGGAACCCTGGCAGATGTATTATATCTAACATTACACGACAGCAAACTGTGCAACGTGTAGAATGCCTTAGTCAGGCAGGATCAAAATGGTTGCTTTACGACTTCTTAACTGCAGTACCTATAGATACTCGTACATTATGCATTATAGTAATGTATTCCCAAACAATGCACCACGAATATAAATTATTTTCTTAAGATAGTAGTATGCTGCTTTGAGTACTTTCTCTAACACATATCTAAAGTAGGCAAGAGTAATTACTATATTAGCGACACAATTTGGCTATCGGGATTTTAGCATTTTAGAAAATATTTCAAGGACTCGATTCGAACATTTCAGGAAAATTCCACCATTCCAAATTATCCTTCTTATGAAAAAAAACGTTAGACCTTTTTATTTTCTCAAAACTGCTTAAATATTTTAATAAGAATAGGTATCATGTACAGTGTCTCTCAAGGGGCTTGAACTTTCATAGCTCAAAACAAAATTAACAAAACTATGATATTTTTTTAAGTCACAGAAGATATTCATAACATCACTGATGATTATGTTCTAATGTGGAAAGTATACAAAATTCCTCCCTTTGCAACCAATAAATCGTCAGGAATGCTGTGAAATAAATGTTAGTAATGCTGAAAGGGCATAACTCCCTTTATGGAACATTCTGTATCAATTATATTTACATGACAAATAAACTGATATATCTTGAATTTTCTGACAATAGCCTCTTAAGTTTTTGAGAAGAAATTTTGTATGCAGAACTGATAAATCATGAAAGATAGACAAAAGGTTGGACACAATGCTTATAGGCACATATATCTATTTAAACTACGCACTTTATATCGAATAAGGTTTTTGTTACATTATCCATTTCCAAGATATACGTTGTTGTTGATTTGAATTTATCATTTTGTTATTTTTAAAGTACCGTCACTATTCAGTTATTTTTCAGGATGTCACAGAAAGAATATAAAATTTGAAAGTCAGCATGGAGTCACTCGCATTTAAATAGTTCACTATTTATTAGGCTTCTTCCATTCCTCTTGTACCTACAACGAAATTAGAAATGAAAACATTTATACTAAGGTTTATCTCGATTAACCCAAAGTTCATAGTAAAATAAGATTTCATAGGAGTAGTTTGTAGAAGCTACAAAAGTAAACGATAGTGAATAGAGAAAGTCGTGTGAATGTAACACACCAGATATATTTTTTTGAAGGCTTGATAAAAGCTGCTTTGCAAAACCATTTCGCATGGACGAATGAATTATTTATAGCTTGAGACTGCCTTTTCAGATTTCTGTTTGTGTATCTTCACCCCTCTGATACAACAGGCTGGTGTTTTGTTCACACTGTAATGATCGTTCCAACATTTTCTGTCAATAAACTGTCCTTGTGTCTTCCATAAATATGTCGAGTGGAGAAAAATGGGTACTTCCCTTTCTCCTCTCTCTCTCTCTCACACACACAGAATTTAATTAACCTCAGCCCATTCGGTCTAGCGGGCAGATGTCCTATTTTCTACCGACCGAAAGAATAATGAACAATGCAGTATTTTCGGTGGAAGAAAATTGAAGTGAAATCTGAATTAACTTGTCAGAAGCAACAGCAAAAACAAAGCAATACTTCTGTACAGAATTCACTTGTCTAAGGCATTTGTGCTGTTGTGTGAGAACACACTGGTAATCTACTTGCCCATGTCTGTTACACATATTTAATTGGTTAATGATTGTGTAGTGTTTGTAATGTAATATGATTAGTGTTTCCTTTTACCTACACTCCCACAACAATTTTTCTAAATATAGCAATCCTTACCTTTTCTAACGCTTTTTAGGTTTAGAAGAAGCATGGCATTCTCTCAAAAAGGTGGCATGGTCCTTTGAATAAAAAATTACTGTGACGTAGGGCACGGCGCAAAACAGTGGACGGACGGGGCCAACCCACTTTACACCACATGCCGTGCCGGCGAACAGGCAAAGACGTTCAGGGCCTGGCTGCGTCGCGCGACTGCTTTGTATACGTGACTGTCAACAATCGAGGTGGTAGAAACAAAAGGGGTTTGGAGAACAATTCTGAGACTTCTAGCTGCGTCATTTTCGGTGCGAGTGTATGTGGAACTCGAGTAAGGTCCATGCGACTTCATCTCTAGTGTGCAAGAATGACAAAGGAGAGCAAAGCAGTGAGTTTTAGAGTTGAGTCATGGATGAGCTGGTAAGTGCGTCAGTGAGTGTGACACAGCTGTGTGCGTGTGTGTCGTCGTAAGAAGATTCAACGATTGTCGCAGGTGATTGTATCGTCGTAGTTGGGATATGAGAGACAGAGAAAGTGAAGAAAGACACTGAAAGGACTGAGCAAAGTTATGAGAAGTAAAAAATTGTGAGTTGTGATAGCCCGAAAGACGAGAAGAAAACTGTGTGTTTTAGGTAAAAGTTTAGAAGATAATAAAGTGACAGAAAAGTAACCGGACTGATTTTCTCGTTTTGTCACAGTATTATGAATAGCACAGTTGTAAGGAAAAATTCAAATAATGACCAAATACTGTAATTAAGACTTATTTAATTTATAATGCATACAAAATTACTTTACATTAGGACAATAACTGCATTATAATTTAAAATTACTATTTATCCATACTTAAACATATAAGGCAGATATGCCAGTTAGGACTATTTATTAAAAAAATCTTAGTTAAAATATAAATATAATTATCCGCACAGTTAGAGTTAACCTATAAAAATGAAATGCATGGTTATTATCCTAGTAAGTTAACTAAATATTTTAAACATACAATTTTGAAAACAAATGCAGCAATATGCTTTATTAAAAACACGAAGTTAGAATGATCAATCAAAGGTGTTATCTTCTTTACAAAACCTGGACATACTTATAGGCACGATTTTCTTTTCGTGGAAGACATATATAAATGTGTAAAGAAAACTGAATAACAGAGAAAGGGGATTAAAAATTGGACTAAACAGGGCAGCTGTCAAAAATCCGTTATAGAGAATACGCTAACTGAACACTACCAGGTCCTGCAGGGGTGAGAAGGTTAGTGACTGGAACGAGTGAGTTAAGTGACAGTGGAAAGAGACAGATATAGCTTAGAATTCCAAAAATGTCCAGTTTTGCCTGAGAAAAATACACGAATTATTTAATTTTCATGAGATGACAAAGTTTCCAGTGAGAAAACACGTCATATATCACAGCAAGAAAATTAGCGTCTGTCTGTTGGAATAACAAAACTGAGCGATTCCGAGAAGCCTTCACATTCTAATTTTCGAAAGATTCACTTAGCGTTAGGGGGAGGGAAGAATCCGAAGGCAGAGATCTTGACAATATAGCCGAGACTTAAGGGTAAATAATATATTAGGAAGTTAAGAAGTGCCCGGACAAGTACAATAAGTAACTGACTAGTAGCTTTAATATTGTTGCTTATTTAATTGGAGTAAATCCAGATGAACAGTAACACGTGGGTTCATTCAATTTTTCCTACCTGACCGAGATAAGGGTAGCAAGCCAAATTTAGGCAACTGAGAGCAGCAAAACCGAGCGGAATAGCTCAGACGGTAACCTCTGTGGCCCGCATTCGCGAGGTCACGGGTTCGAATCCTAGAGCCTACCTTCCTGACCTTGGACTCTCTTCGGGGTTTTTCCCAGATAACTAAGGAGAATGCTGAGAAAGATATTTACCGTACATTTCCCGTTTCACTAAGTTTCATTTCATTCTCTCTATCCGGTCTTTCAAGAGTCAGCAGGACTACCGGTGGACTGCGCTACGGTCGTGCTTGCGCTTTGTAAATACGGTGATTGGCTGAGGAGAGACGCTGTGGTCGGCTGGACCACCTTCCAGGGAAACTGCTTGATCAGCCGGACCTGGATGACTGGTGGCGGGTCCTCTGTGGCGATCTGTAACTCCGTCGGGTTGAAGAAGTTGAATGCACCTGTTAGGGACCCATCGTAGTTGTAGTTCCGCCTGCGGTGCGTTCTGGCCACCTGTAGTGTACTTTCATCTCATCCTTCCTCCCGGGTCTGACTGACGTGCTGGGATCCCCACCGTGACGGACAGATAAATAGGCAAAGCAGAAAGAACGACGACAAGAAGAAGAGAATCAGTTAAATTCAGTAGCACACCTTACAGATGATATCACACGTCACCTCTACAGTTTCAATGTAGCAAAGATTCCTTTTGGTCATTTTTTTCACCCCTCACCTCTATGAAATTAAACAAAGATTACAGTGCCTGTCCAACTCTGCATGTTTAATTTGGTTTACATTAATCTGAATGTTAAAATATATGTATAATTTTAAGTTTATGTTACAGGAGGGGAGTATCTAAATGTACTCCACTGTAACTTGTGTTCACAAAGACAGCACTCCACTGCGCGGTTAGGCAGATAGAAGTGAAATTAACATTTGGATGACGTCTTCGCATTAGATTGGCTTGAAGACGCTCCCAGTTGAAGCCGCAGATTATCGGCTAGCCTCAATGGGTCGCAGGCTCTTACTGGCTGGGGAGGCAGCTAGAGGGGAGGTCTAACCCGATTAGTGATACGCTTCTACTCCCAGGAACCTCTTCAATTGCAGTTAATATCGTTAGAGCCGCCACTACTTGGGCTAGATAACAAGAACTGCATGAGGTCACGCATTCTCGGCCTAGGCTTATGATCATGTTGTACATGGGTATTATTAATTTGGGTTGGATGAGAGAGGCTATTTCTCTTATCATTGCAGATTCTAGTTCATACATCTGATTTCTGTGTATCTTACTTCCGAAACTTCTCTTACTCCACAAAAGCACCACACAAGTGCAAACAAAGTTTTCTTTCTTTGGATATAACTTCCTTTCACGTTTATACCCATTAATAGTTGTTTCATATTGGCCTTACGTACACTGAGATTCAAAAGTAGGATCAGGTTTGAGACTCCAATGCTAGATCTGTGATCAAACAGTGAATCTCTATTTTATTAATGCCATTTGTTTATTACCTACTGTTATTACTTTTAGATTTTTCCACTACACACTTATATGACTTCTACGCGTCTCTGTGGCGGTCTAGCTGCGACCCTGTGTGGCAACTACGGTTCCCTCATTTTATTCCTGCCTTCTGCGAGGTGGTAGCCACAACAGACCTGTGTAGGTTGAAGTGAGCGAAGTGTCCCCTTTGTGTCTCAAACCTTTACCCTTTTTACCCTTTATAGTAAGTGCAATAAGCATTGTACTCCAACCAAAAATTTAAGTCGAGGCTTCAAGATAAATACATGTTCTGAGGCAGAACACAAAAAACAGTTATTAAAAAGGTCCATGTGTGTGTGTGTGTGTGTGTGTGTGTGAGAGAGAGAGAGAGAGAGAGAGAGAGAGAGAGAGAGAGAGAGAGAGAGAGAGAGAGAGAGTCTGTCAGTGAATAGCAGAACGAGAATATAATATAAATATAATTGTCAAACCGCAAGAGTTACTACAAAAAAAAATCTGAGATGTTACATTCATATGAACTTTTCTGCCTTCTACTGTTTATTAAGCGGTATACTTACCAAAGTATTGCATTCCACCCGAAATTTAGATATCGACATTCCAATGAATATACATTACATAAGGTGCATTAAAAACAACACTCGTGTGTGCATGTGTGTGTGTGTGAGGGGGGGGGGGGAGGGGGGGCACATACGAGTCTGTCTGTCCGTGAACATCACAAAAAAAAATCTGTTAAATACAAACCTTGCTATAAGTTTAGGTCTTCCAAGGTTGCGACATGAAGATTTTCAAGACAGTGCCTCACTCCGAGCTACCCATTAAATGGAATGTTTCCGGAAAATTTTGATTTTCTCAAAAAATGGCTCGAACGGTTTTGGTTTTTTGTTGTGCTTAACGCGCGTTTTTACTACATACGCCACCGCAGGCGGTGACACTGATGATCCATGGAATGAAGATGGAGTACTGGTGGAATGAGATGGCGGGGGAAACCGGAGAACCAGGAGGAAACCCGCCCCAGCGCCGCTTCGTCCATCACAAATCTCACATGCGGTTGCCTGGGATCGAACCCTTGCCACTTTGGTGAGAAGCGAATGGTCTAACCACTCGGCTACGGCGTGGCCGTAAGGGTTTTGGTTAAAATATACGTTTAAAATATTTTCATGACAAATAAAATGTATATGTTTCATTTTTTGGAAATAACTGTGGAGTCCTCTTCATTTTGAATGACCCTTGTATAACTGTTAAGCCACAAGAGATACACAAAGTTTTACTGCTCCAGAATGTAGATCTAGTTAAAGCACGCAATGAAAATTCTGGTATTAAGCATTTCTAGAATATTCTTTGATATTGTTTGAGTTTTCAAACACTTCTACTTCTTTTCACTGATATGTTCCTATTTTTTTCTCATGGTTATATAAAGAACATGGAATTTCAAGACCCTCATATAGCAATCCGGTTATAAAACATATGACTCGTTTTAGCCTGCTCTGGTCTTTTTATGCCTACATTGGGATGTGTGTATAATAAACGTTTATGTTGACTAATTATAATAATACAGCTTTTATAATAATAGCTTGTAAATGGATGGAAGGAGAAAGCAATGTGAGTGCCACTCTCCAAAATTTTTTAAACATGAATGCCACATCGAAGTCTGTAATTACAACGACAATTCCTCCGATATCAACCTTTACAAGGTCGCTGTTCAGTAGGTCTATACAAGCTCTAGAAGTCATTTAGTTGAATCTAAAAGGGAAATTAAAAAATTGAAATAAAAGCTACAAAACTTATTTTAATTAACTGCACAGATGACGTGGTTATATCACAGTTCGCCACTGCGTTCTTTACACATGTATTATTTTCCTCCAGATAGCATGCTGAAGTTTACATGTATACTGTGTGCATATTTGCTGGTTTTTTATAAATTTACTTCCTTTATACACAAAACATTCTGCTTCCTGTATTGATTTACAATATCACGGTATCCAGACAAAGTGAATTTCATAGTATACTTAAATTACTACTCTAGGAGCAGAGTAATGCATCATCGCTTTTTCGTTCCTCATTAGAGAGAATAATAAACCACTGATGTATTAATGCTTTTACGTTTATGGTTTACGAGGCAAGCAGAGCAGTATACTAGAGAATATTTAATGAGACGCTTAAAACTTCTGCATTAAATATCCACGAAACTATTATGGTTCTTGAGAACTGCTACATTGTCCCTGGTGTGCACAACAGTCTCAGACAGCTTTAAATGTAGTAAAAATTCAAAAAATTATTGTAATGTTGCAGTCAAAAGACGTGAGTGAACAAAATAACTCAATTTGGTCTACGTGTATGTGCTTGTGTCTGTCTGTGAGCAGCACAACAAGAAACAAAATTGCCTTACATTCACATGCCTATCTCTACTCATTGTTACTTTCTCTACTACGTATAGTATAGTAAAGTATTGTATTCCGCCCAAAAATTTGATGTCGAGATTTCACCGGAAATATATGTTTTGAAGCCCCCTGAATCCAAAAAAGAGCTATTTTAGAAAAAGGTCCGTGTGTGTGTGTGTGTGTGTGTGTGTGTGTGTGTGTGTGTGTGTGTGTGTGTGTGTGTGTGCGCGTGTGTCTGTCTGTAGACAGCATAACTCAAAAACAAAAAATCGGTTGAAAACCAAAGTTGGTATCTAAGTTTAATGTCTTTTAAGGATGTGAAATGAAGATTTTGAAGAAAATTCCTCCAACCTAATCTACCCTTTACATGGGAAATTTTTCGAAAATTTTTATTTTCTTGAAAATTGCTCTAAATATTTTAATTAAAATAACAAATGTTTGATATACATTTATGAAATTATGCAAATGAAATGGATATCTTGAACTTCTTGGCTATAGCTCATGAAGTTCTACATACTCTGGATGACTTTTGTATAACTGGTAAACCGTAAGAGATAGACCAAATCTTACTATACCAAAAATATAGATCTTGCTAAAATTCACAACTTATGTCCAAATATATATATTTTTTGTAGGATGAAACTTTTGTTATTTGTGTGAGTTTTGGAGATCTTATAATTCTGTCAAACATCGTTACTCAGTTTTTTTTAAATGTTATACAAAGAGAACGGAATCTCAAAGCATTAAAAGATTCGACTATCGCTCTAAGCCTACTGTATTGCCATATTCCCTTTGCACCTAAAAGGAAATAAGCAATAAAATAATTTCTACAAATATTTATCTCAACTAACACGAAGACGACATAGGAATAAGTTTGTAAGAATGGTTAGTACGAGAGTAGAGAAAGTCAGGTGACTGGAACACATCATTTTTTTCAACATAGTATTCATACAGAGGCTTATTCTTCTAATTAATGTTAATGTAGATAAATGTCTGTGGAAATTATTTTATTAATTTACTTGTAGGTACTATGGGAATAGGGTAACACAGCATAACCAGCAGGGAAACAAAAGAATAACGACTTCCAATTTGAGAAAAGTATCAAGTATTGGAGTAAAACAATACTAATAAGGAATATCTCGGAAAGTGCCCAAAATATATTTGTATACATTGAACGTTTTAACGAGATCAAAGCTTTTGTGTTAGAAAATCTGGTTATTTCTTAGGATTTATTAGCTAAGCAAACTCATCCGGCATGAAGAGGACTTCAGAGGTCATTCCCAGCAAATTAAAGATAGAGGTGTCATTTGTCATGAAAAGCTCTTAAAAATATGGTATTCCAGTCAAAAACGTTAACCAATTTTTCCTAAAATCAAAATGTTCAAACATTTTCTCTAAGTAAAGGGTGCTTTGGGTAGGGGAACCATTTTTTTAAAATCTTCGTATCGTATCCTTGGAATATGCTGCACCAAATTTGGTACTTAGCTAACTATTCTTGTTAAAAGTTTTGCTGCACACGCACGCGCGCACACACACACACACACACACACACACACACACACACACACACACACACACACACACACACACACACACACACACACACACACACATACAAACGGAGCTTTTTAAGTGTTTTTTAGTCATTGGGCCTTAAATCATATCGATGAAATTTCCACGTGTAATTATTATGTGAAATACAATATTTCCCCATAACTACTATACGTTGGAAAAAGAACTCGTTAAACTATGCACAAATTATTGTTAACTTTCGGTTCTAGTCTCATCCATTTTAGATATAATTTCTGATGTTTGTTTGAATTTTCCAATGTTTTAAGCAACACACTTATGAAGTATATGGATATTTTTTCTCATGACGTCATCCAAAGACTATATAATTATGTATCAAAATATTGCGTTGTGGAACATTTGACTGTCGCTCTAACACTCTTTGCGCTTCCGAATAGCCACAGTGTAATGTTTATTGGCACAATTTAGGACAATATCTTATCCTGGAGGTAAAAAGGAAGTCAAACAGAGGTATAAATCCTTTATGAGTAACTTTCAACATGGCTATGGATATGTTAGTGTAGTGTACAGAAAAAGCCGAGTGATTTTAATAGATGCGTTACTATTTTTTATGCTCATGTTTAGTGAGGCACAATAGAAAAATAAAGCTTTGATTCCAACATATTTAGCTCATTTAAGTTTCATTCTAAGCCTAAGTCAATAAATTCTTATATGTATTTTATTCTTGGGTTCTGCACGCGTTTATTGCGTATTGAGTGTAAGAATATGACTCTTTATACTGGTGACCTAAATGCTTTCACTTTATAATCTGTAAACACAGTTCAACATAAAAGAAAGAGAAAGAGAGAGACAGAGACAAACAAAGAGACATCTCGTTGCTTAGATTTAATGTGAGCGAATACGCAGCTTTTGGTTTATTATTATTATTATTATTATTATTATTATTATTATTATTATTATTATTATTATTATTATTATTATTATTATTATTATTATTATTATTATTATTATTATTATTATTATTATTATTATTATTATTATTATTATTATTATTATTATTATTATTATTATTATTATTATTATTATTATCATCATCATCATCATCATCATTATTATTATCATGATCATCATCATCATTATGATCATCATCAATAACAGAGGCAAGCATATGTCAATAGATACAGCTGCGACACTTGCAAATGCATTAGAAGTTCTTTGCGCACATCCACGTACATCTCATTGATGTAAGACTAATTTTCTTTTCTACAGTATTTACTTCACAAGTGATTCTCCTCAAACACGTAAAATTTGCAATACTTTTTTCAGAACTTGCTTACAGATTCGATTACAATTTCATATTTTAGCAGTGTTCAGTTACATAGAAGAAGTGCAACACTTTTAGTTAAGGCAGAAACAATACAACGTAATCATAGTAATTTTGTTGCTGCTGTCTTCTAAGAATGGATTTGTTACCATTTTCCAAACGGCTCCTTTGCAGCCATCTTTTTATTTTGTTTATTATCAGTAGCTCTGGTTTGTGATTTCCTTGTACCCTATATATGCTTAGAAATTCAAGTGTTGATTCCCAAAATGTTACTGCTCATGCTGCTTGTAGTGATTATTGTCCCCGTTCTTGCCCGGCAACTTCTCCGGCGGATTTGCTCCGCGTGAAGTCTATACAGAAATTCACAGGCGTAAGTGCGCTCGCCCACAAGAAGTGTCTACAGAATTGAACAACAGCGAACTGTAATAGTCCACTGGCGAACACAAGTTTAGCATGGTCAATTTAGAGTTCTATTTGATTCAATTATATTTGAAGCTTACTTTCATTATATACTCAGAAACAAGCGAAGTAACTGAGCTTGCTCATCCACAAAGCAAGAGTTCACATATACTGAGCACATAAACAACCAAATATATGTCATGCACTGCCCATTTTAAATAAATACATATAAAGATAGCAGGATCCAAAATAGATACTAACATGCAATTTGTATAGCGTATTATTTCAGCTATTTCTTGTGATGGCAGTAAAATATATTCATTCCAGCACATATTAAGTTTATCATGGTCTTTTGGATAAGTTCAAAGCCTGAAAACTAAACGTAATAAAAGCAGATACCTATAGAAGTTGTCTGAAAATTCGAAAGAATGTCTGAATGTCCAATGGATTTGTAATGCGATTATCGACCTACTTCCTAAAAAATAATTCACGTGATTTTGCACCAATGTTGCTTTTTCCTGCTTCCCAAAATAAAATCTATTTTATAAAAGCTATGCCCTACATGAATATTTCCATAAAACAATTTGTTACTGGCCTACTATCCTTCTTCTTTCTCTTCATCTTCTTGTTCTTGTTCTTCATCATGTTCTGCTTCTTCTTCTTCTTCTTCTTCTTCTTCTTCTTCTTCTTCTTCTTCTTCTTCTTCTTCTTCTTCTTCTTCTAGCTATGGGCTACCAAACCTTTTACGGCTCGTTTTAATTGTTGTATTCATATTTTTGCTGGTCGGCGGGAACTTCGTTTTCCAGTGAGTACTGTCTGTTCACCAGCTCATAGTCTCAGGGGAATCCCACGAAGTGTAATTCAAGTTTTGTAAACTTACGCGCAAAGGTTGTTCTGCTGGTTATTTTGCCAGCTTACTTCCAATGTTATTCGTGCTATTTCTCTTGATTTCAGTTCTAAAACCCTACGAGCTTTATGTTGGAAGTACTGAAAAAAGTAGTGTAGAAGCAGATAAAACCCCGCGTAGGAGTGCTGTGAAGTCTGCTATGATATTATTGTTCCAGAACCAAGGGATTCAGGGTGACAGTTCTATGCGTAAAGAAGAGCTTTATAGAGTGATTGAAACAAACAAAGAAACCTAAAGAGGGTGCTTTCTTTTTCGTCGGGTGGGGGGCACACTATCGCTTGCCAGCCCTCATACCTGTGTACTTTCACATGTGTACTTTCAATTCCATAGAACTAGCTTGGGCCTAGGTAAAATTAATACTTCAAAAAATGTAACAAGTGATTTATTTTTGCAGTAATTTCACGATATAACACTCGAGGATATATCACTAGAGACAGAAATAGACTGGCAGGGTTTTCTAAACATATAGAAAACGAAGAACTTGATCAGTGAGAGACAGACGGAGTAGTTGAAAACATTGTTTGCATTTTATAAGCTAAATATATGAATTGAAAATGACATTTAAGTTCCACTATTTTGAGTGGCTTCTTTGCTTTAATCTAGCGTGAACACACATTCCAAGGTTGGCACTAATGTCGCAAGCGAGACCAGAAGCAAGACTCCAGCTTCAGATGTCGCTATGTATGTTCCTGGAATTATTAACTGACGTACTGGTTCGCCGCATTCCTGCCAGGACCATGTGCTGCTGAACAAACTGTATATATTCAGCAGTCTATCTTGGCTGATGTGTTGTACGTGTTAGCATAATATTTTGTTTCACTCGCATATAAATCTGTTGGTATTGTCTTAACTTCCTTTAGTTTAATATATAAATCATTCCTTCACTTATTATGAAGTGTTCTTCTGATAGTCCCGCACATGTTATTAAGTTTATCAATTGTATGTGTAGTAACTGTTTCATACCACATGGCAAAGCCATGAAGTGTATCGGAAAGAATGTGAAACTGCTCAGATGTTTACGTGAGCTTATTGCACAAAAAGGCGATACACATTGTGTACACTCTATTCAGCTCAATCATATCTTCAGGACAGCAACGTCTCATATGTTGGTAGGCGCGAGAGATCATCTATTTGTGTTTTATATACGCCAAGTTTATTATTTCGCTGTTGTAATAAACAAGATATGAAGCGACCATATCGCTCGACAGCCAAGGACAGTACGCCTCAATGCTTTGCCCAGTAGTAAGTGTAAGATAAACAGTACCCAACATAATTAAAAGTATTAACTTGTTCTGTACCGTATTCTTCCACTACAATCTTAGATCTCAAACCCCTCTTCCCTATGAATAAACTTAATTTTAAAATGTTACGATCAATTATCATTTGTCGGGGGGAAAACACATTTATAATTGAACAATAAAGTATTGTGATATAGCAGCTATGATGAATATTACGGGAGGTCAGCGCTAAGCCGTTGAAACTGTAAACCAGATAAGGCGCGCGCTCGCCCTGAATAAACCGTATTCCACAGAGCTAGAACCTCTGGATGTTTCGACATCTTGATCGTTCTGTAAAGTTCCAACGGCTGTATATGTGAGCGCTCTAGCAGGTCAGCAGTTTGGTTGAGTTAGCCCGAGAGTCTTGAGATGGTGCAGATTGAGTTAGTCTGGCAAGTGAGGTCTTATCTGGCGGAGTGAGCGAGTGAGTTCACGCGTGCGTTAGCACGCTGTTATAACATTTTGGTGTTTCACCAGTAGCATCCACAGGGCGCGTTCAGTCGCAACTTACGTGCTACCTTTTCTTACAGCAACACCCAGGCAATCGGAGATAACTATTAAAGTCAGAGCTCACGTATGCCCGAGAATTTTGTTACGTGAAAATAGAAATACCATAATCATTTACTTATTCATATTTTTATCTATTTGTGCCACAACAGAACAATAACCCAATTACAGCAGCTGCATGCGACTACATTCAACATGTAAACTGAAATACAGCATAGCATCATAACTATCTGTCAGTAGAGCATATGCCTGCCACGAAATGGGTCACAAGATCTTTTCCAGGCAAGAGGTTCGCAACTGTTCCCGAATCAAAATTATTCCCTGTTTTCTCCAGAGTATGTAAATGTAATGTGAATGCGTCTGTGTTTGTGCGTCCGTGTGTGTCAGTGTGCACGCTCACGTGAGAGAGAGAGAGAGCTCTAATGTACAAAGACCAAAGAAAAGCCACCGTAACAAATTAACGTCAATATGTCCCAAAGGTAAAATACCGCTGGTTTGGCCATTCAAGTTAAAGGTGAATGGGACACAAAACGGAAAAAAAAAAAAAAAAAAAAAAAAAAAACCTAACAATAATTTGACATAAACTGTGTATTTTAGAAAGTTCTGCATTTTTTGTGCAGCAAGATTTGGTCTATCTCTTACGGTTTACCAGTGAAGCAAAAGTCATCCAGAGTAAACAGAGTTACCTACATAGCCTGTAGCCAGAAAATTCAAAATATACATTTCATTTGCCATAGAACTATCACAAACATATAGCACCTTAATTAAAATCGTTAGAGACATTTTTGAGAAAATCAAAATGTTCGAAAAATTTTTCATGTAAAGGGTAGTTTAGGCCGGAGGAACTTTCTTGAAAAATCATCGTTCGCATCCCTAAAATATTTTAAATTATATCTAACTTTGGGCTTTAACCAAATTTTCGTTTTTGAGTTATGCTGTACACGGACTGACACACACGCACGCACACGCGCGAATCTTTTTGCTTTTTGTGGATTTGGGGGGCCTCTGGGTATCTGGGTGAAATCTGGGTATCGAATGTTTGGGTGGAATATGGTACTTCCTCTACTTACTATAGGTGTACAGAAAGTAAAAACAATTACACAAAGAAACTAAAACTAATTTTCACACAAGAGAAGACAGAATTATATAATGTATTTGTATGTATTCTCAAAAATTATATACAGTTATAGTTCTTTGGTCATAAAAATTTCGTAAACGTATTGTATTTTAATCAAAGTCAATATCTGGAAATCTTTCTATGTAAAAGGTAGTTTATGTGTAGGGGTTCTATTTAAATATGCGCGTCACATATGAGGAAGATGGAGTACTTAGTTAATAATTTGGTATTCATTCTACTTTCTGTTTTGAGTTACACTGTTCACACACACGCACGCACGCACGCACGCGCGCGCGCACACACACACACACACACACACACACACACACACACACACACACACACACACACACACACACACACACAGAGAGAGAGAGAGAGAGAGTTTCTAAAAATGCTTGTTTTGGATTCCAGCGAGTTACAAAACCTGAATTTCCGTGAACTGTCAGTATCCAATTTTTAGATGGAACACAATACTTCCTCTGCTTAGGCAAGTATACTAAATAAAGTAAAAATGCTTTTATTTTAATTCAGGCTACATCAAAACTTGTATTTCTAGGAAAATCAGGGTATAGGATTTTTTGGGGTAATGCGATGTATTGCAGTATACGTGCTGTGTACATGGTAGATCAAATAAAAATTGACTCTTGCATATATCCTTAATTTGGAAAGGGAAAAAGTCCTGCGTAAACTCCTAGCTTCTTGAGAACAAAGAAGAAAGTGAAAGCTCAATAGGATATTTTAAACGGCTGTAAAACGTTTTGTTCAGCGAAGAATTCTCTTGTGTTTAAGGCGAGAGAAATTGCTTCTGAAGTATTTTATGGTCGTGTGTTTAAAGGCAGTAGGTTATAGCTAGTTTAATTTAATGTGATACTGAACCTATTGTCTTTGTGAATTGCAACTTGATGTCTTCAGATATCGCTATTATTATTTTAGTGCAGGTGTGCGGGGATATACGATGCACAGTCCATCAACCAAATCCCTGGTCGAAAGTAAGGAACGCTATTGCCTCGTAATGCTGCCAAGAGTTTTATAACTTTGTCTATATAAAAAAACTCAACATTTGAATTTCGGGTGGTGGCAGAGGGGCTTGGAACGCGAGCAGTATTATCCTCCACCCGTCGTTTAGCACCCTCACCCTTTTTATCGACTCTTATTATGCTATAAAATCCTCACAACATCCACGAGGCGACACCAACACCTCGGAACCATTTTTCAACGCGACTCTTGTTTAGTGCATCCCCACCAGCAATGTATATATATGTAGGCTTCTTTTGTTGGGCCGTACTCAACTATCTTGTTATAAAGCGAACAGAGATGATGGCCGCTTCTGCTAAACCATACTTCACTTCCACACGGAGAACGAGTGTGACGTCACGCCTGTCAGTGACAATCCTTCCTATTGTTGAAAGGCAAAGGAGGTACCAAATTGACTATCGGGGTGTAAGAAACCCAACCACGCCTTTAGGGAACGTCCGCAATTTGATATTTCTAGTCCCAAATGGATTTTTTGCCTTCGGTTAAAAAGCTTTATAGATTTCACTCTCAGGTGCGGCTTTATTGTGTGAAAGATAAATGATCAAACGAGGAGAAAGAGGTGGGAAACCCACAAGTTTCTAATGTTTAGCGCTCAAGCGAGAGATTTAACGACTAAAATCTTCTTTTAGTCCAGCCAGCTCCCGAGGAAGAATTCCTCTTCCTTGGCCCGAAGAAACACAAGAGTATTTCGTATGAACTTCAGAAATGGAATTGTTTCCTGTGTCATATTTTTCAGCGACATTACAAACATTAGGGCTTAGACCAGCAAGTCCTTTCGCCTTGACATAATCTTAAGAGTACACAGTACTGAAATTGATAACACTACTTTAGTAGTTTTTACTTTCTCTACTGGTAGGTAGAGGAAGTATTGTATTCCACCCAAAAATTCGATGTCGAGATTTCACCGGAAATACGTTTCGAGAAACCCCATAAAAAAAAAGCATTTTTAGAAAAAGGTCCGTGTGTGTGTGTGCGTGTGTGTGTGTGTGTGTGTGTGTGTGTGTCTGTCTGTCTGTCTGTCTGTCTGTCAGTCTATCTGTGTGTCTGTGTGTCTGTCAGTCTGTGGACAGCATAACTCAAAAACGAAAAGTCGGTTAAAAACCAAAGTTGGTATTTAAGTTTAATATCTTTCATGGATGCGACACGAAGCTTTTTAAGAAAATAGCCCTTCCATAAACTACCCTTTACATGGAAGATATTTCGAAAACTTTGATTTTCTTGAAAATGGCTCTAACGATTTTGATTAAAATGTCATATGTTTGAGATATTTTTACGACAAATCAAACGTGTATCTTGAATTTTCTGGCCATAGCCCCTGTAGTCGTACTTACTCAGGAGGACTTCTGCACAACTGCTAAACTGGTAGAAATAGACCAAATCATACTATACAAAAATGTAGGTCTTGCTAAAGTACACAATTTATGTCTACATAAATGTTCTTGTAGGGTAAACCATTTCGGAGACATTCCTTGTTATGTGTGTGAGTTTCAGGAAGCTTAAAGCTTTCGTAACATAGAGCATCGTTGTGCATTTTTTATATGTTAAGTGTGCAAAGAGAACGGAATTTCAAAGCTTTAAAATATTTGACTATCGGAAAAACCCGACTGTATTCTAATATTCCCCTTGCAACCTACAAGGAAATAAGGAATAAAATAATTTGTACCTAAAAATGTTTATCTTCACTAACACGAAGGAGATAGAGGTATAAGAGTTTGTAAAAATGGTTAATACAAGAGTAGAGAAAGGCATGTGAGTGCAACACATCATATTTTTATAACGTTTGTTTTGCCTAGTTATGAGGATGTTTAATCTCCGAAGTATGGAAAAGACTATAACGTACATTCATTAATTGAACATTTTATTTGTCTATCTGGAAAAAGCTTATAATTCAGTTTTACTGATTAACTAACCCCATGGCGCAACACCCCTATTCGGGGCAAGGCATACCTCTCAGCCGCAGCGTCCCCTACCTCTGCCCACTACAGGCGCTCATGAGTGGAGCCATATTATGGGACAACAAACGAGAGAAATGGAAACAAAAAATTACTGTTCTGTTGTTAAAGGTATAGCTTATAAGGTTGAGAAATAATGGCGATTCAAACATATGTACAAACAAAACGTTTGGCATTGGAAATTGGTTATTGCCGGCACTGAGCTCAAACATCTACAAGAGGTAAAATCAGGAATGAAAAAATCAAACAAGAAATTCGTATTAAAAACATGAAGTATTCCACTCAAATGGTGTTCTCTATTCATTCTGGAACAAATTGCTCTTACAGATGCTTATTCTTCTACCTGCATCAACATTACTGAGTTAAGCATTTGTAGCTACAACGGGAATACGGCAATACAGTGGGCTTAAGCGATTGTCTAAACTTTCAAGAGCGGGTCGCTGTGTAATTATTTTTATATGTTGTTCTTTTTGCATGGCCAAACAGGAATAACGTATTTCTACTCGAAAAAACTATAAGTTTGCGAAATTCAAACAAATATCAAGAAATGTCTCAGAAACGCGTCACTTCACATTGACATAAATTACACCGAACAACAAATTTCAACTTTTGTATTTCTACTCGAACGAAAATAGGTGACCTTGGACACATTAGCTATGCGGAATCTGAAATCCAAAATTCTCTATCATGTTCCGTTTTTTGGAGAAATCTGTTTCAATGTTTGTCAAAAATAATGCATACAATAGATGCAGTTAAAATATTGTAATCCATCCTGAGGTGAAATAATTTCATATAGGTCGACATTATAACGAAACGGTTATGCAGAATCCATAAATTATGGTTAAAGTGAACTAACAATCTATATTTAGGTAACATTCATGCAAAAACTTAAAAATATTATTAACTCTACTCAGTTTTTTTAAAGAAAACACTTTCGAGAATACTTCCGCTTGTAGCTGACATCAAGAACCTCCCTTATGAGCTGTGGGTGAACACTTTCCGCTGTATCGCTTTTCCATGGTAGTTACTATATCCTGATTAAATCATTCTCCTTACTCATCACTCACAGCCCCCAGGTTGGGAGGGAAGAAGTCCAAGTGCGAGTGCAGAAAATGTATTTTTAAGGACATATTGCACCCTAAATTTGTATACGCCTTTAGCAAGTTCTCAATAATTTCCTTGTCCTTATATTTACCAGGAAATTTTTGCCCAGTCTTGAATCCCACCCATGCTGCTTTCTCGTTTCCGGAAAGTAGTTCCTCAAAATGGCTGTCTTCCATCAATTTGCGTATTTGTGGGCCAATAAAAATACCTCCTTTTAATTTTTCTTCGCTTATTCTTGGAAACTTTTCTTTCAAATACCGAAAACCAATACTCTCTCTGTTCAAAGCCTTTACAAAATTTTTCATCAAGCCAATTTAATGTGAAACGGTGGTAGCAAAATTTTGTCTTTGTTAACTAATGCTTCATACTTGACACTCTCTTCACCGGTATTAAGGCACACCTTACAGGCCACTCAGTTACTTCATAATGTTTTTATTTAGCCCGACTGTCCCACTCACATATAAAACATCAAAACTTAGTGAAACCACTCTGCATTCCCAGGATCTTTAAATCACCGCCAATTTGACATTCATACTTTGCATAGTTTATAGCTTTCAAAACTATCTTCAAGCATGAGCTATAGTGAGGGAAGGGCAAGAGTTACCATTATGTAATAAAACTGCCTTTAAACTTCGACGCATCAATGAAAGGATGCCATTCGGATGGCTTGTAATTGTCACTCAGTTGTTCCACGAGCCCATTAACAAAGAAGACCTTTCAAAGAAATCATATTTTAAGCCCCTTGTCAAAATGCTGAAGTTAACTCGCCTGCAATAAAACTCTTGTTAGCCTTGAATGACAACGGATGTTGAGAGGGTGAGCCGACCGACGGAGGTTGCGACGGCGGCAGTGGCGTAGCGCAGCGGACTTTTGCAAATTATAGAGGACAATATCTTTAAAAAAAAAAAAAAAAAAAAAAAAAAAAAAACGTTAGGTGATATCACAGAACGGATTTCAGTTCTGAAATTCGTGATTAAAGATCTATTAGAATCGCCTATTTTTCGTCAGGTGCAAATTTCAGTGTTTTACAGTGTTATCAGCTTAAACCACGCACACTCTTTGTCTATCTCTTGCGGTTTACCAGTTATGGAAAGGTTGTTCAGAATGATGGGAATTTCAGAGGCTATACCTAGAAAATTTGAGATATACATTTTATTTATCATGAAAGCAGCATAAGATATTTAATTAGAATTTTAGAGCGATTTTTGAGAAAATAAAAGATTTCGAAGGATATTCTATGTAAAGTGTGCTTTAGAATGAGGTATTTTCTTCAAAATCTTTGCATTCTGTTCTTGGAAGATGCTAATCTTAAGAAACAAACTTGGTTTTTAGCTGTCTTTTCGTTTTTCAGCTATGCTGCTCGCATGCACACACAGACATGCACGCAAAAAAAAACCTGTTTTTAAAAATGCTTTTTTTTTTTTTTTTTTTTTTTTTTTTTTTTTTTTTTTTGGTTCAGGGACTTTAAAAGATATATTTCTAGTGAAACCTGGACATCAAATGTTTGAGCTCAACACAATACTTCCCCTACTTACAATACATAGTAGAGGAAGTATAAACATATACTACCTGGTGTTTGAACGCAACCACATGTTATGGACATGTGATGCGATCGAATTTTTCCTTTGAATTGGTGCCATTCAGGAGACAAATGTCGAAGAAAGCAGTTATGGAAACCACGAAGGAAGGACAATTAAGAGCATAATGGATAGAGTGCAGAGTGGTTTTTGCCAATACAAATGGATGTCTAGCTCGGTGTATATTTGGCTGTTAGAAGATGTAATCATTCTAAATAGACCAATAGTGAGGGCCTACGTCCGGCCCCTGCATCTCCCATCTCTGCCAACTGCAGGCGTCCTGAGTGGGGTGCAACCTCCAGATGTCTCCTGGCCGGTATATTTGGTGTTCGCAACCAGGGGCCGCCAATTCTCCAGCAACGCTCTAGCATACTGACCCACAGCAGGGACAATATTAAGATAACCGATATATGTTTTAAACTAAGATTATCGGAACTTCCACAACGAAATTAATTTGGTATAGTACTTTAAATTAATTATATTTACATTATATGTTTACAATTATAAATATTCCTTTAACACAAAATTCTTTCTTTGGATTTAAACAATTTAAGTTATCTACTGAAGAATTTTAAAACAAAATTAGCTTTTATAGTTTAAAGCTTATAATTATAGTAACAACAGTAATAATAACGCTACTAAATAATAATAAAATAATAATACAGTAACAATAGTAATAGTAATAATTTTGATAATCATGATATTTTTGTAGTGTTTAACGCCCGCTTTTACTACATACGGCGCCATAGGCCGTGTGATGATGATAATGATGAAGAAGATGATAATAGTAATAATAGCAACAATAATAATAATAATAATAATAATAATAATAATAATAATAATAATAATAATAATAATAATAATAATAATAATAATAATAATAATAATAATAATAATAATAATAATAATAATAATAATAATAATAATAATAATAGTAATAATACAATAACTTTAATAAGAGGCGAACAAGTGCCAGTGAAACATTACATGTCCTCATGTTTGCAGGTATTTTGTTAGGGCACTTTACAATCTGTAATCCGTAATGTTAGATAATATACGGGAGTGAGTGTATTCCCTGTAAAGTAAAGTGCAAAACAATTACAAGAACTTTTCAGCTGCTTATACTATTCTTGTCTTTTATCGCGGACTACAGACAATAGTTCAATCTAGGAACTACCACTCATCTCTCGTCTTCGCTAAGAGGCAGAAGGAAGCCCGGTCATGCCACTGACGTCTCCACGACTGGATTTGCCGCGGTGCGTTCTGCAACTTTTTTAACGCACGAAGTCTATATACGCCGATGCCAGAGGAGATGGACCACCTGGTATAGATGTAGAATTTTAATAGCAAAATTAAAATAAATTGAACAATATGTCCGGAAACTATAAGGGGATTCTAGCACTAACTCTCCAGGTTCTTACTCCATGGATCCTATTGCTACCACAATTTCTGTTGGTGTGTTCAGTGAGGAAAGTTCGTTAATGTGAATAGCAGTGTTTAACATTTCTGAAATCAAGCTCACTTTCTAATTTACAAAATGTTTGCACGGAAGTGTAGAACGAATAAATACGCAAAGCGAAATCAAATAGGCGTACGTTATCTGTGTCCACTTTCCCAATTAAAGGCTTGGCAAATGTTAGCAGAAATAGGAAGCAGAGGTATTTCAAATGGAATAACGCTTTAAAACCTTTCGTCAGTATTTTTCACACTTCGAAAGGCATGAGGGTTATGAATGTACATTTAAATGCAGCGTGTTTTAGTAATCCGCAGTCTATTTGCGAAAATATTTGTGATGATCACATAAATACTCAAGAACTCTAAAAATTGATGAGTTCGTCTTCTTCTTTACTCCAGGGATTAGTCTGATAGCCTGCTCTGTCCTCATTTATTCCCACCTCCTCCTTGGGCGCCCAACATTTCACTGAAGTTTATAACCATACACGATCTCATTTCTGCACTCTATCTTACTTCTGTGCTTCTGTTTCAAAATCCATGATTCACTTTCATATAACGAAACTGGTACTGCCATTGGCTTATTTAATTTCAGTTTTGTTTCTTTCCGAGTCTTATCCCTCACAGTTTTATTTTTCCGCACATTTATTGAAATTTATTGATGTTATGTTCTAGATCATTATCTCTGTCTGCAGTTGTCACAACCTAAATATCTAAAGTGGAGGACCTGTTCCAAATATTTTCCTTCTGTACTAATCTTAGGACCCACAGGATTTTTCCCGTGGTGTGACATTGTTTATTATATGCAATTTAAACACCACTTTTTATAGATTTTCCTCAGTACTACTTATGGCCACAACATCATCATCAGCATATAGTAAGACGTTTATAAATTTATTTTCTCTAGTTACTCATACTCCTCACAAGATTAAGCCGGGTGGATTAAATGGCCGACGAACCAAGGACGTCAAGGACAAACGACTCGGTGTTTTAGAAAGGACAAAGATAGCGACATGTAATGTGAGAGGTTTATCGAACAGAGAAGAAAAATGATGAATTATTGACTATTTGCTTAGAGCTAATTATTCCTGTAATGTAGACTAAAGGTTTAACTACGGAGAGGGAACCCTCGTGCACTTTAACCTACATAGATATATTGTGGCAACCTCCCCCAGGAGAAACGGATGAAATGAAGAAGCCACAGAAGGCTAAATGTCGCCGCTAGATAGTCCATAGAGACGCGCGGAAGCCTGCAAATGCTCAGGCCCGAAGAACCGTCACTCTGATGGAATTGTCTAGAGATGGCGATGAACGACCCTTCAACGAAGCAACCCTGTAATTTCCACGGTAAATACAATTTCCTTTGAATAAGCATTCACGCCATATGTGCGACACTACGCTACCTAGTAGCACTCTGAAAGATCACAACGAAGCAGAATGAAATTGAAACGAAATTGTGGTAGATAACACACCACAACAGCATCTGTCATCCCACATTCGAGGAAAAACATAAAAATCCCAAGCTCAGAGTGGATAGTCCACGGAAAACGGAGCCAGGACCTCTCGATGCGAACCTCACAGTTCCTGTATTACCAATCCCTAAAGTCTGTTCCACATAGGTATCCTTGCCCCGTATCTCTTACCTGTCATGTTCTATGTTCACCTCTCATTGGCTGCTGTCGCAGTGTACGTGTGTGTCAGTCTGTGTGCCTGTCAGTCTGTGGACTTCTGTCACTCAAAAACGAAAAGTCAGTTAGAAACCAAAGTTGGTATTTAGGTTTAATGTCATTCAAAGATGTGATACGAAGATTTTGAAGAAAATAATTCCACCCTAAACTACCCTTTACATGGAAAGCTTTTCGAAAATTTTTATTTTCTTGAAACTGGCCCTAACGATTTTAATTAAAATGCTGCATGTTTGATATATTTTTATGACAAATGAAATGTATATTTTGAATTTGGTGGCTATAGCCTATGTAGCCCTGTTTATTCTGGGTGACTTTTGAATAACTCGTAAACCGTAAGGGATAGACCACATCTTACTGTGCAAAAAATGCACAATTTATACTGTATTCCCATGTTCTCCTTGCACCTAGAAGGAAATAAACAATAAGATAATTTCTGCAAATGTTTATCTCATCTAACACGAAGATGATATAGGAATAAGGAATAGGAGTTTATAAGAATGGTTAGTAAAGTGAGTGCAGCACATCAGATTTTTTAACATTATGATTTATCTCAATGTATTCAAAGGAAACTGTCTGATTTGGATATTTATAACCGTATGAATAAGATATATGATATAATGAAAGTTAATGCATCTGGAATGCAAATAAATGCTTATCAACAAGAGGATAGCAGGATCCTTAGGTTTAAACCTGTCTGGAATGATGATGCGCGCATGTAGCATGGAAAGTTCTTCTGGACACTCAACGGTACACATTACCAGTTGGGGGGAAAGGGGCAGGAAAGAGTGTATGTGAGCCGGGAAAGGTTTAAGCTGGGTGAGACATTTCAGTAATGACAAAACAGTCACACACAAAGTAAATGTGTATTTCTAGATAAGAAGCTAATTTGAAATTATATGTAAGGTTATAAGTTAGGTACTAAATTGCACACTGAGATATTTAAAAGAGACAATACAAATAAAACTTCAATTATATGTGACTAATACTGAAATTTATAGATACTTTAAAAATTAATTATTTTAAAAAAATAAGAATTTAACGGTACACCGAAATGACAAAAGTGATTTTCTAAACTATTTAAGTTGCAGACTTAACTTTTGGCACAGGCATTACCATCAACTATAGAAGTGTGTGTACCAAATTTAACTCCAACGTCTTCTCATATTTCTGATATATTAATTTATATCAATTTTATTGGGTGTAATCAGAATCTATCTCCTCCAACAGATGTTAAACAACAGAGTTTACTTTTTAAAATTGTATCCCTTGTTACCTTTGTAACTAAACGAAGAACATTTTGATATAATGATTAGTTTTTCTTTAAAAATGTATAAATCCCGCAAAGTGTAAAAATGTCATAAGTCATAATATGTTTTTTTTAATAGTTATCAGGAATATGAAAATTTCAAACATAAATTTGGTTACCCTTCTTCTGAACTATATTGCAAAACAATTTTAGATCTCTAGCTAGATTTATGTGGAGAAGATGCATTTTGAATATGAGAAAGTATCAAAAAAATCGTTTCGGAGAAAAATGAGTTTAAGTTGAAGTAGAAGGTGTGAGCATGTCCATTTAAAATGCAGAGGCACAACACTCTAGAAATGGTGTTCAAAATATGTTTCCCCTCCCTAGGAGATTAACTTCGCAGATATCTGCACGACAGGGTGCTACTTCTATAATTACCAGCTGTTACTGCCACTGGCAGGCACCTCCCGTCGATCACCATTGAACGCGCAGATGCCTTAATACGGCTCTGCAAAAAAAGACTTCCGGTGGTTTTTTTTTTCAGTGAGTAGGCTGCCCTGGTCGGAAGCATGGGCATTCGACAATGATATGTTATAGCTCAGTTGGGAAGAGAAAAAGTCGAACTGCAAGCTCAGTTTCTTGAATGATCATTTTAGCCGGCGGACACAGCTGATTAGGAGCACACCAACCAGGTCCAATCTGAGGTTATTAGCTTCCTCCAGCTTCCTGTTGACTATTCTGATCTTGAGAAAAGTCGGTCCTGGAGATCCCAGCACGCATCCGCTAGCTTGCTGCCTACAAGGGCCTAGGATTTGGCGGCATCACAAACACCGCTCTCAAAGCCCTGCCGCCTACCTCGCTAAAGTTTCTGGTCCACATTTTCAACGGAATACTTCGAACTTTGCACTTTCCTCACTTTCCTCAAGCCTCAAGTTTAACAACGGAGAGGGAACCCTCGTGCACTTTAACCTACATAGATATATTGTGGCAACCTCCCCCAGGAGAAACGGATGAAATGAAGAAGCCACAGAAGGCCGCTAGATAGTCCATAGAGACGCGCGGAAGCCTGCAAATGCTCAGGCCCGAAGAACCGTCACTCTGATGGAATGCGAAAGTTATTACCATTTGCAAGCCGGGAAATGATCCGTTATCTCCAGAGAGCTATAGGCCCATCAGCTTACTTCCCGTTATGAGCAAGCTCTTTCAAAATATGGTACAGGCACGATTAAGGGGCACCCTGGACAGGCACAACATAATCAGGCCTGAGCAGTTCGGCTTCCAAACGTCGCATTCCACTGTCCACCAACTTCTCCGGCTGGTAGACGAGGTATACACCGGATTCAACAGGCGTCATTACGTCTCAGCCCTACTGCTGGATGTAACAACGGCATTCAACGGTGTGTGGCATGAGGACTTCTCTCCCACCTCCCCACCTACCAAGTTCCACCCTACCTCATCCACCTCTTGCAGTCCTATCTTCAGGACCGAATCTTTTCCGTTGCCTACGAGGATGCACCTTCCTCCTCCCATCCCAGACGTACCGCGGTACTGCAAGGTAGTGTATTGGGCCCCACACTGTTCCTTCTCTATATACACATCCAACCCACATTGCCACGGTGCTCCCTCTATCTATTCACGGATGATACCGCCGTAACATCGATGTCTTCAAAGCATTATATGTCAGCTAGACGCATCCAGCACTATGCTGAACTACTGACCACCTGGTTTAATCGCTGGCGATACGCATCCATCCGCAGAAGAGCCAAGCTATAACTTTTGGCCATCGTCCAATGGAAGACCTTGCACCTATCCGCCTGGCGGGTGAAGACGTGCCCTGATCCACATTAGTGAAACACCCTAGACGTCAAACTGACATGGAAGACGCACTTAGAAGACGTGAGTAACAGAGTAAACAAGAGAATGGCGATGCTCTACCCTCTGCACAACAGGAAATTACATCTATCCCTGGATAACAAAGTATTGTTTTTTAAGCAAGTCCTTCGACCAGCATTTATATATGCCTGCCAGATCTGAGAAGTCGCAGCTCAAAGTCTCCTACGCCAGCTGGAAGTACTTCAATCCCGCTACCTAAGAACGCAACTGACTCTCCTTGGTACATCCCTAACGCTACAACCCAAAAGGTCCTTCACCTCCCCTCCGTCAAAGAATATATTCTCATACTGTCAAAACCTTTCTTTGACAAACTACCCTCCAGTTTCAGCTAACTGATCCGGGGACTGGGGGAGTACGATTTAGACCCTGGAGAGCCATATAAAAGACCAAGGCTTGTCCTAGGCAACACATAATAAGAAAGAAAAAACTGACAAATCCTTTAAAAAAAGCCATAACCCTAACTGAAAAAAAAAAAAAAAAAAAAAAAACATAGCCCTACCTTAAACAAAAAACTTTCCACTACCTTGAAGTACAGAATTAACAAACAAAAAAAACAAAAAAAAAACAAACAAACAAAAACAAAAACAAAAAAAAACAACGCACTCACAAACCAGCCTTTACTACCGTCGGCAAAAACCGGGGGGGGGGGCGGTTTGCAACCGCAACCCCCAGTCCTATAGCAGTCGTCGTCGTCGTCGTCGTGTTATTCAATAACCATCTTGATGATGGGAGAGATGCACACTCCCGAAACGTCGATGGCTATACACCTGGCTCGAAGCCCGAGAGGGTCTTGAATATGTTCGTCGCCAGGAAATCTTCAGATCGTATTTTACTTCAAAAGTGGCTAACGCTAATAAAGGAAACAACACATTAACCTGTAGTAACACTTTCCTACGTGTATAACATCAGTAATAATGAAGAAAGATGCATAAATATATTTTAGGAACCACTTGTTATTTTTCATGTCAATTTGATGCTTATGCCAAAAGAATCATTGCCACTTTAAGAAAAAATAAAAATTATTCTTTTTTTGAAGTTCACGAGTTGTTTGGGGTACAGGTAAGAGTCATCGCCTTGTGTTCCTGCAGTTTTGGGTTAAGATATTCATGCTGTTCACACATGTGAGTTTATTCAAAATTGTCAATTCAGGACATATCAAAGCTCGTATTTTGCGTACTTTGTATACCGACATAGAGTTTTGGGTAGAACGCAATTCTTCCCCTACTTTGACTGCCGAAGCATTGGAGAACATAAAATATTAAGTATTTGCACAGCTAAACGTTTGTTAAATTAATCATTGTCATCGTCTTCTTTTTCATGGTAAAGACCTATTGATCTGCTCCATCTGCTTCAAATTTATTTTGTCATCTCTTTGTTGGCCTTTTCAAAATTTAACCTCGTTAGAGCTGTAATTCCCTGTCGCTTTCCTTATACTTGTGATTTGTTGTATTTATGTTGTTTTCAACCGCCTCCTTAGCGTAGTGGCAGCGTGCCTGTCTCTGGTGCGGAGGACATGGGTTCGATACCCGTACCGGCGTGGGGATTTTTCCCCCCTGGGAGGTCTTGCACGTGGTGTATTCAACCTCTTAAGGTCCCTGAGGGGCCAACTGAGGAACTACTTGACTGAAAAGCAGCGGCCCCTGGTCCAGAAGACCGCATAACCGGCCGGGGTGCTGACCACTACATTACTACACCTCACGTTTGTAATGGGCAGAGGTGGAGGACGCAGCGTTCAGGCGGTAGACTTTGGTCTGGATGGACGCTTGTATCACAGGGTATCGTTTTTATGTGATGTTTCAAATTACATTGATATTATGTTATTATTTTACACCATTTCTTTTACTTTCAATCCATTTTTAATTTCTTCCCTTCTTTTGTTATTCAATCAATTATACTCAGCTACGAGTATAGGAAAATTCACTTCTTCTGCGTCATTCTTTGTCATATCTCAAGTCCCGCATTTTCAATAGATCTTGTAGGTTCTCATGTAAATATGTCGCCTCAGTTATTTTTATCTTGCAGAAAACTTTTAACTTTTATATCAAACTGTAGTGACTGAAGAACTTATGTCATGCAAAAAGAGCTATAAAGTGAGGCATATTTACACAGTATGCAAATATAAACTTTATTCTAGATCACCTATCAAAACCGAAGTTAAACATCCTTCATGTGCACATATGTATACAACTAAAAATCCAAGTTTACAAGTAAGGTTAACCATTTTGTACGTATTTTTACCTACCTGACTTGTCTACAGGGGTGAAATGCAGCCGGGTTATCCTGGTTGGAGAATTTCGGTAGCGAACCCTGAAGAAGCGCAAGCCGAAACACTAGAAGTAAGCTCAGCTGAAACAAAAACAGAAAAATAATATGCATCTTATGAAGACTGATTTGAGATATTTAGACACAGAGAAATAGAATATGTTGTCTTTGGTTTCTTAAGGCGGCATACATATTCATTTTTGTTTATCCTACTATGCACTAAAAGTAAGGTGGGGTTCAAGTCCAACAAAAATTTCAACACCAAGATTTCACATAAACTAGGTATTCTAAGACTAAAATAACAAGGTCTGTGTGTGTATTTGTGTGTGTGTTTATGTGTGTTTGTGTGTGTTTGTGTGCGTGTGCCTCTGTGTGTTTGTGTGTGTGTTTCTGTGTGTGTGCCTCTGTGTGTGTTTGTGTGTGAGTTGTTATTGTAGTGTTTAACGTCCGCTTTTACTACTACGGCACCGCAGGCGGTGACACTGATGATACATGGAATGAAGATGGAGCGCCGGTGGAATGAGATGGCGGGGGAAACCGGAGCACCCGGAGAAAACCCGCCCTGACACCGCTTCGTGCACCACGAATACCACATGCGGGTCCCTGGGATCGAACCCGGGCCGCCTAGGTGGTAGGCGAGCGCGCTAACCGCTCGGCCACGGCGCCGCCGTGTGTGTGTGAGTGTGTGGGTGAACGGCATTACTGTGAAATACCAAACTTAGTATTTATGTTCAGTGTTTTGTAAGGATAAGTCACGAAGATTTTCAACAAACTTCTCCTATCACAAACTACACTTTCAAAACTGTTGATTTTCTCAAAAATGATTCTGACAATTTTGATTACATTACTATATGTTTACGATACTTTCATGACAGATGAAATGTAAATCTGTAATCCTCTAAAATCCTCATAATTCTGAACGACTTTCGCATAAATGGCAAACCATAAGAGATAGGCAAACTTGTCCTGCATAATAAAGTAGATTTCGTTAAAGCACACATTTTATATCAAATACCGTTTGTAGGGGTAATAATTTCCAAGAAAGTCCCATTAGTTGCTTTGAATTTCCAAATATGCACTTTTCTGGCACTGGAAATCGTTATTTGTCGTTCTTCCAGTGCTCATGCAAACAGAACGGAATTTCAAAGCGATCGCACAGCGAAAGGCTCTTAAAATTTTTCACTGTCGTTTAAGCCTAGTGTGTTCTCCTATTTCAGTTGTATATATAAGCAAATATGTAACAAAGCCATTCCTACAAACGTCCATCTCTATTTACACGAAGCGTATAGATGAATAAGCGTTCATATGAATAGCTTGTACATACAGAGAGTACGGAAAGAAATCAGCACTGTCTTCTTGTTGACACTGCATTCCTTACCGTTTGTAGGGTACCTTGTCACGTCATTCTTTCACTTTATTAACTGATAGTGTTACCTCTCAGGTGGATCTCACGCCTTGTGTTCTATACGAATCAATAGAGCAGGGCCGGTAAGATAAGCACCCGAAGTGTGAAATGCTTTACCCCTACAGTCATCCTCCCTGGTTCCTTCTATCTGGCAGGTAGAGAAATAGGGGACGTGCGATGCAGTGGCGGTCATTCGAGTTTCGTATGAAACGTGTTTTGTGACGTAATCGAATGCATACTTTAGAACTCAAGAGTTTGGCTAGGGAATCACAGAGGGGTTTAGTGACATTAGAAAATATGAGTGAAGGATGTAGATAGCTCTTATTGGCATTGTGTGAGAAACATCTCTCTCACCACATTGCTGATGTGGTAGCTCTAACCAAACCTTAAGTTGACAAAAGCAGTTCTATAGAATTAACATGTTTATTACCTGTGTTATGTTTTGTAATACAACAGTTATGTAGTTCCCATATACAACTAAAGACATTTACAGGTTTCTATACTGTATTCTCAAAAATAAACGTTACAATTTATATAACATTGTTAATTGTTTAGAATATACATTTTATTAGATAGTGGTGTAGCCATAATAATACTGCCCTAATTTACACGGTTGGTATCCTTGGCGGATTCTTTTTAAATATTGGCGTTTCAACGTCCGGCAGCAAACTAGATGAACTTAAACGTAGAACACATACCATCAAGATCTTGTTCAAGGTCAATACGCTAAACAGTTGTTCACATTGATAAGTAGTGCCAAACATGGCCAGTAACTTGCTTGTAAAAAGGCGCAGCTTGTGAAATGGTTTTGGCAGTGTTGTGTGAAATCCAAAACAAGTATTTCTGAACTGTGCAATGATGTGTTGCTTTAAAGGTTAATTAATTCCAATTGCAGCTCATCTTGGGTCACCAAAAGATCATATGTAAATGTATCTTTAATATCAGTTATTTTGTCTATGGCATGGGAAAATGAATAAAAGAATATTTGTTCTCCCAATTCCGATTAAAGCTTCCTCGTTCACTCAGCCTGCACCACTGCACAGTTTACACTACCACGTGACTACAGCAAGAAACAACCGGTTCTGCTGGCTCTACCTGGCTGTTGAAAGAGCGTAGTGGGGACGAGAGGGATGGTAAATTAACACTTTGAGTTCATTGCTTCCCACCCCTGCAATAGAGCATAGCTATGCTGGTGTTGTCAACTCATTGGCTAATTACGAATAGGTGTAGCCACCTCCCTCAACTGGAAGGGAGGGGAGGTAACGTGTCCCCTTTCAAACTGGTGGAGACCGATATCAGAAGACACGTCCTATAAATGCCCCTACAGACAATCAGAAATTCGATGTGTACAAGAGTGAATCAAGTAAATCGTGTGAGTGAACACGTCATTGAATTTTTAAAGAAGATGCTAGGAATACTTAATGAAAGCACCTTAGATGCTAGAGATTAATAATAACAATATTTGTACTGAAACATTAAGTGGCGCCGTGGCCAAGCGTTTATACCGCTCGCCTCTCACTAAGGTTCGATCCCAGGGGACCGTATGTGGAATTTCTGGTGGACAAAGCGGCATTTTGGTGGATTTTCTCTATCATCAATTTCACCGTCATTTCATATTACTTTCTCCCTCCTCACTGTCATACCAGGCTTCCAGCTGATGACCCAACCTGAATACTCTCTCTGATTTAGTGCTCCTCTGTTCCTCTCACCCCAGACGCTAAGTTGTAAGTCCTGGGGAGCTAGCAAAGCCCTACATACGAAGAGGGTAAACAGAGAAAGAAGAATAAGAAGTACTGAAATGCCAAAATGGTCAAATTAAAGTAAAGAAAGCAGAGCTCCGGATTTCCAATGAGAAATCTGAAGGAACCCGGATATTCTGTTTTATTTGTTAGAGCGTACAATATCCGTTGTCATCAAAGAACATCTCAATGAATACAATTTTGTGTTTCCGTTCAGTCGACGGGTTTCTGACGTTTCCTCCTTCAAAGAAGCTACAACAGGATATGATGTTCCACAAGATGAAGCAAAAGTAATTAAACATAAAACTGAGCGGTACACGGAATGAGACAATGAAGGTCCTTGGGTTTACACACAGCCTGAGAGACCTTTGCTTGTTTGTCCTAGCGTTTATTAAACATCACTCTGCTTAAAAATGTCACTGGAATGCAATAGATTTCACTCTACCTTCTACTCATAAGACTAGAAGAGCAAATAACAAGGGAGGGGACATTGTAGTGGTATAGGGAAGACGAGGTTGAGCCCGGGATATTACCTAGACATTCCACATATTTGAGGTGGGCCGTAGATAATGTAGTAGCAGATGGCACTAATGGCGACAGCCCTTCACAGCATGTGCTTCCAACGCACTTTTATAACTTTAAGTTACATGTTGAAGCTTCCACAAACATACTCGTACCTTAACATTAGTGCATTCATAACAGTCATAATCCATACTACACAAAATTGACTGTATGTTACGTACAGGAATATATGTTTTAATGAAGAAGATTTGTATGTTATCCGTTTTACTATGTAACGTACTACATTCACATGGTTTTGTCTACTCGCTTTTCTTTTTGTAACTCACACAAGTCTTTCTCTACTCGCCCTTCAACATACAATTCATAAAAGTTTCCATTACTGAAATTATAATTTCTATTATACACAAGGTTCTCTGCTCACTTTGCTTTTATGAAACAATCACACTTCTTTGTCTACTCAGACTTCAACATAACATTCATAAAACTTCCTACATGTAGAAATGCAATGTATTACATTCACACTTTTTTTCTCTACTCACTTTTCTTTGACGAAACACATTCACATATCCTTCTCTACTTTCCCTTCAACATACAATTCATGCAATTTGCTATGACTGAAATACAAATGCGACGTATTGCATTCACACGGATTTCTCTACTCACTTTTTTTTTTTTTTTTTTTTTTTTTTTTTTTTTTTTTTTTTTTTTTTGCGAAACCCAACCAAATTTGTTTCGCTATTCCCACTTCCATAAACAATTCATGTAATTTTCGATGTGTATGAAATAGAAATGCAACTTATTACATTCACACAGCTCTCTGTATTCACTTTTCTTCTTGTGATATTCTTGGTTGTTTAACAGTGCGCATGCGTACTGTCTTCCACGTGTATTTATTTATCAATTTTCTTTGTAGTATCCTAAGAGACTCTTTGTTTAATTGTAAGCAATAGTTTTTAAAGCCTTCAAAGAAACAGAAGGCTATTGGGCAAGTGCAACCTAAGTCAGAAAGTTTTGGGATAAATCGTCTACCACGGGCAACCCCGGGTATTTCAGTTAGTAGGCAATAAAACGTAACTAACCTCAGGTCACAACAACCCTTTCTGGACCCGATCACTGCGTCTCCACCTCCGCCCACCACAGTGTCATGAGTGGGGTGCAGTACTGAAGATGGGATGTGGTCAGCGTCCTGGTTCCTCCCGGCCGATGGGCCTAAATTACCTAGTTTTCGACAAGCCGTTAAACCCTACACACTTACTGACTCACTCCCGGCCGGTTATACGGTCTTCTCGACTAGGGGCTGCTATTTGTCAATCAAGTAGCTCCCAGGGACCTAACTAGGCTGAGTGCACCCCAGGCTAGGCCTGTCAGCGGGAGAAAACCTCCACGCCGGTACCGGGAATCGAACCTGGGTCTCCCGCTTAGTAAGCAGCAGCGTTTCCACCACGCTAAGGAGACGACCTATTCTTCCATCTACTTAATGTTAATCGAGATAACGTTTTTAGAAATGATTTTACTGCATATTTCCTTATGGTTACAATGGGAATAGGGGGCACAGTAATCTTAAGTGATGGTTAAATTCTTTAAGAGCGTGTCGCTTTATGACGCTTTGAAATTCCGTTCACTTTGCATCCCCAAGACAGAGAGAGACAGAGAGAAAGACAATACTGACCTCCCAGTTGAGAAAGGTATTAAGTATTTTAGCTAAAATGGAAACCAATAACAGCGAATTACTCGGACAGTGTTAATACCACAAAAAAATCCGCTTAGCATAAATTGTGTACTTTAATGGGATTTGCATATTTTGTACAGTAAAATCTTGTCAGTGTGTTGCAGTGCACTAGTATTGTAAGTCATTCAACATGAAGAGAACTTAGGTAGCCATTCCCACAAAAATCAAGATATACATTCCATTAGTAATGAAAATATGTTAAACATGTGGCATTTTAATCCAAATCGTTAGTCTTTTTGAGAAAATAGGCTTTTTCAAAATGTTTTCAGATATGGAGTAGTTTGAATCTCATACCACTTTTGTGAAATATGCTACAAGGAAATGCCCAGTTTGGTACTGAACTGCCTATTAGTTTTTGAGTTGTGCTGTTCACAGGCACAAAGACATTCGATTCCTAGACACGAGATAGCGCGCAGGCACATGCTCATCACATACAGGCACACACATGCCTTTTTCTGAAAATGTTTTTTTTTTTTTTTTTTTCTTTTCTTTTCTTCATTGGAGGACCTTCAAAATCCTATATCTAGTGAACTCTACATCGAATGTTTCTCGGTAATTACCACACCTTCTCTACCTATCATACTCCTGATAGACAAGGAAAAAGCATTCTAAAGAAATCAATTTTGGTTAAGCAACTCAAATGAACCTGTAGAAAGAGTGTTGTTTTTTCCTTAAGTTTTTTGTAATATCTCTTGCAATTATTTTGAACCAAATTTGCTACTGACACGGAAAGCTTACACGCGTTTTATCTAAGGCTCACCAGGTGGTTTTATTTGAAAATGCGAAGTTTCAGAAGAAAAAGTTGTTCCAGTGCGATCGACAACATATCAAAATACGTTCTACTAGAACATCCTTACCATTATAAATTATTCACAGTCACTGACAAAAATATTCACAGAATCTTTGTTTATACATTCTTCGTTCCTGGCATGGATTCATCCATTTAATTACTTGTAACAAGTTGATTTGTTGTTTATTTTTTAATTTCATGCCATTTATAAACTTAACATACCATTTCGTACCATAAGGTTCATATGGTAATTAGAATAGGAATCAACAAGCAAATAAATAATAAGCTTTACTCAACAATAAATTTTAATTTTATGTTTGTAAGATTTCTCAACATGAATGGCACTACCTTCTACATGTCTGAGATTTGGGTGCAGTGATTTTGGTATGAGTTTTTCCGTATAAGAATTTGATTAATGAAAGTGGTTTCTAGTGAAAGTGTGTGTTTTGAAGAACTCTATGTAATAAAATAGATAAATTGATTTTTATTTATGGATGCATATTGGACCTTGAATTTTGCTCAGTGGTTTCTTTATGACGCTTGACGTCCTTTTACGTGCCCTAAATCCATGAACCTAAGATAGCGTGCTATTGTTTATTCCTCTCGCTCTGAAGTTTACCGGCTTTACTTCCTTTCCAAAGGAAGTCTTGCTAAGGATTTCTACGCTCGCAGAAATCCATTGCCCTCCACCAGGTATGAACTGGGTACCCTACTTGACACCTTCTAACATTTGAAGTTTTAAAGTGATGCTGTAATCCCCCATTTGCTGTTATTGCTGACTGATGGAATCCAGCTTGTGAACGTTTGCTTTTGCTTAGCTATAAGTATTTTTTGTGGAAATTTTAATGCATCATTTTCTAAGTAAATAACTCTGACGGATACTCGGGTTTACCCTATATACAGGCTGTTAGACGTATAAGTGGGGATATTTGCATTGGTAATTGAGGATACGGTAATAAACAATATTGCACCAATATTTGTTTCATTTGAGCAATTATAGTTTAATTTATTAAGGGCAATAGGTGTTTTTTTCAGGTTGATTAGTACCACCACAGAAGACATGATGCCAAATGGGTGGAACGAATGCTGAAACGCCGTAACGAATGGTGTCTGATCTTGAGTTCCAATGCTTTCTGCAAGGTCAATGACCTTACATTAACTAAGCCAGCACATTGAGGTGCGAAGTAAAACGGATAGTCTATAACACAGGCGCTGTTAATTTTGGAACACAATTGTGATCACAGCATCAGGTACCGTCATTTACCCAGGAGAACGTCTTTGATCTTCAACGTGCAATCGCGTGTGGAGTGGGGAGCCTCTTGTTACGATGTAAATAGAGTAACACCAGCAGCTCAAAATTACTGTCTACAAGGCAGTTGAACTGCAACCAGTGACAGTGTTACTACAGTATTGTGTCACATGGTTTCTTGAGTCTCCAATAAGTATAATTCATTAGTGACATTACTGAAAGTAGGATCATAATTGCTTTGTTTTATGCGGCAATGTATTAGTGATGCTTTTTCGCCCAATATTTATTTTCCCGGTAAAAAAAGGATAGGTCACTTTTGAAGCAGGGTGTAAAACAGCGAGAGGAATAAACAATAGCATGCTGTCTCAGGTTCACTTGTGTCAACAAGGTCATAGGTAAACTCCTGAGTCAAATACAATAGAGTCAGTTTAGTCAACGCGTGTACAGTTGCTTCACAAAGGAAATGTACGTTACCCACAACTAATGACTTTCCTAAATCCATCTCCACGTAAACCCCTATCCCTGTGACCAACAGCAACCCTGATTTTAAGAAAGTGGCAGTTATATGTTGACCTAGAGTTTCAGTTTGCCAAAATTCTGGATTCCAGGTATTTTCTGTTTCATGTTAAAATGTTGCAACTCTGCAAAATGGACTGAGAAGGAACGGTCCGTGTTGTAAAACGATTGTAAGGGTTCCCTAAAGGAGGTGACCAAGCTGCACATGCGTTGACTTAACAGGCTCTGGCAAACTTTGTGATTGGTTTCTGGGAAAACTGTTTGAGGAAGAGAAAAAACAACTAACACGCCGAAATGGATATATATTAAGGTACCATTTATCAAAATATATGTAGGTACTTATACCTCTAGCACCTGTATCTAAGTACAAGTTGGTGTCTTCTCTGTGCCATTTTCACTTGATGGGATTATATTCGCGCTTGTAGGTCGATGTAACAACATGTTGGGGGAGCAGGACTTACCCCTGACGCTTAGCTGGGAAGACATAAGAGAATAATTTAGCGTTAACGTTGCGGTGAACGTCAGTGATCTGCCGCCGAACAGTATGTGAACGTGTGGTTCAGCTTTAGTTCTTTCTCTCTCTTCTCGGATATCCCTTCCCCTCTGACTAACTGGACCGCAATGCTTTGGCTCTTTTTTTTCTCTGTTACGCTTCGTCAATGAGCCTCTTTTACACCGGAACGAAAAAGCCGCCATGGTAAAGTGCTACCAAAGTATGGAATTGTGGCTTTTAGCATGAAGATACGCCAGCCAGCCATATATGCTCTTCCCCTCACCGCATCCCGATGTTGTGTTCTGCTGTTTTTGTTTTGTCTGCTCTAGTCGAATTTGAGGCACATATGTCCTGACCATGTACCATGATAACTATAAATATATCGAGTTGAAATATGGTGCTTGGGTATTTAACATTTATCTGCATTATAACAAGTATTTAACATGGAAAATTTCCACAAACTTTTTCATCGATCATTTCACAGATAATCTAGTACTGGAGATTCATTCACTCAGTGACTCAATAAGAACTTGCGGAGGGGACTTAGTACCATAACCAAAAGGCTATCTTTTGTGCCTATGTCCCCAACGGGGCACCCCCTACCGGATAGATGAGGCGAATGAATCCGACGGGCGACCGGAACGTTGCCACGACAGAGTAGAGGGCAACGTCCCTACATTTTCAACCTAGGAGCTCCCCAGCATATGCTGGCTCAGCCCGACTCCTCCCCCATTCCTTCGGGTTCATACTGGCGACCCTGCTGACACAATCTGGAAAGATTGGATAGAAAGAGGGAAATTAATAAAATGAAATGGAGATGTAAACTAAATATCCTTCCCAGCATTCTCCAGTGGCCTAGAAAAAGAACCCGAAAAATTCAAGGTCAGGAAGGTCGACCGCGGGAATCGAACACGCATTCTCCCAAATGCGGGCCACAGACGTTACCACCTGAGCCATCTCCACTACTTTAACAAGTACGCCCTCGTCAGAGACAGCTTCAACCCTTTCTTCCTTTCGAAAGAAAACGTTTCGTTATTACTTAGTTGCATTGATTACAATATTGGAAGATGAGAAAACACACGTAATTAAAGATGTATTTGAACAAAGGCATTCATAACAATTGCCCCTCTCAACCTTTCCACCTCTGTCTTGTAAGTTCAAATATTGTTAGGGCTGAGCACCAGTTTGTGAGTGTGGCGTGTGTATTGGAACTCCTGCAGCGTTGTTAATTTGTTTGAACAATGGAAGCGTTAATACCAGTGTATTAAGGATAAAATTAGATCTCAGCATTTTATGCAGGCCACCTCAGTAGGCCTGTTGTGTCTTACGTAACACCTGGAGGATGGAACGAAGGGGAAGCGAAGGGTCACCAGACCCGGACGGTGATGCGCGCTAACAATAACGGGGTGCCTAACATGTCCAGTGTGAAACCGATGGCGGAAGCCTGGTTGCGTTATCAGCCCGGGAGTACCGGAAACGAGTATGGGGTACCTGTCGGACATACAAGACCAAGGGGGAAATCCTTTACACAGCGCAAACTCTCTGCTGTGGGACCGACACGCACCAATTGCCGTCAACCAACCTTGCAAACATGAAACATATGAAAGTGAATCATGGTGACAGGAAATTCGCAGTAGAAGAGGAAGTACCCCAGCATTGGACTACCGATGTGGGGAAATCGCGAACACCTAAAGTCAAGAAGGCTAACACAGCGATACCTCCAACGAATGCCAACCTCCCACCATATCGCGGAGCTATGCGCTATCCTCAGGCAACAAACATGTTTACTCAAAGTTCCATAATATTTTACCAGTGTTTTAGTTATTTTCATATCATACTATCTTTAAGAACAAATACAGATATTTGGGCTTATTTTAGATCCTAAATATATACATTTATTTTAATATTATACTAGTGTCTCTTTCTTGTTTCTGGGACAAAAATAGGATCTATACAACTACAGTCAAACGTGACGCATTCTTATTCACGTGTGCCATCTCACCGGATATATTACGTGGATCCTCCCCATTTTTATTACAGGCACATTTGACTGCAACCGCTAGAATTTAAACTCGTGACATTCGGCTTTGAACGCATGACCAGTCCATTTCGTCTCGGCTTAACAATAACGGCTATTCTTATCGCTTTCATTTAAGGTGCACATAATTTCTTCAAATTTCTGTCGGCAACGTTTCGTCAATTAACGAATCTCCTACCAAGTGGAATGCCTCAGACGTCTATGGCTCGCATTCGTGAGATCGTGGGTTCGATCCCCTTGGCCGACCTTCCTGGCCCATTTTTTTTCGGAGGTTTCCCCGTGTCGCCAGGTGAATGTTGGGAAGGGCTTCCATATCCCAAATGTCCTGCCCCTCCATTTGCTTACATTAATCATTTCATCTTACCCTTCATTCCGTTAGGTTTTTCAGGGTTGGAAGCGTCGGCGAGCGTCGCGGCAGCAGCACGGCAGGGGAAACAAGTGCTCTCTGGAAATCTCGTACCCCGGATTGGAAGTCGAACTTACTGGTTTACGGCCTCCCGTACGATGATACAAGCCCGAGGGGGTGGGCTGAGGGGAGGCGCTGTGGTCGACTGACCGCCCGTCGGGGAAACGACGACATACAGACAGCAGGATGAGAGTCATCCATTTCCAGGCCCTTTACTGTTCCTTATATAGAAACATGACTGATCGAGAAACATGGGCAAGGCCTTAAGGATGAAACACTGAGGGAGAAAGCTGTATGTGGATTAATCTAGTGGTAGGATTTTTTCTACGCCGTCGCCGCTTTGGCTGACTGATACAAAATGTAAGATGAGGTTCGGCACCATGGCGAGTCGAGCGGTCTTAATAGTTGACATCCAGTTGAAGAAGTGCAGGAAAGGGTTGCATATTGGTGAGTGCCAGCACATGTAAGTTGGTGTATCCCCGCTAATAAGCATGTGTCATTCTTCTGAGAAAGTACATATGTTTGCTGGCTAGTGCTTATAGGCCGCTGTAAAAGATGTCTCTCAACGCAGGAGCAGCGTAACGCATCTGTTGCAGAATCACAGCTGTGTAGAGAAGAGGCTTCATCCTCAGAGATATATGTGTGGAAGTGAAAAGAGAACGAAATGCTCGAAAGTCTGATGAGTTTTCTTGCGAACATATTGTATTTGACGATACCAGCTTATTGCACTAAACTACACGTTTTAAAGCTCGTTGAAAACAAAAAATAAAAATATGTGTGTCTGTGTGTGTGTTTGTGTGTGTGTGTGTGTGTGTGTGTGTGTGTGTGTGTGTGTGTGTGTGTGTGTGTGTATTCATTAGTGGATCTGAATAGCATACCACGAAAACGAAAAACAGATTTGTTATTTAAACTCTGCTTCTTTCAAGCATATTATCCCAAGCTTTTCAAGAAAATACTTAAACTTCAGACAATCATATACCTGAAAAACATTTTTCTAGTTTTTATTTTATTAAAAATAGCTCTTAAAGATTTTGTTTAAAGTGTCTTAAACGACAAATGCAATTTACAGCTTTAATTTTCTGGCAATGCTCTCTTAAGTCGTCTTAATTCTGAGTGTTATTTCTATAGTAATAGTAGACTGACAATGAGAACATTTTACTACACAGAAAATGTAGCATACAATTTGTGAAAAATTTATGAGGGTTTAACAATTCAAGGTATTCTTTGTTATTAGTTTAAATTTTTAAATTCTAATTTTCTCAAACGGTTGGTTTTTTCCTGGTGGTCACACAAGGTGACCATTATTTCGCTTCAGCCTATTGTATCCCTCTTATATTATCTAAAACGAAATGTGTAATCCAACTTTATTTCGATTAACAAGAAGTAGGTATAATAAAAAAAATTGCAAGAATAGGTCGAAGAAGAGATGCAGTATTTAAACTGTTACTTACACATTTCGATGCCAACAATGATTTTGGAGGAATGTAGAATCCCAAGAAATAATTTATGCTTGATAATTTGTTACAGCGTCGTCGCCGCTATGCTCTAGCGCTCTCCATATGATCAAGGGTAACCTCATTTTACGAAATGATGACTAGACCCATTTCTGAGGTGGAGGCACCCATAGGCGCCCATAGATAGTACTGGCGGTGAAATGAGAGAACCTACGTGGACTCCGAACCACGTTGGGCGTTGGGAATACTTCACATGAAGCTGGTCAAAAGTGAATGCTTGGATGGGGCCAACTGAAAATAGCTACCCCAGAGCCGGGACTCGAACTACGGACCTCTAGCACCACAGCCGCGAACGAAACCACTGAGCAACTCCAGCGCCTAGATTTAAAATGCTGATGCCTGTTATTACCAGTGGTTTGCTGATAGTCCTAAACGTATGCAAAATAAAGCAGTATAATGCTATGGAATTACCATAGAATTCTCTCCACATCCGATATGGAGAAGAGTCTTCCAACAAACACAGGATGGGGGGGGGGGGGGGGGGGAAATGGATATGGGAATGTTTGTGGCTGGAGATTAGCGAAGGAAAAGCAGACAGTGCAACAACGGAACCCAACTCGTCGAATATTGTTGTTGCCAACTTGCGTCGAGGATTTAAGGACACAAGGGCGCCCATTGCACAGCAACCAGTGGATCAGAGGGCAATAACGTAATGGCAGCCATCGACATAAGCCGGAGTGGATTCGGCGATATATCACGTAGGATTATTCGTGACACGAGCGAGAACAAAAACACCACACAGTGTTAATGAGCTCTGTGTCGGCATCTTCGTCCCATCATGCACTGCGCTTTTTGGGTACTGTCCCTTGTAATCCAGGGAGAGAAACACGTTCAAACAAGGGATGTTCTGCTGAAGATACTACAAAACACATCCCTGGAAGTGGTACCTATGCACGATGGGAACTGTAATCGCTATGTATTAACTTTTTTCTTTCAATCCCGCTTACCTAAGGCAGAGGAAAACCGTTTTGGAATCAAGAAATCGATAACACAATTTCGAAGGGAATAGAAGCCTTAGTATTCTATAAACAAAAATATCGTTACTCGAAAATACCGATGTCTTACATGTCTTACAACTTCTTAATGCACTATCGCTTACTTTGATATAGCTTCTAGAACACATTTGTATCACAGCTTATTTTCCTGTTTATTATAATAAAATTAGGCCATTGCAGAAATAATTTCATCAAAGATTTCGTTGAAGGTACAAAGGGAATAGAGGAAACCTAATCGATAGTCAAGATACTGGCCAGCTATATGCTGGCTTGGAAATCTCATACTCTTTCCAGGAGTGAGTGAGTGAGTGAGTGAGTGAGTGAGTGAGTGAGTGTGCGAGTGAGTGAGTGAGTGAGTGAGTGAGTGAGTGAGTGAGTGAGTGAGTGAGTGAGTGAGTGAGTGAGTGAGTGAGTGATTAGGTTTTAAGGGATATCGTGAGAAACAACCGAATACTTTATTTGCCTCCTTAACATTGTTATTAGGAATTACATATCTTTATAGAGATTTAAATTATTTAGTTTTTTCTTTAGTTTATAAAACATATTTTGTGAATTTTTATTTATATATTAGAATGATTTTAGCATTTTTAGTTAAAACACACATATATGGGTATGAAATCAATACTTTGCACACTTAGGGGGGTTCGTTTTATAAACTACCACACGAAGTTCCAGCAGAATCTGTTTTATAATTTTGAGGAAACTAATTATTCAATGTATACACAATGCGAAAATACCTTAATATTCAAAATACTCCAGGCGCATCAAAAACTAAAATATCGCAACGGGTTTATTATTTTATCAACTCTAACTGCCTAACAAACACCACCTATATATGGCAAGAAGAAAAAATAATTATTTTTAAACTAATTAAGATTTTGCTTTTATGAACATTAAAATTATTTCTATTTTAAACTTTATTGAATATTTAATTTTTAAAGCTAAAAATATTTTCATATTTTGGAACAAATATCTAAAATTGAAATTAGATAAATGGAGCATATGCCGGAATGATATTAAGGGCAGAGCAAAATATTTAATGCTCATTTAGAGCATTCATGTATTCAAAAATGTAAAGTCGAGAAAACACAATTTTTCTACACACATGCAACATGATGGTGAGTCAAATTACCAGTTTGGCCTAAACCTACCCTCTTTTGTCTAATAGTCTCTCTGCTCAGTTTCATAGCTTAGCCACTCACTTCTTTCAGCTGAATTTGGTTGTTTTTGAGCCCTTTTTGTCCCACATTTTGTTCCAATACTGCCGAAAATTTAAGCAGAAAAGGGGCGTTTGAACGCAGCACACAAGACACTTAAAACTTGCGCTAGGTCTTTAAAAGCGGAGGAATCTAAAAAATTGCACTGTCAATCGATGGAGGAACATTTGTATAAAGCTAAAAAGCGTCAATTTGATAATTTTTTGGTCTTTTTTTTTTTTTTTTTTTTTCAGTCCCAGGGTCCCTTAAATTGAAGTACTGAAAATGTCAAACAAAATAAAAACTGACTTCTTGCAACTGGCTCATGCCACAAATGTTATTTGCAACAGATTGTGTGCTTTAAGCAGAACCAAATTTTTGTATAGTACGTTTCTCTACACTTCGATGGGTTCGATCCCCGTCGACCGCGCACTCAGACTTGGGTTTTTCGTGGTTTCCCCTCGTCACTTAGATAAATACCATCATTTACCTTTATTTCATTTCCTTATTATTTCTCAGGCGTGCTTTCAGGCTGAAACCGATATTATAATGTCAATATATATATTTGATAATAGAAAGAAACAAAAGGAGATTCTAGTCAATAGTTAAGGGGAAGACGTAATAAAGATGAATAGATTAAAGTCTCAAGAATGGAAGCCTAGGCAGATTTAAATGAGTGACGTGCTCTAAAGTTAGCCAATGGGAATCGCTTCCTTCGTGTTGCTCACGCAAAAACAAATGCAACGCAAGACACACTCGTCTTGAATCGAGCCGAGAACACACGTGCAATTTCTGAGTTGTACGTAAGTTAGCGCGTATACATAATTCGGCGGTTGCTAAAGGGTGACAAAGTTAAAGTGTTATAACGTTGTAGTTGAAGTTACAAAGTTACATTCTATTTAAATATCGTCGGCAGTTCTCTACAAATCTGGAAATTTACAAATAAAGTGACATGTTGGTTAATTCTTCGTTTGGTTCCATTCCTACCATAACTCACGCATACCCTGTAGATTAGGACCTCTTGCTAGAGCTAGTCCGGACACCAAACACGAGATCTTATAGGTCCTAAAGGTGACGTCTTCGACGGAGAGGGACGTTTGCGTCAAGGCTCATGGTGTATGGCGGTACCCAATAGATGGCGTCGGTGCTTGCACATTGTAACTGCTGTTCTCGGCGCTAAGAGGCGTTATGTGGTCGCTGTCCACTCGTGGGGGAGCGAATGCTTGCACAACACTGGAGTGATGATGGCTGCTCGGGCGGGCCTTACACTGGGGGCAATTGATCTCAGTACCCGTTAGGGACTTCTGCGGGTCTCTATGGCCCATCTGCCTGATAGCCTGTGACATTATGCGATCCCCTTACTCGATCCTTTTCTCCTTGGGGGTGTTAGCGCACAAAGAACCGGGCGACCTTTGAATCTCCCCACATGCTATAAAAACAAGTCTCTCATGCAATTAATTGTTGTTCCACAAAATAGTCGTGTGTAGGACAAGGTTGGAAAGGCTAGAATGAGAATGCTAAATTCAATGTCATAGCCGGGATTTGAACCACTGATCTTTAGGCCTCCGTGCGGCTGCTTTCACCACTGCTTAGTAGTTAGAGAAGCCGGACGGAGACCGGAATGTCCGTGGTTCAAATCCCGGCTATGGCATTGAATTTTTTAGTCTCATTCTACCCTTTACACTCTTCTGATCTTAGAGTATAATACAACATATCGTTGCTGGTAGAGGACAATATGAACCTGGAAAAACAGCACCGGTTTGCACCTAGGACTGCTATTTTTAAACCGGAATGCTGAATGAATGGGGAAACCCTTCATTTTTGGACTGGTACCAGGAATTCCAAGATACTCCTGAAAGAATCCTTAAGATACATATTGAAAGGCAACCACGGTTATCTTACAGTAATTTATAGCGGCATGAAACACATAAACGATCCATACAAATTTATGTTGCCAATACTCGGTATTGCTAGACATTTTACTGTGCGTTTTATTCATATAGCTATTTTGTTGCTTTTCTTCCTCTGATAGATGTATACTACGTTTTTACAACTTTACGGACGCCCAAGCCACTGCGCTAATATGTATGCGCATGTCCTTCACTTTTTGATTTCCCTATAGGGAAGACTTCCAATAAACCCCCGAAAGAAACTATTGTTGCGCGCTCTGTGAAATGCTTCTTGAACGCAAAGCGCAGGTCTGGATAGTTCTGCTACAAAATTTGACCTAGGCGCTCTCTATATAGCGATTCGTATTTTCTTCAATTTATTGAAGCTAAAGGCTCACTAGACAGCAGTGACGTCATACGCGACCATAAAAATGAATACCCAGTATATATAAATTACAACAACAAATGCAACTATCGTGATAGGTAAAGGGGTAATTTAACATTATTGAATAAATAATCTGCTAAGTTTTGGAACAGAGTATAACTGAATAGGCAACTATTTTGTTTACTAATGTGGCTTCCACTGCTATGCTTGCGTTCACGGATACGACTGTAGAAAGTCCAAACTAGGTCGAAAACTGGTTTCAGCCACCTGTCTATATGTTTGTTATCAGATACTACAAGTAACGAGGGGAGGGGTGATTTTCTTTCAAGCTTTCCGAGCAGTATTTAGGCAGAGAATTTTTACTGCCAATATTCTTGAACTTCCACTCTACACACACGTAAATGTTGCTAAGCGTGTGTCCATAAATTTATTCCAACGGACTCGCTAGAATCCAATTATTCAATATCATTTTGTAGCACCCCGTTTAGCAATAAATCAAACAACATGAAGAATCATATTTTGAAGTTCTAAATCAAGAACCTTTAAAATCTGCGCACCCTTAACACCTTGTAAGTATATGTGTGCATACCATACAGGTACTCCTATTACGTCATATAGTATCATTCAACTTGCCTCCCTTTATTTAAATATTGGAAAAATAATTAAAATTGCTTCTCAGAGCGCAATAAAATAAACAAAATAACACATTGTTAAAAATTCACCGTAACTCAAATACGGTTTATATGGACATCAATTCGATGTGTTTTATTTTCCAGAGGAGGCTCAAACGATTGTGATTAAAATACAATATGTGTAATATATTTGCATGAGTAATAGAATCCATATCTTGAATTTTCTGTAAACAATGTAATCGGTGAACCATAAGAGACAAAAAATTACTATATGAAAGGTATTTGAAATATATACAATTTTGCCAAAGGGCTTTATAGCAATATCCGTTTTTTTAATTATACGTTGTTACAAATTTAAATATTCCCTGGTTGAATAGTCATACGGCAGGTTTAAAGCTTCTGTGACATTTTGCTATTCTTCTCTTTTCCCACATGAGTTCATGAGCAACAAAAAACGGACCATGCAATACGCGAACAGTTGTCTAATTCTCCATCATGGGTATAACCAAGCATATTTACTAAATTTTGAGATTAATTCTAGTCAAACTTTATCGTGAGTAATATAAGGAAAAGAGAGAAATCTTCTAATATGTGAACATTATGACGGAGCGGCTATGATACCACGTTATCGGGAAGCCAGACAGGGCAGTCGGAACGTAAACAGATAAGTAGCGTGGTCGTTCAGCAAAAACATAGTAAGCGCCATCGCCAGGTAAAAAACATTTTCTAGATATTTCTCTTTCTCGAACGTTCTGGAATTGTGTGGAAATTTCATGTTTCTGTAACAGAACACTGTCCTTCATAGTAAGTCAGTCTTACGAGATTCGAAATGAGTGAGCCTTGGTCATGATGATAATGATGATGTCGATGATGATGATGATGATGATGATGATGTTGTAGGGCGCTGAACTGCTTGGTCATTAGCGCCTTCATAAAACGGATCATGGCAAAAGCGAGAAATAAATGCCAATATACAATAAATGAGGTGGCACTGTGGCCGAGCGGTTAGACTGTTCGTCTACCACTTAGGTGACCCGGGTTTGATCCCAGGGACCCAAGTGTGGCATTCGTGGTGGACGAAGCGGGTGTTCTCCGGGTTATCCGGTTTCCTCCGCCACTCATTCCACCAACTGCTCCATAATCACCTTTCCAGCCATCAATTTCACCTGCATTTCATATCATCCTCTTCTTCACTACATACCTGCTGTTTGACTCACCGCCCATTTCACTCTGTCCGGTTCATAGGTTTCTCTGCTCCCCGGCAGACGTCTGACCCTAGGCACTGGCTTGTCGGTCCCAGGAGATGTAACTCCTACATCACGGGAGGGTGATAAAGAAAGAAAGAAGGAAGAAGGAAAGAAGGAAAGAAACAATAAAAATAACAAAATAAAAGTACTAGTAAAAAAGCAAATATGCATAAATATACCAAACAAAGGGGCAAGAGCCAGAATTAAAATAAAACTACACAAAGACTAAAACAGTATGAAATTTTGATGTGCAAAGTTCCAGAGCCTTAGGTTCACGTTTACCATTGCTAAAAACTACAAAATACTTTCGACCGCATGTTTATCGTCCGCTAAGACCTCTACAAGTCTGGTGGGCAGTTACAGACCCTCGAAAGTTTGCTAGGGAAACACACTCTAGCAGCACGTGACGCACCAACAAAATGTCACACAGTGAATTAAGAGCCTCTCAAAATGAGAGTGAGTGAGTGAGTGAGTGAGTGAGCGAGCGAGTGTCTTAGCAAGTGCATTTCTGAAGTGACGAATAGTGCCATGATCTGAGCGGATTTATGACGACTGTGGGGACGTGCACTGAGTGCTGTCGCTGCAAGGAAGGAGAGATATCATGTGTTCGACTCCCTAGAAAGTGAACGATCCGGAAGAAGAGACTGCGTTGGGCATATTCCGTTACGCCGTTATATAACGGAGAAAACTGAGGTGAATGTAATATCAAAGCGCAGTGAGAGTGACATTTGAAACTAGTTGACTTTAGTGAAGTGACAGTGTGAGCTAACGTAACTTTCAGGGATAATTGTACTAGGTTTTTGAGAGATAGTAAAAACAAAGTGACGAATTTGCAATACTATTATATGAAGTTGAAATGCATAAAGGACGTGTTTTATAATGATCAACTTGTTGGTATGGAATGTTCATATTTCATATTTTGGTAAACGAAAACCATACACTTCATATGTTGTAACATTTTCATTTTCAAAATAATTTTCGTTAGCACTGAACCAGACTCTGCAGATTTTCTCTATTGGGGAAGGTTTCTCAGAAACATGCTTGGAAAATTTCAGCCACTCTTTCCAGCAAGTGAGGTACAATTGATGAAATTTAGCAATTCCTCAATGGGTTGTCACATGCAAAATAAACATCTATTCTTGTAGATTTTTATTTTTTAAATCTGTGATTTTAGTCGCATATAGTAATTAATGTTAAGTAAGATCAAAGCTACCTTAACTTCTTTCTTTTCTTTCGTTTCACAACGATCACAATACTTGAATGCCGTATGATTTGTGGTGATGTGATGTGTCTAGGAACGGACCCACCGTGACCCCGAAGTGGCTCTATTGTGGGCACCACCCCCACAGGGGGAAGGGATGAGGCAAAGTGAGACCGTGGGGTTGTCAAAGAGCGGACCCACCCAGTTCACAGATATTGACACCTGGCGCAGGACCCAAGTGTTTCCCCCAATGAGAGAGGGGGCAACCAGCTTGCACGAGGCGTCAGGGAAGAGGAGGGTGGTTGCCATAACGCAAGCATCTGTTTCATCTGTCCGCATTCGCCGGGACGTACCGCGCTACCAAACAAGTCTGAAGGAAGACAATGAAGGGAAGCGAGAAAGTAAGGGAAAGGAATCCGTGGAGAAAATAATCCACCCCAGCATTCGCCTGAAGACAAGGGGAAACCACGAAAAAACCCAAGTTAAAAAACCCAAGACGGGGATCGAACCCGCGACCTCCCCAAGGCGACTCACACACGTTGGTGCGGTGCCACGTCACTCGGTATAAATTGTTTATTTCATATTCCATTAGGTATCCATTAAATAAATTAAAACCTAAAGAGCCTATTTTTTAACAAATGAAGTAAATCACTTTTGGGGTATAAACATTTTTTTGCTTTTAAAACATGTATTTCTGAATATTTTTGATCTTTTTCCCTTCATTTGTTCCCAGCTTTTCTTCATGTTTTGCCTGTCTTTAATTATGATATAAATAAATTTTTGCAACTTACATATAACTAAAGGAATGTGCGCTTGCATGCGATACAGGTTAACTGGAGCAGAGTATGAATGACGTCAGAAGTACAGCACAGCCATGAAATGTGTAAACAACTGCCACTATAGAAGCAAGAGTCGAAAACAACGTACCATGGTAATTTGCGAACTAGTGAAGCATTGCCTAGCAAGTGTATGTAGACGCCAATAATTACAAGATGGGGTACTTGGGTCACGTATTATGCGGTGCATTACAATGAAATTTCAAGTGTTATTAGGGCTCTATGTGATGCAGATTCATCTGCAAAGTCTCTGATATCGTATGAACTATCTTAAAATCTTCGGTTCATATCCAACAATTATTTTGCAGTGTTGCCCAAAGCTATTAAGCAATTAGTAAAATCGGGTTTGAAAATATCCAAGAGCTGTTTGTTTGTAGTGTTTAACGCCCGCTTTTACTACTACGGCACCGCAGGCGGTGACACTGATGATACATGGAATGAAGATGGAGCACCGGTGGAATGAGATGGCGGGGGAAACCGGAGTACCCGGAGAAAACCCGCCCTGACGCCGCTTCGTCCACCACGAATACCACATGCGGGTCCCTGGGATCGAACCCGGGCCGCCTAGGTGGTAGGCGAGCGCGCTAACCGCTCGGCCACGGCGCCGCCTATCCAAGAGCATAAGCATTACAGAAGAGTTAGCTAATTCAATTAATAGTACACCTTCTGTGCCAGGTATCGAAAAGGTGGAAGCTAAATTCCAGAAAGTCGTAAACAAAGATATTGGTTATCTCGCGACGTGTGAAATTTTGAAAATGAGTGAAGAAGGAAAACACGCCAGACGTCAGAGTGGAATTCTTTATATTTGCACCTCTGACATAGAAAGAAAACTCCTTCAATGATAGGCGTCAAAGTTTCGCATTTAATAATTTACGAACTATATTGTAACCCAGTGTAATGCACTCTGTGACGATATTATAGTTAATAAATAGCAGTATGTATAAGCGTTTAAGTGCAATTCAATAATGCATAGTTTATGATGCTTCTAGGTTGTGCTGTAGTGAGGCGGTTTTCATGGTCAGGCTGTACCTAACTGCAGCTGTTTACATGTGCGAGTGATAACACTAAGGCCATGTGCAGTATACCTATGGAAAAATCTGATGTGTTGCACTTACATGACTTTCTCTACTCTTGTACTAACCATTCCTACAAACTCTTATTCCCATATCTTCTTCGTGTTAAGATAAACATTTGTATAACTTATCATATTGCTTATTTCCTTGTAGGTACAATGGGAATATTAGAATACAGTAGGCTTTGTGCGATAGTCAAATATTCTGTTGCCTTTGCCCACTTAACATATAAAAAAATGAACAACGATGATACTTTTCACGAAAGTTCTAAGTTTTCCGAAACTCACACACATAACAAGGAATATCTCCGAAATGGTTCACCCTACAAGAAAATTTATTTGTACATAAATTGTGTATTTTAGCAAGATCTACATTTTTTGTATAGTATGATTTGCTCTATCTCTAACGGTTTACCAGTTATGCAAAAGTCGTCCAGAGTAAATACGACTACAGGGGCTATAGCCAGAAAATTCAAGATCTACATTTGATTTGTCATAAAAATATCTCAAACATATGACATTTTAATCAAAATCGTTACAGCCATTTTCAAGAAAATCAAAATTTTCAAAACATTTTCCATATAAAGGGTAGTTTAGGGTGGGGCTATTTTCTTCAAAATCTTCGTGTTGCATCCTTGAAAGACATTAAACTTAAATACCAACTTTGGTTTTCAAGCGACTTTTCGTTTTTGAGGTATGCTGTCCACAGACTGACAGACTGATACACAGACACACACACGGACATTTTTCTAAAAATGCTTTTTTTTTTTTGGATTCAGGAGGCCTCAAAACATATATTTCCGGTGAAATCTCGACAGCGAGTTTTTGGGTGGAATACAATACTTCCCCTACTTACCAGTAGAGAAAGTAAACACGCATACGCCTCCGGCCTTTACATATGACTAAGCCTACATTCACAAGTTGAAAGCTCTTTTAGGCGATTTTAAAAATTGGCATATGTCTTAATTGAGTAATTAATTAAAAGGGGATTTTATATGAACAGGTTGTCACAAGAATAACTCCAAAAATATAATTTAGCAAATATACTTCCGCAACCAACCCAATGCATTGGTCAGCTCACCTACCCATTACTACACATCTGCAATTCAAAGCGGTAACTATTTATTAGATTAAAAAAATTATGAACCCACAAAGAGAGCTGATACACAAAACTTGTACATGAACAATCAAGAACACGACAAACATGCAAAGGGCAAGTAAGTCCGCAGCTGCGGACAAATTTACCAAGAAGACGCGCCATACTTTAAGAACACAAATCACTTCGTGATTTAAGCGGAGGCAGGATCATACCCCAGGCTGCAACGGTGTCACTCCCTCTAACCCACGAACAAGCGAAAGGCACGGAGAGTGCGACCGACCCCAGGTGGTGATCCAGCGAAGTAATTCAGTAACTACACCCAACCGTAGGCGGGAAAACAAACACATGTGACGGCTTACGAAAAGCCAGCACAGAAGTTTAAAAGATTTCTCTGAAGCTCTAATTGGTAGAGCAAGCCATGTGACTTATGTACGTTTGCAAGTGAGTGCTACTGGATATCTATAGTAATGTTTGCCTCTGAACCTGACAGATCATGTTAATTATCTGCAAAACTGAAACTTGTGTCTAAAATGCATCAATTTTAATTACACTTCCAAGGTAAGAGGTATTGTATTCAATTCTAGCTTTCGCTGCAAATATATGTTTTGAGGTTCACAGAACCCACCACATCAAAAAAGCATTTTAAGGAAACTTTCGTGTATGCGTCTGAATTGTGTGTCTGTGCGTATGCGTGTTCGTCCATATGTGTGTGTGTATGTGTGTGTGTGTGTGTGTGTGTGTGTGTGTGTGTGTGTTCATGAACGGTATAATTTAATGTGTTCATTCACATGACTGTCCACTCACTGTTCTAGAAATTATTCTTAGACAGTCTTATTCTTTTATTCCTTGTTAATGGAGAAAAGTTTACGAGCACACATTTAGACATTTTTGGTGTAGGTATAAGGATAGAGTAAGATAGATAGGTGATAGTACAGGACTGGGCAACTAGTGCTCACTGAGTATAGCCTGCTCACTGATAACTGTACGTTTAGTGGTAAAAACTGAAGGTCGCTAAAGCTATTCCACGAGTCGCCCAGGCCTGTGATAGATCGCTCGCTATGTGGTGACTTAGAAACTCCTTGCTTCTTGCCATGCTCATTATCAACTGAGAGAAGTGTATAAGTGCATTTGAAAACTAACTAATAACAAATAACATCTCGGAAACTGTTAAGGTCATTAAGCATTTGATTTATCAAAGTTGTTGTCCACATTTTACGGTCTGACAATTATTCAACTGTCGTATAGAATGAAGATTTATCCGGCTTCTCATTATTCAGTTACGGAACCCACCCTCCCACCCACCCACCCACCCACGCACACATGCACACACCCACACACACAGACACACACCTACACACACGCACACACACAGACACACTTCTTTTGGATTAAGAATGTTTGTAAATGTGTATTTCCGGCAAAATCTCGGTATTGGATTTTAGGCTGGGGCAGAATACTTCAAGTTATTACAGGTAAGTACTTCCAGTACTTGAGACCACTCATAATGCCTGTAGTGGGCAAGGTAGGGGACACTGCGGTAGACCTTGGTTCGGAAAGGGCTGTTGTGTCGCAAGGTTTTTGTAGAGAAGGTGAAAAGTAAAGTCGGATATAGTAATCCTCATGCCTTAACAGTCTTCTTCAACCCACTGCATTTTAGACACTCTGAATGCACAACAGTACTTAAGCGACTTGACATCCGCAGATCCTCTTGCTATGAGTTTATTGAGATGACTCTGTCTGTTGTGTTCAGCGGAAGAAGATTGAGGGACAGGTTTACAACTTCTTGCTATGTGGCATTGGTATATTACCAAATATGGTATTTAAGTTCAGTATCTTCCAAAGATGTGACACGAAAGATTTCAAGAAAATCCTCCCAAACAATCTAATCTTTACAAGAAAACATTTTCAATGGTCTTGATTTTGGCAAAAAATAAGGCCTACCATTAGCTTAAGACGTTTGCAAGAGAAATAAGGTGTATATCCGTGAATTTTTTGGCAATACCATATGGATTCCATTTCATTTACTTATACATGGAAATTTCGTATAGTTCTGCATAATGGTTAAACCACAAAGGAGTTTATTACAAAAAAATGTAGACTTATTTACAGGATAATACCTATTTTAAATAACAGTGGCATCTACCATTTCCAAGACATCTGTTATTATTGGTTTGAGTAGCTGAATACATTCTGTTGTTTCTCGCGATGCCATCCGAAGAGTATGGAATTTCAAGATCAGTATATTGTCACTCACGTATAAACTTTTGACTATAAACCGTATCTGGATCACTCTTGAAAGGAAATATGGAGTGAATGAAACTATTTCTGCAAACATGTTTTGTCAATTTACATGAAATGTATAGAACAATAAGCTTTTGTTAAAATAGGTGGCAGATGTCTAAAAACAAACGATAGGGTGCAGAAAAAGTTATGCAAATGTAACTCATCAGATATTGTTTTCTCAAAACGGTGTTGTTAACAACTACTCGTAACTTTCCAATCTATTCAGAAACCCACTTGAAAGCATCAGTCAACTGGATCTGGTGAACTTAGGAAATGAAATAGGACTAACCGCATACTTTGGCATCCTTAAATGATAAGAGTATTACAAGGTAGATGTTCCCACTCGATGGTTCAAAGTACCGTAGAGAGGAGTGAAGCCTAAGACGTAACCAATACTCATTTTGAAGATTGCATGTGATGTCTGATTTTACTCCTAATGATCTTAAAGCTGGAAATTGTGGAGTACACTTCAGAAAGTAGCATTAGTTTACAACTCAGTTGTGAACTTCTAAAGGGTTTATTGAAACCACACTGTTATACAGAGTGATCAAATGTTACAATGCAGAGCAGGGAGGCTCTCATTTCTCAATAAACGATTGTGGTTTGTTTGTGCAATCCTTACTCGCTTCCGAACATTAACAACAGGGGCGAATGATCGAGTGAATATATAGTTTTGTTCAAAACCATCCACCTTAAACACTTAATATTATTATTATTATTATTATTATTTATTATTAATTATTATTATTACTATTATTATTACTATTATTATTACTATTATTATTACTATTATTATTACTATTATTATTACTATTATTATTACTATTATTATTACTATTATTATTACTATTATTATTACTATTACTATTACTATTACTATTACTATTACTATTACTATTACTATTACTATTACTATTACTATTACTATTACTATTACTATTACTATTACTATTACTATTACTATTACTATTACTATTACTATTACTATTACTATTACTATTACTATTACTATTACTATTACTATTACTATTACTATTACTATTACTATTACTATTACTATTACTATTACTATTACTATTACTATTACTATTACTGCCACTGCCACTGCCACTGCCACTGCCACTGCCACTGCCACTGCCACTGCCACTGCCACTGCCACTGCCACTGCCACTGCCACTGCCACTGCCACTGCCACTGCCACTGCCACTGCCACTGCCACTGCCACTGCCACTGCCACTGCCACTGCCACTGCCACTGCCACTGCCACTGCCACTGCCACTGCCACTGCCACTGCCACTGCCACTGCCACTGCCACTGCCACTGCCACTGCCACTGCCACTGCCACTGCCACTGCCACTGCCACTGCCACTGCCACTGCCACTGCCACTGCCACTGCCACTGCCACTGCCACTGCCACTGCCACTGCCACTGCCACTGCCACTGCCACTGCCACTGCCACTGCCACTGCCACTGCCACTGCCACTGCCACTGCCACTGCCACTGCCACTGCCACTGCCACTGCCACTGCCACTGCCACTGCCACTGCCACTGCCACTGCCACTGCCACTGCCACTGCCACTGCCACTGCCACTGCCACTGCCACTGCCACTGCCACTGCCACTGCCACTGCCACTGCCACTGCCACTGCCACTGCCACTGCCACTGCCACTGCCACTGCCACTGCCACTGCCACTGCCACTGCCACTGCCACTGCCACTGCCACTGCCACTGCCACTGCCACTGCCACTGCCACTGCCACTGCCACTGCCACTGCCACTGCCACTGCCACTGCCACTGCCACTGCCACTGCCACTGCCACTGCCACTGCCACTGCCACTGCCACTGCCACTGCCACTGCCACTGCCACTGCCACTGCCACTGCCACTGCCACTGCCACTGCCACTGCCACTGCCACTGCCACTGCCACTGCCACTGCCACTGCCACTGCCACTGCCACTGCCACTGCCACTGCCACTGCCACTGCCACTGCCACTGCCACTGCCACTGCCACTGCCACTGCCACTGCCACTGCCACTGCCACTGCCACTGCCACTGCCACTGCCACTGCCACTGCCACTGCCACTGCCACTGCCACTGCCACTGCCACTGCCACTGCCACTGCCACTGCCACTGCCACTGCCACTGCCACTGCCACTGCCACTGCCACTGCCACTGCCACTGCCACTGCCACTGCCACTGCCACTGCCACTGCCACTGCCACTGCCACTGCCACTGCCACTGCCACTGCCACTGCCACTGCCACTACCACTACCACTACCACTACCACTACCACTACCACTACCACTACCACTACCACTACCACTACCACTACCACTACCACTACCACTACCACTACCACTACCACTACCACTACCACTACCACTACCACTACCACTACCACTACCACTACCACTACCACTACCACTACCACTACCACTACCACTACCACTACCACTACCACTACCACTACCACTACCACTACCACTACCACTACCACTACCACTACCACTACCACTACCACTACCACTACCACTACCACTACCACTACCACTACCACTACCACTACCACTACCACTACCACTACCACTACCACTACCACTACCACTACCACTACCACTACCACTACCACTACCACTACTACTACTACTATTACTATTACTATTACTATTACTATTACTATTACTATTACTATTACTATTACTATTACTATTACTATTACTATTACTATTATTATTATTATTATTATTATTATTATTATTATTATTATTATTATTATTATTATTACATAGATAGACGTTTGACTGGACAATATTTTTTAACAATTTTACTTGAAGGTTAGCACAGCTATCACTTGAATTTATATACCCCAGACGCAGCGTTACAAATGGTAAATGGTGGGGAACTAAAGAGGTGTTATAACTTAAGAAACATTCTGGTGCTTTATATTCACATGCTTTTCTCTATCCATATATCAACAAACCATTTTTACAAAAGTTTATCCTTCATTCTTGTTCCTTTTAATTGAGATAAACAACTATTGTAGAAATGATTTTGTTACATACTTCCTTGTAAGTGAAGGATTATTAGGGGAATGCAGTAGGTGTAAGTGATAGTCAAACTTTGCAAAGTTATATGGTGGCTTTGAAATTTCGTTCTCTGTGCACCAGCAGGAGGAAAAAGAAAGATTAGCGATTCACAGCTTGTTATACGCAAAAATATTTCAAAACTTCAACTTTCAACTTTACAAAAATGTTATTGGAAATTAGGCTCTGTCTTTAACGAGATCCACATTTATTGTGTAGATATTGTTTATCTCTTATGGTTCACCAGTTATGTAAAAATCATTCACAGTGAAGACGACTTTAGATACTACTTACTATTTTATCAAAGTTGTTAGAGCCATTTTTGAAAAAATCAAAATTTTTGAAAGTTTTCGATTTTTCGCTTTTGAGTTAGGGTTCGATCTCCGGGACCCGAATGTGGTATTCGTGATGGACGAAGCGGCGTCTGAGCGGGTTTTCTCCGTATTCTCCGGTTTCACCCATCAGTCATTCCACCATTTGCTCCATCATCACCTTTCAAATCATCCATTTCGCCTGCATTTTCTATCATCCTCTTCCTCACTATCATACCTGGTACTTGGCTGACCCCCGCTTCCAGGTCTTCACTCTGTCCGGCCCATTCATTCCTGTGCTTCCCGAAAGGCGTCTGACCGCAGGCACTGTCTTCTATCTCCTAGGGGTGTAAGTTCTAGAAGTGTAAGTTCTAGGAGGTCCTAGGGGCGTAAGCCCCACGTAAGGGTAATCAGATAAAGAAAACAAAGAAGAAGAAAAGTAGAGAGTTAGGGTGTCAGACATGCACAAGCATGCGCGCGCACATACACACAAACCCACATAAATACACACATATGTATAAGGAGGCGAGGGAGCATCAGAAGAGAGCGTTATAGACATGAGCCTGTCAGTGTGTCAATGAGTGGGAGACAGTTGCGCGCGCGCGCGTGTGAGTGTGTGTGTGTGTGTTGTGTGTGTGTGTGTGTGTGTGTGTGTGTGTGTGTGTGTGTGTGTGTGTGTGTGTGTGTGTGTGTGTGTGTGTGCAGCACGGTCGTCGTGTAAAGTACGTCGTGTCGTGCCGAAGTGATGAAACTTTAACAGCGCCGAGTGATTGTATCCTTGGAGTTAGTATATGAGAGACAGAGAAAGTGAAAGAAGACAGTGAAAGGAGTGAGTCAAGGTTACAAGAAGTATACAGTTGTGAGTTGTACTATCACGAAAGACTGTAGACTGTGTTGACGTCAGCAGAGGAAAACTGTGTATTTGTGCAAAAGTTTAGAAGAAAATAAAGTGAGAAGAAAGTAACTACTCTGGATTTTGTCATTTCATAACAGTACTAATGAGGAAAGATAGGAAACATTTGCGAATCATATTATCCAAATCAGCAACCAAGAATAACCGTGAAAAAACCTTCGTGGCATATTGCTCGGTCCCGAGGTTTTGAGACCAGGACCTCCTGAATTCGAGTGACACAGGTTACCGCGACGCAATCTCGCGTAATACCTTTCCTACCAACTATAGAGAACACAAGGGACTTCTACCACGGGCCTGTCTGCTTGCGGCCTGTTGCCTCCTGTGGTTCTCTCACCTCATTCCTTCTTGCTGGTGGAAGTTAGCCCACAATATAGGTCGCGCGCACATCCATACACCACGCGCATGGACCTTTTTCGAAAAATGCCTTTTTTGGATTCAGGGAACCTCAAAAAATTCTTGACATCGAATATTTGGGTGGAATACAATACCTCCTGTAATTACTATAAGTATTAGAGAAAGTAAAAAGTGTTGTAAATAGCGACTGCACTCCAGGTCATACATCAATGCTGTTTTCTTCAGAATTGCCTTAAGTTTAAGTTTCGAGTCAAGTTTTAACGCCGTAAATGCAAATGACGTCGTGAAAATGTCTGCTAGTTCCAACAAACGTTAGCCGAATTTTAAATAGGTGGTTATGACTCCCCCGTGTTGTCGCCTATTATGATTCAGGACGATAAGAAGTGAAATAATTTACTAAGGTAGTCATGAATTTCATTGCAAATAGGTCCCAAGAAAATTGCGTGAGTCAGAATGTGAACGACCTTAAATTGAAGAGCAACCACCAGTTTGTTAATGAAATACAGGGACTCAACAGTAAAAACGTACTTCTCAAGAATTGAAACTACCAATTTTATACCCTTTAATTTTCCTCCGAAAACAAATTACGAACTTTATTCCTTAGAGGAAAAAAATTCTTCTCTAAGATCTGCTTCTCGCATTGTGGTTAAAAAGCGTTTAAGCCGCGAACGAGATTCGCATCCCAGGATTTGGGTGTCACGGTTATTTGCGTTATTGTTACTTGAATAAGAGAGTATTTGCCCACCTTTATAACATTTACCGTAAACCAGGGGAAGACAACTTCGGCCTGTGTGACGTATTTAAACGAAGAGCCAGCTTGTACGTTCGTGTGACGTCAGGCGAGAGCAGTGTATTGCTATGTTGCCTGGATCAGCGGCGCATGTGTTCAGTTCTCCGTGTTTCACACCAGTTTGAGACCAGGCTTCAAGATGTAGAAACATTGTCAACTACGTTTCAGATTTTTGCAACCCCGTATTCATTGGATGTTAACAATGTTTCTAGCAGGTTGCAAGTTGAATTGATAAATTTACAGTGCGACGATTTGCTGAAGGGCAAATACAAACACAAGGAAGACTTGGCTAATTGTTATAAGAATGTTCCTCAAACCAGATTTCTGAGGTTATATGAACGGGTATTATGAATGTTTGACTCCACGTATGTGTGCGAAAAATTCTTTTCGGTTATGAACCTTTCTAAGTTAAAATCCCGAAGCATATTGTCAGATCACAATCTAACATGTAGTCTTCGGTTACAAATGTGCCGTACATTACGCCCTAACATTGACAAACTAGTTAAAGAAAAGCGAAACGACAAATGTCGGAAAATGTCCACCTAATTGTTCTGCATAGCTCTCCTCTTGCTCAGGCAAAATAGTTATAATTTCTGTTCTATTTGCGTTATAACATGACTGTTCACATAAACTAGAATTCATATTTATGGCATAAAGCCGAAATGCAATTATTTATAATCTGTGACTGTTCCGTAATTGAAACAGTCAGCATTAAGATTACGATGTTCCGTATGCCATTTCCTTTTGCCCGCTGTGACGTCACACGTTCAACCTGCTTTCTCTGGGAGCATGTGTGCTCAGTGGGCTGACGTCACAGCAGCATTACCTATCTTCCCCTGCCGTAAACGCTAAAGCCACCTGGACTACGTTCTGCGCATGCGTCAGTCTCCTGTAAAGGAGTAACGAATAGGCGAACACCCTAAACTTCTTTATTTAACGTGATGTTATACGGTGAATTAGACTGTAGCAAAATGGCAGAGAGACTGCGTTTTAGTATCACTGATGATCTAATATTAATGCAAGAAGTAATTGCAACAAATCCATATGAGGATATTTCTCTGTGGAAAGAAGTGTATACAAAAGTGGTGCCTGCAACAGGAAAGAATTCTTCCTTGCACACCATAAAGGAGCACATGAACCACTTTCTGAAGCTTTTCCAAAGAGCCCATACTGCGAATTTATGGAAGATATATTCATAAACCTTCCACACCGGGAATTAATAAATATACTACTTGATACGACATAACCTCAATACATGTATGAAAATATACCAACCTTGTTATTGTTGTTATTGTTATTATTATCATTATTATCATCATCATTATTATTATATTGTGATATATAATTATATTTTTAAACAAACTTGTAGTAGAATACCGTGGTTCTGTTACAATTGTAGGTGGTATAGGTAAATCCTCCGCCAAACGTGGTATATCATTTTTCCAAAACGAAAATGGTGTCTGCATTGTTCATTAGCTAATTGGTTTAAATTCATTCTTTGAATCTGTCGATGTGGAATATTTATTTCTCTATTAATGTTATACAGCATTATTTCTTCAAATAATTTGTAATCAATGTCACCAAAGGCTGTGATATCTAGCATCTCTTTGGGTGGTGTACGATACTTCCCCCTCTTACAATGCACAATAGAGAAAGAAACATGCCGAGATTTTACCAAAATTACTTGTATTGAGACTCCCTAAACAAACAAACAAACGAAAATATCAAACTTTGTATTTAAGTTCAAGATCTTTCAAGCATGCAACACGATTTTCAAGAAAATTCTCACCCAGACTACTGGAAGATTTATCAAAAATTTTGATCATCTCAAATAAAAAAACACAATTGTGATTAAAATATCATATGCTTAAGATATTTCATGGTAAATGAAAGGTACATATATCTTGAACTTACTGAGAATGGCCTCAGAGGTCTCTTCTCTCCTCTACTTTTCCCAAATGATACAGATATGTCCTGAACATGCAAAGGCAATGAAATGCTAGAGCCATCACATAGCAATGAGTCTTAAAAGATCTATAATTTAAGCTTACTGGCTTCTCCTTTCCTCATTGTATTTCTTGTGCAAGTATTACTGCTATGCCGTTGTCAATTTAGAATACATGTAGTATGGTGAATCTTGAATCGCTTGTTTTAAGGGAATGTTGTTTTGGAATGCTTGTTTGAGATTTTCAAGAGTTTGTTAATCCTCTGGTGTCGGTTCAACTTGGATTGTTTCTTCAACAATTGTGTATGTCATGTAATTTTGTTACATATTTCAGATAATGTATTATCATGAAGTCGAATTCGTAATAGTTGTTTGAGTTGCTTCTGCCTCTTAGGAGAATGCATTTCTTCAATTGCTTTTATACGTTAGGTATCAGTTTTTGTCCTTTCCTGCGAAAATAAGATAAACTTCTAGTTTCTGTGCTTCCAAACGTCCATTTTTCTAAATTCAGTGTTATATCAAGTTCATGTAACCTCTTTTGGACATATTCTGTGTGTTCTAAATAGTTTTCGAAATTATTATCGTAGATAACAAAATCGTCTACGAATCCCTCCACTGGATTGCCAAATACTTAGCGTAATGCTCGCACACTTTACTTTCAAAAATTATAAGTTTGGCCTTGATGATTGAATGATGCATATTTTATAACATCTGGATGTAAGGTTTAACATTAAGTTAAATTAACACTATTGAAATACTTTAGTTCTGGTTTTGTGTGTGAAGTTAGTTTCTCTACGTCTATTCTCATTCTCAGATTATTGGTTTCTGGTAAATGGAAGCAAACGAAATGGTCTAAGAATTCTGATTTCGATACCTCTATGACCTGATCCATAAGCATTTGCTCAACTATGGTCAGCTTCTGCCCTAATTGCATTTGAGATCTGTCTAATTTTGTAATTTAATGATTTCCATGAATATATGCATGTTTCCAGCAGCATCTTTTCCAGCTGTCGTTTTTTGTTGGAAATATAGGTTTTTATTTTCCTCTACTTCAGCTTCTGTAAGCTTTCTAGCGATGCTTGCTTCTTTGCATTCATTGTTGTCGGCTTTACCGTGCGTTATTGTGTTGAGAGCATTTTGATGACGTACGATGCACAGTGTATTTCGTCGCAGGATGGTTTATGACGTAGTTCATTGACATTCGATGGCGGAATTTCTTTACTAATATCCATGTCCTTTTTTCTAAATTTTCATGTACTTCACGTCTATCTTTCCCTCGCAATCATCTCTGCAATTTCCTTCTGTAATAAAGGAAATATCACATTCTGATCTACATTTCTCGCTACTTATGTTCGCTCATGAAGTCTGGCTTATCTTTCAAATGATATAGCAGATCGCATCCTAATTAAACATTTGGTCATGTTCTAGGTACAGCCTGGCGAAATAAATTAATATTGCCATTCCATTTATTTGCGCTAATGCATCACTTGGTATTCGATGTGTTGCTTTTGTTATGCACCTGCTGCACTCCAGTGCACGTTAGAAACTGGGAGATATTGTAACTGCCTGTTCGACAGCCATGCATATGTAAACCACACACGCGCGCGCACACACACACATACACACACATACACACACACAGAGAGAGAGAGAGACACACACACATTCCCACCATCCATTCGGAAATGGAACCTGGAACCTCTGCTTTGAAATTTAGCATGCATCAGACCACAGAGGCACTTTCCAATTTTATTAACCTCATTCTTAAACATATCTTTGATTTCACACATCGGTGGCTGAAATTTAATTTGGTTAGATCTGATTTCTTCTATTTTGATCACTTATATCAGCTGCTCACTGGCTTTGTCTGCTATTTATTTCAGTAGCGAGCTGTTAGTGTTTTCCAAAAACTTCCCTAGCCATCTGGTACTGCGTCTGAGAAATTATTGTTGTTGTAGTGTTTAACGCCCGCTTTTACTACTACGGCATCGCAGGCGGTGACACTGATGATACATGGAATGAAGATGGAGCACCGGTGGAATGAGATGGCGGGGGAAACCGGAGCACCCGGAGAAAACCCGCCCTGACGCCGCTTCGTCCACCACGAATACTACATGCGGGTCCCAAGGATCGAACCCGGGCCGCCTAGGTGGTAGGCGAGCGCACTAACCGCTCGGCCACGGCGCCGCCGTCTGAGCAATTAGCACCTTAGCTAATTGAACGACTAAGTTATCCTGCTTTACAGGCATTTCTTTTTTATCACTGGCCAATTTGTTTTGCTTTTCAGTGATTCCTCTAGCGAATTTATCCTGATTTTCAGTTATATTCTTAGATAATTTTTTTTTTTTTTTTTTTTTTTTCCGTGGCTATTTCCAGTTTCATCTGTCTCAGCAAAGTAATTATGTTCAGATGTTCCTGGCTAATATTACCCTGTTCAGCTCTATCCTCTATCCCTGTTCCCTACGAGATCCATTTCTTGCTTTATTTTTCTACTAATTTCCTTTAATTTAATTTTTACTAATCTATCGCTTCTCATATGCATAACATTGTTAAATTTAGCCATTAATGTTCTATACAACACACATACTGCAAAATGTGACTGTTTTGGAAGTTCTGTCTTGTTACTTATGTTATGAGGTTTTAGATGCCACGGACGTAATATTTCTTCTCTCCTTTTTATCTTATTCCCAGGGTTCTGTTGTAGGTTCCTGGATATCGCGATGAACCTTTGGCTTCAGATTCTCTTGATGTTCTGGACATTTTAAATTTTTACACGTTCTAGTACGTTTCCCTTTTTAAATGGTATCATTATTTTGTTTGTTTACTTAATTTATTCGTTTCCCAAATTCTATTCCTTGGGTGCCATGAATGGTTGTCTGGTTGTCTGTAGGTCACGTGTTACTCTATGTTTTAGTTTTCCACACGTTGTTTGGTTGTGTGTAGCTTTCTCATTTGTCATCTGGCTGGCTAGCTTTAGCGTATAAGACTCGTGACACCGGCTTTGGGTGTCAGGATTATTTATGTCATTGCTACTTGAATAAAAATGTAAGCTAAGGTACCAATTATAGTATCATTTATTCTTAGGAACTGTGATAAAGAAAATCATCACAATTTGCCACGTAAGCTGCATAGCTTCTTAAGGCAATTTTTACTGCTATTTGATGCCAGGGTTAAAAGTAAAATGTTCTTACCGACATGAGGACCTTGGCTGCCCTTCGAGCAAACTGTAATGCTTCTTCATTCCAACGAACCTCCACCATACTCCTATAAAAGATAAGAATAAGGATTGTAAAATAAACAATTTTATTCGTGCCTTACACAAAGATGTGAAACATTGAGGAATGAAATTAAGCATAATGCCTTCATGACGGACAAAATTATTAAATATTAGCTAAACGCTGCATAACAGAAAATGAAATTACAACTTGAGGTACTAAATGTAAAATTATCCGATTAAGAGGTACGTACATTATATGCATGAAGATCACATTAGTGGATTAACAGTTAAAAATTGGACGAAGTCATAGTATATGTGAAAAGGATATGCCAGGATACATGCTCATTGTTTTCAGGCTTAGAAGGGTATAATGCTTTGGTTTAGGAGTTATGTTGGGCAAGGGGAGCACAGTCATGCCGTAGGGACCATTCACAGAGGGAACACAGAATCTAGGAACTTGTCTCTCACATGCGCACTTTTTGTGACGTCAATATTGTTACCTTCCATTCGTGTGCTCTTTCGTACCAATGGATTATGTGAATCCTCAACTATAAGAAACTCTTCCACTGTAAACGCAAATCAGCAAACGTATCCGCAGATAACATTACGGTTTAGAAAGAACCAGCATTATCATAAGAGTAAACTTGAACTGTTTGTGAGAGGAAGTCTGCAGAATAGACTTCATCTATAAACAGTTAGCGTGTCTGCCTCACGTTCAAGAGGTCGCGAGTTCGAATCTTGCTTAGGGTAAGTTATCCGTGTAAGGTTTTCTTTTTCGAGGTTTTCCCATATCCTGAGAACACCAATGTCGGGTAACTTAAAGCTCTATGGACCTCGGGCTCATTTGAGCATCATTTCACCCCTTTCATTCATTCACCGTCCGATGACACTACGTTGGAGGATGTTAATTTAAAATAAACAACTATAAATAGAGAGGTTAGTGTTTGCTGCATTCTTTATTGTTACATTTTGCTGCTGTTTTAAAACCCTCCCCAAAGAGCTACACTGCTCGCAAAAGTTAAAGACATGTGAACGCTGGCCAATGCTCAAGCAGAGTGCCGTTGCCAAGCGTAGTGCGTGTACCGGCAGAGGTTCTGTACATAAGAGCGCGTGAGATGCGTGTACCACATTCGGCAGCGCTGGTAGGAGGGGCAAGCTTAGGATTCGCTGGAGTCTGCAGTACTGCCCACCTCCATATGCCTTTAACTTTTGCGAAGATTATGGTGACGTAGCGGACAGTATTATTGTTCAAATATGCTACTTCATCCTGTGCATTTACATTTAATGTTGACAATAATCTTATATTGTTTTTGAGCAAGGATATGTAACGAAACTATTAAAAAAGATGTGAAATGCACCTGACTGAAGGTGAATTATTTTGGTAGATATCCTGTATAAATGTTTAGTGCTATGCGTGAGATTTGCCTTCGCACTTGAAGACTCGCGCCCGACTGGAGCGCTACCTGCTCCTCTTTTGTTTTGCTTTGGTAGGTGGCGTTTGTCCCCTGCTTAAGTAAGCTAACTAGATTAGCTATCTTGTTAGAGGTCTGGTCCTTTGGCTCTTCATATTTGCACGCGATTGCAGCATAAGCTAGATGAGTTCTTTGTAAAAATATGTAGCCGGTTCTAGTGCAAACGATTGCACTCTTGGTCATTCCTGTTCGTTTGCTTTTTTCGGTGTTCGCGTCTGTACGTTGTATAATAATTTCTGTTTAGGACACACGCAGAGAACTAAATTTTTATTGTAACTTTGCTATTGCTATTTTAAAGGAAATTTTAATGGCAATAATCGTGTAGAATTTTTAAACTGTTCCTTTGTGTAATCCGATTCATACTAACCTAATTTTGTCCATAAGCTGCTGTTAAATTGTGAGGTAATGCTTTACAATTTAACCTGTTATTTTGCGTACACTGTTTTGTGGCAATTTAACTGCGTAAAACTGTGATTTTTACTATAACCTTTACTACATTAGGATAAAGCGGACAGATATTTATATGTAGACAAATGCTATTATTACCAGCTTAACCCAAATCCTCTTCCGTGTTTGAAGTGAGGGTGCAACGGTCATTCTGAAATATTTAAATACGTCAAAAGACTTTTAATTACAGTGTTAATCAAGTAATAATAATAATAATAATAATAATAATAATAATAATAATAATAATAATAATAATAATAATAATAATAATAATAATAATAATAATAATAATGATGGCGATGGCGATGACGATGGCGATGGCGATGGCGATGGCGATGGCGATGGCGATGGCGATGGCAATGGCAATGGCAAGGGCAAGGGCAAGGGCAAGGATCAGGATCAGGATCAGGATGATGATGATGATCATAATAATAATAATAATAATAATAATAATAATAATAATAATAATAATAATAATAATAATAATAATAATAATAATAATAATAATAATAATAATAATAATAATAATAATAATAATAATAATAATAATAATAATAATAATAATAATAATAATAATAATAATAATAATAATAATAATAATAATAATAAATTTAATTGCTTTGGAAAATTATTGTATTTCGCCACTTTTGCAAGATATACAGTTATCATCCTTAAATGGGGACAGTTAATTTTTAGTAAGTTGATTCTGTTGACCCTACGTTTGTGGCATTTCTGGGAAATCCCTTCCACACTGTACTTTACCAGTGAAGGGCTTATAAGAACACGAGTATAGAATACAGTGCATGTGAAAATGTAGGTCAAATGAAATTGAATACCGGAACATAAAGTTACTTTGACTATGTCCTTTTTGGAAAAGGATCAATTGATAAATTCATATCCATGTACTATGTACAAAGCTTCCTAGAATTTGGACATTTGTTTAATTTTTCTTCTGTGTTATAATTACACAGCAGTCATTTTGTCTATAGAGGTCTCTCTTTTAAGGGGATGCTACCCTGAAATTTGGTATAAAATTTGCGAAAATTGATATTTGTATTCCATAACAAAGGAAAACCACTCAAGTCTATAATTTCAAAATGCATTTACACATTTGATATAATTTTATTTACATAAAGTGCCTATACTACAAGAATGCTTTTTTCCCTTAATTTTCACTTTGAGGTTTTGGAAATTATTTTCTTTTCGCCACGTTCACGTTTTCAAAATGATTTACAATACGTATTTGCGCATAATTCTTCTGAAAGATTTGAAGTTGATTTCCAAAACAAAAACGATTAGAACTCTATATAAAATTGTTTTCCAGCGAAGCGTTTTTGAATATTTTTATTGTCACTTTACTATTGTTGGTTAAGAAGGAAATTTTAATGATAATAAGCCTGTGGGGTTTTTAATCTGTTCCTTTGTGTAACTCGATTCTGTAGAACGTACGGCAGAAATATACTTAAGCCACAAACACGGCTTAATAGGCTGCCTTCATTTTTGAAACTTGAGAGTAATTATTCACCCATATTTTAAAACTCCCCGGAATTTTGGCACTTTATAAGTCTTCTCTCCCACTATTTTAAATAACTGGTTTTATTATTACTAGCTTAATGAACCTACCATTTACTTCCTAAGCAGTTCTGGGGTCCAACAATTTTTACTTTTTGTACCAGGTATAATAAGCGTCGGCGCCGTGGCTGAGTGGATAGACCGCTCGCCTACCACCTAGGCGGCCCGGGTTCGATCGCAGGGATCCGCATGTGGTATTCCTGGTGGACGACGTGGCGTCTGGGCAGGTTTTCTCCGGTTTACCCCGCCATTCATTCCACCAACTGCTCCATTATCACCTTTCCAATCATCGATTTTGTGAGGATTTCATCTTATCCTCATCCTCACTATCATGCCTGGTGCTTGGCTGACCACCTGCTTCCAGGTTTTCACTCTGTCCGATCCAGAGGTTTCTCTGCTCCCCGACAAGCGTCTGACTCTAGGCACTGGCTTGTAAGTCCTAGGGGGTGTAAGTCCTACATAAGGGAGGGTAATCAGGAAAAGAAGAAGTATGATAAGCAACAGAAGTATTGTATTCCACCCAAAAATCGGATGGCAAATTTTACCGAAACATAGTCTGAGACCCTTAAAAAAAGAAAAAAGAAAAGAAAAGTCTCTTAGAAACCTAACTTGGTTCAGCGTCTTCTAAGGATGCAAGACGAAGACAAAGAAACTTACCGATTGTAAACTGCCCCTTATATAAAAGGCTTTCCAAAATATTTTACTTTCTTAAAATTGTCAGTGAGGTTTTCATTCAGATACCACGTTTTTGAGATATTTTCATGAAAAGTGAAATGTGTATCCTCAATTTTCTAGAAATAGCTTCTGAGCTTGTCGTGATTCTGAATGACTTTTTATATAAAACGTAAACCGCAAGAGATTAAAAAAAAAAAAAAAAAAAAAAAAAAAAAAAAAAAAAAAACCTTACTACACAAAAATCGTGTATCTCGTTAAACACATAACATATATGAAATACATTTTTATATGGAATTGAGCATTTTCAACATATTCCTTCTTATTGCTTTGAATTTTCCAGTACTTGCTTTTCAAAACTGGTAAGTCGTTATTCGTTTTGTTTCCGGTCCTTCTTTTTTCTCCTGGTCATGCATGTAGAACGTAATTTTGAAGCCATTACATAGCAACAAACTCTTAACACTATCGCTTAAGCCTACTGTGTTCCCAAATCCCTATTGCATCTAGAAGGAAATATGTAGCAAAAACATTTATACATATGTTTGTCTTGATCAACGTAAAGTAGACAGAAGAAGAAGAAAAATTTTTAGGAATGACTTTTGGAAAACATGCTGTATTCAGAGTATTTTGAGAAGTGGAAGGGGGAGATAAGTACATCGTGTGGCCGGCGCATGTATAGGAACCAAAGCAATCCAAGGCAGAGTTGCAAGGTTTATGCAGTCATTCAGATACGAGTAGTGGCGCACAACAGAGATTGCACAAAACACTCTTAAACCTGTATAAATAAATATATGGCGGCCACAACAGGTAATGGATCTGCAAATTCCTCGCCTATAGGACGTGGAAAACCAGTACATAAGCAGACGGCACACATTATTCAAAATGTGTACAATTACTTTATAGGAAAGAAAGGCAAGTGTGACTCGCCGATTACACATACTGCGGCTGCAAGTGGCATTCCCAGATGTACAGCAGCAAGCACCATTAAATTAGATATTTAGAACGATACAACTCCAACAAAGACGAAATGCGATGAAAATAAAACGTTCGTGAATCTTATAAAATTTGTGGCTTATTCGTGGTCTTAGGAGGATGAGGAAGAAGAAGGAACAGAGACTATAAGATACTAAGATTGAGTAAATGCCAATGTACTCGTACATATTTTTGTCAATTTAACTAATGTTTCATTGTTCTGCTTGTATTTCCATCTTTCGTTCTTTTTGTGGGCTTCGTATGTAGTACCAACTGCATTGATACATACTTATACAAGTACGAGAAAGGAATACAATTAATGTAGTCCAAATAAATATGATAATGTATTCCAGCCTTTTATATTAATATAATATATAATATTAAGTATATAATGTATATTTATCATCCCAGCGTGAGAAAAAGCTGTTAAAGCAATCACAATTAAGTGCATAAACAAATAAATAAAGGATGAACATGTAAACAATGTAACAGAAGTCTGAAAGGGACGCAAATGTTGCAACTGTGCATTTTGCTATCGAAGCGTGCTAGCACGCGTAAGTGACCTTTAGCACGAGCAACTTGCTGAATACCTGCCTCTCCCACTGTCTCAAAAGACTGAACAAAGTATAGGTAGAGAAAGTCATGTGATTGTAACATGTAGGATTTTTTAGGAAATTAATTTTTTTAGAAGTTGACAGCACTTGAATTTGCATTAGGTAAAACCACAATTTTCAACGTTGAAACTTTTGTTTATGGATACTAAGGAGGACTGCATTAAAATAAATGTGGAAGTAGTAGGATTTCGTAATTTTTCCAGAATTCTGAATGGCGAGAGGGACAATGTAAACGGTTAATCACTGCATTCTGAAACTATTGCCATTGAGTAACGAGCTGATTTTTAATCCGATGAAACGCCATTGTTGCAAGTAATTATAGCATAAACGACTGTGATTGACTATATTCGAGGTATTGCTAAACCGTATTAAATACGCGGAATATAAATGGAACAGTTTCCATGAAACACATAATACTGAACAATCTAACATCTAAATGTTGGAAGCTAAGGTTCGGAACATCGATATCCCTGTAATAGTCAGCGGTATTGTATCCCCTGTATTAGTAAATTATGAGCTTCAGAGTTGGTAGTACCTGTGGAATTATCCTTTCATTATGTGTGAACATAACGAACCTCTAGTGAGTGAGCATGTGTAGAGAGCAAGGGGGAAGGGAGCATGTGCCGTTCCGTTATCGAAAATAGCCCCAACACCACTAGGTCTGAAAATAATATACAGTCAAGTGCATAAAATCGTGCCTATATGAGCGCAGGGTTTATGTTGGTAAGGAAATATTAAACTACCTGTGCCATACCTAGGGCCACCCACCTTACTGGTTCTATCACTCCACTTAACGTTTGTTTTACTTGGCGAAGATTGCCTTCACGCCATTCATGTGAAGTGTATCTATACTCCTCCCCTTTCGCCGTTCACCTAAGCCTAAACTTCGTCCTTAGGCTAATGCCTTTGTGTTGGACTTGAATGCAAACCAACAACAGAATGGCTCACTCAGTACTAGTGTGGAATATGGATGATAAGGAAATTCTGCCAACAAAAAATAAATAAAGACAACATAGGGAACCAGAAACATCGGACTCTTTCATTACATTCGACTCTACATATTAGGCATATGAACGGGATCATGTAAAACAACGAATTTTCACGATTTTTTAATACCATCTACAACAAACTGTGGACTGTGAGGCATTTACAAGCAGGAGTAAGTTCTCTTTTGCACTAAAAGTTCTATAAAAAATGTTACTACAAATATATGTTTTGAGGACCCTTAATAAGTAACCTTAGATAAAACGTGTGTGCGTGCGTGTGTGTGTGTGTATGTGTGTGTGTGTGTGTGTGTGTGTGTGTCTGTATTTGTCAACAACACCACTCAAAACGAAATGTTGGATAAGTAACAAATTTGGTGTTTAAGTTTAGAATATTTCGAAGACGCGCTACGAGAGTTTCAAGAAAAGTTTTCCTGACCCAAACTACGCTTTATATGGAACATTAGAAACTCTTTCCAAACCTTTTCTATTCAATATATAAGATATCTGCATGACAGTTAAAATGTGTATCTTGAATTTTCTGGAAACAGCCTCTAAAGTTTACTTCATTCGGAAAGATTTTTGTATAATTTTGTATACATAACTGGTAAACCCAAAGAAACAGAGAACAACTTATTGGACAAAATTTAATGTAAAACTATGTAAAGTGCAACTGATTATCTGAAATAACATCTTAGTAGCATCAGCCATTTTTGGGATATCTGTTTTTATTGGCTTGAATTGTTCAATACTTGGCCATGTTGTTTAAAGTGCTGTCGCTATTCGGTTGTTTCTCTCGATGTCATGAAAACTTTATGAAAATTTAAGAGAATAACATTGTGGTCTGCTTCTGAATATATAACTATCGATTTGGTACCCTCTGTACCCCTGTACCCAAAGTGAAATGGATAATTGAAGTGTTTCTGCAAATATTTATCTCCATTATGTGGGAAAATAAGTTTTCGTAGGAATGGTGTGTAGAATGCGTATAAAAATTAAGCACAGTGAGTAGAGAAAGTTATGTGAATGTAAACATCTGAGCGTGTTTCAGTACCAATTTCGATTATTCCTGTAACTAAACAATGCTTGATCGTGGATAATCGTTTCACAATACTCCCGTGAGTATTCGCATTTCGGTTCTTTGGCACAAGTTTTACTTCGATGGTCCCCTTCTTTCTTACTTGCACGCGTGAAGTCGTAATGTATTGATAACAATACACTTTTACGTCATAACTACTGGTTGTTCAGCTTACTTAAAGGAATCCGTATCCATCATTATCATTGCAGTAATCTTAATGTATCAGTTTTCATCATAACTATATGTTCAAGAAAGGAATTCATTCGCACGAACCTTGAGAGGCTTCGAGGGGGCATTTTGCTCCATCTGGAAACGTTAGGACACCGCTGCGTCGTCCTACCGATTCCAGATTGCCTCTCCAGAGGTCGCATAGACGCAATAGATAAGGCATTGTAATCTTGCATAATTCCAGCAACAATCTGAATTATATTAATCGTAATTATTGTCATAGTTTCATTAAATGTTCTATCTTCTAACCACCCGGCTATCCACCTGTACCTCCACTAGTGGTAAGAAAATGGTTAGTTTTAGGAAAAGTTTCAACCGTACCAGTTACATATAAATTGGGTTTGAAATGAAAGAAACCACTGAAACACTCAGCAATAACAGAGGATATTTTTTATGTAACTATGCCACAAAAACGTTATTTGCAATAAAGTATATGATTTTGAGTATATCCTTTATTGTTTGCCAGTTATCAGCGCTATACAAAGTTTATTTGGAGTAAAAATGTATCCGTAGGCTATTTCCAGAAAGTTGAACATACACATCTTACAAATCATGTTACTATCTTAAAGATATGCTATTTCAAATAAAATGATTAGTTATTTTTAAGAAACTCGAGCATTTTGAAACCTATTCCAAGTAAAGTGTAGGTTGAATAGAAGGATTTCCTTGAAAATGTTGTACCTAAATAACTAATAAGTTTGGAATTGCTTGGATATTTCGTTTTTGGTTTATGCTGTGATATCTGTCTCTCTCTCTCACTCACACATACACACACGCGCGGGTGGGCTCCTGCGCGCGCGCGCGCACACGCACACACACACACACACACACACACACACACACACACACACACACACACACACACACTGAGACAGAGAGAAATACGCTGAATTCCCTCTGGTTCTTTTTCTTCTTTTTTGTATTCAGGTTTTCTCATTTATTTCTGGTATAACGTCAACATCCAACTTGCTGGTGGAATACCTGTTAGATACGTGGTAGAGAAAGCAAAAAAGAGGAGAAAAACATAACTCATATACTCATTTAACAGAAAAGTAAATTTTATGTTTTCTTTCAGGGAGTGCTTTGCTCAACATATTGGTAGACCGCGAAATATGAGAGCTTCCTTCTGTACCAAACCATATGACTTCTTTCTACAAATATTTCGCATTTCTATTTTAACATCCTTTCTATGTGAGTGAAAGGCTTTTTCTCATATTTAAAGGGAATTTATGTTTCCTAATAGCTATAATAGCTATTCAATATACATGAACACCATTTTAGGAACGTTGTCGAATGTTACTTCTGTTTTCTTTTCTTTTCTTTTCTTTTTTTTTTTTTTTTTTTTTTTTTTTGGTGTGTTGTGGAAAAAGTAAATTTTGGTAAACACGCCATACTTTACTTAAAGAGACCAATCTGCGAGTTTTCTAAAAAACACAAAAGATTTACTCTGTGTTTTATATGTTTTAGCACATTCTGCATATGCATGCGATTATAAAAGTGTGGTTACAAAATTTACTGTATATAATAAGTCGTTCCTAGATTATGCATTTAAAAACACAATTTTAAGTTGTTTTGCAACCAAAATTAGATGAAATTTTAATAATTTTTAAACTTTGCAGATATAGGTTCCTTATTGAGCTAGAACATAAGTGTTTTAAGAAATATCCGTTTAAGTTAATCGATTTAAAACAAAATTTTGTTCACACCTCACTTTTGGAATTTGGAAAAAAAAAAAAAAAAAAAAAAAATCTGCATGTGCATATTAAAGTTGGGTGAGCTTTGTGAAGTGACACATTGATTGACATGACTACATAGCAAGTTCGGGTTACATCTTTATAGGAAAACTATTCCGAGGTTTTATTTTGATAAACTTAAAAGTTGCATTGTCTGAAACTAAAGTTGCGTAGTTTTATTAAATAGTGTAAAAGTTTTGTTTATAATATACAATTTAAAAGATGACCAATATAGGTATGTGTGGGAGAATTTGCGAAAATAATTTTAAAAAGTTTGAAAAATAATATGGCAAATATCAGAAAAAAGCCTCAAATGCGTAACCGCGCCCTCCACTCAAGTTATTAAATCGCCACGTAACTCTCATTTTTCCTCCTTTAACCAGTGTTCACACGAAAAAGTTCATAGAGTATCGAAAATAATAAAAAGCAGAAGGATTAAATAATTGTAAATGATCACAGTTTTTGAACAAATTTCACTTATCGGTCTCCCTAATAAACGACATTAAGGAAATAATGTAACAAATCTGATGTGTTACACTCACATGACTTTCTCTACTCTTGTACTAACCATTCTAACAAACTCTTATTCCTATATCTCCATGTTAGTTAAGATAAACATTCGTACAAATTATCTTATTGCTTATTCTCTTGTAGGTGCAGGGGGAATATTAGAATACAGCAGGCTTTGTGCAACAGTCAAATCTTTTTAAGCTTTGAGATTCCGTTCTCTTTGCACGATTAACAAATAAAAAAATTAACAACGTTGTTGCATTTCGGTAAAGTTCTAAGTTTTCCGAAACTCACACACATAACAAGGAATATCTCCGAAATGGTTCACCCTACAAGAAAATTTATTGAGACATAAATTGTGTAATTTAGCAAGATCTACATTTCGCTCCAAGCAAGATTTTGTCTATCTCTAACGGTTTACCAGTTATGCAAAAGTCGTCCAGAGTGAATACGACTACAGGGCTATAGCCAGAAAATTCAAGATATACATTTCAGTTTTTAATCAAAGCATCTCAAACATATGACATTTTAATCAAAATCGTTAAAGCCATTTTCAAGAAAATAAAAGTTTTCGAAAGATTTTCCAGGTAAAGGGTAGTTTAGGGTGGGGCTATTTTCTTCAAAATCATTGCGTCGCATCCTTGAATGACAATAAATTTAAATACCAATTTGGTTTTTAACCCACTTTTCATTTTTGAGTTATGGTGTCCACAGACACACATACACACACACACACAGATATTTTTCTAAAAGTACTTTTTTTGGATTCAAGGGGTCTCAAAACATATATTTCCGGTGAAATCTCGACATCGAATTTTTGGGTGGCGTGCAAGTATATATGTTAAGCAATTCAGTCTGATTCCTCTAATAACCTCTGAGATAGTTATGAAGTTAGCAGTTTTAACATAGGTAGAATAGGAGATTTAATCTCCCTTTAATGAAAATAACCTCAAATCTTGTCAGATCGCACCTCTATGTGCACGTGCAGTAAATTGTGTGTGTGTGTGTGTGTGTGTGTGTGTGTGTGTGTGTGTGTGTGTGTGTGTGTGTGTGTGTGTGTGTGTGTGTGTGTGTGTGTGTGTGTGTGTGTGTGTGTGTGTGTGTGTGTGTGTGTGTGTGTGTGTGTGTGTGTGTGTGTGTGTGTGTGTGTGTGTGTGTGTGTGTGTGTGTGTGTGTGTGTGTGTGTGTGTGTGTGTGTGTGTGTGTGTGTGTGTGTGTGTGTGTGTGTGTGTGTGTGTGTGTGTGTGTGTGTGTGTGTGTGTGTGTGTGTGTGTGTGTGTGTGTGTGTGTGTGTGTGTGTGTGTGTGTGTGTGTGTGTGTGTGTGTGTGTGTGTGTGTGTGTGTGTGTGTGTGTGTGTGTGTGTGTGTGTGTGTGTGTGTGTGTGTGTGTGTGTGTGTGTGTGTGTGTGTGTGTGTGTGTGTGTGTGTGTGTGTGTGTGTGTGTGTGTGTGTGTGTGTGTGTGTGTGTGTGTGTGTGTGTGTGTGTGTGTGTGTGTGTGTGTGTGTGTGTGTGTGTGTGTGTGTGTGTGTGTGTGTGTGTGTGTGTGTGTGTGTGTGTGTGTGTGTGTGTGTGTGTGTGTGTGTGTGTGTGTGTGTGTGTGTGTGTGTGTGTGTGTGTGTGTGTGTGTGTGTGTGTGTGTGTGTGTGTGTGTGTGTGTGTGTGTGTGTGTGTGTGTGTGTGTGTGTGTGTGTGTGTGTGTGTGTGTGTGTGTGTGTGTGTGTGTGTGTGTGTGTGTGTGTGTGTGTGTGTGTGTGTGTGTGTGTGTGTGTGTGTGTGTGTGTGTGTGTGTGTGTGTGTGTGTGTGTGTGTGTGTGTGTGTGTGTGTGTGTGTGTGTGTGTGTGTGTGTGTGTGTGTGTGTGTGTGTGTGTGTGTGTGTGTGTGTGTGTGTGTGTGTGTGTGTGTGTGTGTGTGTGTGTGTGTGTGTGTGTGTGTGTGTGTGTGTGTGTGTGTGTGTGTGTGTGTGTGTGTGTGTGTGTGTGTGTGTGTGTGTGTGTGTGTGTGTGTGTGTGTGTGTGTGTGTGTGTGTGTGTGTGTGTGTGTGTGTGTGTGTGTGTGTGTGTGTGTGTGTGTGTGTGTGTGTGTGTGTGTGTGTGTGTGTGTGTGTGTGTGTGTGTGTGTGTGTGTGTGTGTGTCTGTGCGAACATCATAACTCAAAAATGAAATGTTGGTAAAATGCCAAACTAAATACAGTTGAATCCCTATAATTCGACTCTCGATAACTCGAGATTCCGTGTAACTCGACAGGCTATCAGTCCAAATTAGGTCGAGCTATCGGGATTCCACTGTATTTATATTCAACATCTTCCAAGGACACAACATGAAGATGTTTATGAACATCCTTCGTCTCACTCCAAACTATGCTTCACATTGTTTCGAAATTTGTACTTTCTCAAAAATGGATATAATAGTTTTGACTACAAAATATTATCACATTATAATGACAAACGAAACTTATGTGTTAAATTTTCTGGATTAGACTCTAAGTCCTCTTCATTCTAAATGAATTTTTTATAAACGGTAAACCGTAAGAAATAGATAAAATCTTAATACAGAAAAATGTGAATGTCGTTAAAGCATACGGTTTACGTGAAATATATTTTTATTTTGTTATTGTTATTGCTTCTTATTGATTTGAATTTTCCAATATTTATACTTTTCTCAAATAGCAAATCGTTATTGATTCCGTTTGTCTCCTGGCCATACAAAGATAAATCAATGTAAGAGCCATCCAAAAGCAACCAGCTCTTAAAAGTTTTGACTGTGGCTTAAGGATACTTTGTTCTCATTTTCCCATGTTACCTATAAAGAAAATATGTAATAGTCATTTCTACAAGAGTTTATCTAAATTTGTTGTAAATTAGATATAAGAATTTGACATTTTTAAGAGTACTATGTGGAAAAGTGAGTAGAGAAAGTAATGTGGATGCAAACATCAGACTTTTGTATTTAGATTTCAAATATTATGGCCCATAAAGAAATATTTTATTACACTAACTAAATTGCGTTGTAGATATGGCTTATTTGAGAGAGCTACATATGCTAGTATGACTCAGAATTTATCTAACAGGCTTTGAGAGAGGTTTCTTTCAATTTTGCAGCAGTTACATCCACCAGGCAAAGCTCTCTGCATGTCTCACGCAAAGCCAAACTAGTGGCGTCGAATTGGTTCCCATGAACTGTGCAACATTTCGTTAACAGTCTGCAGGTAAATATTCATTAGATGCCTGGCCAACACAGAGCTGCATATGATTAACTGCTAAATGTGGTTGCTAAGCAACCTGTTAAACTTTAAGAGCCTACATACTTAATGAACTGAAATGTATCCTGACAAATTAATAGTTCTAACCTCTAGAGTATGAAACCAAGCATATCGTTCCATTAATTCCAGATGAGAATTTGGATCAATTTTGTAGCTTGCGTATAAATAATGTGTTGCAACAAATCAAATTATGTAGGACTACTGGAGCACCTACTGTAGAGAACTCAAAACTGCAATTGGTGGCTTTATCAAAAGCTGTTCAGTATATCCTATATGTCATATAGCACTTGCATTAGTGCACTATGCATAGATAGCTAATGAAAGACAGTAGCTGCCTTCAAATTTTTACGCCGGTATAGTAATAGTTGAATAGTTCAGCAAAATATTTGAATACATTACAAAAAGTCAGATAATGAACATTTTTTAGTCTAACTTGCTTTATTAATACAAATTTGGAAGGAAGATGTACTATTGATGCTGTGTATAATTTTGTCGGTTACTCCTTAAGTAGCTTGAGAATAAATGAATTGTTGATGGTAATTTTTATGACTTAAGAAAAGCATTTGATGCTATGCTCCATGGTATAGTTTAACTTTAGTATTATTTTATAAATGGTAAACGTGCTTGAATGTTTCAAATAATAGTTATTATGCATAATCAGACAAAACATATTTATAACATAATATACTAATTAAACAAACTGAAATAAGGGATACCGCAGAGTATGGTTCTTGGCCCGTATGTATGGCTTATTTATATCTTGCATTTAATTTCATTAGTTAAAATTTAGTATATTCAAGTGACATGTGCTTACTTAATATTAAATCAGAAAAAAGTTACTTTAATGGCAATAAATTACGTCTAAATGAATAAAACAAACAAAATATTTATCTCAGCCTAAAACCAAATACTGACGCTACTGTTACGGTTGCAAAACTTCTACAATTTTCTCTAAATTCAGACTTAACATGGAATGGTCACGTATCTAGCTGATTAAATTATCGTCTAAGACGATTACCACGTTTTACCACCTCAGTATATGAAAAATGCATATTTTCATAATTAAATGGCATTACCGTTTGCGGTACTTGTTCCAATGCTGTTGTACTATAATATTTCAAGAATGATAACAGATGCTAAGTTACTCATTGTAGGCCTGTTTTAAAAGAGTTTTCTATTTTAACATATTTAATTATTTGAATTACTCTTAGTTATAAAGGGGAAAAAAATTTATATCTTGTAAGACATTGTTATAATACAAAATGTGAAACAGTCTCGAAATCTAAACCCGCATTGTGGGACTGATATCGTTTCGTTCGAATTTTAGGAATAGGCAATTAACGTTTCGGCTTACCGCATTAGGTTTTGCCCGAAAGCTACCATACAAATAGCGCTTAGTGAGAGTTTAAAAACATACTGTTGGTTGTGTAAGTCTAAGCTGTGATGAGGTCATGATGGGTGAGATTGCCTATAACTTCGCACTTGGCATACACGACAGTGTGACCCATGGATCCTCGTAGATTTGAACCATTTCCACTCCCTCCACTTCATTACGACCGGCTGATTACATTGCTGTGGCAAGATCTGGTCTCTGTCGCCAGGTATATGCGCACACGGTCCTGTGGCATTCAGGTTGCTCCTATGTGTTGATTGGCGGTCCATAATTGAGGTCAGCGACAGCAGCGTCACGTTGGATTGCGGCCGCTTTAGGAGGTCACTCTGGCGGGCTAGAGGGAGAGGACAACGTCCATAGCTAGCATCAAGAGCGGTTCAACTAACAGCAAGACGAGCGTCTGATTGGCAAGGTACTCGGGGGTAGCTTTCATCTTTTTCTAAATTATTTCTCGATACCCTTCGGTAATTCAACCACAAGATTTATATTCAATTACTCCCTTGCTCAGCCTCTCAATACCTTTTGGAAGTAGTGCGGCATAAAAAGTGCACATTTAGTGCATCTTTATTCTAAAGCCTAAAATGAACACTGAAGCAGAAAATCTTGACTATTGTTAAGTTTGTACAGTTTATTGCTAGTGGAAAGGTTATATGAACTTGGTAGTAAGAACAGAGGAAGATAATACATTTCAAACCTGATTTATATTCAGAACTAGCTGAAGTACTCGGCGTTGCACGTGGTTTAATGATTTATCCCTACAACTTGTAGGCTTAGCCTTGTGCTTCTTTGGAAACATTAAAAATATTACTTAATACACTTAAACTCTTAGGATACAATAAGGAACAAAAAATAAACAAAATAAATAGACACAACACGGAGAAGACACTATCCAAACGCATCGTGAAACAATCGCAAATACTGCCGGAAGAAAAGCGAGTACAGAAAACCGTGTGAGTATAATACATTGCACTTCTATTTAAATCATATAGAAAATTGTATGAAAATTGTTTGTAGAAGTGGGAGTAAAGAAGTAAGTATGATTGTGTTTCATAAGAGAAAAGTGATTAGAGAAAGCAGTGTGAATGTAATACGGTGCATTTCTATTACAAACATATAGCAAATTGTATGAATTGTTTGTGGAAGAGGGAGTGGAGAAGGGCATGTCATTGTGTGATGTAAAAGAAAATTGAGTACAGAAAATCATGTGAATGTAATACTTTGCACAGTAAAATGGGTACCATAAAAACCTCCGTGAAAAACCAGAGTTAAGAGTTCATCAACTTCCATTTATATATTATGTCCAAGAGCAAGTAAAGGATAATTGAACGTGTTAGATAAAATATAAGCTAGTAGAGAAACCCGTGTGAATGCAATACCTATGTTGCATTTGAATTTTAATCATATAGAAAATTGTACGAAATGTATGTCGAAGAGTGAATAGAGAAGAACATGTGAATGTGTTGCGAGAAACCTCTGCTAATGTAATATCTTGCATCACAATTTCAAACATATACAAAATTGTTTGTAGAAGAGGGAGTAGAAAAGAAAATCTGTGTATTGTAAAAGAAAAGTGAGTACAGAAAACCGTGTGAATTCCTAGCCCATTCCTATACGTGATGTAATAACACTCCTGATCCTCTGGGTAATCCACTCGGGTATATTTAATTAACAAGAATGGTAGCAGCAATGTGGAAATAAAAGGTTTTAAAGAGCAATACCATTGCAATTTTTAGGTTTAGCTACAGAATATTTGTAATGATTAACAGTTCCATGGAATTAACACATTTTGTCTTACTTTTAACAGTTACCTATTGAGATATATTAATACTAAAGTATAATCTCAGCGTGTTATTCAATGCAGGCGTATGGCTTTGCCAAACCTCTCAACATTGATCCTTGGTATATTTCTTTCGTCATTTTAGTCAAATTTGAATGAAAGAAAGACATATTTTAATATAAGTATTTCTATCTCCTCACTGCTCCATTGCTTCAAAGACTCTTGAAATGTTACTACCCATCGCGACATGTTTCTTCTTCATTTTCTCTCCTTCAAAATCCAGTCCCATTCTTAGAGTTTTTGCATCTGAACATCCTATCTCTTCTTTCAGATATAACAGGTATATAAAAATAACTTGCTCTCGGATGTGTGGATTATCCATAACAGAATTCTATCCGTGGTTCCATCCTTCGACGGTGTTCTTTTGTCCTATATCCTTTCAGTGAATGTTGCATTTTGTTCTGTCTACCTGGATATTAACAAACATTGGTTGGTCAAGGTGTAAATAAATAATTTAATAAATAATAATAATAATAATAATAATAATAATAATAATAATAATAATAATAATAATAATAATAATAATAATAACAATAACAATAACAATAACAATAATAACAACAACAATGATAATAATAATAATTAATAATAATAATAATAATAATAATAATAATAATAATTAATAATAATAATAATAATAATAATAATAATAATAATAATAATAATAATAATAATAATAATAATAATAATAATAATAATAATAATAATAATCACCATGTCTTTAGGTTAATGGCTGGACACAGGTATCTACCCACGCTCAGAGAAACGAGACTCATTATCCTGTTTACTGAGCCGAAAAATCGTCGCAGACGACCTGAAGCATTTTTCGAAAAAGTTGGGTTTCAGACGAACAAACTTGGACGAAATATTACTAAACCCCGAGGGACAAAAAATGTAAGCCACAATACGGCTTAGAGTTGGGTGGTGTATCTGAATTACTACTTTTAGTCGTTACATAACATTTTACGAAGACCTAGCACATGTGTAACTTTGAAAAGTTAGTTTGAGTAGTGAAATCTTTTTGGAAATTCAAATAGATATTTTATGTATTGGATTGCATAAACAATATAATGCCGACGATAAATTGCCCTCTCTGATTTTCACACACTACACTTCTAATTCAATTTTCAATTTCAGTAGATTTATACGAGTAAATTTTCGAAATGGAGTTTAATCTTAGAGGAACGTCAATGAGATTTTGTCATGTTTACCTACAATAAGCCCACTTGCCTACCATTTCAGATTGTCCATTAATGCACTCACGTCTTAATGGGCTAGAAATCGTAAACAAGATCCATTTATACAACTTTCTATAATACAGTTCACGGCTTAAGTCACGTCTAAGGATAAATAGAATAAACTTGAACGTTTTCAGAGTTTCAAATAAATTTTTCTGGCATCTGACTTTTATATTCTACAAACGTATCTCTGAGGAGGAGAAATGAAGCTTTCTCGAAACTTTGTATTTCCTTTATTAATCATTGTGATGTGGGTTATACCATAAATATTTTCATTGTGAATAAAACAGGTCACAAATTTATGCCAATTTTCCTAGCTAACATGCACAGATTTCCCAACATAAATATTGACGTACATAAACAGTGGCATATGATGAAATGCAGTTGTTTATGTTGGTACTAGAAGCCCTAACAATTAGGCCCACCCTGTGTCAGTATAACCTCCTGTGCTCCCTGAGATTAATCCAAGCACCTGGTTTGGCAGGGTACTTCAGCTACTACAGAATGTGACCAAACTGTCGAAGGGTAACAGTACATTGCCTATGCTCTCACTAGCGGAGTAACGTTAAAGCAAGAGTTTATTGAATTTTGGCGCAAAAATAAAATATCAGATAATAAAAGCATAGAAAAAGGTTAAGAATCTTTTCGTCTTTTTCTTCTACTGCATTTAAACGTTGTACTTTGATGCTGTATTGCCGTTTTCTTAATGCTCTTCGATAGCAGCAATAGCTGTAAACTTCGTCTTCGTGCCGCTGATCAAAGCTGTGAAAAATGTTCATTTTAATGATAGGTGCAAATAGTGCTTCTCCTCTTCCTTTCTAAAGGAATTACGTTGTATCGATTTAGCCTTTCTTTGAGTGCGAAGTGTAGTGAAACGCTTTCATAGAGGCGATAACTAAACCATCCCTCCTTTTCATACCGATGATGAAACCGCCCATTGCTTCGTTTTGTGTCGTTAATTTATTTAACCCAGCCTGATAGAAAACTGATGCTGTCTGGCTGCACTCAAGGTTGTTTACTTGAAGGCAAAAACTTAACGAAGGGAAAAGATCTATTGAGATCTAGGGGAAGGCTTCACTTTTTATACATATAGATGTACACCGTCGACAAAAGAGTCATGTCCGGAACGCCAAGCTCGTTCAAGTCCTACACGGCAGAATGCCTTGTTCACACCATCCCCGATACAGTTGTGTAGTGGCAGCAACAAGTTGTCACAAGTTCCAAATCTTAATATTAGTAACCCATATAACCAATTGGGGCGTTGTGGCGTATAAGACAGACGAATTTAGCGCTCCAGACGTGAGTCCCCCCATTTAGAGGCAGGTCTGAGCTGGATACAGGAAAAACTTTCATTGTGTCTATGTTCAGTTTTGAGTGCTGCTAACAGCTATATTCACCAAATAGTTTATCGTGCGTTAAAATTCAAAAGAGCTTTGAACCTTAAATGCATTTAATTCCTGCATTAAATGAGTGAATTCACTTAAATAAAGGTATACATACTTTGACGCTTATCAATTGCATTGGTCCAATAGACCCTTTTCTGTTTTATAATACACAGAATAACATAGGAAGACGAAAAACAAAATGGAAATGGAGGAAAAAGACTTGCTACCAGTGAACACCACTGAACGAAAAGGCTACTAAAATAATCATACTCAAATGAAGTATCTCGAATAAACTCAACCTGCAAAACAACATTAAACCTTAAGACAATGCATTATCATTGCTTGTTACAATATCACCCAAAGAACAGTTAAGAAAGAACATTATCAATAAATGAAAACTGACAAAAAAATGGCATAGATATAAAGTTCCAACACCCAGTTGATACGTTTAACTTTTCCACCCTTCTTTACTATCTTTCCTGACTGCCAGTAGCTTCCAACATGCCCTTGACGGTCCGTTTTAGTGGCTGGCATAACGTAAACTCTCAGCTAATCGCTTTGCCGGGTAGGTCTACGATTAAATGCATACCGGCCCAACAGTGCATTTGTTAATGTTGTTCCAGAAGTGGATGAGATTTAAACCCCTTTCTTAGCTGATAGGAAACATACCTCTTGATGGAATGCCAGGAGCGGTAGAGATCGTACGCCAGGTTCACCAAAATAACTGTTATTCCAGTCTCCTTGGCTAACATGGACAAGCCGCCTAGCAAAGCACTCAACCACATGGATAGCGAACTGGGTGTTCCGGCACTGAAACAGAGAAACAAAAATAATAACCTGTAGATAAACAGAATTGCATAAATCCAAATTTTCTTTAAATTATCTACATTTACACCAGTAATATGAAGACAGAATTTGATGCAAAGAAAGGCTAATCTCCCCCTACGGGTAGTGGAGTAGATAAGGCATGGTCTGTGAATGGGAGGTGCGGGATTCAAATCCCACCAGAACAATCCTCCATTACTGAGGATTTTTCTAATTTTTCTTCACTCCTCATAACTGGCAAATACTGGGAGGCATCTTAAACGGAGGCCTGGAATATGTCCTTCCCACATAAATCCTTTTTCAATTATCACTTCATGTATCACCTGCGATAAAACAATGAAGGAAAGAAACCCTGGACTTTAAAAGCGCTGTAAAATTTAAAAAAACACAAACCAGGTTAAGTTACTTGTGTAAAACATGCAACAAAAAAGAAAATATGAGAAATTAATACAGAATGAATATAAGAACCTGACTGATCTAGAAGACTTGACTACCCCACAGTAACATCCCAATTATAACATCTCACTGATAGAGGACCTTTATTTACATAACCTAGATATAGTAATTAGTTTAGTAATAATAATCACTTCTAAAACAAAATATTAATAAGATAAATATTAAATATAGAATAACAGAGAAACTTTAAACTGCGAAGGTATTGTAGAAGTGAATAACGTAATTTAGGTTAGATACTCCTTGTATAGAAACAATATGCAACAAAACAATGTATGAAAAAGTAATAAAGAACGAATATAAGAGCCTGAGACATAAAAAATGACTCAGATGAAAAAGTTATAGGAGGCCGGCGTCTGGCTGACGAGCAGACGTTCTGTTGTGTAAAACAAGTGAACCAATTGTTTAGAAGCAACGGTGAAAGGTGTAATAAACATATTACAAAGTATCTTAATTCGGTACACTAGACATCCGGTGGCCTCACCTAGCTTATAGGTAGCCTTCCCAGTTAGGTTGACGCGCGTAAGTGGCGTATACACTTCCGTCCCCTGTGTAACAGCAGTGGTGTGGGGCTGTTTAGGAAACCAGATATTGCCCTAATGGAAGGCCCCACAGGCCACTTTCCCTGGTTTTAGGGGGGAGGGAGCTTCAGCTCCTGTGGTAGATCCCTCGCCTCAAAAGTGCCCCACCGCCTGTGGTGCCGTATAAAGTAGGAGCGGGCTAATCTCAGAAGTTATTCACTCTTTATGGATTTTATGGTACATGAATAAGAAATATTAATTAAAGTGAAAAGTCAACCTAATGTAGTTCGTCGTGAAGCATTTTTGTAATCAGTCTGCTGAAAATTAAAATAGAACCTCATTCTAGCAATTACAGTTTGCAGGGATGGAAGACTAGCAACACTAGGAAGTTAACACCAGACATAAGTATAACGTTAAAAACAATAACAGCGTTTGTAGTAGCATGTGAGGCTGGAATTAGGGAGGTTTAGGGTTCAAATTCCACTGGGATGGCTACTCTAACCATGGGTTTCTTTCGATGTTTCCTCAGAGACGGTAGGTGAATGCTGGGGTAGTTATGTACTCTTCTACCACGAATTTTCTTTCATTTCCTTCTTTTTTCCTTTCATGTTTTAGATGGGCTTCGAGGTTGCGCAGTGTCAGTTACTTTCGGATGCTGCAAACGCTTGCTTGTTTTCACTCCTCCAGACAGTAGCATTCTCCGACTTCCTAAGGTAGATGGAGTTCTCCACGACTCCGTCAGAGGGAAGCCTTTTCTAAGCAGCCCGACGGTGTCGAGGTGAGGGAAGTTACGAGTCTCGGGTGTCTCCATGATGCCACCTCGCTCTGCTTTTATTTGGTTATTTACACGAAAAAATTGCCCACGTTTAGATAATTAGATCTTAAGTACGTATTCCACAATGAGTGAATATATGTACACTTGCACTGTTTGGGACATATCTCAGTTACTTATTGACTTGCGTGGTTTAGCAAGGGGTGAGGCGTAACTAGTGACTAATGACAGTTGCCTTACGGGGCAAGAGGCATGGCACTGTAATGAGGACAAGCAAAGGTGATTGTAACCCGGGAAGGATAAGATACACCTTGCCTCGAAAGAAAACCATGTTTTAATGTTATTTAGGTGTATCTCCAAGTGCCTATTATGGAAAGGTTTCAAATGTTGCTTAAAACAAGCAGCATTTATTGAGTTAAACGATACTGTGTTATAAGAAAAGCTTTAACTTTGCCCACTGAATCACAAGCACGTGTAAAGCTTTGCGGTACACACAATAAAATATTATATTAAAAAATATAAAAATGTTTAATTCTTCTGCAAATTCTCCCTATATTTATACTGAAACTACAGTTCGTGTCGAAATAGCTTTAAATATGTTTCTCTATTACATTATATTGTCATAGTTTCTGTTTTCGAATAAAAAGTTTTCTTCTAATACTCAAGCAATAAGCCACCTTTCATGGGTGGCATTAAAATTTCATTTCATTTCTACGAATTTGTACAGTTTCTAAAATTTGTAGAACTGTGTTACCAGCTTAGCATAGACAACAATCTGGCCACGTGTAGTTTCTGATGCATACGGCATGCTGTGAATCAAGCAAAAGCTGAGTAACGATTTGGTGAGCTGTCAGAAATAATATTTCCCTTTAATGTCACTGGCTATAAATATATCCAACCAGTAGCATCAGTATTGGTGTCATTGGAGAGAGGTAAAGAATTTGGATTTGGATTTGGTTTAAGGGCGCCCAACTTCTAGGTCATCAGCGCCCTTAACAGACTCATGGCAATAGCCAGATATAAATTTCACTCAAAAAATAAAAATACTAGAAACAACAAAATATACAAGGTAAAAAGCAGTGGCAATAGCCAGATATGAAACAAGGTGATAAATATGTCCAAAATCAGAAACAGATAATTAAAAATTTTAAATCCTCAAATTTATATTGCACTGCGCTAAAAAATTAAAAACTCTATCAACCGCTGTTTTGTCGTCCGCTAGGACCTCTGCAAGTCTGGCAGGCAGCTGCAGAGAATCCCGAAGGTGCGCTAGAGAGTAACACTCTAGGAGCACGTGGCGAACCGACAAAACGTTGTCACACAGCGGACATAGAGGCGCAGGGTCCCTTTTAAATAGGTAACCGTGCGAAAAATTGCAGTGCCCTATTCTTAATCGAGCCAAACTAACCTCCTCGCGACGAGATGTGCGACAGGAAGTTACCCAGTTTATCGGCAGTTCTTTCACTTCTCTAAGCTTATTACCGCGGAGAGCTGACCACTCGTCGTGCCAGGACGACAGCACCGCTCTCCGCACTTCAAGCCTAAAGTCTTCCGAAGTAACACGTGAGATGATAATTCTGGGTTCTGTAGTTGCCGTCTTTGCTGCTAAATCTGCCATTTCATTCCCAGGCAAACCTACGTGACCAGGAATCCATGCACACACCACATCAACACCAGAAGCGTGTAAAACATGGAGGGCATCCTGGATACGTTGTACAATAGGGTGGGGGTTGTACAACTGACAAAGGCTCTGCAGTGCACTAAGAGAATCGCTCAAAATCAGGCAGTCACCTAATTTACGACGGCGAACATACAAAACGGCTCGATAGATTGCATAAAGCTCTGCAGTAAAAATGGAAGTGCTATTTGGAAAACCGAATGTATATGGTTCGGTTCCATAAACATAAGCACATCCAACACCGTTGGTGTTCTTTGATCCATCGGTGTAAATATATCTACGGTCAGAGTAGCCTGACAAAAATTCTAAGAAACACGTGCGGATACTTGAAATAGGCATCGTGGACTTCTGGTGTATGGTCATCCCAAGATCTACATGGGGCGTACCAGATAGCCAAGGGGGGTAAAGTCTCTCGCCCTTGGCGAACATCACAGGCAGTTCCACTCCAAGCTTCACTAGGAGCTCTTGGAAACGGAACCCCGCAGGCTTTGGATTAAGGGTGCTATTTCTATATCGTTCTCTTAGCGTGGTGGTGAAAAAAGAAGCGAACGTTGGGTGCTTAGGCATACATCTAAGCGCACAACCATAATTTGCCAAGAGAATCTCACGCCGATATTGCAGAGGAGCTTCTGCGGACTCGGCGTAAAGGCTCACCACTGGGCTTGTTGGAAAAGCTCCTGTTGCAATGCGGATGCCCCTATTATGGACCACGTCTAATCTTCTCAGCACAGATGGTCGTGCTGACGAATAAACAATACACCCATAGTCTAGCTTGGATCGGACCAATGCGCGATATATTCGCAACAAAATTGTTCGATCCGCTCCCCACGATTTGCCATTCAGTACTCGCATAATATTTAGGGAACGGTCACATCTCGCTCTTAGCTGTGCAATATGCGACGACCAACTAAGCTTCCTGTCCAAGATCAAACCCAGGAAGCGCGTCTCTTCTGCGAAGGGAAGTTCATCTGGACCAAATCGGAGCGAAGGTGGTAATCGTCTCCTACGGCGCCAGAAATTAACGCAGATTGTCTTCTCAGTTGAGAAATGGAAGCCGTTTTTCACGCTCCATTCTCTAAGGTTGTCCAAACATTGCTGCAGGCGCCGTTGTAAGAACGCCGTGCGCTGAGAAGTGCAATAGACAGCGAAGTCGTCTACGAATAGACATGACGAAACTCCAGGTGGAACACATTTCCAGATGGAGTTAATTGCTATAGCAAAGAGCGTGACACTTAGCACCGAGCCCTGAGGTACTCCCTCCTCCTGAACAAAAGAATTAGAAAAAACCGAGCCGACCCTTACTCGGAAAAGGCGGTCCTTCATAAACTCCTGAATGAAAAGTGGTAGGCGTCCACGTATGTTCCAGGCATACAGGGAACGTAGAATCCCTGCTCGCCAGCACGTATCATAAGCCTTCTCAAGATCGAAAAATATGCCAACGGTTTGACAGTTCTTCATAAAGCCGTCCATTATCTGTGTCGATATTGACACAAGATGGTCAACAGTTGAACGGCGTCGTCGAAAACCACACTGGATGTTAGTCAGTAGGTTACGACTTTCTAACCACCATACCAATCGTCCATTGATCATGCGTTCCATCACCTTGCAAACGCAACTGGTGAGGGAAATAGGACGATAGCTGGAGAGAAGATGACGGTCCTTCCCAGCCTTCAAGATGGGAATAACGGTGGCCTCCCGCCAATTTTCTGGGAGTATACTGTAAACCCAAACACGATTATAGACCTCGAGCAGGAATGCCTTACCTTCAGGAGAGAGCTGTTGTAACATTTGTACATGAATACCGTCCGGTCCTGGTGCTGAACATCGCGAAGATTTCAGGGAATGCTCCAGCTCCGCCATGGTGAAAAGGCGATTGTAATCTTCTACGTTTCTAGAACGAAACGCGAAGCCTTGAGATTCCACCTGAGTTTTAAATGGAAGGAACTCAGGGGAGTAGTTTTCCGAGCTAGACACTTGTGCGAAAACACTGCCAAAGGTATTGGCCACTTCAAATGAATCAACAATAGCTCCTGTGGCTGTTTTTAGTCCCGCTATTGGTATTTGGGTCGTTTTAGCTGCAACACGCCTTAATCTATCCCACACAACCGAGGAAGGTGTGTGTCGGTTAAATGAAGCTACAAATTTGCTCCATGATGACTTTTTGCTATCCTTAATGACTTGTCTGGACCTGGCGCGCATTTTCTTGTATTCAATCAGGTTTTCCAAAGTAGGGTGACGTTGGAAAACCCTAAGTGCACGCCTTCGAGCACGAATGGCATTCCGACATTCTTCCGTCCACCAGGGGACGGGAAATCGACGGGGGTGTGTAGTCGACCGCGGAATCGACTGTTCAGCAGCAGAGAGAATCGTCTCCGTAAGATGCTGCACCAAATTATGCACGGTGTCGTGCTCGTTGTACGTAAAGGCAGCCAACTGGGTGTAGAGGTTCCAGTTGGCATGGTCCAAACGCCATCTGGGCATACGTGTGGAATACGTATGTTGCGTCAAGAGACTAATAAGACATGGGAAGTGGTCACTAGAGTGTAAATCAGAGATGACATTCCATTGTAAGGAGACTGCCAACTGAGGTGAACAAACTGCAAGGTCAAGGTGTGAGAAGCTGTTATGAGAGTCCGAAATGAATGTAGGCTCTCCAGTGTTGAGGAGAGCTAGGTTGTGACTGTCCAAAAAATCGGAAATGAGTGTACCTCTCGCACAAGCGCGACTTGAACCCCAAAGTGGGTGGTGCGCATTGAAGTCTCCCACCAACAGAAACGGTGTTGGCAACTGGGAAACTAGATCTTCTAAATCAATGTGCGAGAAGTCATGGGACGGAGGCAAATAAACATTACAGATAGTGAAATGTATGTTTGGCAGTTTAATCCATACAGCAACTGATTGTATATCAGAGTGCAAAGGTAGAGTTTGCATATATACGTCATCTCTGACAAGTATCATAGCGCCGCCATGTGCCGGTACACCCTCTTCTGGTGTAACATCACACCGTACTGGGGTGTATCGCCTTAGATGGAAAGCGTCTCGAGGACGCAGCTTAGTCTCTTGCAAACATGCGACCAGAGGTTCGTTTTCTTTGAGCAAGAGCTCAAGTTCTGGCCTTTGAGTTCGAATGCCACGTACGTTCCATTGTAGGATAGTCATATTGCATTGTGTATGGGATAGGTAATTCCAAGGTAACTCTTCATTACTTTGGAGCAGGCGGTTGTCGAACTAATTTAGCCCTTTTCTCTCTTGGGCTGACGTTCTTTTCGGACGCTTTTTCGCGCCTCTTTTCCACTGGGGGTCTTCCAGTGTGGGCAGATTCTAGTTCCATGTCCTCTGCCGAGGACGTGCGTCTTCCCATAGCAAACTTGGGTTCGAGTGTCTCGAACCGGTTGCTAATGGGGACCGGCGAAGATGACATTTGCCGGTCTGTAGCCATAACAGAGGATCCCTCTGAAGAGGATCTCCTAGGAGATGGCTTTTTCTTTCCCTTTGATGGCTTGGGAGAAACCTTGCTTGCCTTGAGGAAATCGGATCTTTTATACTCGGTCTTAAACTTGATCGGTGAAGCATCGTATACAATCGGTTTACTTGTCGAGGTCGGCTTCTTTGTTGGTGACCTTCCTGGTCTGCTGGATTGAACTGCGGTGCTTGTAGATGCTCTGGCGGACTTAGGTGATGTCTGAGGCTTTGGATGTGACCTAGCTACAAGAATTTTTTCTGAGATTGTTGCCCCATTTATATCGCTAGTTTGAGTTGCGATTTCCCGACATGGTACTGCTTTAGCTGCAACCGAGCTATAGGTACCGGAGCTCGGGATAGTGGGCTGGCGCAAACGTAAGAGCTTTCGGGCTTCTGAGAAGGATACCTTCTCTCTAACCCGGATCTCCTGGATAGCTCTTTCATCCATATAGCGCGGACATTCTCGGGAGTTTGCTGGATGTTCTCCCCTGCAGTTAATACAACTGGGAGGTGATGTACAGGCATCGTCATGGGCGATGCCTCCACAGTTCACGCAGGTAGCTCTACCACTGCACGTGTCACTTGTATGACCAAAGCGCTGGCATTTGTAACATCTAAGCGGGCTCGGAATGTAAGGTCTTACTTCAATGGCCTCGTACCCTGCCTTTATCCTTTGCGGGAGATCTACCCGATTAAAGGTAAGGAAAAGGGTACGGGTAGGCAGATATTCGCCTCCATCTTTTCTCTGAACCCGATAAACAGATATTACACCTTGATCTGCGAGGTTCTCCTTAATTTCATCATTGGACATATCGTCCAATGCGCGTGTGTTGACAACGCCGCGAGAGGAGTTCAACGTTTTGTGCATCTCTACATGCACCGGATAGCTGCCTAGCATGTTGGCTTTTAATATAGTAGCTGCCTGTGCTGCTGAATTGGATTCAACCAACAGCGTGCCGTTCCGAGATCTCGTGCAGTTCCTCACGGGGCCAGCTATCTTATCGAGACCCTTCTGTATAGCGAATGGATTCACCGACCTAAATGTTTTACCTTCCTCATTTCTTGTAATAACTAAGTAGCGAGGACCACTCAACTCTGCTACTTCCTTTTCACTTACTTTAAAATGTTTGTTTTTTTGAGTTTTGAATGTACTCATTGCGATTATATCCTCCACCATTGCAAATGTCTCCGATGGCATGCTCACATCCTGGGCGCCACCCCGGCTTAGGTGAGAGTCCTGGCCTGGACCTTGCTCACCCTAGGGTCTCACCTCCCAATGTATAGACAGAGGGACCCAATCGCCTTCAGGAGTGCATCAGCTCATGCAATGGCCCCTCCCCGGGACTGACCTTTATCAGCGGATACGCACACAGATCCTACATGATAACCAGGGGCTGGGACTTACGCGATTACCCAGTCACCCCTTGCGTCACCCGCGCGTAGGTTATCCATCAGACTGTGTACAGGGAGGTAACAGGTGGGAGGTCAAACACAAAAGTGGACCAAAGTTGATTGGGCGTTTGGCATGTGCTCTCTCACCTCTTGGAGGAACCCAATCGAGAGTATGGCTCGGGGCCCCGGGTACGCCAAACCCGTACCTACCGTAGTAGGAGCCCCTGGGGGAGTTTGATTTCGGAGTCCTCTTCTCCTAGATGAGTTGTCGACCAAGACTACCGAGCCCCATCTACCCGTTTGGAATGTTCTTTGCTTCCCCTCACCTCTTGCCTACCAGTAGTCGAAAGAACACTTAGTAGGCCGTCTGGTTCAGGTACTGAGCCCCTCCGCCACGACAAGGCGACACTCCTTCGGAGGGGAGGTAAAGAAGAGAAAACTATGAAGGTCTCGGTAAATAATCATGATACCCTTGCATTTTACTAAATTCGCTTTCTGTACATATACACACATTATACGAATACACAATTCCATACCAATGTGTTTATGTGACAAAACCAACACCAATATTTTAATATTTTGAATCATCAGTTGGAGATGCACTGTTCCACTGATCTAAGCGATTAAAATGCTGTTGAGATTGCGCCTTAATGCCTCTCCAGCGTGTGTCAAAATCGTGACTTCAATTACAAGATGCTACCTCCAATGTGAAATGCTATTAATATACAACTTTGTACTTCTGAACCAGTGAAGGTCCTTTACGACAGTCCAATAAACGTCGAAGAATAAATTGCAGCGCAAATCGTGGCAGCTGGCGCGGTAATCAGCGAGCAGCAAACTGAAGCGCAAGGTGTTGTGCAGGCATTTCTAACCTCTGTAAAACACACATACTGTGACGCAATTACCGATTGACATGCATTGGGGAATTTGAACTGCTTTAATTTATTAGCACTGTAACAATGCATCTCCAAACCATCGTTCTTTTCACCAGAGTACTTCTATGGAGCGTTTAACTTTGCACGAAATATCCGTGCTCATTTTGCTGCCTTAAACCTTGAAAGAGTTACACTGGAGTGAATAGGTTTATGCTAAGAAGTGATAATAATATAATATATTACATTTATGAACGTATGTGTGTATGAGAGAGAGAGAGAGAGAGAGAGAGAGAGAGAGAGAGAGAGAGAGAGAGAAACAGAACATTCAGAACCCGTATTACTGCCGTAGGTGTAACGGCGAGCAGGAAAAACAGTTCTGAAGTTTCGAAGAATTTGCAGGAAAGGGGTCAAAGTGAAGCCTTCCAGAAATAGAAACCTAATAGTACAACTGTCTGAAAAGAGCAGCGTCTGAAGTCCAATAAGAAAAAGAAAACGAGCAAAATACGTTGTTACGAGCACATAAGTTATACTTTTGCAGAATTGAGGTTATGTTGACTTGACGTTGGAGTCTGTGCAATTGCACAACGCGAAGCCATGAGGCGCAGAACAAGTGAACAGTGCAGTAAACTGTAGTGCGTTTATGTAATTCTATATTAACGATTATAATTCCAAAGCTGTAACATATATGTAATACACAAACAAACTTTTCAAGTACAATAGGTCACCCATGGTCCTAGATTAAAATTGTTTAACAATCTACCCGACGATATTAAACAAATCAGGTGGAAAAGAAGGCTCTTTTGACTTCACTGTTTAGTTGCATTTTATATTATTATGCATGTATGGGAAAGTGTGACCTGTGTTGCAGCCTTTGAGTTTTGAATGGCACATACATGATTATCTAACTGAATCTCTAAAGCGAAGTTTAAATATATACTCAACCCTATGGGTCCGTAACAGAAAGTTGATCTATGTTTCTGCATTCCCCCTAAAGATACTAGTATATAATTACGAACATGACAGTCAACCTTAATGTATTCTATGTTTACTCCAGAATATGCTAATCTAATCTGATAGATGAAATCATTTCTAAACCGTCTGAACATGAGGATTGTAACGAAGCAATTTTTTCCTTGGTTTGTTTTCAGTCGTGATGAAATAAGCCTAGTGATAGGAATAGAGTGTAGAATTTGGGATGGATTTCAGCACTTGACTACTATATCTCCGTGAGGAAGGGATGAGGGAGGGGGACACCAAGGACGTCCGGGTCTGTAGGCGGCAGATGCGGTACAGCGGGGTCTCAATTGTTTCTAAACTGAGCATTCACGGATTAACCTTCGATGCCCTCCCCATCTAAATTGAGAGGTTAAGACAAAAGTTTCATTGCCAAGGAAGAAGCAGTTCTCTCCTCAAAGAATATCCATTGCTACACTGCACGTCACCATCCACTGCGCCTAGTCCTGCAGCTCTGAAGGATTGCAGGAAATGAAATGAAAGGAAACCGTGTGCAGGCAAATTTATCTACCTATCTGGAAAAAGCACGAAAAAGTAAACGGTGAGAGTGGCGGGAAGGTTTCGAGACATTTAGAATGGAACTTATAGATATTACCTCCTAAGTCATCTCTTTCGGCTTGAACTAGTAAATACTTGCCTCAGATTTATGGCTACTGCGAAGATCAGGATAAAGGTGAAACCTGCTGAGGGAGCAATATATGATACTGATGCATGTTGTCGTAAGCAATGTACCTTTGTACATTAAAATATTATAAGCAAAATTAAGGGAACACACGGTATAGCTGTTCGCTGATACAACTCAATGACAGTGGGAGTAACGTTGTCCAATATTTTTCAGTCGTTAAGTGCAAATTGGTGCAAATAGAAATTGGCAAAGGGTTGAATGGGAGGCGGGATTATTTTAATCAGTATCTCGAATATCAATCAGCAGGTGGTTATAAAGATAAAAGGTCTATAGATTTGTAAATCCACTCAGCTCTAAACCCCTATGATGAGAGAACGAAACTCTTGAATCATAGAGAACAGGTAGGTATCGGAAGTGCAAACCTGAGGTTATAGGAGTAATTAGCGTGTTTAATTAGCCATATATAATAGTCCATCGGTGACATGGGAGTAAATTCAAGTGCGTTTAAATCAATCGGCCGTGTAGTTGATCAAATAACAGTCACTACTTTGGTCAATTACAGCATAGAACCACACATATGCTGTATCGGAATCAAACAACTTGAAGACCAGCCTCCCATTTCAAAGGTGAAATAAAAAATCTGATGTGTTGCACTCATGTGATTTTTTTTACTCTTGTACTAACCATTCTTACAAACTCTTATTCCTACATCTTCTTTGTGTTAGTTGAGAGAAACACTTGCGGAAATTGTGGGGAAAATGGGAATACAGGCTTTGAGTGATATTCAAATCCTTTAAAGCTTTGAGATTCCGTTCTTTTTGCACGGTTAACATATAAAAAAGAAACAGGATCTCCCGTTTGACCAAAGTTTAAGTTTTCCAAAACTCACACAAATAACAAGGAATGTCTCAGAAATAGTTCACTCTGCAAAAAGGTTTATTTGGACTAAATTGTGTGCTTTAGCAAGTTCTAAATTTTTGTATAGTATGATCTGGTCTATCTCTTACGGTTTACCAGCTATGTAAAAGTCATCCAGAGTAAACAGGACTACATGTCCTGTAGACAGAAAATTCAAGATATACATTTCATTTGCCATAAAAATATCCTAAACATATGGCACTTTAATCAAGATCGAAAGAGCCATTTTTGAGAAAATCAAAATTTTCAACAAATTTTCCATGTAAAGGGTAGTTTAGGGTGGAGGAATTTTCTTCAAACTCTGCTTGTCGTATCCCTAAAATATATTAAACTTAAATACCAAGTTTGGTTTTTAATCGACCTTTCCTCTTGAGGTATTCCGTCCACAGACTGACAGACAGACAGACAGACACACACACACACACACACACACACACACACACACACACACACACACACACACACACAGACACACACACATACACACATACACACATACACAAACACAAACACAGTTTTTTTTCTAAAACTATTTTATTTTTTGATTCAGGGGCCTCAAAACATATTTCCGGTGAAATCTCGATATCGAATTTTTGGGTGGAATACAATACTTCCTCTACTTACTATACGTAGTACACAAAGTAAAAGCGCTACGGCTGACACTTCTCTATTTCATACCTCCAGAAAGTAGAGTATTGTATTCCAAACAAAAATTTTATATCGAGATATTAAAAATGCAAGTATTTTTAGCAAAAGGTCTGTATGTGTGTCTGTGTATGTGTATGTGATAGAGAAGGGGAGAGAGAGAGAGAGAGAGAGAGAGAGAGAGAGGGGGGGGAGGGAGAAACAGAGAGCGAGAACAACATGAGTCAAATATCAAAAGCTGGTTAAATACCAAGACCATATTGCCTGGAAAATAAAGATCCTATAAGTAAAGTGAGGCCTTTTCGGTTGTTTATACTGTTATTGTCTAATATCACGGACTACACACGCTAGTTCAACTGCCTCTCATCTCACGTCTGAGAGACAGAACCGCCATTGGCTTCTCTATGGCTAGATTTAGGCACGAATGAATATCTATTTATGGGGACCTGGTATACTGGGGATGACGTCACATGGAACTTTCTCAATTTCTACACACACACACACACACACACACACGCGCGCACCGGAAATGACTCAGCTAGAAGTCTCGCGCACGTTCTCAAGGCTCCTTTTGTTTTTGCCGCCTCCATTGTTAACATTCACGTACACACAGGAGTCCCGAGAGACAGCCCGGCGTTGAAAGTTTTTATCCGCTCGCCAGCACGGCACGTGTCGGGTAGCAGCCCGGCCCCGTGCGTCCTCTGTTGAGCGCCGGGCCCTACCTCACAATATATTTAAGATGTTCACATGACAAATGGATATCTTGAATTTTACAAGAATAGCCGGTGAAGTCCTCTGCATTCTGAAGTAATTTTACATAATTTCGTATCTGGTAAACCACATGAGTGGAGGAAAATAAATTACACGAAACTATCGGTCGCTTTAGAATACAACTCATTTCAAATAAGTTTTTGTGACATTGGCCGTTTCTGAGATATACGTTATTATTCGTTTGTTATCTTATACTTCGTGATTTTTAAGATAAGATTTTTAATAATAGTTTCTTTAAGATGCATAAATATAAATGATGGGAGATGGAGAAAGTCAAGTGCATGCAAAAATCAGTTCTTTTTCATTTTTTTTCAATTGAATGAGTGGAGTGTCCCATAAAGTGCAAATGTCTCCTGCAAGAAGAGGAGATCTATTACTAGAACTCACGTGATTAGCTATTCAGTGGAGAATTTTCAATGTGTATATTAGTTCTTGCGCATTTTGAGCCTCACTTGGGTCCCACAACTTTTATATTTAAAGTAGCTTGAATGTAATTTGTTCACAGTTTACATGTTTTTAATTGCCCTTTATTATTTCCAAACCGCTGCAAACCTGCAGCCTTGGACCACTATGGTCCTACTAGAGTAGATGTAGAAGTAGAAGTCATATGAAGGATTAGAAGAATCTAGCTATTCATGTGCTTGCTCCTCCTACCAGCGCTGCCAAATGTGCCACACATATTTTTATACGCCTGAGTTGAAAACATAATCTTGTTAATGACGCTCGGATAAATAGCTTAAAAACATAGATCTCAATTATTAAACACACCTGAAGCTATTAATAGTGAAGTAATATAATCCACAAATATCACTAAATATGTAGAGAATACTAACATCACTTCAATAAAAATTGAGTTAAATTCAATACACCACCAACGTACGTTTCAACTCACTTCTGTGCCATTTTCAGGGCCAAGGTCAGCTTGCCTTGGTAATGGCACAGAGCTGAGTTGAAACGTACGTTGGTGGTGTATTGAATTTAACTCAATTTTATTGAAGTGAAGTTAATAGTCTCTACATACTTTGTGTTATTTGTGGATAGATCTCAATGTTATTAACTTTCTGATCATACTAGTAAAAATATCCTGTCTCTACAATACTTAGAACACAAGCTCTGCACTCTTTGTCTTGACATAGTTTTCGTTCTCAACATTCATTCAACACTGAAAAGCCTAAAAACACGACCACGTTTTCCTCACGATGCTCATCTCAGAGTACTATGAAAACATAAACCATGCAGTTCAAAAATCTGATGTGTTGCACTCACATAACTTTCTCTACTCTTGTACTAACCATTCTTATTCCTATATCTTCTTCGTGTTAGTTAAGATAAACATTTGTACAACTTATCTTATTGCTTATTTCCTTATAGGTGCCAGGGAATGTTAGAATACAGTAGGCTTTGTGCGATAGTCCAATGTTTTAAAGCTTTGAGATTCTGTTGTCTTTGCACACTTAACATATAAAAAAATGAACAACGATGATCCATTTCACGAAAGTTCAAAGTTTTCCGAAACTCACACACCTAACAAGGAATATCTCCGAAATGGTTTCACCCTACAAGAAAATTTATTGAGACATAGTTGTGTATTTTAGCAAGATATACATTTTTTGTACAGTATGATTTGGTCTATCTCTAACGGTTTGCTAGTTATGCAAAAGTCGTCCAGAGTAAATACGACTACAGAAAATTCTAGATATACATTTCATTTGTCAGCAAAATATCTCAAACCTGTGACATTTTAATCAAAATCGTTTGAGTCATTTTCAAGAAAATCAAAATTTTCGAAAAATGTTCCATGTAAAGGGTAGTTTAGGGTGGGGCTATTTTCTTCAAAATCTTCGTGTCGCATCCTTGAAAGGCATTAAACTTAAATACCAACTTTGGTTTTTAACCGACTTTTCGTTTTTGGGTTATGCTGTCCACAGACTGACAGACACACAGACTGACACACAGACACACACACGGACCTTTTTCTAAAAATGCTTTTTTTTTGGATTCAGGGGGCCTCAAAACATATATTTCCGGTGAAATCTCGACATCGAATTTTTGTGTGGAATACAATACTTCCCCTACTTACCAGTAGAGGAAGTAAAAAGGAATGAATTAAGGTTCAGTTTGTTTTCAGAGTAGTGGTGTCTTATTTTACTGTTAAAGTAAACGAAGAAGTGTTAAGTCGTGTTTCAAACTCGAACAGAAATATTATTAATATGTAAAATAAGGTATTATATGTATCTTTTCCCCTGTGTTTGTGATACGAGCGTGTGAACAGGTTCACCAAGGCTTAAGACGTAGGTTTTTGATTAATACGTATGAAGTGGTTCGTGGTTAGGGCAGAAACATTGCATTTTATGTATTTTATGTATAAAAAAATTCCAATCAAGGTAAGATTTTAACGTGATAAGGATATTAACCTGTTATGATGTACAAAGTTACTGCCGGTATACACCTTCTAATCTTGACAACAGCGCTCTGCGCGATCATTGGCCAGCGTCTGAAACAGTGTGCTTATCTGATTCTTAGTCTGCCTTGGTTTCTTCTTCCAAGTGCTTTAAATTATGCTTTATTAATTACTCAAGTTATTTATTTTCTCTATTGCTTACCTAAGGCACACTGTTACCCACAACACGCAACGTTTAATGAATACCATTATACCAGTGCACAAACAAATGCTGCAGTATACCACATTCGGTCAAGACGTTAACACTAATAAGTTGTCCTGTACTATAAAAGGTAATATTTTCACACTTATTTCAGCGTGACTGCGACGAAGTTTCTTGGCTGGTGTATACGTAATTAGGTCAACAAAATTCGCACTAACCTTTGTGCAAAGGGAAGGACTTGCGTCACAACTTTTAATGACATCACCAACTTCATCAGGACATTATCGCCCATGTTTTAATGAGGTTTTCGGTATCCGTCACCTTGGGAAACTCTACTTATTCTGGCACGATCTCCTCCAATCCTTCGCCGAGTTACTTCACAAAGTTTCTTCGCACGAAATTAGTGGAATTAATGAAGGTATAAGCCTTCCATATTTTAAAGGCTTTAAGGAAGCCCAGCGCATCAAAGTGGAGCGGTTTTAAAAAGCAAGGTCTCTGCCATCCCCAAGGCGTTACGTAAGTGCGCAGCAACTGTAATTTATTCACGTTTATGGCCACCTTTTCGCGTTCATTAGCATCATTGGGACGCCTTGGTCGCTGCGTTTGGAGGAACAAAATAGAAATACGCGCCTTTTAGACTGTCTCTGTTTATATGAAGAAATTGGTAGTGTTGCTATAGAAACCTGTTAGCAACTCTGAGGGAAAGGACAGCTGTTTGAAAATTCTGTCGCTTTAGAAAATCAGCAACATGACATAATGCAGTTTCTGAGTTGTATGCCAGTGTATATGTAGTAGACTTTCGTCATCAAATGCGGCACGGTCTGGGCTTTCTGGCCCGCTGAAACATCGCAAAGTTTAAAATAGTTCCCCCAACATTTGCTCGGTCTTCCGACCTCTCTTTGTCCTCTGGGTTGGAAAGATCCATCCTACATAGATGGTCATACTGTTTTCCGTATTGTTCTATAAGTTCTGAAATGTTGGATACATTTAATTCTGCCCGTATATCATTGTTTCTCTGATGGTACAGTACTGAACATCCAGCCAGAGGTCTCAATAATTTCACTCCTGTTATTTCAATACTCTGTCCATGTCACACCTCCATAAAAGAAGTGAGGTGGTAATGTGTGCGACTCGCATTCGGGAGATGCCGGTTTCCATCCCCGTCGACCGACCACTCTGAGTTGGGTTCTTCCGTGGTATCCCCTTGTCACAGGCTAACCCTGGTGTGGACTCTCTTATCGACGAATTCCTTTCCCTTCTTTTTCCATTTCTCTTTTCATTGATCTTTCAGGTTTCGTTGGTAGTACGGTAAGTTCCGGCGAATGTGGACAGATGGCAGAGATACCTGCGTTTTGGAAACCCTCCTTCCTTGGCGCCTCCTGGAAGTTGCTGCCCGACCCGCTAGGGTCACTTTGTCGCCCTCTTCCTGGGTAGAGGAAATACTTCGGACATGGACCAGGTACCAATATCTGTTAACTATTAGGGACTTCTGTGCGTCTCTCGGCTACGCTGGCTCCGCTCTCTGACAAGCCTCTAGGCTCACTTCGCCTCATCCCTTCCCCCTGGGGCATGGTAGCCTGCAATAGAACCATGTCGGAGTCGCGGTGGGTCGAGGTGCCCCCCCCCCCCCAATCCGTTCCTACACACCACACATCACATCACATCACATCACCTCCGTAAAGAATGATTAATCGTGCCATCAACTTTCAACGTTTTAAAATATAATGTACGTTTAATAGTCTCATTAGATTTATATGATTACTTAGTTTATGTTCTACGTCACTATTCAGGTTAAACTTAAGGTTACACAAGTAGGCCTTAAAACACAATTTTGAAACTGTTTTCTTCTAAAAATTGCAAAAAAAAAAAAAAAAAAAAAAAAAAAAAAAAAATACAGATAGAAAATTAATAGTGGAAATACATTACAGTAATACATTCTGGAAGAAAGAATTTGCGTCTTCCACATGACTTTCTTTACCTACTGGCGTTTATTTTTGTTTTATATGTACCACAAAGTACCCTTAGGTAAGCCAATTTTCCTATCGACTTCATATTAATCAATGCAAATATTGGTGTCACATTTTTGGAAGCGGTGCGCACACGCACAAAGACAAACACACATACAAACTTTTTTTTCTAAAAGTGCTTCTTGGGATGCGAGGTTCAGGAAGCCTAAAATTGCGAGTTTTCGGTGAAATATAAGTAGTGAATTTATGAGTGGAATAATACCTTCTCTACTTATCATAACTTAGTAGTAGGGAAAGTAAAAATCACACATTCTCTTTCAGACAACTCCAAAACTAATTATTTGCACTAGTTGATATACAATCATATAAGTGATTTCATAAAGCTTTCTGCTCTCAGATAATCCTACAATTTTTTAAAACTGAACTGGAATGAAAAGGACATCAATCGCACATACAGAATGTTCACTATATATTTATCATCCCAATATGCTACAGGAATATAAAAAGATCTTTAAGAGTTCGTTCTGAGGAAAAAAGATAAACCAATTTGTCCATATAAATGGTTGAGATGTGGGTATTCCCTGAAAATGTATGTAGCCCTCATGATCATGGCTAAACGGTAGAGGGAATTAAAATTAAATTGTATAAAACCACAGGCATCAGAGACATAAGCGCACACCAAATAAATGGATTTAGCAAACATATTGAAAATAAGACACTTTTCATTTGCCTAATGCTTGAGGTTTGAGGAAGAACTAAAAGCAGATGGTCATGAGTGTGCAAGCAGATTTGCGACCAGGCGTGCTATGCCAGAAAACTTTTGAAGTTAAAGACAAAAGGAATGGGAACTTCCTTCTACCATATGTCTGCTCATAAATCGATTAATCTTACTTTATGTGGGAGTAATTCATTTATCAAATTCCCCTTAAGAACAAGAATTCAGCAATGACTTCAAAAGATGAATGTTCTCCCAGAGAATTAATTGGGCAAATTGTGATGCCCTTAGTTCAAAGGAAAGTAGTTTTATTTTTCATACTATTGTTTAGCTAATCCTAAGTGGGAGTAATTACTTTATAGGATACTGTAAAACAACGGTTAACCCCTACACCCCTCTTCTATGAAATGTTCCGGCTAGTCACGGGAAAGGTGTTCGCATCAACCATATAAAAACTGGTAAGTAGGCATATGTACCAATATTTATGTGCACTTAGGTTCAATCTGGGCCATATGGTATTAGAAAGATTTAGATTGGCAATGAATGCGTAGCTCCACCCCCTAAACGTTAACTATTTTCGTCCCCTCTTGCATTACTCTATCTAGTTTATTGACAAGTTGCTGACGTCATCCTAAAGGATGGGTGAAGGATAAGATTGTCAAAAAGCAGTGTGTTCTTCTTAGTTCATTATCATTCAGTTAATAATAGTAATCTAATAAACGTAATAATGTTAACAGGTTGAAAACACTAAAAACAGTTAAATTTGTGTAAAGCCTTTTAGGCCAATCAATCAAATCAGTTGCATATTGAGCATCAATTAACTATTATAATGTATTATTTATTATTATTGTTGTGGTGGTGCAATTGTGCATCACAATAATAATTAACAATGAAGCAAATCATGCGGTACGGTTTTAGGGATATAACAAAGAGTTACTTCCTAGCAACGGTTATAACTGCGTTAACGGTTATATGTAACAGCTACCTCCAGTAACGATTAGGTGTAACTATATTTTATCATGTAGATGTCATTGCATTGTTATTTGCTGGAATCTAACAAGAAGTTTCTCTGTATCAACACTGATTACTATGGCGGCTGATTCACCATACCTGCACATATAACCACTTGTATAGATAGGGGAACTGAGCATATAGGAACCTGTATATAAACATTATGTGATGGATATAGGAAGGGAAAATATGTCAATACTGCCAACACAAACATAACTGAAGTTAAGCATATCATAACTTAAGTATTCTTGTAGTTACAACATCATAATAACATTTTGAAAAGCAATGTTGCTAGAGAAGAGAAACATCAACTTCCAAACACACATTATTACCTAACATCACAAAAGTTGTAGATAATCTCACTTGCCTACATATGTATAGTAAAGCTGATAATTAGTAGGCATTTTTCGCGACAGATGATAATGCACTTACGATTTCTTGCAGAGAAGATTAATAATGCACACCGAGTAGAGAAAACTAGTTCCTGTAAAGCGATACCAGTACACATGCAGTGAATGGTGTCATCCAGACACAGTAACCGTTCACGGGAGAACTAGTTACTTTTGTCTAAGTTACCTTTGTTACTGGGTAACTAGTTACTTTGTAACGTAATGGTTAATGGGAATGTAACAATGTAATGGATACGTTGTTTGCTGTCAATCACGGATCAATATGCTGAAGTAGTTACAACGTAGCTGGAAACTGTATTAAAATTTTAAACACGTCGTCTAAAGTTGAGGTGTAACAGTCATACGACTTTCTTGCTATTAGAAAGCCAAATGCGGCCCTAATATAGGGGTTGACTCTTCCATTTATGCTCATTATTCATGATAATGTTTGCCGAGAATTATTACAGGCCAAGCAATATACAGAAACGAAACACAGTTGATTTATCAAATATCGACTTTGTTATTAACATCGTGCAAAGGTAAAGAAGAAAAGTGGAAAGGATGAATATATAATGTTCTATTGATCACTACAAGATGGAAAATGCAACAACTCAACAAGGGTATACTTAAGAAAAGGAAAAGACAAACATAAAAAAATGTTAAAACTTATTGCTCTATATTCTAAGGTGTTGTTTGTTTTACAGTTATACAAAAATAATCCACAATGAAGACTACTTCAAAAGTGGTTAACAGAAAAGTCTATGTATTTCAATATCCAAGTATATGAAGCAGCGTTTTGATAAAAAAAAAAAAACGAAATGAGTTGGAGGGAATTTCATTAAAACCTTTGCATTGCCTTAAATACACGTGAACTGTCTAAAAATATATTTTGAGGGGTGAAATGACCTCAAAATTTGTACTTTCGATCAAATCTCGATATCCAACATTCTTGTGAATTACGAAATTTCCTCTGTCTAACATGGGCAACCAGTAGGGAAAGAAAGAATTCAAATATTCTGTTGAAAACTGTGTATGTCTACAAATAGTAAATGTTAGTATATTATATGTACGGGACCTCATGGATATAATACGATTAAAACTGATGGTTCTGATAGTAATAACTTAATAGTTAGTAATTGGTAAATTCCCGAAAACTTGAGTCATCAAGAATAAATAATGGTAAATCTGCAGAAATGTTTCCCCTATAATACTTTACGGTTAAGGTTATTAGAATTAAGTAAGATTGCTTTAGATTAGTTGAAACTGCCGAGACTATAAATGTCGTACTTAATCTCATATAAAACGGAGCAGTATACAACTTCTATACACTTTATCATCTTTCATTACTGTTCTGAATACCTAAAGCATTCCACTAAAGGTCCTCCAAACTCTAAAGTATAGCATAATGATCTCAATGACTAACAAAATCAATTTTTGACAAAATCATAGAAAAATAACTTGCGTAGTAGTTTGTAACAAAGTCAAAGTCAAAGTAAAGAAAATATTGATAAAACTAAAAATTACCAGAGTGAGAATATCCCTAAAAATCGAGTATTCCTGCACCCAAAACACCTTGTAGTAATAATGATATATACATAAATTTATAACAAATAGCAAATCTTCATGAGATGTTAAAATTACCGCTTCATTTCCTCAGCAATAGTATTCCCACTCTGAGATACTCTGTTCAAAAGTTGATTAATTTTGCCGATTTAAAAGCACGGGCGGCTAAAAATTGCTTTTTCCATTTGGTTTTAAAAGCGATTTGCACATCAGTTTACACGGTAAAGTTAGGAGATTAAAAGAGGCATTCATCTTTTTCTCTCTCTGAAATAATCTACAGAGCCGTAGTTTCCTCGCTCACTCTGTTCATCTACATAAAGCAGAATTTTAAATGCTTTGAAAACACACGCGTTAATACGTAACGGAACAATTTCCTTTCAGTTAAGCGAGGTTACGTGTGGGTGACAACGTGTTCCGCGCGTTTATAACGTGGACAAGCATAATCCTGTTGTAGCAGTAAAGTACTTCAAGGTAATAATCGTAAAACTCTCTTATCTGGCGTATAAAGACTCCTAAGTGTGCTGCAATAACAGCTTTATTTACACTCCGTAAACCATCTACTTCTAGAGGACACGGCTAAGATACGAACTAGCATTCATGGTGTCGACATATTTATGTACATCCGTACATTTGTCCGTTATTAGAACCAACAGCTCTAATCTGATCCTTGAGCAACACTGGTTTCATCATGCAGCAGTTACAAAATCAGTGAAATGCGATTAATAAATACATACTGCAGAATTTTCTTCAACAATACCTTAAGTGCCAGACTTTTCCGGTAATTTAATTGAAGTTAAGGAACCTTATGGTCATGATAATTGAAGATCTTTCGGCAAAAACAAACAGTGCGACAAAATCATTGTACGAGAAATTTAAATTGCATTTTTTGACTATCCTGTTGTGAGCATACATAGGACTATTGCAGCAATCACACTCTGTGAGATACGAGTTTCTGAAATGTAGCGAGTGTAACAAAAACAACAATTTTCCACAATACTTGCAACAAAAGGAACCATTTCCACAAATTTCAAATAAAAAGAACCATCGCCCACAATATTTACAACAAAAATAAATATTGTCCTCAGTACTTTCATCAGAAATATCCAGTCAGGGTTACTATCAAATTTATTTCTTTATGCATTTATTTATTTATTTATCTGTGTCTTAAATATGTAAGAATGATTAGAATAACAAGAATAATCCATGACTATCTCTATGATCTGCTGGTTAGCTTACTAATCTTCAAAACCAGAGTTCCCGGGTTCGATTCTCGTCTTGAACTTTTATTTAGCTAGGATTATTCCTCATTCTCCCTACAGTCTGAAAAGTTGAATGACTGTGACTGTGTTGTGTAAACTTAATATAACAACCAAAGGTTATACAAACTCAAAGATTAATGCCATTGTAAGGGACTGAACATTATTGCCGTTGACCAATTGTATTGTTCCAAGAGGTCAAAAGCCGCCGATATGACCTTAGATGTTGAAGGCGGCACATAAATGGAACATAAAAAGAAAGAAGGACTGAGATACCATAATCAAAACAATAGCACTAGCTACAACACTGACCTTGCAACCACAGTACGAGGCTCCTGTTCCACTAAATATACAAAAACTGAAAGTTGCTCAACCCTTTGGTGGTCACGCGGGTGTCCAGAACACCCCAGTCGTTCTTATCGATGTATTATTACACAATGGATAGGAGTGTACCTTCATGATCTTTGGTACCTCTCAGGAAAGTAATGTGCGAGCCTTGAGTAAACATAGAATCAATGATGGAAGCCTGAATACCAAGAAAATACGCACACAGGGTCGCAGCTAGACAGGTCACAGAGACGCGCGGAAGTCCCTAACAAGTGCTGAGATCTCTTGATCCCGGCGCCAGGTCCCGCCAAGCAGCCATCACACCGCGGTTCCGGTGTCGCACTAAGCGTGCCCCCGCCCCTCCCCCGACGGAGCACAAGGCCGGCCAAACGCCACTAGCGCCGAGAACAGCAGTTACCACGCGCAATCATCCGCGCCATCTGCCCGGTACTGTCAACACTCCACGCCTGAAAGTACACCTGAAAGATGATAAGGAAATGGAATGAAGGGAAAGTAAACAGTGCTATGAAATAATGCACCACAGCATTCGCCTAAGTGACATCGGGAAATCATGGAAAACCCCATATCAGAGTGCGCGGCCACGGGGATCAAACCCGCGACCTCCCGAATGTGGGCCATAGACTGAGCTATCCCGCTGGGTATGCGAGGTCTAACTACAGTCATTCCTTCTTGGTTAGTAATTCGTTATCTTCTTTGGTAATCTATCATCTGTCATTCTGTCACTGGATCTTTCTAGTTTGTTTTATTTTCATCAATCTTGTTAACTGAGAAAATATTCACGCCAGGTCTTATTGTTTTATTTCTTATTTTATCAACTTTAGTAGATCTCTGACACAACTCATTAATTTTATTTCCGCAGAGTGTATGCGTGATCTCTCTTTTTTGTTACCCTTCACGATTCGGAACCATATAATACAGTAGACAAGATATAATCACGTATAATTTACTTTGTGTGTCTTTTATAGTCTTTATTCCTTAACTTCTTTCACTGTTTGGACAAATTGTTCAAATCTATTCATTTTCCTCTCAATATCTTTCAAAATTAAAGTTAATGTTAGATCCAGATAATTGAAAAGAGACCTGTTTCAATATTTTCACGTTTGTTGGTATACTCGATCTAACGGTCTATGTTCTACATATTTGTAGATATGGTTAAAGTTTAATATAACACTTTTTTGCTTAATCTATACACTGCTACATGTAGATCTATCTTCTGTTTATTGGATAACTGTTTCATCATCAGATTACACTTCGCTTAGTGCTCCCCACATGATCTAATCGACCTTTGGGGATAACCTCATTCCACCAAGCAATGGCATGACTCATTTCTGAGGTAGAGACACCCAGAGGGCGTGGTCACCTGCTACGGTAGGCTGATGATAAGCATAGCGGTGGAATGAAAGGACCTACAGTTTTTACCGTGGACTCTCACACGTTGGACCTTGGGGATATTTCACATGAGCTAGAGGTGAAGGTTTGGATATATCGACTTAAAATGGCCGCCCTAGAGACGGAAATCGAACCACGGAGCCTGAGTACTAGAGCGCTAGAGAAACCACTGTATACAGTAAAGTATTTACAGACGTGTTACATTAATTTTGAACCCAAACTATATTTCACCTTTCTTCTTCATCACTACTAATCATTCCAAACCAGAATTCACTCTGATGTAAACAAAAGAACGTACTTTCGCTTGTTACGGACTTAGCCACATACCCTTACGCCAATGTAAATGGTTTCTTAAAAAATCCATTTTATCATTAAACATTGGGGTATGAAAGGTATATAACTGCACACGTCACAGCGGCTATTATACAAAAATGCTGCTAAAGGTAACGGATATGCACTAACCATTACGATATTAAAGATATTACAAAATAATTTCGTTAGTGTCGCCTGCTATTGTACTAACGCTGGGGGTATCTTTCTTGTGAATTACCAACTATAAGTTTATCACTTCAGTTGTAATTGTAAAATGTTTCTGTTCTATTTTTTGTGGTGCTTGTATATTTATGCCATTATTGTATTAAGAGTGGGAATAAATAGTCATTATTGAATACAGACAAATATCTGGCACTATGGCTTATTGTCTAATTTTCTACGTAATAAACTTTGTATAATTGAGAAAGAAACCATAGTAATTGCTGGAGCGTGAAGATTTGGACCCCCATTTTCACAAGTGATGTTTCATAAAAAAAAAAATGTATAATTTCTAAAGGATATGATTAAGTACATTGCTGTCAGTTTGCTCTGGTATCAGGATCCATGTAGTGTTTGTAATTACTAAACCATTTACAATTCAGAAAAGGTCATAACATCCCTAAACGTTCACTGCCATAGCTGGGATTTGAACCAGATTTATTCTAAGCAACGGAGCTACCATGGCAACATTACGGTACGATATTATATTTGTCAACTGACTTCCTTTTTTTCCCCGGTAAACCACAAGATGATTTCCTGCAACCCTCCCACCGACCCCTTAACGACGGTTTCTTTAACAGGAAACTTATGGCAATCACACCATTTTGTGTTTTTAGGATTCGCAACTGCAGAGCTGCCAGCACATGTCGAACAAAAACCGCCAAAACGCAGCCCAGGGTTGAACACCTTCGACACAACATGTAGCCGAGGGATTGAGGGCCCTCAGCGCAAAGTGCAGCCGGGGTACATATATTTTAAGTAGAGGAGTGAAGTAGTTGCTGTTAAGAGTAGTCAATCCCTCAATTATGTTGGCACTTGCCTCCGCTCATGCGCTATACGGCTATAGCATCAAGATGGCATGTCTTAACTTTGCTATAAAATAAAGCGTTCCAAAATGGTAGGTGGGTTGGTCACATGGTCTGGGTTATTTAGTAAGTGTTTGAATGTACAAGTTCAAGTGTCGATACGCAGAAATAATAGGACATTAATGAGTCGGTACAGAATGTGCTGTATGCTGCAGGAAATGTATGTCGCACAGTAAATGCATTATGGATATTACTTGATGCATAACAATAATCCTAACTTATGTTAACACTATTATAAATTAAAATGCTTTAAGCAAAACGACCCTCGAACTTTTCATGTTGCACAAACGCGTCTGCTATATAATTAAAACATACTTACCTCTTAACAGTATTATGTTATTGTTTTTATAACATCATTAGGCTAATGGTACTCAGTAATTAAATTGCCTATTTGTATTAATATTAGTAACTAGCTTGCAGATAATAGTCATTATCATAATGAATTCGCTATGTCACCTACTGTTATTATTACGCCATGATAGAACAAGTAATTTACGATAGTGGTTTAAAAAATAAATGAAGTTCTATTACTGAAATGTCTGTTGTATAACCACACAATCTTAATTATAATATGTACACTACTATTTAAACAAAGAAACCTTGTTTGTGCATGAAAGGTAATCATAAAGGCCACTCTACTGATTTGGATAATAACCCTTTCACTATCCGAAAGTGAGTTTGTTCTGACCGATATGGGACTGTAAAACATAATAATTTAATTTTAGTTCCTAAATTACTAAAATATTAAAAAGGAATTACAAATTTCCTGTATTTGAATACGAACCCCTCCGAGTTAATAAGGGAATATACTTAACAAGAAGGTATTTTCTTAAGTTGAGAATGCCGTCACAGAATATTGTGAACAAATGGCCAAATCGGTCCAGTTATTCTTCTATCACTTTATTCTCCTTCAAAAAATTTGCACAAATACACAGTTCTGTTCTACTGACGTCAGCACAGTATACAGTCTTTCGTGGCATTACAACACACCAACTCACAATGTTTTTCTTCTCGTAGCCTTCATTCAGTCCTTTCACTCTCTACCTTCACTTTCTCTACCTCTCGGACACTAATTCCGACGATACAATCACTCAACATTCATTAAAACTTCTTCACTTTGACGCGACGTATCTTTCACAGATGTATCGCACTCACTGACACACTGACGGAGCCAAAAACTTCCTACCTTACGCGAAGCGGAAGTTTTTATACCAGTGATGGCGTAGCCAGATCTTTCTAGAACACCTGCAAACAAGCCTGCTGCCCGACACTTCTCGAATGCCATGGAAAACCCTTTGTGTTGCCGCTTAATTGTTATTAGTCACGTGTTTGCTCGTGTAATTGGTGTGGTGAAACTTGAATGTGAGAGCCTTTGTGCACGCCGGTCTGTTATGTGCTGTGAAGCAGCTTAGTCCCGACTGTCCTTTGTTTGCATCGCGCCCGGCGTCACAATATAAATACTTGCTAAATTCCGCAGAGTGGAAAAACAAAAGCCAGTTACATTTTATTGCACAGAATATACGTAGGTGGCCATGATCTAACACTTAAACAAACAGAAGCCAGAGTTTAAATGTGACAACCGATCCCTATTATATTTGTTTTAGTTGCCTTTATCAAACACAACAGCTGTGTGGGTAATGAGACAGTGCCAAAACCTTTTTTAAGGTAATAGTTGCTCAGTGCACAGGTGCTATCCAGTCATGTGATAAAAGAGACAATAACAAAATGAAACATATGGCAAATTCATAATACATAAACACAAAAAGTGAACATAGCATAACAAAACATATGAGAATAAAATAAAATCACTGTGGCATCAGAAAGTCAGGAATGAGGTCAACCCCAATCAGGTCCCTCAGTAGCCCTGAAATAACAGGGTGATGGTGTTGTGAAATGCTTTTTAGCCTTTTTTATAGTCGCTTTAACTTAAAGTCATGTCGTAACTTTACAATTCATTGTACATTTAACATTGGAATTAGAAGATAACATGTATTGTTGTACATTTAATACTGGAATTAAAACATATTATACATATTTATACTTCTGAACAACCGAATTAACTTGAGACAATCAGTTGATGTGTTAAGTGTTGACTGAAGCTCAATGGATACTCTGTTGATTCGAAACCTCTGAATAACTTTTGTTCCAATTCTATGAATGCACAAACTGAAGTTTGTGGATCTCAAAACCTAATAACTCTCATATAAGAAACGTTTTCTTCATTTTCGATTGCATTTATATTGTAATTATCCCACTAGCTTTAAATATGGAAATACATTGAGAAGAAGGTTAATTTGATTTCAAGCTATTTGTGGAACAATTGGAAGAACTTGGGCAATAAAAGCAAGAAAAGAAACACAAATTGTTCGGTAGCAAAAAAGGAAAAATCACATATACAAGCAGTAGAGATGAAGTTCATTAGATATTTTTATTCCAGCTCCTGCCGAGTGTGAATTAGGGTCTGTGACAAATTTTCGAATACACAGTGTATAGCGCAATTCAGAATAGGCAGCACAGGATGCTTAGTGCCGGTGCTCTCTTACTGCACGACTTGGCTACACACAGTTTGACGCACGCATCATAGGAAAATATTGAACTTAAGTTGTAAGTTTGGTATTTATCGGATATTTCCTTTTTAAGTTATGTTATTCACAGAAATGGACAAACGATCTTGTGAAATGCCCATATCAGAATCAAATTTTTGGTTGGAATGCAATGCTTCCTCCACATAATAAATACGGGTAGAAAAATTAATAATCAGAAGTTTTTAGCAGCTTTGGACCAACGACGTATTCATAACGTAAAGTATGAAGTATTTTGTCAATTTTCTAAGACTATAAAACTCATTTCACTCAAATGAGCAAAAAGTGTTCCTTTTGTTATTTATTATGGCACCACATACACAAAATTATACAAAGTCACACAGAAGGCAAAGGTCTTCAGAGGTTATTCACTTAAAATTCAACTATGTTTTGTTTGTCATACAAATATTTTAAATATATTATGGTGTTTCAGTAAAAAAGCTAGAACTGCTATTCAGAAAGGAAAATATTGAAATATATCTCGTGTACATGTAACTTGAGGTAGTGGAGTTTTGGTGAATATCTTCGTTTGGGATTGGGAAATATATAAAATTTTTATAGTTTTTCAATGTATCCTTTTCTCTAGTTATACTGTTCCCAAACAGGCCCATAGGAAGACTGACACACAGAGGTGGATAAAACACACCCCCCACACAGACAGACAGACAGACAGACAGACAGACAGACAGACAGACAGACAGACAGACAGACAGACAGACAGACAGACAGACAGACAGACAGACAGACAGACAGACAGACAGACAGACAGACAGACAGACAGACAGACAGACAGACAGACAGACAGACAGACAGACAGACAGACAGACAGACAGACAGACAGACAGACAGACAGACAGACAGACAGACAGACAGACAGACAGACAGACAGACAGACAGACAGACAGACAGACAGACAGACAGACAGACAGACAGACAGACAGACAGACAGACAGACAGACAGACAGACAGACAGACAGACAGACAGACAGACAGACAGACAGACAGACAGACAGACAGACAGACAGACAGACAGACAGACAGACAGACAGACAGACAGACAGACAGACAGACAGACAGACAGACAGACAGACAGACAGACAGACAGACAGACAGACAGACAGACATACATACATACATACATACATACATACATACATACATACATACATACATACATACATACATACATACATACATACATACATACATACATACATACATACATACATACATACATACATACATACATACATACATACATACATACATACATACATACATACATACATACATACATACATACATACATACATACATACATACATACATACATACATACATACATACATACATACATACATACATACATACATACATACATACATACATACATACATACATACATACATACATACATACATACATACATACATACATACATACATACATACATACATACATACATACATACATACATACATACATACATACATACATACATACATACATACATACATACATACATACATACATACATACATACATACATACATACATACATACATACATACATACATACATACATACATACATACATACATACATACATACATACATACATACATACATACATACATACATACATACATACATACATACATACATACATACATACATACATACATACATACATACATACATACATACATACATACATACATACATACATACATACATACATACATACATACATACATACATACATACATACATACATACATACATACATACATACATACATACATACATACATACATACATACATACATACATACATACATACATACATACATACATACATACATACATACATACATACATACATACATACATACATACATACATACATACATACATACATACATACATACATACATACATACATACATACATACATACATACATACATACATACATACATACATACATACATACATACATACATACATACATACATACATACATACATACATACATACATACATACATACATACATACATACATACATACATACATACATACATACATACATACATACATACATACATACATACATACATACATACATACATACATACATACATACATACATACATACATACATACATACATACATACATACATACATACATACATACATACATACATACATACATACATACATACATACATACATACATACATACATACATACATACATACATACATACATACATACATACATACATACATACATACATACATACATACATACATACATACATACATACATACATACATACATACATACATACATACATACATACATACATACATACATACATACATACATACATACATACATACATACATACATACATACATACATACATACATACATACATACATACATACATACATACATACATACATACATACATACATACATACATACATACATACATACATACATACATACATACATACATACATACATACATACATACATACATACATACATACATACATACATACATACATACATACATACATACATACATACATACATACATACATACATACATACATACATACATACATACATACATACATACATACATACATACATACATACATACATACATACATACATACATACATACATACATACATACATACATACATACATACATACATACATACATACATACATACATACATACATACATACATACATACATACATACATACATACATACATACATACATACATACATACATACATACATACATACATACATACATACATACATACATACATACATACATACATACATACATACATACATACATACATACATACATACATACATACATACATACATACATACATACATACATACATACATACATACATACATACATACATACATACATACATACATACATACATACATACATACATACATACATACATACATACATACATACATACATACATACATACATACATACATACATACATACATACATACATACATACATACATACATACATACATACATACATACATACATACATACATACATACATACATACATACATACATACATACATACATACATACATACATACATACATACATACATACATACATACATACATACATACATACATACATACATACATACATACATACATACATTATAGTTGGCGACGACGCAAATAGTGAATACTAGAATTTTGTGCTCATCAACTTGTCTTATATTTAAGTGTATTCACCGTTAGTTTCGTAAAAGTTTTTGTCTCATTTGATTAGTTATTGTGTTGGAGTGTTGTGTTATTGTTCGTGAATACGGGGATTATTTCTGTGAATAAATATAAGCAATTTTAATAAGGACTTTCGCATGGTCAAGGACTTGATTCCTAAATATTCTAGGAGGCCTTGGTGTGAATTTTAAAGAAACATCAACATTTTAATTTAATTGATTTGTACTCTAAGGAAAGGATCATTTTAGGTGAAAGCTCGGAAGAGAAATACATCTTTTGTGCCTGAATTGTTCTCAAGATGACCAATGAAATAAAAGATGATTTGGATATTGCTCTCCAAACATTAGTGAGCATAACTGAGATAAGCAAAAATCTAAAGAAAGAACTCAAGAGCCGTATCCTTGAATCTGTAAGTACAATAAGAAATGTTTGCATAAAATTTGAAAGCGATATAGCATTGAAGAATTCAAAAATTAGTGAATTAGAAAGTAAAATAGCGAAACAGAACGCTGAATTACAACGCGATGCTATGGTTGGGGCAAAATCGTCAGGCAGACAGTTGTTGCCAAGTTCGGAGGGCGGTGGGATCCAACGCCATATGAAATCTTCTAATCAAACACGGAATCTCTATTCCGAAATAGTTACAAATGCAGGGAAAAGAGAAAAGCGATATAAAATGTTCATTAAATCAAAAAGTGACCAATCTAGTGAGGATGTTAAGAAAATAATAAAGACAAATATTGATCCAAGAAATGTAAAGGTTGGGGTCTGCGCTTTAAAATCTTTAAATGATGGAAGAGTAATGATACAAACCAATAGTGAAGAGGAAGTACAAAGATTAACAACAGCCATTAATGAAAAATGTAGCGAACTGTTGGAGGCAAAAATCCCCAAATTATGGGATCCTAGCCTAGTAATTTATAACATCCCAGAAGAGATTACTATAGACAATGCGGAAGAAATTATTATTGCACAGAACCTCTGTTTTAACCTCAATACAGGAGATCTAAAACCAAAGTTTATAATAACAAATAGGAAAAACTCACGTCACTTGGTTGTATCGGTGAGCGCTCAAATAAGAAAGCAACTGGTGCATAACAAGCTGAAGATAGGATGGCTCATTTGCAACACAGAGGATTATATCAAAGTTAATCGCTGCTACAAATGTTGCCGTTATTTCCATAAAGCAGGCAATTGTAAAGGAGAGGAGACCTGTGCCCGTTGTGCAGGGAAGCATAACACAAGGGACTGCAAGGCAGCAGATAATGAACTGAGATGTGTGAACTGCATTAATCATAATAAATATAATAAATATGCAAAAAATAATGAGAATCACTCAGCGTTAGATAGGAACTGTCCATGCCTACAGGTTGCCACGGAGAGATATAAAGAAAATATCAATTACTAAAATGGCTAACACAAGGAAAAATACATATAACAAGAAAGCGTACAATAACACCGTCTCACTGAACTGCGTGCAGATTAACCTAAAACACAGTAAAGCAGCGACTTACAACCTGGAAGATTTCATTGAAAAGAATAAAATAGACATAGCCTTTGTACAAGAACCCTACACAATAAACAATCAAGTTAAAGGGATTCCTCATAAATATAAAATTTTCAGCTGTGGAAACGGCACTGTCATTGTGGTCACCAATAAAGAGATTGACGCTATTTTAATAAAGCAGCACTCAGACGGAGATGACGTAGTACTAGAAATCACCCGAGGCAATCTAACCTTAACAGCCGCTAGCAGCTATCTAGATATCAATGATGACATTAATAAAAATATATTACAATTAGAAGCAATCACAGAATTCGCTAAAGGAAAGTTTTTATTAATGGCCATGGATAGAAATGCAAGTTCCAAGACTTGGCACGACACAATAACAAATAAGAGAGGGGAAAGGCTCGAAGAATTTGTAATAAGCAACAACCTACATATCATCAATGAGAATATAGAGATAACAACGTTTGAGTCATCCTTAGGATCCAGTAACATAGATTTAACAGTCACTAACAACAATATGTTGAAACTTATACATAACTGGATGTGCCTAGACGATGAAAATTGCTCCGACCATAGGATGATTACATTCCAGATAAAATACAGAAATGATCAAATCAACTACAACAATTTCATAGGGACTAGATATATAGTCCGGGAAGAAAATTACAACCAATTTAACAATAAGTTTCTAGAAGAACTTAAGCTTAAATTTGGAGTACAAATAACAAGTAATGACATGGAACAAGTGGATGATATTCTACAGGGAATTGTGTCTATGGAAACAGATATAGAGAAAATAATATATAAATTTGAAGGAGCCATAACTGCAGCATGTCACAAATCCTTTAGAACATGTAAGCCAAGAAAGAAAGCTGCTGAACACAAACCAGTTCCATGGTGGTCACAGGAGTTGACAATAATGAGGAAGAAGACTACTGCAACCAGAAGAAGGTACCAAAAAATAAAAAACAATGAAAATGAGAGAGAACGACGCAAGCAGCTATACACCCAAGAGAAAAGAAGATATGAGTCGTCAATTAAAAGGGCGAAATATGAGTCATGGAAAAACTATTGTAATGTTACAACGACATCGAACCCGTGGAATGCAGTTTACAGATTGTCATCTGGGAAGATGAAACAAAACATTACCTTGTCAACCTTAAGGAAACCCGATGGCACCCTTAAGGAAACCCGATGGCACATATACCAGTGACTTGAAAGAGACTATGAGTGTCATGATGGATTTATTTGTGCCGATTGATGATGTGAAAGAGGACAATGATCACCACCGACAAATCAGGCACAAAATAAAGGAACAATTAGAAACCCGGGATGATACTCCATTTGCAACCGCAGAAGTAGCCTCTATTATAGATAATATGAACACCAAAAAAGCTCCAGGAGAGAACGGCATCACTGCAGAGATACTTCGATTAGTGTTCAGACTAGTTCCCAAACTGACCACAGCTACATATAACGGCTGTCTAAGAAGAACCTATTTCCCCAGTGCATGGAAACACGCTAAAATTATACCAATTATTAAAGCCGGCAAAGAGAACTCCGATGAGGTAAGCAAATATAGGCCAATAAGCTTATTAAATGTTCCAGCCAAAGTGTTAGAGAAACTACTAATACAACGGATAATGCACCACATACATAGTAACAACCTTATGAACAATAACCAATTTGGTTTCACACCACAAACCAGTACAGTCGACGCTCTGATGTACCTCAAACAAATAATCCTAGACATCCTAAAGAAAGGTCAACAAGCTGCCCTTATCAGCTTAGATGTTAAAGGTGCGTTTGATGCTGCATGGTGGCCTAGCATCCTGGCTTCATTGAGAGAGTTCAGTTGCCCACAGAACCTCTATGATCTCTCCAAAAGCTATTTTAATGGAAGGAGTGCTACTTTTTCAGCTAACAGCATATCCATAAAGAGGACAATCACCAAAGGATGTCCACAAGGTTCCTGTAGCGGTCCGGGTTTCTGGAATATACACTATAACTCACTTCTGAATTTAGAATATAGTAAAAACACAAAGGTCATCGCCTTTGCAGACGATGTAATGTTGGTTATTAAAGGAAGTAGCAGCCTTGAAATAGAAAATTACGCTAACATCGAATTGCAGAAAATATCGAGATGGGCCAGAGACAACAAAATCGTCTTCAATGAGCAGAAGTCTACAGTGTTAGTAATTTCGAGAAGAAGACCATTGCCTGAGCGAGTACTCAAGATATACTTAAACAATAAGCAGTTACTACAGACAGAAAGCTTAAAATATTTGGGCATAATTATTGACCATAGACTCAACTTTACTCGGCATATAGAATACGTTAGCGAAAAAAGCATAAAACTAATTCATGCACTGGCCAAATCCGCTAAAATAAATTGGGGACTAAATAGTGATGTGATGAGAATTATATATAAAGGGGCTTTATTGCCCATTCTGACGTACGGGGCACCTGTATGGGCAGAAGCAATCAACAAAAGATATAACAAACTCAAGCTACAAAGAGTCCAAAGACTTATTAACATAAAAATAACTAAAGCATATCGCACTACGTCATCTGAAGCACTATGCATTCTGTCAAAAAACACTCCCATAGGGATACATATTCGGGAGATTGCGAGATTATATGAAAGCAAGAAACGGAACCAGGAAGGAATTACGATTGATACAGCAGAGCATTACGCAACGTGGCCTCATCCAGCAGAAATAATCAAGATCAAAGAGAAACCCAATGATCAAACCCATTTAGTAGACATTTTCACTGATGGAAGTAAGGAAGATTCGGCAGTTGGATCCGGAATTGCTATATTCATAGACAAAGTACTAGTCCACCAACTACAATATAAATTACACAGTAGATGTTCTAACAATCAAGCAGAGCAGTTCGCAATTCTCAAAGCCCTTGAACACCTTGAACATCTCCAACTACAGCATGTTCAAAAAACAGCTGCTTTACACACTGACAGCAGAATCACTCTTGATTCATTACGGAACTCTAACAACCATCTTCACCTTATTGAACAAATAAGAAAACAAATAAGGCAACTAGAAGCACACAGCTGGATTATCTACTTCACATGGGTCAAGGCTCACGTCGGAATTGAAGGGAACGAGCTGGCTGACCAACTGGCGAAACAGGCAGCGAACAACAAGGACCTACCAGTTAGTTTCGACAGGATACCCGTGAGTGACATCATGCGAAAGCTACATGAAGAAAGTGTGAATCAGTGGGAAAGTGAGTGGCGAAACACCAAAAATGGAGCAGTGACTAAATCTTATTTCCCCACAGTGGCAGATAGATTACGACTTAAATTTCCACTTACTGGTAAAGTCACAACTTTCCTAACCGGACATGGCAGACTTAATTCTTACTTTTACAGATTTAAGATAAAGGACTCTCCAATGTGCTCCTGTGGAACAGCAGAACAGACCGTAGTACACGTTTTATTTGAATGTCCAAAACTTGACAGAGAAAGAATCAAATTCAAGAAAGCTATGTTAAACAAATATGGAAAATGGACATTCCAACAACATAAATTAGTAACGGAATACACAACTGAATTTATTGAATACCTAAACACAATAGAACTGGATAAACTCTAGAGTGCAACTAACGATATCCCATAAGTAAAACTATGTATTAGTATATTTATTAAGCATGTACTATAATGGCATGTAGTATTACGTTTTTTGTAATGGAACATGCCGAAAATAAAGAATGTTTATATTAAAAAAAAATACACACACACACACACACACACACACACACACACACACACACACACACACACACACACACACACACACACACACACACACACACACACACACACACACACACACACACACACACACACACACACACACACACACACACACACACACACACACACACACACACACACACACACACACACACACACACACACACACACACACACACACACACACACACACACACACACACACACACACACACACACACACACACACACACACACACACACACACACACACACACACACACACACACACACACACACACACACACACACACACACACACACACACACACACACACACACACACACACACACACACACACACACACACACACACACACACACACACACACACACACACACACACACACACACACACACACACACACACACACACACACACACACACACACACACACACACACACACACACACACACACACACACACACACACACACACACACACACACACACACACACACACACACACACACACACACACACACACACACACACACACACACACACACACACACACACACACACACACACACACACACACACACACACACACACACACACACACACACACACACACACACACACACACACACACACACACACACACACACACACACACACACACACACACACACACACACACACACACACACACACACACACACACACACACACACACACACACACACACACACACACACACACACACACACACACACACACACACACACACACACACACACACACACACACACACACACACACACACACACACACACACACACACACACACACACACACACACACACACACACACACACACACACACACACACACACACACACACACACACACACACACACACACACACACACACACACACACACACACACACACACACACACACACACACACACACACACACACACACACACACACACACACACACACACACACACACACACACACACACACACACACACACACACACACACACACACACACACACACACACACACACACACACACACACACACACACACACACACACACACACACACACACACACACACACACACACACACACACACACACACACACACACACACACACACACACACACACACACACACACACACACACACACACACACACACACACACACACACACACACACACACACACACACACACACACACACACACACACACACACACACACACACACACACACACACACACACACACACACACACACACACACACACACACACACACACACACACACACACACACACACACACACACACACACACACACACACACACACACACACACACACACACACACACACACACACACACACACACACACACACACACACACACACACACACACACACACACACACACACACACACACACACACACACACACACACACACACACACACACACACACACACACACACACACACACACACACACACACACACACACACACACACACACACACACACACACACACACACACACACACACACACACACACACACACACACACACACACACACACACACACACACACACATACATACATACATACATACATACATACATACATACAGTTGGCGACGACGCAAATAGTGAATACTAAAATTTTGTGCTCATCAACTTGTCTTATATTTAAGTGTATTCACCGTTAGTTTCGTAAAAGTTTTTGTCTCATTTGATTAGTTATTGTGTTGGAGTGTTGTGTTATTGTTCGTGAATACGGGGATTATTTCTGTGAATAAATATAAGCAATTTTAATAAGGACTTTCGCATGGTCAAGGACTTGATTCCTAAATGTTCTAGGAGGCCTTGGTGTGAATTTTAAAGAAACATCAACATTTTAATTTAATTGATTTGTACTCTAAGGAAAGGATCATTTTAAGTGAACGCTCGGAAGAGAAATACATCTTTTGTGCCTGAATTGTTCTCAAGATGACCAATGAAATAAAAGATGATTTGGATATTGCTCTCCAAACATTAGTGAGCATAACTGAGATAAGCAAAAATCTAAAGAAAGAACTCAAGAGCCGTATCCTTGAATCTGTAAGTACAATAAGAAATGTTTGCATAAAATTTGAAAGTGATATAGCATTGAAGAATTCAAAAATTAGTGAATTAGAAAGTAAAATAGCGAAACAGAACGCTGAATTACAACGCGATGCTATGGTTGGGGCAAAATCGTCAGGCAGACAGTTGTTGCCATGTTCGGAAGGCGGTGGGATCCAACGCCATATGAAATCTTCAAATCAAACACGGAATCTCTATTCCGAAATAGTTACAAATGCAGGGAAAAGAGAAAAGCGATATAAAATGTTCATTAAATCAAAAAGTGACCAATCTAGTGAGGATGTTAAGAAAATAATAAAGACAAATATTGATCCAAGAAATGTAAAGGTTGGGGTCTGCGCTTTAAAATCTTTAAATGATGGAAGAGTAATGATACAAACCAATAGTGAAGAGGAAGTACAAAGATTAACAACAGCCATTAATGAAAAATGTAGCGAACTGTTGGAGGCAAAAATCCCCAAATTATGGGATCCTAGCCTAGTAATTTATAACATCCCAGAAGAGATTACTATAGACAATGCGGAAGAAATTATTATTGCACAGAACCCCTGTTTTAACCTCAATACAGGAGATCTAAAACCAAAGTTTATAATAACAAATAGGAAAAACTCACGTCACTTGGTTGTATCGGTGAGCGCTCAAATAAGAAAGCAACTGGTGCACAACAAGCTGAAGATAGGATGGCTCATTTGCAACACAGAGGATTATATCAAAGTTAATCGCTGCTACAAATGTTGCCGTTATTTCCATAAAGCAGGCAATTGTAAAGGAGAGGAGACCTGTGCCCGTTGTGCAGGGAAGCATAACACAAGGGACTGCAAGGCAGCAGATAATGAACTGAGATGTGTGAACTGCATTAATCATAATAAATATAATAAATATGCAAAAAATAATGAGAATCACTCAGCGTTAGATAGGAACTGTCCATGCCTACAGGTTGCCACGGAGAGATATAAAGAAAATATCAATTACTAAAATGGCTAACACAAGGAAAAATACATATAACAAGAAAGCGTACAATAACACCGTCTCACTGAACTGCGTGCAGATTAACCTAAAACACAGTAAAGCAGCGACTTATAACCTGGAAGATTTCATTGAAAAGAATAAAATAGACATAGCCTTTGTACAAGAACCCTACACAATAAACAATCAAGTTAAAGGGATTCCTCATAAATATAAAATTTTCAGCTGTGGAAACGGCACAAAGAGAGCTGTCATTGTGGTCACCAATAAAGAGATTGACGCTATTTTAATAAAGCAGCACTCAGACGGAGATAACGTAGTACTAGAAATCACCCGAGGCAATCAAACCTTAACAGCCGCTAGCAGCTATCTAGATATCAATGATGACATTAATAAAAATATATTACAATTAGAAGCAATCACAGAATTCGCTAAAGGAAAGCTTTTATTAATGGCCATGGATAGTAATGCAAGGTCCAAGACTTGGCACGACACAATAACAAATAAGAGAGGGGAAAGGCTCGAAGAATTTGTAATAAGCAACAACCTACATATCATCAATGACAATATAGAGATAACAACGTTTGAGTCATCCTTAGGATCCAGTAACATAGATTTAACAGTCACTAACAACAATATGTTGAAACTTATACATAACTGGATGTGCCTAGACGATGAAAACTGCTCCGACCATAGGATGATTACATTCCAGATAAAATACAGAAATGATCAAATCAACTACAACAATTTCATAGGGACTAGATATATAGTCCGGGAAGAAAATTACAACGAATTTAACAATAAGTTTCTAGAAGAACTTAAGCTTAAATTTGGAGTACAAATAACAAGTAATGACATAGAACAAGTGGATGATATTCTACAGGGAATTGTGTCTATGGAAACAGATATAGAGAAAATAATATATAAATTTGAAGGACCCATAACTGCAGCATGTCACAAATCCTTTAGAACATGTAAGCCAAGAAAGAAAGCTGCTGAACACAAACCAGTTCCATGGTGGTCACAGGAGTTGACAATAATGAGGAAGAAGACTACTGCAACCAGAAGAAGGTACCAAAAAATAAAAAACAATGAAAATGAGAGAGAACGACGCAAGCAGCTATACACCCAAGAGAAAAGAAGATATGAGTCGTCAATTAAAAGGGCGAAATATGAGTCGTGGAAAAACTATTGTAATGTTACAACAACATCGAACCCGTGGAATGCAGTTTACAGATTGTCATCTGGGAAGATGAAACAAAACATTACCTTGTCAACTTTAAGGAAACCCGATGGCACATATACCAGTGACTTGAAAGAGACTATGAGTGTCATGATGGATTTATTTGTGCCGATTGATGATGTGAAAGAGGACAATAATCACCACCGACAAATCAGGCACAAAATAAAGGAACAATTAGAAACCCGGGATGATACTCCATTTGCAACCGCAGAAGTAGCCTCTATTATAGATAATATGAACACCAAAAAAGCTCCAGGAGAGAACGGCATCACTGCAGAGATACTTCGATTAGTGTTCAGACTAGTTCCCAAACTGACCACAGCTATATATAACGGCTGTCTAAGAAGAACCTATTTCCCCAGTGCATGGAAACACGCTAAAATTATACCAATTATTAAAGCCGGCAAAGAGAACTCCAATGAGGTAAGCAAATATAGGCCAATAAGCTTATTAAATGTTCCAGCCAAAGTGTTAGAGAAACTACTAATACAACGGATAATGCACCACATACATAGTAACAACCTTATGAACAATAACCAATTTGGTTTCACACCACAAACCAGTACAGTCGACGCTCTGATGTACCTCAAACAAATAATCCTAGACATCCTAAAGAAAGGTCAACAAGCTGCCCTTATCAGCTTAGATGTTAAAGGTGCGTTTGATGCTGCATGGTGGCCTAGCATCCTGGCTTCATTGAGAGAGTTCAGTTGCCCACAGAACCTCTATGATCTCTCCAAAAGCTATTTTAATGGAAGGAGTGCTACTTTTTCAGCTAACAGCATATCCATAAAGAGGACAATCACCAAAGGATGTCCACAAGGTTCCTGTAGCGGTCCGGGTTTCTGGAATATACACTATAACTCACTTCTGAATTTAGAATATAGTAAAAACACAAAGGTCATCGCCTTTGCAGACGATGTAATGTTGGTTATTAAAGGAAGTAGCAGCCTTGAAATAGAAAATTACGCTAACATCGAATTACAGAAAATATCGAGATGGGCCAGAGACAACAAAATCGTCTTCAATGAGCAGAAGTCTACAGTGTTAGTAATTTCGAGAAGAAGACCATTGCCTGAGCGAGTACTCAAGATATACTTAAACAATAAGCAGTTACTACAGACAGAAAGCTTAAAATATTTGGGCATAATTATTGACCATAGACTCAACTTTACTCGGCATATAGAATACGTTAGCGAAAAAAGCATAAAACTAATTCATGCACTGGCCAAATCCGCTAAAATAAATTGGGGACTAAATAGTGATGTGATGAGAATTATATATAAAGGGGCTTTATTGCCCATTCTGACGTACGGGGCACCTGTATGGGCAGAAGCAATCAACAAAAGATATAACAAACTCAAGCTACAAAGAGTCCAAAGACTTATTAACATAAAAATAACTAAAGCATATCGCACTACGTCATCTGAAGCACTATGCATTCTGTCAAAAAACACTCCCATAGGGATACATATTCGGGAGATTGCGAGATTATATGAAAGCAAGAAACGGAACCAGGAAGGAATTACCATTGATACAGCAGAGCATTACGCAACGTGGCCTCATCCAGCAGAAATAATCAAGATCAAAGAGAAACCCAATGATCAAACCCATTTAGTAGACATTTTCACTGATGGAAGTAAGGAAGATTCGGCAGTTGGATCCGGAATTGCTATATTCATAGACAAAGTACTAGTCCACCAACTACAATATAAATTACACAGTAGATGTTCTAACAATCAAGCAGAGCAGTTCGCAATTCTCAAAGCCCTTGAACACCTTGAACATCTCCAACTACAGCATGTTCAAAAAACAGCTGCTTTACACACTGACAGCAGAATCACTCTTGATTCATTACGGAACTCTAACAACCATCTTCACCTTATTGAACAAATAAGAAAACAAATAAGGCAACTAGAAGCACACAGCTGGATTATCTACTTCACATGGGTCAAGGCTCACGTCGGAATTGAAGGGAACGAGCTGGCTGACCAACTGGCGAAACAGGCAGCGAACAACAAGGACCTACCAGTTAGTTTCGACAGGATACCCGTGAGTGACATCATGCGAAAGCTACATGAAGAAAGTGTGAATCAGTGGGAAAGTGAGTGGCGAAACACCAAAAATGGAGCAGTGACTAAATCTTATTTCCCCACAGTGGCAGATAGATTACGACTTAAATTTCCACTTACTGGTAAAGTCACAACTTTCCTAACCGGACATGGCAGACTTAATTCTTACTTTTACAGATTTAAGATAAAGGACTCTCCAATGTGCTCCTGTGGAACAGCAGAACAGACCGTAGTACACGTTTTATTTGAATGTCCAAAACTTGACAGAGAAAGAATCAAATTCAAGAAAGCTATGTTAAACAAATATGGAAAATGGACATTCCAACAACATAAATTAGTAACGGAATACACAACTGAATTTATTGAATACCTAAACACAATAGAACTGGATAAACTCTAGAGTGCAACTAACGATATCCCATAAGTAAAACTATGTATTAGTATATTTATTAAGCATGTACTATAATGGCATGTAGTATTACGTTTTTTGTAATGGAACATGCCGAAAATAAAGAATGTTTATATTAAAAAAAAAAAAAAAAAATACATACATACATACATACATACATACATACATACATACATACATACATACATACATACATACATACATACATACATACATACATACATACATACATACATACATACATACATACATACATACATACATACATACATACATACATACATACATACATACATACATACATACATACATACATACATACATACATACATACATACATACATACATACATACATACATACATACATACATACATACATACATACATACATACATACATACATACATACATACATACATACATACATACATACATACATACATACATACATACATACATACATACATACATACATACATACATACATACATACATACATACATACATACATACATACATACATACATACATACATACATACATACATACATACATACATACATACATACATACATACATACATACATACATACATACATACATACATACATACATACATACATACATACATACATACATACATACATACATACATACATACATACATACATACATACATACATACATACATACATACATACATACATACATACATACATACATACATACATACATACATACATACATACATACATACATACATACATACATACATACATACATACATACATACATACATACATACATACATACATACATACATACATACATACATACATACATACATACATACATACATACATACATACATACATACATACATACATACATACATACATACATACATACATACATACATACATACATACATACATACATACATACATACATACATACATACATACATACATACATACATACATACATACATACATACATACATACATACATACATACATACATACATACATACATACATACATACATACATACATACATACATACATACATACATACATACATACATACATACATACATACATACATACATACATACATACATACATACATACATACATACATACATACATACATACATACATACATACATACATACATACATACATACATACATACATACATACATACATACATACATACATACATACATACATACATACATACATACATACATACATACATACATACATACATACATACATACATACATACATACATACATACATACATACATACATACATACATACATACATACATACATACATACATACATACATACATACATACATACATACATACCCACACATACACACACAAACATGCATATTCAGGGACATTATAAAAAATGATATGTTTTATGGTCGGTGTCACAGTGGATCTCACAGATGTATTTCTTGTGAGTCTACCATATCTCGTTTTCAACATTTCCTCTGCCTACTAGGGGCCCTAATGACCAAGCTGTCGACGGGCCCTTAAACCCAACACACTCACTCACTCTGCCTACTATGTACCACTGAAAGCAAAAAACTAATAATGTTTTCCTTGGAAACCCATGTATATTTAATATATTAATTTCCAAATAATACACAGTACATAGGATTCCCACACGTAGAAACATTATGAGTATGGAAAGTATTCTACAATGAAAACTAATGAAAAGGGCGTATCAGATATTTAATTAGCACTAAAAGGTTTGTATGGGAATACAATGTGTTTTATTAAGCTATAAATGGAAACGATATTAAAATTCAAACAGACAGAATTGTTAATAAATGATTGGCCTTTCCTCAACGCCTTTCAATGCATTTGCAAATTACATGGTACCAGAAAATGAAACTATGTACAAAGGCATTAGATGATTACTTTTGAATACACTCCATTTTATAAGTTCAATATATTGCCTTAATGTTTCAGAAAGGAAATATAATACAACGTGCACTGTACCCCACGAACAACATTGGTGAGAAATACGGCATATTAAATGGCACACAGCCGGGGACACCTCGTGCACTACGACCTACATAGATCTTTTGCAGTTACCACCCGCGAAGGAGAAAGAGATGAAGTGAAGGAACCACAGGCAGACAGACGACAGAGACGCACAGAAGTCTCTAACAGCTTTGGTCCTCGAAGACACTCCCATTACTGAAACTGTCCAGAGAGGGTGATGAACGCCCCTATCATTGCAGCAAGCAGCCGTGCCAACTTTGATTACTTTTTTACTGACACCAGGTTCATATATAAGGTGTTTTTTAAAGTTCCTGATTACAATAGGTCAAGTAAAAGCGTCATTCTTTTAAGGATGGTACAGAAAAAATCACCCCAATAAAGGAGGAGTTAGAAAACTTGAAGTTTTGTGAGCTTGGTTTGTTCACACTTTTGTGAAAATAATATATTAGTCATGTGTTCTTAATTCTTTTAAGAGTGGTAAAACCAAAAACTTCACCAATAAAATTAAAAGAGACGTCGTTGTTGTTGTTGTGTTTAACGCCCGCTTTTACTACTACGGCACCGCAGGCGATGACACTGATGATACATGGAATGAAGATGGAGCACCGGTGGAATGAGATGGCGGGGAAACCGGAGCACCCGGAGAAAACCCGCCCTGACGCCGCTTCGTCCACCACGAATACCACATGCGGGTCCCTGGGATCGAACCCGGGCCGCCTAGGTGGTAGGCGAGTGCGCTGAAAGAGACGGCAGTAAATGTACGGGCAGTGGGAAATTCTGGGGATACTCGGCCCCAAGGAACCTGTGTTCTCAACAATTAAAGGACAAATGTTGCTCTGTTTATTCATTTGGGGTTGGTAAGGCTCAAAGCCGCCGCTGTTCAGGGATGGAGTCGAAAATGTTGAATGGAGACAATATGGAAAAGTTTCAGTGTTAATAGGAAAGTCAGCACAATGAAGGTGAAGTGATCAAACTGAAACAATCGGACACTTACAATGCTCTCACTTTTTTTTTAAATTCATTTAAGCGTAAATAATCCAATATTCGAAAATTGATGTTTCACCAAAAGTGTGAAAGCCCTGGGAAACGCCGGGAATTTCTGCTGCTGTTCTCCTATATGTAGCTTATTAAACCACATTTCCAAACCGTTCATTAATATGAGAACAGAACCGGAAATTAAAATGGTAGCCAGAATCTACACTTTCCTCTTGAATAGAATTCCTCACTCTAGTTTCTCTACTGTCTCTCACATATATTGTGCTGTATGTGGTATTGCATTGTCCTTTGAGGGGTTGGCTTTATGATGAGCAAACCAAGGTTATTTCTAACAAAGTATCAACACAAAGGAAGCGGAGTTTGGATTTAATATATTTTGAGGTATCTAAAGGATGAGGTGGCAAACCAATGAACTAAAATGGTAATAATAGAAAATATTAGAAAAGAAAACGATGTCCAACCTTTGCGAGAGAGGGGAGTGTGGGTTTACGTGTTTCTAACATGGTGACACGTACGTTGCGTTTGATTTAGGAAACCACTTTTAAATCTCATGCGATACACATCTGTTCATTAGTGACTTCTTTGGTACTACTTACATTTAAAAAGTCTACCAATGTTTGACAAAGCCTTTGAAGATCCACCTAGTGATCGTCGCGTAACATATTGCGATACAGACTTTTTATATGGTTCAATTTGGAGAAACTCTGTTCCCAAACGTATACAGAGCTATATTCACTCTTATACACACTTCTTGCAAATGTTTATTTCTCTATCTACTATATTTTAATCGACATAAGCATATTCAAAAATTAATTTATTCCGTGTATTATTGTAGGTACAAGGGGAATGTTGGAATACAGTAGACTTTAAGTGATATTGAAATGTTTTAAGAGCTGGTTGACATGCGATGCCTTTGAAATTCCGTTCCCTTTGCAAGGGCAAGGAATTAAAAAACGAATACATATTCCTATTTTAAAAAATAGTATAAGTATTGACAGTTTCAATCAAATAAGGAAGAACATCTCGGAAATGGTTCACTCAAAAGAAAACTGAAGTATGTGACAAATTGTTTTTACGATATCCATAAGTTTTATTTAGTAAGCTTTTGTCTGTCTCTTACTGTTTACCATCTATGCATGTACAAATTCAGACCTCGATTATGAATCAGATACAAATTCTGTCTTCAAATCAATGTATGACATCTGTGTTATTATGAAAGTGAAAACACTAAGCTAATAATTACAAATCTTAGCTCCAAAACTTACCCATGGTATGCCAGGAAGGACAGAAGGAAGAAGACGCAAGCCAAAATATCAGCCCGGCCAACAATGCCCGTTACCTGTAAGAAAAAGATACATTGTTAACTTACTTATATTGAATTCTCGTATCTTGAATATATACAGCATTTATATGTATTTTAAGATTATCTACCCATAGCTTAAGTTTGGTCAATGTTTCAAAACGTTTCAAAAATTAGTGTTTTGTGCCTTTTAGGCGATTTGTATTTCCTTACACTTTTGCAAATAAAAAATGTTTCACTCGATACAGTTTCTAAGCAATCTTGTCCAAATTTTCAGAAGAAACTCAGAAAGAATGAACTTAAAAACCTAGCGTATGGCTTTTGTGCAGATTTCAATTACTCATAATATGATTAATTAACTCAATCGCTGAGTTTAATTTCTTGCACAAGGCTTAACATATTGTTTATTAAACACTATAAAAACTAACAAAATACTGCTTGCAACCGTTGTATACAATTCAACTAATATCCTAGAATTCCTATTTTTTCAAAATAACTATTCCCACATAGTGCGCCAACACATGATTATTAACAAAACAATTTTTTTTATAAAAACATTAAATATATCTGAATGAAGTTAGAAACACGCATATGACTGTTTGAACGCAGCATATGACAAACATTTGAAAAAAATTAGATGAAAACTGCAACATAAATAAGTTTCACCTCTAGATTCCCTTCTATAAGGTTTTTAGGACAGTCATATTTTGCGTTCCTAAACAGTGATGTGTTTAAATTCTCCAGAGGGTTTGGTTTCCATAGGAATCCAATACATTGCAATTATTTAAAACGACACATTTGTATTTAAGCTGCTTTAGTGATAAATAATTTATTCTTTAAATGAAATAATGGTGGGTTTAGTAACAAAACATTTCAAATAAAGTTGTTTACTTGTCAAGTAAAATCAAAATCTTTAAAAAAAGTTGAGCGGACCATAAAGTTCTCTTTAAGAAATGCATTTAGTAAAACGGAAATACAATGAACGTTTTATCCTGAAGTGAAAAAACATTCACCATAAATAGTTGTTTTCAGGAAAGCGTTTTGTTTTCAAGATAATCAGTTGAGAACATTTTAAAACGCATTCTGTATATATTTTGCTAGTGTTGCATACCACTCAGGCATAGTTGTCCTTAAATCCGTTCAGGAATTCTTGAATAAGGACGTTAGACATACACACCTATGAATACAGAGCAAGAAAACGAATTTATGGCTTCAGCCCATTATACACCTTAATATACAAAATGGAAAATTTTCATAAAATAAATAAATACAAATTGCATGCTAAACTGAGAAAAAATGCTTTACTCATTATTTTCACAGGTGTTCTACAAATGATTTACAAAGCGTGTATTCGTATTTATTACTCAGGAGAGATATCATTGCGTTTGCTTATCTTTTTGGGCCAACTATGTATGCACGTATTACGTACATGATAATAGCACCACCAATCCATGGGCCAAGCTAAATGTTCCAAATAGATCCTACTCCCCAGCAATCTTGACAAACACTCGCCGAAAATGGTTTCTATGCATATCCTGTAAATATACAGGAGGCCAAGCGAGTTGGCTCCACAGTACCGTGTGAAGTTCGATTCAGGAAGTCCTGGGTTCATCTCTCGTGGACCGCAAGCTCCTGAGCTTGTAGTTCTTTGTAGTTTTCCTTCTTCGGAGAATGCGGTGTGTTATCATCTACTCTAAACGTTTTGATTACGTTTAAGAATTTGCACGGCTATTTCTCTTCTGAGCTGCTTGAGTAAGTAAAACAAAAAGTATATAAATGCCAAAACATCTGTGACACTATAAAACGAACATTAAAAAATAAAACAAGAGGAGATACCATATTAAGATGTTATAAAACTATGGCAGTGTCTATTATATCTTATGGAGCCAAGACCTGGACCTTGAACAGAAATGACAAAAGAATACTTGAAACGGCTGAAATGAAATTTTTGAGGCACGTAGCTGGCTGTAGTCTTAAAGATCATATTAAAAGTGAAACAATAAGAGAGCAACTAAACATATTTAACTTAAACGACAAAATCAGGGAGTACAAAATGAAGTGGCAATATCATATCTCCCGATGGCAGGAGAAAGACTAACCAAACAGGCCTTGCAGTACAAACTAGTTGGTAGTTAATTGCTAAAAAGAGCCAGTTGTGTTGTTGGTGAAGAATGTTTCAAATTGTTACATTTTCAGAAGTCTTCTGCAGGTAGATAGCTGCAAGTATTTGGGAGTGTACCTGGCGAGTAACGCTGGGTGGGACGACCAGGTAAATTCTACATCCAGGAAAGCGTGGAAAGCGTTACATTTCTTAATGGGGGTACTGAAAAAGGGAAGCGGAAGGTCCAGGGAAATTGCCCACAAATCTTTGGTGCGGCCGATTATGGAATATGGAGCAGTATGTTGGGACCCATATAGACTTAGTCAAATTGATTCGCTAGAAAGAATACAGAGAAGGGCTATAAAATTTATAAAACGAGGTAAATCTTTTGGGCCTAAAAAGGGGGAGGAGACTGCATGGGAGCCTCTAAAAGTCCGGCGTTAAAGGCAGAGGTTATGCGCATTATTTCAAGCATATCGTGGTTCAAATGCATGGGTGGGTTATTAGTGAAAGATTGGACAACCCTACATATTACGGAAGAAAGGATCATTTGTATAAAATTAAAGGTAGAAGGCACAGAACCGACGTAGGAAAGTTGTCCTTTGTCAATAGAACCATTGAGGAATGGAATGAATTACTTGTAGCAGTATTTCAGGGCTGTCCTTTATCTGTGAAGAAATTTTCGAAAAATATCGTAAATCAAGTAAATGCTGTGTAATTTACTATAAAGTTTACGCACGTGTACTTTTTGACATTTATTGAACTGATGGTGAATACTAATGCTAAATTTAAATTGGTTATACTGACAGGATAATTAATTAATGAGTGTTAATTAGTATTTAGTGCATTTCATCTATATTTTTATTATTGTTCTTTATTGTATTATGATTGTATTACTATTGTTTGTGCACTTTGTTTGTAACCTTAATTTGCACATTTAACTCTGCCACCGGGTAATACCCATTTGCAGAAAATATATACATACATACAATTGTTACCGCTTATCAGAATGAAATTATAGTATTTAAATTACACTTGGTTGATGGCTTACAATTAAGGAACGCAGTTTAATAACCATAATTTCAAGATTACGGTATTAAAAATTTACGTGTGGTATTCCAATGGTCATGTACAGTTATTAAAATAGACGAAAAAATGTGACCTTTGTTCCTTTAATCCACATGTCTAAGGCACTAAACAACGAACATCTATAATGTAATTATAAAATTATGATAAACTGCAAGACAGCAATATTTAACCTGATAAATAAGTTAAACATTTTAATTTCCTTCCCGTACCAGCACGTCTTAATTCTCCCACAACATAAATCGATTAATTAATTAAATATGTGTGTGCATAAATTATTTAAGTTATTGTAGCAGGTTAGGAAGTTTATAAAGCTACAGTAGAATGTTATAATCATGCTTATGACAGCTTATTCTTTATTTATATTAGCGAACCGAAATAAACATTTTCATAAATAGTTTACTATACTTTTTTGCAATTACACCAAAATGTTTAAATTTGTAATTTAAGCGTATTTCATTAAGTGCATAGGGAGTGAACAGCCAGTCGTGTCAATGTAAAACATAAAATCGTTTTTGGAAATAGGTACCTACGAATATAATTTTGAAAATGTTTCTAAAGTGTATTTAAGTATACAAATTGGAGTTTTCAGGTTATCTAAATGAAGATATTCTTGAGCGATTTTATGAGGAGGAAATAATTTTTCATTTCATTTTTTCTTTGAAGCTTCCTCTCGTTTGCGTGGCCGCAAATATCGACACACATTGGCCATAAACAAACACAGCCCTCCACGTCTGATTGACAGTTTCAATTTTGTATACCTGTGTTATACCTTCCATATACGTCAATATCGATGGCATCATGGCCTATATATGGTTGGAAGTGACATTTATAATATCTGCAATTTGATAGAAAGATGTTGGTAAAATAAAGAGCTTCCATTGTACTACATTATTGTGTTCCTTCTTCATCACCATCATGATAAAACCAGTGTTATTTCCTTCCCTCACGATTCAGTGCTGCTAATTTCATTTAGGACAAACTGGTACCGTAAAGCTTCAGGATTGGCAGGTTTGTACATGAGTAAAGAATTAAAAGAATTACTGAAGTTTTTTTTTTTTTTTTTTTTGGGGGGGGGGGGGGTGGGTGGGGCTAGGGTGATTGTCTTATTTGGCTTCGATTGATATTGAAGTACATTTGTGAACCCGAATAGCTTTTTGCCAAACATAGACATAATCAACCGTGTTTCCAGCTACATTTTTGAAAACTGTTTAGCGAAAGTTAGTTCCCCTGTTCCTGAACTTTTGGCTTTTACTAGTGTACACACTCCTCGCACCACTAGTGCAACCAACAAGCATCTAAAAAGAATATGATTTGAAGCTTTCCTTGCGACGAGCATATTCAAGATGTTCTCGGGCTTCGAGCCAGGTGTAATGATGAAGAGCCATCGACGTTTCGGCAGTGTAGATCTCTCCCATCATCAGGATGATCTACACTCCCGAAACGTCGCTGGCTCTTCATCACTACATCTGGCTCGAAGCCCGAGAACATCTTGAATATCTAAAATGAATTTTATACCTCTAAACCCTATCACTCAATAATCCTGAAAACTTAATTAAATTTAAAGTTGAGAGAGTCGACAAAACTTGCAATTCACACCCAGTAGAGAGAGAAAGAGAGAGAGGCCGTGTGTGATTATGAGCAGACAGTAATTTCAATATTATTATTATTATTATTATTATTATTATTATTATTATTATTATTATTATTATTATTATTATTATTATTATTATTATTATTATTATTATTATTATTATTATTATTATTATTATTATTATTATTATTATTATTATTATTATTATTATTATTATTATTATTATTATTATTATTATTATTATTATTATTATTATTATTATTATTATTATTATTATTATTATTATTATTATTATTATTATTATTATTATTATTATTATTATTATTATTATTATTATTATTATTATTATTATTATTATTATTATTATTATTATTATTATTATTATTATTATTATTATTATTATTATTATTATTATTATTATTATTATTATTATTATTATTATTATTATTATTATTATTATTATTATTATTATTATTATTATTATTATTATTATTATTATTATTATTATTATTATTATTATTATTATTATTATTATTATTATTATTATTATTATTATTATTATTATTATTATTATTATTATTATTATTATTATTATTATTATTATTATTATTATTATTATTATTATTATTATTATTATTATTATTATTATTATTATTATTATTATTATTATTATTATTATTATTATTATTATTATTATTATTATTATTATTATTATTATTATTATTATTATTATTATTATTATTATTATTATTATTATTATTATTATTATTATTATTATTATTATTATTATTATTATTATTATTATTATTATTATTATTATTATTATTATTATTATTATTATTATTATTATTAATTATTATTATTATTATTATTATTATTAACATTATTATCATCATCATCATCAAATTCTGCACGGTTTGAGCCTATTGGCCATTGTGACTTAATAAAGTTTAAAATTGGCTCATTCCTGTATATCATCGTATATCAGATGGCTCAAAAGCGAATATCCAGCCAGATATATTAATAATTTTATTTTTCTTATTTCAATGTCTTATTTATTCTTTTCTGTGAACCTCCAAGGTTCAGCTCTATAAAGCATGATTGGTGGAGTTATGAACTTATAAAATACTTAGATTGCCTTCTACATATTGTATTTAATAATATCCGGCTAATAGTCTTGTTTGGCTTGATAAATTCTTTTACTTCATTTTTCCCATCACGAATTCTGAATCCTGAGGTTACACATCCCAACCATTTGAAAGTGGAGATCTACTCAATAATGATACTTAATACTGCTGTGTTTATTCCTTTTGCCATTTTCTTTCGAAACTCACTGTTTTCTTTTGAGTATTTTAAAATTATACTGGTTTAGTTTCACTCAGCTTAAAAATTGAGGTTTGTAACCAGCGTTGTTTAGATATACCCAAGTAATGATGATGATGATAATAATATTAATAATAAACAATAATATTAAGAACAATAATAACAACAATAGTGTGATGCTGCCACGGCGCACAACAAAGGACGGCCGGGGCCAAGCGACTACACACGACATACCAGACGCGGCGCGTAGCAAAGGAGCTCACGGTTAAGGTTTCCCACACCACTGACGCGGGCAAACACATGATAACAATCAGAGCGGCTGAACCAAAAGGGGGTTTTCCCAGATGTTTCGAGAAGTATCCGGTGGATGATTTGTTTGAAGAAGTTCGAGAAAGATCTGGCTACTTCATCGCTGGTATAAAAGTTTGTGGAGTGCGTGAGGGCAGGCAGTTTTTGAGTCTGTCAGTTTCAGTGAGTGCGAAATAAATATTAAGGTTACGTCGCGTCGAAGTGAAGAAGTGTTGAGTGATTGTGTCGTTGGGGCTAGTGTTTGAAGGACAGAGAAGGTGAAGAGAGACAGTGAAAGAAGTGAGTTCAAGGGTACGAGAAGAAAACAATATCAAGTTGTAACATAACGAGAGACTGTAGACTGTGTTAACGTCAGTACAAGAGAACTGTGTTTTTGTGCAAAAGTTTAGAGGAAAAGTAAAGTGAGAAAAAAGAAACTGGACTGGATTTTTGTCGTTTCCTTAATAAAATAGTGATGATGATAATAATAATCATAATCATAATGTATATACTTAGGCCTTCAGGCCGGCGTTAATCCAATAAATGGTAGATTTCGGGCTTGTGGACTGTGGTCCAGCCGATGAATTGTCTGACATTTCGCCCATGACTGCGTTGGTCATCTTCAGTGTGATTCCTGGCTGGTTAACAAGTCAGACAATTCATCAACTGGACCACGGCCTACAAGCCCGAATTTTACCATCTATTGAATAATGATGATAATGATGATGATGATGACGATGAGAAGAAGAAGAAGAAGAAGAAGAAGAAGAAGAAGAAGAAGAAGAAGAAGAAGAAGAAGAAGAAGAAGAAGAAGTAGAAGAAAAACTAATTTTTATTACTGGAAATGGCTGCAGTTTCATCGATTTGTTCACAATCGTAACTATGTTGCAGCAGGTTTCATTTCACATTTTCAGGAAACTAAAGTTTTGTGAAAATTAGCTGAACCTGAAATTTTGTGAATACACAACATTTATACTCACGAGTTGCTGCTGCCTACAAATAAAAAATCTGTTACATTTATCAACTTTCTTTTTTCGGTTCCACTATTCATAGAAAGATACATAGATACACAGACATTCTGAATATATGTCCCTAATAATGTACTTGTAGGTTTTCTTGCCTTGAAATCCATGTTTCTTCATGTTTTATTCACATACGAAGATTATTTTACCTGTGAGCTGTAGAATGCAAGAAAGAAGTGCTTCTTGGGCATTCTAATAGATAAACAGTGTATAGAGTATCCCTTGGAATTCGAATTTACCTTATTTGTCATACATTTGCCTTAAGAGTATAAGGGCATGATTACAAGAAAAAGCACTCTGCCTAGAATGGTATAGGCCACTGTTAAGGAAATGATGGATTCGTCCAACAAGCCCGCAGCTGTAAAAAATGCACCATCCCTCCGCCAGAATAGCGACTAATCGGATTTACCAAAGTAGCGTCATGCTTTATTCACTGTCAATTGCCCTCCAGACCATGAGGGAGGGGGAGAGAACACGGGGCTTTTACTGTATCTCATCTACTGTTAGAGTATAGCCTGAACTCGAGAGTGAGTTCACTAAAGCCTTCGTTAACAACGGTTTGCTCGCGTTAACGCTATATATAGCCGAACTTGCTAAACACTTCAGTAAGAATCTTACAAGAAATTTCCATTCCTAGCAATATTACTGAAATATCTTAACCTAACGTTCTCTGTACAGCAGATACGACTAAGTGTCGTCTATAATCATACTCGGCAATGCGCGATCTGCAATTATTTCAAATTAGGGTAGTTTGTTTCCACAAAACATCGCATGGATAATGTATACTTAAACGCATCGTTAAAGCACATCTTTTTTGTGATGCTCATCGAAAAATCTGATGTGTTGCACTCACATGACTTTCTCTACTCTTGTACTAACCATTCTTACAAACTCTTATTCCTATATCTTCTTCCTGTTAGTTAAGATAAACATTTGTACAACTTATCTTATTGCCTATTTCCTTGTAGGTGCAAGGGGAATATTAGAATACAGGAGGCTTTGTGCGACAGTCAAATCTTTTTGACCTTTGAGATTCCGTTCTCTTTGCACGATTAACATATAAAAAAATGAACAACGTTGTTGCATTTCGCTAAAGTTGTAAGTTTTCCGAAACTCACACACATAACAAGGAATATCTCCGAAATGGTTCACCCTAAAAGAAAATTTATTGAGACATAAATTGTGTATTTTAGCAAGGTGTACATTTTTTGTAGTGCAAGATTTTGTCTATCTCTAACGGTTTACCAGTTATGCAAAATTCGTCCAGAGTAAATACGACTACAGGGGCTATAGCCAGAAAATTCAAGATATACATTTCATTTGGCATAAAAATAGCTCAAACATATGACATTTTAATCAAAATCGTTAGAGCCGTTTTCAAGAAAATCAAAATTTTCGAAAAATGTTCCATGTAAAGGGTAGTTTAGGGTGGGGCTATTTTCTTCAAAATCTTCGTGTCGCATCCTTGAATGAGAATAAACTTAAATATAAACTTTGGTTTTTAACCGACTTTTCGTTATTGAGTTATGCTGTCCACAGACTGACACACAGACACACAGACTGACACACAGCTTGACACACAGACACACACACGGACCTTTTTCTAAAAATACTTTTTTTGGATTCAGAGGGCTTCAAAACATATATTTCCGGTGAAATCTCGACATCGAATTTTTGGGTGGAATACAATATTTTCCCTACTTACCAGTAGAGAAAGTAAAAATATACTATCTATCACATGACTGTCTACCACGCTAATCGAGTTATATTTTTGTAGAAATGGTTTTATTGCAAATTTATTTGTAAATGTAATGGAACTACACAGAATAACAATCCCCTGAACCATCCGCAACAACGCATTTTGTCAACAAAACTAACAATAATTGCCATCAAAATCAGCAAAATATGCAACAATGAGCAGTGGCACTGATTTTACCAGAGTCACTGAGGTCATTAAAACAAATTTCACATTTCTACAAGCTTTTGGAGGGAAAAGTAGTTTAAGTTTATACGGATCGCATGTTTAATTTACTTACCTTCAATAGTTTCTAAGAAAACGGGTTATTCATACCAGGACATGATATCCACAGTAAAAGCTGTCTAAATCAAAACTGTATATCTCGTATATTTTGTTGGGAAAGAAATCACATATCTTGAGCACACGGGAACTACCACACTTAAAGGTACTACTGATTTCTAGAGCAAAACGTCCCCTAAAGGTTGGGTTAAAAATTATTTCTCGTCTCCGAAGTTCGTAAGAGTTATAATATTTTCTGTGAAATGGTACAAAATTCGCTGAATAAATAGGTGATTGCAGCACCATTTTCTAGGATATACTTAATATATACCCCTTGTGCCCACAGTAATAAGGTATACATCAATATAATACAAATATAAATGAAGAAGGCTGCAAAAACACCAAAAATATAATTTTGGCAAGTTTCGCCATTTAGTCTCCGCTGGGATGAGGAACATTTGACTATCTCTGTGGACTGGCAGCATACTAGCCTTCAAATCCAGAGGTTCCGGATTCTATACCCGGCTTTAGAACGGGAGTGTTTTTTTGGCTAGGATTATTCCCTATCCGTCCTATAGTCAATAAATAGGAAAGTGATACGGAAATTCGTTTGATGCCAGTGGTCGACATACTCATTTGACGTCATCACTCTGACCCAACATCAGATAAATCATTTAAAGATAGCATAAAAGTACATTAAAAACATATTTATGTATAATAATAATAATAATAATAATAATAATAATAATAATAATAATAATAATAATAATAATAATAATAATAATAATAATAATAATAATAATAATAATAATAATAATAATAATAATAATAATAATAATAATAATAATAATAATAATAATAATAATAATAATAATAATAATAATAATAATAATAATAATAATAATAATAATAATAATAATAATAATAATAATAATAATAATAATAATAATAATAATAATAATAATAATAATAATAATAATAATAATAATAATAATAATAATAATAATAATAATAATAATAATAATAATAATAATAATAATAATAATAATAATAATAATAATAATAATAATAAAAACTATAAAATATAAGAAATAAATAACAAGAAAATTACGAATGGTCAAAGTTAATTAAAATTGGTGAAAATAGAATTGAAACTACCAAAATAAGAAATTGTATTGAAGCGAGAATAGAGGCGAAGTGGTTCTTTTCAATTGTGGCGGGGCCGACGTTTATCCTGACCAAGTGGTTAGCTTGTTCGAAGCCGATCAGCGACGGTAATCCGTCGTAAAGTGAGACAGATTATTTACATTGTTTGTAAAAGAGATATCAATAGAAGTGATGTAAAACATTATCGACGGATAAACTAAAGTAGTTTATCGAAGTATATTTTTAATAAGTTAATGAATAAATATTTGCTAACTGTGAAATTGTATTTGTGTGAAATTACGATCGGCATATCTACGTTAACAGAGATACTGAAGACACTGAACTTAAATAGCAAGTTTCGTGTTACGCGACTTTTTATTTTTGGAGTTACGTTGTTCCCAGACACACTAACCCAAGACGTCCTTCGTGGTCTTGGGTAACGTGCTTACCTCTTGTTTCCGAGGTCGCGAGTTCAAACTCGTGGAAGGCGTGGTTTCCTTTGGAAGGGAAGTAAAGCCAATGGTCCCGTGTCGTAGATTGCGTCATGTAAATGAACCTCATTGCTGATAAAGAGGCCCTTAAGTAAAATTAAGCGATCTTTGGCGCCTAATATACAATAGGACACCCAAAACCATAGCAGTTAAAGAGCGTGGATAAATAAAAACTCTGTTGTGGGGAATATCCTCGACTTAAATGACAGTCAAATCTTTCAAAAGCTGTTCGCTATGTGATGGCTTCAAACTTTCATAACTCAAAAACGAAAAGTTGGTTAAAAATTAAGTTGGTAGATTGGATGCTACACGAAGATTTTTTTTAAAAAATTACTCCACCCCAAACTACTCTTTACATGGAAAATTTTTCCAACATTTTGATGTTCTTGAAAATAACTCTGATGATTTTGATTAAAATGTAATATTTTTGAGATATTTTTATGACAAATGAAATGTATACCTTGAATTTTCTGACTATAGCCCATAAAGTACTATTTCCTCTGGATCACCTTTGGATAACTGCTAAACCGTAAGAGATAGACCAAATCTCACTATACAAAAATGTAGATCTTTCTAAAACACACAATTTGTCTAAATTAATTTACTGTAGAGTGAAACATTTCAGAGATATTCCTTGTTATTGGTGTCAGTTTTGGAGAACTTACACTTCTGTCAAATTGAACTTCGCTATTCATTTTTATATGTTAACAGTGCAACGAGAACGGAATTTGAAAGCTTTAAAAGATTTGACTATCGCTCAAAGCCTACTGTATCCTAATATTCCCCAAGGAAATAAGCAATAAGATAATTTGTACAAATGTTTATCTTAACATGAAGATATAGGAATAACAGTTTGTAGGAATGGTTAGTACAAGAGTAGAGAAAGTCATGTGAGTGCAACACATCAGATTTTTTATGCTGTTATGCTGTTCAAAGACAGACAAACACATAAACAGTCAGGCAGATAGACACATACATAGAGGTCGTTTTCCCAAAAAAAACTGTTGACCTCCCCCCCCCCCCTCTACCCCCCCCCCCCCCTAATTGTGGAAAGAGAGAGCCATGGGTTGATCGAGTTTTCTTTTTGAAAGTCGCAGCCTGCATCTGAGAAGAACATCCCATTTCGGTGTTACACGCCCAGAACGTGTGCCCTACTCCATCACTGCCAGGCACCTCCTGGTTATCGCTTAGCGTGCCGAATAGCTACAGTTAGGTAACATAATCCCAAACTTTGTTGTGCTGGTTTACACTCAACAAGATCAATACACGCAGCGCTACTTAACAGAAACAACCCAACACGTTTTTATGTTACGCTCTGATAGGTAACGTCAAGGGAAGTTTTTAGCTTGGAAACAGTAACACAGGAAATATCAAACCTCCAGGGCATGTGCCTTAGAGGAAAACAAGAAAAGGATCTCAAACAATATGTGCTACATTCGCATGGCACAAATACATCAATACTTTTTTTTTCTAAAAAAATCTTATGTGTTGGATTCACATGACTTTCTCTACTCTTGTACTAACCATTCCTACAAACTCTTATTCCTATATCTTCTTCATGTTGCTTCAGATAAAACATTTGCAGAAATTAGCTTATTGCTTATTTCCTTGTAGCTGCGACGGGAATATTATAATACAGGAGGCTTTGAGCGATAGTCAAATCTTTTAAATCTTTGAGATCTCGTTTTCTTTGCACGCTTAACATATAAAAAAAGTGAAGAACGATGTTCCATTTTACGAACGTTGTAAGTTTTCTGAAACTAACACAAATAACAAGGAATATCTCCGACATGGTTCACTCTATAAGAACATTTTACTTAGTCATAAATTGTGTGTTTTAGCGGATCTACATTTTTGTACACTAAGATTTTGTCTATCTCTTATGGTTTACGAGTTATTCAAAAGTCATCCGAAGTAAACAGGACTACCTAGGCTATAGCCAGAAAATTCAAAATATACATTTCATTTGTCATACAGATATCCTAAACATGTGGCATTTTAATTAAAATCGTTAGAGCCATTTTCAAGAAAATCAAAATTTTCGAGAAATTTTTCATGTAAAGGGTAGTTTAAGGTGGGGCTGTTTTCTTCAACATCTTCGAGTCGCATCCTTGAAAGACGTTAAACTTAAATACCAACTTTGGTTTTTAACTAACTTTTCGTTTTTGAGTTATGCTGTCAACAGACTGACAGGCTGACGCACACACAGACACACACTCACACAGACACACGGGCCTTTTTCTAAAAATGCGTTTTTTTGTTGTTTTTTTTCTTTTTCTTTTTATTCAGGGGGTCTCAAAACATATATTTCCGGTGAAATCGCGGCATCGTATTTTTGGGTAGAATACAATACTTCTACTTACCAGCAGAGAAAGTAAAAAGATCCGTAGTGTGGTCTATGAATAGCATAACTTAAAGACGAAAAGTCGGTTAAACTTGGGTGCAAGTTCAACATCTTCCAAGGATGCAACCCAAACTATCAATTACATGGAAAATCCGCCTGCGGTGCCGTATGTAGTAAAAGCGGGCGTTAAACACTACAAAAAGAATACATGGAAAATTTTCCCAAATGTTTGGTTTTCTCAAGCATCTCTAACAATTTTCACCTTTACATTACAAATGAAAGGTACATCCGTGGACATACACAGTCATGTATGGAACGCTGGGCTACTTTAACGGCAGAGAAACTAGGAATACTAAATAGCTTGCAGTTTTCAACAAGTGTGTCTGTCTGTCTGTCTGTCTGTCTGTCTGTCTGTCTGTATGTAGGCATGTATGAAAGTATGTGTGCGTCCCAGACATGGCTATTTTTTTTAGTCTACGGGGCACATACATATATTTTCTAGATATGAACAGAGGTTGTGAAATTCGCTTTGTTAGGCAGGAATTTGTAATCTTGTACATAGAGTAAACGTTAAGTGATAGACGAAAACTCACTCCACAAAATGGCGGATTTCTTTAAAACACACAATTTATTTCAAATATATTTTTGTGGCATAAGCCATTTTCGAGATATCCGCTATTAAGGTTCGGATTTCTGAATACTTCTTTCAAAGTCCTATCGATATTCACCTGTTTTTAGAGACTGCATGGAAAGAGTAATGGAATTGTAAGACAAGTAATAGCATCCAGTTAAACATTTGACTATCGATGTTCCTTTAGTATAGGGAAATGAGTAATGCAGTTAAACCTAAAAAGGTTTGTCTTGATTAAATTTAGAGAGCTAGGAAAAGAAAGCTATGTGTAGCCACTAATAAGCGATAGAGGGTAGCGAAATTCAGTGAATATAGTACATTAGAGTTTGGAGTTATTACTGGAAGTTATACTACCTCACTTTTTACTTGTGGTACTGGAATTTTCAGACTGATTCTACCTACCTTAGCCCACACATGAAAGAACAAATATAATTCACTAACCTAACAGTTTATTATTTTACTACGAAGACTTAAGTTACGTAGATTTTATTCTAAGTTGCCATTGGGGTATGTAATCTTAAAATTAATTTGAGAATGTCCTTTGGTTTAGCGGAAGAAATGTGAATCAATTCAAGAATTTAGCCGGTGTGACCATGGTAGCTCAGTTGGTTGGAGAAGTTGCACGGTGAGCCAAAGATTAGTGGCACTTGAATTTGATTTATACAAATTGGTTTTGTATTAGTTATAGTTGTAATGAAGTTTACGGCTCCTATAATTCTGCAAGATGCAAGGAGAAAAGTTTTAAGTTGATAGCAGGTCCTCCATGAGCAGTTCTTTTTTGAGAGAGGGAGCTAAGCAGTTCAAATTCTGTGTATGGCATTGAACTGTAGGTTTATTTCTACATTTCCAACTTTAGCCCACCCAAGATGTGTATGGTGGTACAATTAATATTGCAGCAAAAGTTTAAAATACACTCCGAGGTTTCCTGATACCTTTGTTCAAGTGTCCACAGAGTCGTTAGGTCCTTATAAATCCTGTTTACAGGTTGGATAAGGGGTTCCACTACTTCTGCATCAGTGAGCAATGGGAAAATACACCTGTGTCATGTATGGTACAAGCTAATATATACCAAGAAAGTTTCCCTAGCCGACGTGCTAACCAATGTGGACAGGATTTAGATACAGATGCTCGTCCGGCTTTAAAGCCAGTGCCGCTCTAGTGACAACAGTAATCAATTAGAAATGTGTATTCCCTATGTAAACTACGATTTGGTCGTGAAAAGTCAATGAAATCGTGGCCCAAGGGTACTTGGCATCCTCGAGGCAAGGGGAGCCTGACGCCGACTACTGTGGAACACGCTGCGAGGTACAATATCCCAGATTAGGCATGAAATAACATGTGCTAAAACAATACCATTACCCATGGGCAAAATAGTGTTAGTTCACAGGTTATATAGAAATTGATTAAAATACGCTAATTATATCCAAAGGCATAATTACAGGGGAAACTCATAAGGGAAATAAACAAAGGAGGTTTTTCAAAAAATGATACCGTGTGTAACAATTCTGTTCTCCTCCAAATCCTTTTCACACTTCGTTGCTGAACGTAAATGAACACACCTGAGCAAGTACGCGTAAAGGGACAAAACAATTAAGATTGACAGGGCCACGAACCTAAGACCGGCGAAATGTCCTCAACCATTCAATACCGGGTGGCGCACGAAATGCTATAGCATTTGTTTTATACTACAACACACTTGTTTTAATTAAAGTAGTACAGCAATAGTTTATAATGACTGTGGTCTGGAAAAGTGTTCTCAATTAAAATTTTCAATATGATCACTGTCCAGCGTTACAACCTCCTAAAAATCTCCTGTAAACCTCCTCACTGCATCTTCAAATATTCCACGGTACAACACCATTTTATGTGGGCTTTGATCTGCATTACGTTTCCTAGCCTCATTTAGAACAACTTTTTATCTAAGAATCCCTACATAAACAAATCGCGCGGGTTAATATCTGGATTATGAGGCGGTCGCGTTTTGCCGCCTTAATTCCTTTCAGGAAAACCATGCAAAGAGTTACGAAGATTAGTTGATGTCTAGTGCAGGAAATCGAAAACGGTGTTTGCAGCATGTGAGCGGGCTTCACTCTGCATGAACCACAGCAGCGTTTGTATAGGGACACCTGCTGCCAACAGTTAAGGGATAAAACTATTTTCCAACATGGGTTTGAATCAGTCTTTATTCGCGGTTTTTTTCAACGAAACATGGACCGATGATTCCACGGCTCCAAATTGCCACCCATACGTTAACATATGCATTATATCATTTTGTATCGGAACAAGCGCAGATCTAAGTGCAGAATTCTTAGGATTGACCGAAAAGGGATTCTAAGCTCAGAAGAAGCTCTGCTTGTTGATTTTCCAGGACTTCGAGTCCAGCAAAGGCGAATTGCCTTGACGTTTGCAAGAGTACGGTTGAGGGTTACGGTCATTTCTTCTCAAATGAAGAATTAGATTCAATTTGTTGGAGAATGTAATAAACCACCCGTTTGCAAGGGGCTCACTTTGTACCAAAGTAATACGAAAAGGTCTGTGTCTTCACCGCAATCTTTTGTCGGGTAAAAACAACACAACTTTCATGTTTCGATAAACAATCAATCGTCCTTACGATACTTGTACTTTCACATTGAGAAAAATATTTATCAGAAACCCCGGTAACTGAGGTAAGCTATGTTAGCTGTCATAACCTTGTTTTGAATTAATGCACTTTCTACTAAAGCTTCATGGATAAGCGGCAAACCTATACTGGACAAAGACAAGCCAGGAAATTAGCCTTAAGGTCCGTGCAACAGTATTTCGTTACCTATCCTGACACTGGGTTTACAGAACAGGGAAAGTAGTTGTATTAATTTCTGAACGTGAAGAAAACCATAACTAAAGTAGGACTCTGCAAAGATGAACCCATTTGTAGAATGTGCAAAGAGAATGAGCAAGCTACCCCGCATATCTCAAGTGTCCTTTCCTGGCAAGAAAGAGACGTACTCTTTTTCTAACCAGAGATCTAGGAAGGACTTGAGCTGCGATGCTGCACTTGTTCATTGAATAGTTTTTGGGAAACAATAAAAGCATCCTTTGCAATGTTTCTGCGCAATAAGGCTTTTAGTCTGCCATGCAGGAGGTCAACAAAAGTCCATAAATCGCCATTATCTAATCCAATCAAACCTAATCTAATCAGAGAGACAAACTATAATTAACTATAGTAATACCGCAGTCATTAGCGTGATTGGCTGCCAATCTGGTGGTGCTGTTTTAACCCCATAATAGCAATTAAAGATTATTTTTCTCCCAAACAAAACAAATCCTGAACTTAAAATACAACATTCATCAAGAAATTGGAGCCTTTTCCCATAGTGTAACGAGTAGAGTGTAGTGGCCAATTTTCTGGACAGGTGTCAGAAATGCCTGAACAAGGAAGGGAGGCAGTTCCAACATCTCCTTTCTTGATATACGTAATTTATTTATTTTTAAATGTTTATGTTACGCGGCAAAAGCACTTTATTTACTGCAGATTTTTTGTCACCGGCACCGCCTGTGGCCACACACCACGAAAACAATCCCATCAAGGATTGTTCGCCTGACATATCAGAGTATTAGTCTAACACTCTATATCAGGTGTTTGAAAAGAAGTGTCTGATATTGCAACAGGAGTTGAGATTGGTCAAAACTAGAATAAGTGATCCTATAAATGTATATCCAGAAACAAATACCTGCTGAGATATGAGCCATTTTACTTGTGTTGAGTATTTACAGCGGCTCATATCTGACCAAATATTTGTTTTCGGACATATTTATAGAAAAATTTACTTTGCCCAATCCCAACTCCTGTTGCAATATCAGACACGTTTTAAACACCCTGTATGTGTGTACATTAGTCATGAAAATATTTTACCTAAATATATGAGAAAACAAAATAAATTACATAGAGGGTAAGGACACTACTAACCTTAGGATTTGAATGTCTCTTAAAAAGTTTAGTTTACACCAGAGTACAAAGTTGTTAGCGAACTCTAGTGTTCTCTCTGGGAACATAGCTTCCTGACTTTCAACTTCAGATTTTATGTCCTTAGAAATCTTTAATGACTCTGAATGGGAGTAGTTTCTTGCAAACACAAAGCGATAGTCCTGTCTCTTTTTATAATCTCAAGATGCACGACACTTAGTTGCGCACCTTGTTTACTGGCAAGAAGTGAACAAGCACTCTAGCAAATGAATGATTCCGACTCCAAATAGAAGATCTAGCTTAAGGAAGGGGGTGGAACTGTCATCTCTAGACAGTCGGTTCAATATCAGAGATATATGATGGTCGTAAAGTGGTGGAGGGGTTAGGATGGTGGTAGCAGAGTAAGAACTAGTAGATTTGACAGGATCTGGAAAATATTCTCGCCAAGCTCTCCCGCGGCGGAAAGAATTATGGGCCACCGAAAGCTCTCTGTCACATTCTGCCTGAGCAAAACAACGAAACGGTTGATCACGTGATTTCAGTATAACATATTTATCGAATTCATCATTTTGAATTCTATGTCTCTGATCTAAAAAGTCTACAGACTTAAGTATCTCAGTTCGAATTTTTAACTAACGAAAATTATATAACAATTTGACATTTTCACTTCACCACTAATCACCAAACCTTGGATTTTAGGCTAAATCAATTTTACTAGCTCACGCTGTGGCTATGGAAGCGAAAGTAATTAGAAGAGTAAGAACTAACATTATAAAGAGAGAAACTGTTTCTGTATGTGGACAATATAAAGAATCATTCAAACGATTTTGATAAAGCGTCACCATCGAAAATTCCAATTCGTTCTGAAGGAATGTGGCTATAAACATGTAATTTCATTTCATAAATAAATGTTTTAAGAATCTGCAAAGCTCTCGTTAACGAATACGAACACACTGTTATTGTGTATAAAATAATAGTTATTTGTGTAACCAGGTATAATCTGCATTGGGTTAAGGATATATATGTTCAAACTAATTTTTATGAAGTTACAATTAAAAAAAAAAAAAAAACTATATCCGTGCTACATTCAATGTTTTATGCAATTTTAGCATTAAAATGCGCAAAAATAATTAATAAACCTGCTAAATGAAAAATTATAGTGTATAAGAGATCATAGATGTATGCTAGGCAGATGTTTCATTTGTTTCAACTCTTATAGAGGAAAATGAAAGGAAATGATAGAAATATTGAAAATATGGATTTTACTCCGCTTCACATTTTGAATGAAGCCAAGAGTGCTGAGGGTTTACTAATTCCAGAAAAATCAAGAGATGTTTAGGAAAAAGAATATGTGAAGTTTTGTCGATGAAGAAACGAAGTTTGACTAAGAAGCCACATTACTGGCATACCTTTCAGAGCTGGTAACTATGCAAACGTTTGTTACTTCTTAATATGGTAAATCATTTAAAATAAGTAATATTTACCAAGGAAAGTAAGTATACCAAATAACGTGGTATACCAAATAATGAGGTGATTCTTGTTTTTGACTGTGCTGCAGAGGATTCGACAACTGTCTGGTATCACCTGGCAGATGAATTCAAGAGGAAGTTCCGCAAAGACCTGAAAAGCAATCCTAGGCTTTGCGACGTCTGAGGACGGCAGCAGAAAGAGCTAAGCGCACACTGTCGTCCAGCACCGAAGCCATCATTGAGAATGACGCCATGTATGAAGGCATCGACTTCTACACCAAGGTGTTGAGGGCGAGATTTGAACTTTGTTTAGACCTGTCCTGCTCCACACTCCAACGGGTGGAGAAAGCACTCACAGATTCCAAGCTGGACATTGTGAGAGTGACGATTTTAAGTTTTCTTACAGGCATATTGGAGAAAATTATATTGTGGTAGTGATAACATTGCTGTTTTGTTGCAATGGTAACTATGATGGCGCCAGAAATAGCTAATTTAACACGATTTGTGCCGTCAAAATAAGCCGTTTTAATGTTAGAAGTGCATTAAAAATATACTTGCAAAAACGGCCTTGAATGTTAGATGTCATGGATGCCATGAAGTAGATAAAATAGTTGCTACTCCACTATATACAAATAGTTCTTGCCCTTCACAGCTTATAAAAGCAAGCACCGGTTACATTTTATTGCCAGGAATCAGCATAAATGCCAATGATGGAACACTTCAACCAGAAAAAGGTTAGTTTAAAAAGCGACAAACGGTCCTTGATGTATTTGTATATTTAATTACCATTTATTAAATACTGCAGATGTGTATATAATGAAACAGTGTCAAAAGTTTAAATGAACTTTTATTGCTATTCTATATGCATTTGCATGAACTTCCTGGATGTCAAAACCATCTAATAACCCTTATGTAAGAAAATGTTCTTTTATTTTCTTTGACACGCCAAATATGGATAAAGCATTAAAACACTAAGCATATATTTTATTATCTGAAAAGATTACTTTTCTGGATGGTTGCAGACTATGCGTCTTATCCAAAGAGGTGAGCTTGTTGGCCCGGGAGTGCATAATCTTATTTAGTTGAACAAGTCAAGGTTTTCTGCATTGTGTGACAATGATGCACTTTTTATGTTATTACATAAATACGGAACCAAAAAGAAGATACAAACGTTTAACGGCTGATCTACCATAATTATCTAAAACTTCACTCGACCATTCCGATAGGAAAATACCCTTAAGATCAACGTAAGTACAATAACTTCATAAAGTGAAAGAAATTAACTAATCCCTTATTGGAGTTTGAAAAGCTAAACTTGAAGATTCAGGTAAGGCACCTATGTAGTAGGTACCTGCCTCTGTGATGTGGTATTAGCGTGTCTGCCTCATGTTCAAGAGGTCCCGAATTCGAATCTCGGATGGGCTGGGTTATCCGGATAAGGTTTTTTTCCGAGGTTATCCCTTATCTTGAGAAGACGAAGTCGGGGACTTTAAACTCTATGGACCTCCGCCTTATTGGAGCATCATTTCACTATTTTCATTCATTCATTCTTCGTCCGATATGGCATATTACATTGGAGCACGTCAATATAAAGACGTGGTAGGTAATAAATATTCAGATAATAGACCTAGGATGTGTAATATCATTTTATACGAAGAATAAATGTCTATAAATAAATGGTATTTAATATCACTCAGTGAATAGAACTATAAAAAGATATGGGGGAATCAATGAGGATGTAAATTAAATTCAGACTATATGATGTAAAAGCAAAACCATATTTCTATATGGAAGTGAGACGTGGGTGTTAGGAAGCGAGGACAAGAGAAGAATAGAGGCTTCGGAAATGAGATTTCTGAGATAGTTGATGAAAATAACCCTGCAAGAGTGCAGACATTAATTTTGTAAGGTTTAGATTTGGGACGATTATTTCACTTACATAATATTCCACTTCCTCGGTAATCTCTGACAAATCACAGTATAGCGCCCTAGAAATAGGTTTTAATCATAAAACCTTTAGAACTTCACTTCATTCAATCCCTACTAATAATGTACCAAAAGTGGCTTCATTAAATTGGATGAAACATTGTGGGAAGTCGAAGCCTGATGCAATAATAGCAATCAATTTTTAGATAACCGGGCTATATACAATGTAAGCCGTTAGTTATGTTATCAAATAGCTACAGGATCCAAGCAAATTAGACAGAAAAAGGATCCTTAGAGCGTAGAAAGTCACAGAGTAAAATTGTGTTTCAGATGCGAATAAGAATTTATGATTTGTCAATATATAGAAAATTTGATCTAGTAACTATGAAATACACGGGACTTATATTGATAAAACAGCGTGCAATTCTAAAGCTTCTGCTATTTTCTTCCGTATCTTTCATCCATTGCCGAAAGGTTTTAACTGTTACCGCTTATTGGTAGTCCGTAGCGTCTAAAGACCGCGTTTCGGTTATACATACTTGCCATTTCAGCAACTCATGACCTCAGTTATTTTTTGCCGTGAAGTTAACAGGTTCTAACTTCAGACGCTTTCAGAGATGCAACTTCGATGGTCACAATTTCTAGTGCTAAGCTTCAGAAACATTTTAATTCTTTTAACTTCAAACCTTCGGCAAATCGCTTCGAAAAGGTAATTATTAGCCTCAATTAAATCTACCATCCAACTTAGGATTGAATAGGACAGGACATCGCGGAAAGAACTCGGCACGTCGACCTTGAAGGACTTTTATACCTATGCCCCTTGCGGGGCACCCACTGAAGGAATGGTGAGGCAATAGGAGACAGAGGGTGGCCGACCCAAGGAACTACGACAGAGCAGTGGGCAGGTTTCCTACAAATTACAGATTTAAACTCCCCGGCGACGTCTGTTAAAACGGGAGTCCCGCCCACCCGCGGCCTTAGACATCCCCTAGGGTGTTTGGAGACCGGTAGCCGTCCCGCCGAAGGACGAAGGTTTGCCAAGAGCACATTCCCTGCCATGCAATGTGGAGAATCCCGACGACACAACCCTGAAAGGGACCAGCCGGATGAAACGGTAGAGGGAAATGAGAAGTGAGCTAAAATGCAGGGACAGGAAATTCGTGGTATTATTTGCCTGGCGACTCAGGGAAACCCCCGAAAGCCCATAGGTTAGATAGGTCGGTTACGGGGATTGAACCCGCGACCTCCAGAATGCGGGCCACAGACGAAACCGCCTGAGCCACGCCTCTCGATATCATACAACTTCGGGGATCTGATTTTGCGCCACAAAAACTGGTGGAAAATCAAATATCTAATGTCTCGCACTTCTATTTTATTTTCATAGCTTGGTACCTACAAACCGTATCTTCCGTCCCACTTTATCCAGACTTCGGACTGGCAGGCACACACCTGCTGTGGTTAAAAGTATGATAAAAGCTTTGAATATTTAAAATATTAGCCTCTTCAGATTTGTACACAGATCATTACAACTAAGGTTTGTTTAAATAAGAAATTTTTTCTAATGTAGTCTTTTGCGTGTTATCATTCCAGAACGGTGTTCTCGGATACATGAGTCAATTCTATTTGCATTGTTGCCTTTTTCTGTTTCTTTGGTGTTTCTTCTATACCGTTGATTTTCGTTTAAGTTTCAGTCTGTAGTGAATGTAATACATTGGGGAATTTTAATATGTCTGTTAATGTTCGCTTGCTAAAATAAACAGAGGTGTGCTTACAGAGGGCGTGTTCATTGTGGCGTAAAATCATGTCCCTAGATCTGTAACCAACCTAACTTTATTTTTCCTTGAAAACATAACATGGCGTAAAATCAACTTGCGCAAAATCATGCACCTCATACAACCTAGCTAGTGTTGTCTGTTTTTACACACACCCACGCATACCCCGAGAAAAATATCCCACAGTTCACCACTGTAGTAGCCGGTAATAGATTCAGCAGAGACTGGGGTATTGAAAAGGGCATCAAAAGTGAAGCACATAAGGAAGACATTATCAGCATACTCATTTCACATACAAGCCTAAATGAAGATTAAAACCTCTATTCCGCCAATGTTAAATTCATAACTAAACCGCATAATTCACAAGGTGTAGATGCATACCTTCTAAGTTCTCTGATCTAGTTTTATACACTAAGATTCTTTATTAATCACGACAAATCGTTTCAAGTTGACAAAGGAATACATTTTATCTTCCGAATCATATGCAAAACTAGCAGCTAATCCTGGTATAAATATTGTTAAAACAGAAATTATTAATAAGGAGCTCAGTTATTTCTCCTCTCTCTTCAAACAAAAAATACTGTCAACAGAAGCCTTTTAATATACCTCCTTATGGAGAGGGTTATTGACTATAGCATCCTTTGATTAACATTTATTGGGGGTTATTAGTTTTAAAACATAACTAAGTAAATTATTAACACAAAAATTCATCCACAACAGCGCTTGAGAGGGTTTTCTTTTATGATCCAAAAATTTAATTTAGCAACTTGCAGCAGTTTCTAAGAAAACGCTTATTTCTATCAATAAAAAATTCATCCATAGGAAAAAGCTATTCAGAGCAAAAGTGGAGAAAACAAACTCAAGCATATTCGTAAAGAAAAAACATGTCTTGAACGCACAGATGTAAAATGCAGATGAAAAAAAACTACTAGCTTCTATAATGGCTTAGAAATTTATAAGAAGATTTCTGCTTCAGCCGGAAATATACCTATTAAAACTTCTAAAACTAAATTTTAAAATTGGTAATTTAACCCGTTTTATTCCGTTGACATATCTTATTAAAGCTAATGTAAATATAGAATTTTAACTTACCTTTGTTAATTATTTTGTGCTATTTAAGGGAATACACAAATGGAAACGCAGCTTGCTGAAGTTTTCAGCCAATTTAGCTGAATATTTATTTTCAAACTTATATTATATCAACATTAGAGGGATTTAAATTTCACTGTGGTATCTGCTCTAGTTTCCGAATTATCACACTTAAATCAGGATTTTATTATCCTACACCAAATACTGCACACGATGCAATTTTTAAAATTATCCTTCCTTTTTTAAAATTCGGTTATATTTATCTCATTCTAACGTAGAATCTTTCATATAATTTTGTTTTACTAGCCTTAGTTCAAATAGTTTTGTTTAAATTTTATACAACTTTAAAAATTAACTCAAAGAGTGTTCAAAAGAAAAAAAGAAGTGACAGATTTACTTAATGGTGTTTTGAAAATATGCATGACAAATTTCAGAAGAAGATGAAAACTGCATCGTGTGGAACATTTTCAAGAAAATTAATATCGTGAAGAAAAAAAAATTCTCAAAATAGCTTAAATTTAAAACTGAAGAACATTTTTATTATGTGTCCTTAAGATACATTATATAAATATACGCTTTTGTAGCATAAAAAGAAAAAAAGTGTTTTGAATTTATGGCGCCGAGGTATTTTTAAAGTCAACGGAATACAAATGTCAATTTTTGAGAGATTTCTACTAAATGTCTGTGGTGCACTCTGTTAATGCTGGCTGTAATTCAGGAGATATTGTGTTAATGAAGTCTTTTTGAAATGTATTTTTTATTATTATTATTATTATTATTATTATTATTATTATTATTATTATTATTATTATTATTATTATTATTATTATTATTATTATTATTATTATTATTATTATTATTATTATTATTATTATTATTATTATTATTATTATTATTATTATTATTATTATTATTATTATTATTATTATTATTATTATTATTATTATTATTATTATTATTATTATTATTATTATTATTATTATTATTATTATTATTATTATTATTATTATTATTATTATTATTATTATTATTATTATTATTATTATTATTATTATTATTATTATTATTATTATTATTATTATTATTGTAATTGTTACTGTTACTGTTGCTGTTATTATTATTATTATTATTATTATTATTATTATTATTATTATTATTTTTATTATTATTATTATTATTATTATTATTATTATTATTATTATTATTATTATTATTATCATCATCATCATCATCATCATTACTATTACTATTTATAATTAGCCCTAGTACCCACGCTTAGAGCACAAGTTTCTGTAATAGACGGGCTAAAGCTTGCGTTACTCCAAAGCATGTAGGAGTTATGATTTATTCTATTCCATGAAGTAGTGCAGAATTCACAGTGCAAAAGGCAGATGCAGCAACGTTCTTTTAAAAGATGTTTTTCAAAAAGCAGTATTTTCCTACGGTATTAAATTATTAATTAAAGACGAAACTCCAATCAATAAGCAAGTGGAGGTAAGAAGGGATATTGTGACACCGGGCGCGGCGCACAACAGAGAATGGTCGGGGCTAAGCTACGTCACACCACATACCAGACCGGCGAGCAGAGGCGCTGATGCTCAGGCTGCCTCGCGCGACTGTTTGTGTATACGTCTCTAACAACAATAAGCGCGGTGCTTAACAATGGATTACTGGAACCTTCGAGAGATATCCAGTGGCCGGCATGTTTGTAGAAGTTTTAGAAAGAACCGCATGGTGTCATCCCTCCTATATAAGGAGACGAGGCAACGAGTTAGAAGATTTTCGGTTACAGAGCCGGTCACTGTGTCAGTGAGTGCGAGACATCTCTGTGTGTGTGTGTGTGTGTGTGTGTGTGTGTGTGTGTGTGTGTGTGTGTGTGTGTGTGTGTGTGTGCGTGGGCTACTGTTGTCGTGAAAGACACCTCGGGTCGAAGTGAAAAAGGTTTAATGAGTGTTGAGTAATTCTATCGTCAGAGTTAGTGTATGAGAGATAGAGAAAGTAAAGAAAGAGAGTGAAAGGACTGTGTCAAGGTTACGAGAAAAAAACAATTGTGAGTTATAGTACCACGATAATCTGCAGGATGTTAAAGTCAGCAGAATATAATCGTTTTTGTGCAAAAGTTTAGAAATAAATAAAGCGACAGAAAAGTAACTGGACTGATTTTGTCATTTTGTTACAATGTAATTCGTTTGACAATTTTTGCGATTTAGCCTCCCCTGAAAGTATCCGATTAGAGGTTTGCCATTGAAAGTGCAGTGTTGCCTTTGTGACCACATGCACGTGACCCCAGTTTAACGGGATGGTTTACAACACATTCCACGGAATGTTTTATAGGCCATGAAGGTGCCATTCCTATATAAAACCTTACCAACCTAACGTATCCATTACCTGCATGAATCTTACTCAACAACAACGTTAAAAATTGAACTGCTCCTTCCGTTCACTCAGGATTACTAGCTACTCTTTGCTCAAATAAATGCAACTTTTATAAGGGTTACGTATAAAAGTCCAAGAGACGGGCGAAGTGTCTGAATGTGCCGGGCGTGGAGAAGAAACAAGTAACGGGGAGGAGAAATGGAAGAAAGTAACTACGACAGGCAAAATTGCGCGTTAAGAAAAACACAGGGAAGGGAGTAAACATAGCTACACAATTGCCAGTAAAAACCTTATGAGCGAATAAACGGCAATAAAAAAACACAAATAAAGACAAGAAATATAAAATCTTATTCCTCTGACATCTTGCTAATACAGTAAACCTTCCTACTCATTTACACATTCCCTTGTAGTACAATAACAATACAATAACTTAAAGCGATAGACAAAACATTTCAAAGCCGGTTCATATGTGATGGCTTTGAAATCATTTTCTCTTCGGTAAAAGCGAAAAACAAGGGGAAATCTGAAGTTTTGCACTCACATGACTTTTGATACTCACTCTTATAACAACTAGTGTTACGTCGTTTCAAGATAAACATTTACAGAAATTGGTACCTTTCTTGTAGGTACAAGGGAAATATGGGAATATATAGGCTATAAATGATAGTCAAATATTTTAAAACTAGTCGCTATTCGGTTGAGGATTTTATCCCCTCTGGGAGGTCTGGCACGGGGTGCACTCAGCCTCGTTAGGTCCCGGGGGGACCGATTGAGGAGCTACTTAATTGAGAAGTAGCGGCCCCAGGTCGAGAAGACCGCATAACTGGCCGGGAGGGCTCGGGGCGCTGACCACGTCCCACCCTCCAGTACTGCACCTCACCAATGACGCCTGTAGTGATCAGAGGTGGGGGACGCAGCAGCTGGGCGGTAGGCCTTGGCTCTTCATGGGCTGTTGCGCCGGGGTTTTATTTTTATAGTCGCATTTCAGTGGCTTTGAAACTCCGTTCTTTATGTATGGCCAAGGGATAAAAAAATGAATAACGTCCTCCCATTCGAGAAAGTATAAGCATTGGAAAAGTCAGACAAATAACAATACATATATCCGAAATGTTTCACTCCACCAAAAAATTCTTTTGAACATAACTTGTGTTTTAACAAGATCTACATTTTTGTACAGTGTGATTTGGTCTATCTCTTACGGTTTACCAGTTCTGCAAAAGTCATCAAGAGTAAACAGGACTACGTGGGCTATAGCCAGAAAATTCAAAACATACATTTCATTTATCATAAAAATATCTTAAATACATGGTATTTTAATCCAATTTGTTAGTTATTTTTGAGAAATCAAAACTTTTGAAAAATTTTCCATCTAAAGTGTAGTTTAGGGTGGAGTAATTTTCTTCAAAATCTTTGTGTCGCATATTTAAATACCAATTCTGGTTTTAAACCGTCTTTTCGTTTTTCAGTTACGTTGTTCGCGCGCGCACACACACACACGCACACACACACACACGCACACACACACACACACACACACACACACACGGCGTGTGCATAACTCAAAATCGAAAGGATGCAAAACGAAGATTTACAATAAAATTCCAACACCTCAAACTACTCTTTACATGGAGGGCAATTTTTCTAACGTTTCGATTTTCTGAAAAATAGCTCTAAGATTCTTTTTAAATACCATAAGTTTAAAAATAAGTTTAAAGAGTTCATAAGAAATGAAATATATATTTTGAATTTTCTAGGTATAGTCACTGAAGCCCTCTTCAGTTACTGGTAAATGGAAGAGATAAATAAAACAAATACATTTTTTGGAGTTAACCACTTCTGAAATATTTCTTGTTATTTGTTTGAATTTTCTAACACTTGGTATACCTTTCTCAATTAGAATTCGTAATTGGTTTAATACTTTTATTGTTATTTTCTCTGGTTATTGACAGAGAACGGAATGTCAAAGTCATCACTTAACAACAAGCTCTTAAAGCTTATCGCTTAAGCGTATTTTATATGCATTTGTACCTGCAAAGAAAGGTGTAATAAAACCATTTCTGCAAATGTTTATCTCGAAGTAGATAGGAGAATAAGCTCCTATAATAATATTTTGTTGAAAAACGGCTAAAATAAATCTTATGAATGTAACTAATCATATTTTATACAGCACTACTGCGTTCAGAAGCAAAATCAACAATATTGATTGAATTGTACAATTATGAATATAATAATTTGGCAATAGATTCGTATCTTGTGAATGCATTTTTGATGAAGCAAGATGGAATTTAAATAGTAAAAGGAGATAATGGATTTAATTCAAAGGGTGCATGTTAGGCTTTCATAACGGATATGTCCAATTTATAGAATATGCGACCAGTGATCTTAAAAATAATTTTTTAATAATTATATGTTCTGAGACGTGGTGTCTAGTGAGTCTAAATTTATGCTAGAAAAAGACACTATGTACATTGCAAATCTATGCTTGTTCAATTTCAGGTAGGTATACAATAAATTGTTCGTATATTATAATTTTATGGTACAACTTATGGCGTTAACTAAGCGTATTCTTCTTTCTTTTTCACTGTTTAACTCATTGTCTCCACCTCCCTTTCTCACTGTCTCTCTTTTGTCTCGTCAAGCTCTCTTGTTCTGACAGCTTTCCCTCTTGTTACAACAAACACTCGGATGCAAAAAAATGTCCCTTTCCTCTAGATAGCAAAATTGCTTTTCTATCCTTCTTTTCTTTCCTACTTCCACAGTTATCTAACATTCAGCTTCACACTGCTCTTATTACTGCTATCTATGAGTGGCTTGAAATAAATTCCAAGAAAAGCATGAACCAGTGGGTGTTGTTGTTCGGTGTGAAACGCATTGGGGTCAGAAGAAGCCTCTCCTGAATTCCACTGATTGCGGTAAATAAGAGGTGAGATATCCCGATGTAACACATATGAGTTCAGCTTTTGTACATTTTAACTTAAATGGCAACATACAAATCACGGTTATGAAGGTGATAACAAGAGTGGTAATGAACTAATGAAAAGTTACCTAAATTGCAAAACCAGGTTGTGGAACTGAACTCAGATCATGCATTACCACCATTATTTGGCCACGGCGTCGCCCCATGGGGTAATGAATGCGTGCTGGGATTGTAGATGCAGAAGGGCAACATGCAAGCACGCAAAGGGTGCAGGTCAACCACAGATATTGTGTACTCAAGAAAATGTTGACCGAATGAATAATTTAAAGTTGGGAAATCATACCTACTTTACTGCTGTAGGTGAAACGCAGCGTTTCCATCGTACACTGTCACGAGACCAGTACGGCAAACACTGAACTAAAGTACACACTGTACAACAGTAAAGGCATATGAAATGGCCGCTGTGTTAAGACAGCTGCTATTTAACAACAGAGGGCATTGAAATAGGATTTTGTATTTAATGGAATAAATCTGCAAATGGTACATGGGAGGAGTTGTGATTAGGCTTAGTAGGTCACTACATTAAACAGGGTTCAAGTTATCAGCGTTCGTAGTGAATGTGACAGCACAGTGTGGGGAACCAGTTCTGTCCGTCTGCTCTACAGACAAAGCATGCATAACTTCATTCTTTTGGGAGCTCACCTGCAAAGCCTAGTTATGATTACATTTCAATCTTTCGTTCCATAGTTTACCTAAACCCGTAGTTATTCCGCCAATAAACCTAAAGATTTTTCTCACTTCTTTCTTACATTTCCACAACTCATCACACATACCAATAATGCACTTAGTGATCAAGAGAATATCAGAAGGAGAAGAAGAGCGAGCAGGGGCGATGATGTTTTAAATTACTGACATACTCCTTGACATCAGAAACTTCTCACAGTAAGGCCCAAATTACACCACTGCTTACATCAGGGGCTCCAATGACCTAGCTGTCGAAGGGCCCTTAAAACCTTATCACTCACTCACTCACGCTAACATCATCTTCTTTGAGCTAAACTTCATACTTCTTTGTTTATTTACTTACATATTCATATTCATTATATGATCACTTTATTATTTGCTAATATTTACATGTTTCCATTATAAAGAAAACCGTGTCGTCATTAACAGACATAAACGCGTATCTCATATTTCATTCGTCAGAACAGGTAGTTTTTTTTACTTTGAATGTGTGTGTCTTTGTGTATATTTGTGTGTCAGCGGCATGTGTATGGTCGTCGTGGGAGAACACCCACATTGACAGGAAGAAATTGAAGCAGTTAATGGGTGTTGAGTGATCGTATCATCAGAGTTAGTTTTTGTAAGACAAAGAGGCAACCGAAAGACAGAAAGTAACGAAAAGACAACAGTTATGAGTTTTAATATCACGAAGGACTATAGACTGTGTTAACGTCAGTAAAACAGAACTGTATTGCGATTGGGTTAGAAGAAAGTATTGTAAAGGAAAATAACTGGACTGGACTTTCTGTCGAATCGTATTTGCCACAATATTTAGGGGCATCAAAATACGTTTACGTTGAAACCTCTGTATTACATTTTTGGGTGGAATGCAACTTTTCCCTTACCGACTAAATACATCATAGAGAAATAAAAAGCCCAGGTAGATGATTCAGCCAGTATAGCACTCTTTTTCTTTGCCAGGCAATAGCCCCGTGCTCATTAAATTTAAAGTCTGAACTGTTTATGTTAATTCCGCAAAAGCCGTATTAGCATACTTTTCAAATATAGATCGCATCTCATATGACCGAATCCTTTGGAAGTAAAATCCTTGCATATATCTGATGGCGCTTACTTTTTTTCTCCTGGAGAGAGGTAATGTCAACACAAGGGATGTGCTTTCATCAGAGGTCATTTCCGATTCTCCCAGTGAGGCCCGATAATAACCAGACTTCAATTAATATAATCTCTTGGACAGCCACTCGTAAAGAGATGCCCCTCTAATGGCTAATACCCAGCACTCATTTGGCAGAGAGACCAGAAAAAATGGGCTGCTGCTTTGCAGCAACTAAAACTGCCAATTTAGAGGACATATTCATTTATAATTTGTTGTTACGTTGGTTCCATCGCCTGGTGCAGTATCGCACGCAGTACTCATCACCAAAATGTTAACATCAACACTTTTACAGTTTTTTCATCCTTCGCTTCGTTGCTTTTTAATCTAGCAAATACAGAATATATGGACTGTGAAACTCCTAATGCACCATCACTGAATTAACAGCTACTCTTTTGGGCCAGCAACAGAACATCACTGAGATGTAAATCAAAGCTTCAGGCAATAAACCTAATATTATAATAATTAATTTCAAAATCCCGAGTTGCATTTATGAAAATTATTCCACGGCTACAGCTGAATAAATCATATTAATACCAATTTCACTATACATAAGTTTTAATTAGTTTTCTGTTGTTTAAAAACAAACCACTGTTTTAGCCGGATTACTATTTGGAAAGACTGCAAAGGACGATTAAAAAATCTGATGTGTTGCACTCACATGATTTTCTCCACTCTTTTACTAACTGTTGTTGCAGACTTATTGCACCATCTTCTTTATGTTAGTTGAGATAAACATTTGCAGAAATTAAATTATTGCATGTTTTCTTGAAGGCACAAGGGGGAATATGGGAATACAGTAAGCTTTGAGCAGTAGCCAAATCTTTTAAAGCTGGTCAATAAATGAAGGCTTTGAAATTCCATTCTCTTTCCACGCTCAAGAGATAAAAAGAGTGAATAACGACTTCCATTTCAGAAAAGTTTAAGTATTGCAAAACTCACATCAATAATTAGAAACATCTCCACAGAAAAAAAAAAAATGCAATTGGATGTAACTTGTGCTTTAAAGAGATCTACATTTTTTTGTAAAGTGAGATTTGATTTGTCTTACGGTTTACCAGTTATGCAAAACTCAAAAAGGGTAAACAGGACTACATAGACTTTAGTCAGAAAATTCAAAATGTACATTTCATTTGCCATAAAAATATCTAAAACTTGCAGTATTTTAATACAAATAGTTAGAGCCACTTTTGAGACTGAAAAATGTTGCATGTAAAGATAGGGTAGAGGAATTTTGTTCAAAATCTTCGTGTGGCATTCCTGCTGGATGTTAAATTTAAATACAAACTTTGGTTTTTAACCAACTTTTCGGTTTGAGTTATGTTGTTCAGAGATAGACATACACACACGCGCGCGCATATGCACACACATGGGCCTTTTTCTAAAAATGCTTTTTCTGCATTCAGTGGGCCCCAAAGGATCTATTTCCAGTGAAATCTCGATATCGAAACTTTGGCTCGAATACAATACTTCCCCTGCTTGCTACACACAATCGAGAAAGTAAAAAGTAACAAACTATGAAAAATACATTCAAGATGGGTTAAATATAAGAAAAGTGACAAATGAAAACGCCAGCTGCTGCCGAACACACTTATCGCTTGGACATTTAGTTTAGCGCAAACATTGTGCTTGAGACACTTTTACACACACTCGGAACAGCGCACAACTTCACCGTAGATTCAAATCACAACTGAATTGCTGAGTCACAACTCACAACTGATATACCATAGTCACTGTCCACTGAGCTCTACTCAACTCAGGTGTCTGCTCTCTGTCTTGGGGCCCCGACTACAAAGCGAAGTTTTGGAAAAGGAATCTACTTGAAACTGGCAAAACGAGTCCTCTGGAGCGTATAAGCGGCACCAATGGCTGTTGTTCTGCACAGACTATTGTTCTGAGTGAGACCGACCGCGATGACATAATTAATGGCATCACTTTCTCCGGTTTTAACTGTCATTATAGATTTCACTGTCACTTCACCAATCTTATCTAGTTCAAAATTTCATTACCACTTGTTTTGTTTATTTCAGACATGGTGGAGTGACAAACTACGCACAGCTAATCCCTTCTTTGGTTACTTGGCAAGAACTAATATAGAATTCTCCATTTACTTGAGGTAGCTCAATATGTCGAGGTTTTTTCATTGAGTTCCCCTTGTTGTAGGAGACCATACTTTCTTCATATTATCGTCATTAAACAACAGATTTGCTCCAAATAGTAATAACATTGGTTTCTTTTTTCTCTCTAGTCACACGAGGAGCAAGGAATTTAAACCGCCCTTTAAAAATCTGACTATCGCGTTAGTCTACTGTATCGTTCTTACACCTACAAAGAAATGTGGATAATATATCGTATGCAATGAAAGCTTGTGTCTATTAAGAAGAAGCAGATATAAGAATAAGGTTAAGTAAGAATAGTTTACGGAACTCTGGGACTGAAAAATGAAATTTATGATTTTTAGATTTATAGATATAAATGTATATGTGTAGAAAAATTAGTTCTTCTCGGCTTTAACTTAAATACACTATCTGCTTCATGTGGATTAACTTTTGTGTAATGCTCCTAGAATTTTTCCAGAATGTGCTCCATTTATGTGACTTCAACTCCAGTTTTTGGTTTAAAAGTCTAAAACTTTGTGTTTAAAAATTATATACACAAAAAGTTCAAGAAAAAGTATTTTCAATATGCATCAAAGCAAAGAAATTAATTACTTTACCGCCTAGCACAACAGCCCTACGCGGGCCAAGGTTTACCGCCGGTCGCTGCGTCCTCCGCCTCTGCTCACTACAAGCGTCGTGAGTATTAATTACTTTAAAATTAATTATTTTGTCTTCCTGCCAGAGATTGATGGTGCTTCTAGGGTAATTACAGTTTATAAAATTATAAAACCGTTTTAGTTTTTGATGCCCATGGACTATTTTCAATATTAGGGCATTTTTGGAACTGTAAATAAATGTAATAAATGATGCACTCAAAACTATAAATCAGATTGTGCTGGAACGTGGTATGGTAGTTTATAACATAAACATCCTTTTAACCCTTTCATGCCTGGTGTGTATTATAAGATACATAGGCTTTTTTCCTATTTGTGCTAGTTTTAACTTTTTCTGCTATATTCTTGTTATACTGTCTGTCACCAATTAAAATTACATATTTGAGACGTTTTGAATTGTAAAAAGTTATTTTTTACAATTTATATTTTAGTGTTTTTTATAAGAAAAGAAGCAAAATCCATGCAACCACAGTCAAATGATACCCCGTCAACATACACGCGTGCCATCACACCGATTATTTTACGTGGGCCCTCCCGTCCTTTACCACAGGCACATTTGACTGCGATTGCCGAGACTTGAACTCACTACCTCAGGATTTGAGTGCATGGCCAGTGCAACACGTGTTGCCTTAACGATCGTGGCTAATCAAGGTGTCCCAGACCGCCTAATCTAAACCGGTTTCGAATTAGAGGAAGAACGGCATAAGTAGCAAAATAATTCAGGCATGAAAGTATTGTTTTCATAACTGTAAGAGTATAGAAATTTCAAACTTCATTCCCAGGGTACCTTGAAGTGATTAGAGCGAGTCATGCGAATGTAACACCTTTGTTTTCTCCAAAATGCTTTATTTGGACTTCGGAACTTCAAAACTGTATTTCCAGTGGAATCTCCTTAGCGCAGTTTTGCATAAAATGCATAGATTATTATAGATAAACGGTGGAGAAACTAAAAACAGAATTTACTGTGCATCCCCATAAAATGAGCAAAATATGCTAATAGATGCCATAAAAGCGAGTGTGCTTAAGCTTTAATACATTAAAGTCGGTTGAGACTCTCGATCCTTTGATCAATGATTAAGGCGTTACGGAAAGTCAAGTTTCTGATGTAAATGGAATCGTATTGTTGTATGTTAGAAACAGCCGTGGAGCCAGTATTATTGCCCTTTGCCTTTAAGGGATGTGCGAGGTGGATTTTCAATTGCTGGAGGGAAGGATGGATCGAAACTATTTAGAGAACCGAAGGCATGAAGTTCTTACAGAGAAGCTACGGCGCTCTTTTATTTCATTCCATAATTCTTTCTTGCCAGCTCCCCCTACTGTCCCTTTTGTTTCTAAGGACACACTTCGGAATGCCATCTTTTCCGCTATCTCCTTCCTCTTCTGGGTTAATCAACTTTCGTGCAACTATTCGCTGCAATAAATTTCCCGAGGAAATCAATTTGAAGAGAAGGAGGGATATGCAACTCCCTGATGGTTGGTAACTTTGCCCGAGATTTAAGTTCTCGTCTGTTGCTGTCATTACGAAGCCTGTCGACTCTCGATTAGAAAGTAAAGCTCGTTGGAGAGCCCTTCCTCCACCATTGCAATGCCAACTGCAGAACCTTTATAAACTTGCAGTCGTCTCTTTCTCACGCTTTGTGCGGCGCCAAACACGATTTGGTGTTCCCGCTGGACTTCCGAGTGACGCAGTTGGCTGTAGTCTTTAATTTCTGTACCCACATTCTACTCCGGCCATGGAAGATTACATTTAACAGTGACAATCTCATGTGAGTACATTTTACTAGACCGAGCTGGGTGACTCCCGTGGTAACGCTTGGGACACGCATTCGGGACGTTCCGGTTCGACTCCTGGTGACTGACCCAACTGACTCAAAGCTTTTTCTTTGGTCACTAGGCCAATGCTGGGTTCCATTCAATTACCATTTGGTTCCATTACCATTTCCAGTCCTTCCGGGGTCGGAGGTGTCGGGAATTTCTGTTATTTAACCGCTGTCCTTGGTGTAGGGGTGGCGCTGTGGTTTCCCGTCCCCATAACTCCTTTGACGTCGCCATGACACTAAAACAGGCATGGGCAATATCGGCTCAAAAGGGACATTTCACTCCACTTTTGCCTCACTCCACCGGCCATCCCTCCCCTTCACTTTTGTTCAGCTTTACCTTTGCTTCATTCAGTGGGGAGTATGGCTTCCTTGGGAAGCCTGTTTCATGAAGAGTTGTAGAGTTTTTTGTAAGTTACAAAATCAGGAAAGTTTGCTGTTTAATAGGTGTATTTCATTTTACAAATATAAAGTGTTACAATATCAAACGCCGCTATGACGACAAAGCAAACTTTGGTGACCTTACTATGCTTATTTACAATTTCAAAAGGTACTTTCTGAAAACTCGTATTTGGAAATATATGGCTCCACTTTATAGGGTTTTACTCTCTTATTAGTTTATTTAATATAAGCTATTGTATTTTGTGTTTCAATGTTTGAACACAATATCGAATTCAAAAGCAAGCAACTTATTATGTTGATCAAACAGTTTTAAAATATTTTAAGGCTAAATAGCAATGGAATTTTACTGATTTATTTATTTGGAAACAGAAATAGTTACTGTCAATCACAAGGTACCGAAAGAGTATTAGGTGCATAACATAAAGGAAGGCTTTAGTTTTAAACTATTTTAAGGCTAAATAGCAATGGAATTTTGCTAATTTATTTATTTGGAAACAGAAATAGTGTTAATCACAACGTACCGAAAGAATATTACGTGCATAAGATAAAGGAAGGCTATAAACTTGATTATGCAATTTACCTAACAGCAGTATGTGGCTGTAATAATTATATGCAAAATCTGTTTTATATAAACAAAATAGTTAATAACAGCGGAGAAATTATTACTACAGCGCAGGTGAAACAAAGTCCCCACTGCCCGCCTCTGTAGCATGGTGGTGGCGTGTCTGCCTCACGTCCAAGAGGTGGAGAGTTCGAATCTCACTTAGAGAGACATACGGATACGATTTCTTCCGAGGTTTTCCCTTCGGGGTAACTTAAAGTTCGATGGACCTCAGGTTCATTTGAGCATCCCTATCGGCCAGTGTATGCGGTCTTCGTAAGCAAAGGCCGCTACTCGATCTAGTGGCCCCTCAATTTGTCATTCAGCGACCTAACGAGGCTGAGTGCACTTGGGATCAAATCTCCCAGAGTAAGAAAATCCCCAATCAAGCCCAAGTCTCTCACTTGGTAAGCAGTAGCACTACCACCGAGTTGTATCACCGTCATATATGTAGACAACTAATCTCGAAAGTTAAAACGATTCAAAATGAAGCGGAGCCTGGTACTGTAATTAATGGGTTGGGTTTATAATTTTATAAAAGGAAATGAAAGGGAGATATGTAAAAATAATCTCTGTGTGCTAAAATTGCTGTATATACCGTAGTAAAGCTGAGTTACATTAATTAGCAATGCAATTTAAGTATTCTGGTAAAGGTAATTACTTAGGCCAATGTAGCCAACAATAAGTACTCCTAATTAAGGTAACCATGAAACCCAGTCGACCAGAATATGGTTAGCTCAAGATAACTCTGGAGATCAGATGTCCGTACTTGGGGAGGTGCACTTGCTAGACTATAGTCCATTTCTGAGTATTAGAATGGCAACATAATATTTACAATGTAGCTAGTCACACAGTAACAGCGATACTTCATACGCAAAGGGAGAGCTTAGATGTTAGCAGCTGTAATACTTGACAACAGTGTATAGTAGCCTCCTGCCTCTGGCGTGGAGGACCCGGGTTCGATCCCCGGTAGCGGCATGGGATTTTCCCCGGCTAGGAGATCTGGTACGGGGTGCACTCAGACTGGTTAGCTTCCTGAAGGGCCCATTGAGGAGCTATCCTGATAGCAAGATAGCATCCCTGAAAGTCAAGTAGTAGCCTTACGGTCGGAGATTCGGCGTGCTGACCCACGCCACCTCCAGCCTGCACTCCTCCGTGGTCCTGGTTGCGGCTGGAGGACGCAGCGTCCTAGAGATTATTTATGTAGTAGACTTGGTGGGAGTAATGCTTAGTATACGGGACTTAAATTACGAAGCGTGTGATTCCAACATCTCTGTCCTTCCCGTCGTGCTTCTATATTACTATACAACTGTTCACTGTTATCGATTATCGGAAGTTAGTAGTGCTCAAAGATCGCAATAGAATTATATACATAGATGTACTGAACCCTCCGCTTAGCATTTCAGCAAATAGTCTTAGCATTATTATTATTACGGAAATGTCAATTATTTCAAACCATAAAGTCTGGATACGTCACAAGCTAGCAGACATAATTCAGTAGTACAACCGAGGGTGATACGATTTAGAAACAGTATAATTCTTCAAGAAAAGACGGCATTTCGCTTCAAAAAGATCATTATTACCCTCAATTAAATGTATTGTCAACTTGATAGGAGTTGTTTAACCTCACAACACCCACGCTTACCCTGTGAGATAGATCTCACAGCTCCTCACTAGAGCAGCTGGTAGCAGATTCAGTAGAGAACGGGATCGGAGACACCGTTAAAGGTAAAACATATCAACAACGACGATTAGAAGGGCTAGCAAGGTACATTACATGTCTTACTGAATGGGTCACAGTTCCAAACCGACCAAGGGACTCATCACCTATACACAATGGCCTAGGTTGTAGTCTCCAACTACGAAACAAAGGAAGTCTCATATTAGCGATGAGAGTGCCCCCACCCAAAAACAACAGAGGAGTGGACAATGAAGCCAGAACAATTGATACGCAGAAATACAAATTCAAAATTTAAGCCACCAAACTCCCACGACATAAATAATCCATACAAACTAATTCATTATTTTTATTTAATAACATTATACCTGCGTGTCACAAGCCTGAGGTAAAATAAGAGAGTAGTTAGCTGGAGCAAAATTTCCACCCCTAATAAGCCAACGTACGAATTATTCATTTCCACTCCAAACGGCATGTAATGATGTTCAAATTTATATACCGTACATGTCGACGCAGTGACGCACTTTTCATTTATTTAACAATCAATGTAGAGTTTGGCGGATTTTCTTTTCTTATTAAAACCAACGGAAACTAGAGTTACAAGAGAGGGATTCACCATAAAGATTTTCTAGATTTTAAAAAGCAGGCATGGGCTAAATCGGCTCAAAAGGGCCACTTCACTGAAACCGTCTTGTCTCACTCCACCGGTCATTCCTCCTCTTCATTGTTTTTCAGCATTACCTTTGCTTCCGACACGTCTCATTAAGTGGTGAGCATGGCTTCTTCGGAACGTCTGTTTCATGAAGAGTGGCAGAGAGAATTTTCTGTAAGTTACAAAAAAGAAAAAATTGCTGTTAAATATGTGGATCTAACTCCTATTGACGTTAACATAGTCTAGTCTTTCGTGATATTGCTACTCATAGCTGTTTACTTCTCGTTACCCTAATTTAGTCCTTTCATTGTCTTTCTTCTCCTTCTCTGCCTCTCATACACTAACTCCGACGATGCAATCACTCGACGCTCGTTAAAACTTCTTCACTTTGATGTGACGTACAGCTTGTGACCTTGCTTGGCTGTGTGGGCAGTAGTTGGACTAGTCCACTATCTTTTGGGAGGGGATTTGGGTTGATAGTAGCCGAATAGCGAGTGCGTGAAAAATATGGGTAACAAACGCAGGTAAGGATAATACTGCCAGTCTTTGTCCCCCACCCTAGACTACATTCTCCTCCTCTGCGTTTCTGCAGGGTCAGGTCTAAATAATCAAGCTGTACCTTTCATGACGACCGTATCACACACACAACTGTCTCGCATTCACTCACACACTGACCAACTCATGTCTGTAACTCTCACTCTGCTGTTTCCTCGCCTCCTTATATTGCGGGGATGACGTCACAGGGACCTTTCTCGACTTCCACAAACACGCCGGCGATGACATAGCCAGATCGTTCTCGAAGGCTGTGGAAACGCTTTGTGTTGCCGCTTGATTGATGTGTGCTCACCTGAGTAGTATAGGGAAGCTTGATCGTGAACACCTTTGTTACGCGGCGCGCCTATTGTTGTTGGTCACGTACACAACCTCAAAGTTACTTGAGAAAATATATCCAAATGGCAACTTAAAATATCGTAAGTAGTTTAAACCTAGCTTCATATTAAACTAGTTCGGTCAAGTAATTGTTCCTCCACGCATGCTGTTTGTAGGCTGAGATTCAGCAAGTATAATCAGAGTGAAAAGTTGACTGCAATAGCCGGTTATTACGAACACAGAGTTCAGGTGGAAATTTTGGATACTTCAGACGGTCAGCATTACATACTGATATGACTATCACTTTTTAACACGCGGACTAAGAGAGAAACTCTTTCCTGCAAAAAATGCAACTAAAACCACGCATATATAGCGTGTGTGTAACGAGGTCTTTTGGGTTTCTCCTTTTCTTTTTTGTAGATAAGGTATAAAAACGTTAATCCCCTTAGATCCATATATCGCTTAAGTTGTGGGTCCTAAAGAAAACGTGGGGTTTAAGCGACACGAGATTATGCATACAACGGAATAGCCCGCAGTCTGCTTCCTGCGAGAGAAAATCCTCCCAGGGATTAAGTCATTAATGAAGGCACAATAGTAGGGCGTCTCGTGGTGCAGATTTACACTCCGCTATGTACGTCTGTCGTGCTCAATTTCTCTTGCGACAAAATCGCTACAAAGTGCTCCGAAAAGGTTATGTCATCACCAGGCTCGGATTTTTAGGTAAATACATATTCTGTTTGCGTCCTAATACGACCTTGAAAATGAGTTTAATGCTCTGGATATTCACACCGAAACAAATATTTTAAGTTTTGTTGCATATAAAACCACACATTCCGTGTTTTTAATGTAATTGCATATTTTAAGATATTTACATAAATTACACAAATATCACATAAAGAAAACCTCGTTTTACTTTCTCTACTGGTAAGTAGGGGAAGTATCTATTGTATTCCACCCAAAAATTCGATGTCGAGATTCCACCGGAAATATATGTTTTGAGACCCCCTGAATCGAAAAAAAAAAACATTTTTAGAAAAAGGTCCGTGTGTGTCTGTGTGTCTGTGTGTGTCTGTGTGTCAGTCTGTGGACAGCATAACTCAGAAACGAAAAGTCGGTTAAAAACAAAAGTTGGTACTTAAGTTTAATGTCTTTCAAGGATGCGACACGAAGATTTTGAAGAAAATAGTCCCACCCTAAACTACCCTTTACATGGAACATTTTTCGAAAATTTTGATTTTCTTGAAAATGGCTCTAACGATTTTTATTAAAATGTCATATGTTTGAGATATTTTGATGACAAATGAAATGCATATCCTGAATTTTCTGGCTAAAGCCCCTGTAGTCGTATTTATTCTGGACGACTTTTGCATAACTGGTAAACCGTTAGAGATAGACCAAATTGTACTATACAAAAAAATTTAGATCTTGCTAAAATACACAATTTATGTCGGAATAAATTTTCTTGTAGGGTGAACCATTTCGGAGATATAACTTGTTATGTGTGTGAGTTTCGGAAAACTTGGAACTTTCGTGAAATGGATCATCGTTTTTCATTTTTTTTATATGTTAAATGTGCAAAGACTACAGAATCTCAAAGCTTTAAAACATTTGACAATCGCACAAAGCCTACTGTATTCTAACATTCCCCTTGCACCTACAAGGAAATAAGCAATAAGATAAGTTGTACAAATGTTTATCTTAACTAACACGAAGAAGATATAGGAATAAGAGTTTGTAAAAATGGTTAGTACAAGAGTAGAGAAAGTCATGTGAGTGCAACAAATCAGATTTTTCAAATAATTTTCACATACTCACATACAACCACATAAAATCAGCAGCAGAATTACCTTTATCAGGTCACCGTCCACTTCTTTAATACGCTATTACATAGGCCAAATGTAGCAATATGTTATCCATTTTGGAAGAAGTATAGCCGCCGTCACGAGTGAAGATGATTGCGTAGAAGGCAAATATCCAACGACGTCACAGTCACGTGTTTTCTAGCCAATCAGAGGTAGTGTGTTTCAGATCGCGTGTGACAGTACTTTCCTACAGTTTAACAGTGAAATTAAAGAATTCCAAGCAGTAAGTCCACTCCATTGTAGATTTATTAAGAGTTCTGACGATGGCAGAAGCCGAAAAACGTTGCGTTATCCACAGTCAAGCCAGAGAAATGGTGTATAATGTGTACAAATACTTCCTGAGAAAGATGAGAAACAGTTGCAACGCAACACTTCCCCTACTACCACTACCTGCGCGTTATATGTCATTTACCGCCAGCATTCCTGACGGCTGCTCTAGTATCCCTTCAGTTGGAGGAAAATATAAACATCCTGCTTTCTCAAGTCACAGCCCGAATGGAATTCTTCCACTGCCATGTGCATGGTTAACGCATGTTATCGCTTAACAGCCCACTAATATATACAGTGCTACTTGCAGATGACCATTAAACTGTATAGTCAATTAATCATTTGTAAATCGGGAAACTTATACAATCTTCTAGTTGTGTTGTGGTGTTGGGAAGTAACATATCTACAGTTTTCTGTTCACAGTGGATTAAACATGTCCAAAGAGAAAAGTAGTGCAAGTTACAGCTGCAACAATATGCTGCAGAATTTAAGGATATCTTCAGTTTTAATAGTAAAACCCTGTACTATCAGCCATGTGGTAAATGTATAACGGCAGGTCAACGTTAACAAGTAACACAACATTTAAGTGGTAACATATATTCGAAATTCAATGTCAATTCTTCGTGACGATCGTCGATTTTCGGGCTGGAAAATTAAAGGAAGCACAATGTTTGTTGAGTACTACCTACATTTATATTAGTTCAACCATTCAGATCTTCAAAACAAAATATTTTATTTGTTTTGGAACATATTTTTAACATTTTCATTACATAAAAATAAATATTTCCCATTGTTTTAGCAACTAAAAATCATCACACACCACGCAAGGTTAAAATATGCGGTCCAAATCTATCACTTAATAAAGAGTATAAATTCGTGAACGTTTGTTAATGACAAAATTTTTTGCAGCATTTATATTTTACTTGGACTAGCAAGGTGCCTCTGTGTGGTGTAGTTTTTACTGACGGTTTTAGCTCAACTTTCTATGCTTGCTAGACAAATTCAGGGATAAATTATACAACGGCTAAATTTTTTTCTCTCCGCCCGTTTCTGTCACTTCATTTTCTTACCATGTTTCAGAGTCGAGGGATCAGGCAAGTGGACGGTACCAAGGCGTGTGCGGCAGACTCCCATCGAGACTTCTTCGTGGAGAGAGGGAGGACTACCGTGTGTTCACCAGCTCATGGCCTGAGGGGAATGAAGGGGAGAGGAGTGACTGGAAGCCGGTCAGTAAATTCGAGCACAAGACCTCCCGAATGCGGGCCAGAAACGCCACAGCCTGGAGCACTTTGTTGGACAAAGAACTACTAGATGCAAAGTATAATAAAAACAGGAATCAAATTGCGGGCAGCTGGTATAACAATTGGTGAAGTTCACGAGTTGTTGTAAATTTCCTTAATTTAGAACAGGCCATTGAGTGCAATGCAGAAAAGCAAAATGCCAAATAAAAGGTCGAAAAGTATGTATTGAGACACTGGAAAAGAAGAAGACGAGGAAGGGAAGGCGAGAAATAAAAGGGGGAAAAAAGTTAGCCGCATGCCAGGCTTCGAACCTGGGCCTTCTGGATGAAATCCTGCCAAAACGTGAAACGTGCTAAAACATTTGATCACATGCGGTTATGCATAAAAGTCACGTTAGATTTATATTTACTCCCATTATAGTACATATTTATGTTTTATTCATAATGAATACTCGATTGTTTACTGGGGATTCTTACTGAAATATAAATGAAAGTGGATTTAATCATAATTTTATGAAAATTGTTAATTTTGTGGCTCTATAATGTGCAGACTTCGCCGATAACTTTCATTATTTGAGTTTTAGTTTCTCCACAACATAGTATGTAAAGAAGGTATAACATGGAATCCAAAAAATTGATACTGAGATTACAATGTAAATACACGCTTTAAGGCCCCTTCTTTAAAAATTAGAAAGAGTTCTGCGTGTGTGAGTTTTGTATGTTCATGTGTTTATGTACCGCACAACTCAAAAACGTAAAGTTGATTCTATATCAAACCTTGTATTTAAGTTCAGCATCTTCCAACTAAGCTTAACATGGAAAAAGATACGAAAATGTTTATTTTATTAAAAATGGCTTTAACAATCTCCTTCTTCCTTCCAAGGATGGGTCATTCCTGTCCCGTTCCGAGGGAGGCTAATTGCATCCTTCCATCTTCTTCTTGGTCGAACCACGTGACGCTTCACAACGGGTTCATAAAAGTATGCTTGACTTGGTAGTCTGTAAATGGACATTCCTTCTACACGATCCTGCCAGTTCTTTTGGTAGTCCTCAATTTGATCTGTAATGTTATTTATATTTAGTTTCTTCCTTATTCGTTGTTTTTTGTTTGTCGCCTTTCAACTGATTTAATGAGTCCCATTCGTGCCGCTTCTATCCTTCTCCGATCCTGAACTCTTATGGTCAATGTCTCAGTGCCATATAACAGTACAGGTTTTGAAATAACATTATGAAATCTAATTTTTACATCCTTTGTCATGTTTCTTGCAAATAAGATAATTGCATTTGTCCTGTTATATTTCTGTATCTAATCTAATTCATTTTACAATCCCTCATATTGCATCCTAAGTATTTGAAAATGTTCACCTGTTTTACATTTTGCCCCTCTATCACTATTTTTACTCTCCTAATTGCTTTACCCTCCATTGCCATTAATTTTGTTTTGTTGCAATTTGTTGTTACAATTTTGATTAAATTACCACATGTTTAAGATACATTCGTGACAAATGAAATGTATATTGTGAATTTTCCGCGAATATTCTCTGAAGTCCTTTTGATTCTGAATGATATTTGCATAACTGATAACTCATGAGGGATATACGGAACCTTACTACACAGAAAATGTAGATATCATATAGTGATATGTGTGTAGAAGTACACAGTTTATGTCGAACAGGTGCAAGATATTCCTTGCTAATGTTTTGCATTTTAAAATACTTATAATTTCAAATGGGAAGTCGCTATTCACTCTCTCTCTCTCTCTCGCTACTGCTCTCTCTGTCTCTTTCTTCTGGTCATGCAAAGAGAACAGAATTTCAAAACCATCACATGGTGCCCAGCTCTTAAAGGTTTTGACTATAGCTTACGTGCATCCCTAATCCCATTGTTCCTACAAGGAAATATGGAATAAAATAATTTTGTAAATGAAACAGATAGATGATATGTTTGTGAGAATAATTTTAACGATAGTGAATGGAGAGGGCCATTTGAGTACAACATAAAGCTTTATTTACATAATATGCTGTATTGCACTTTATTTCTTTACATTATTATTTTCAAAATTATTTTACTGTATAAATGTAATACGGAAGGAGTTGTACTACTATTTAGGAGTTTTAATAGTATTAAGTTTTGTCATCACTAGCTGACTGAGTAACGAAACTGTCATAGAAAGCCTACAATACTTACCTTGGGTCAAAGTAGCCCCAATACTTAGGTATACAACATATAAGGCTCTTCTATTGTTAAAATATATCTGTAAACCCACTCATTTGTATTTATTTGAGCCTTGGGCATGATATGGAAATATATTTGCTAAATTATTGTTCTCTTGTTATTCTTGCGAGTTCCTCTGGGTGAGTTCTCCTTAATTATGACACAATGTAACAAGAGATTCCCACTAATAAAGGAGTAAGACAGGGTAGCTCAAAAACCAAACCAATGACATTTAGAGGAAAACAACCAGTAAGGACTAAAATAGTAATTGATGAAATAATCATAGAACACTCTAAATACTTTAATTATCTAGGATGTTATGTTTCATACGGCAGAGATCTAGATCTGGATTAAAAAAAGCAATAGTTTTCGAAATGTTTGTGGTACAATCCTTAAAAAACAAAACACGAAAAGATACAGGGGATAAAATTTTTAATACGGTTGCTGTGCCCATACTAACTTATGGAAGTGAAGCCAGAACGACACAAAAAGATAAATCAAATGTCCAGGCAGCCGAAATGAAATTCATGAGAAGTACACTAGAATGTACAATGCTGGATAAAAAGGACACAGATATTCTGGAGAAGGGGTGGAACCATTGCTGGAGAAGCTTTAAAAAAAAAATTAAAATGGTGCGAACATCTACAAAGGATGCCGAACTACAGACTGCCAACTTGAGCAATGGGATATAAACCAAAAGGAAAACGAGATTTTGGAAGACCAAGAGCGAAATGGGCACCGGAACAGGTTCAATATGAACCTAATTCTTGAAGTGAAGGAGGAAGAGGAGTAGAAGAAGAAGAAGAAGAAGAAGAAGAAGAAGAAGAAGAAGAAGAACAAGAACAAGAAGAAGAAAGGTAAGGTTGTGTGGAGATGGTGGAACATAATCACTGATTTTCTTCATGGGAAGGGTCTTCCAGGTGTCTACGAAAGGCCGAGGTATGGTTTTATGTGCTCCCACCATTACTCTTATAATCTCTATCCTCTGCAGATGGTATCTGAATTTATAAGACGGTAAAATGAGTACAATTTAGATGAAATAACAAATTTAAATACTTCTTACCACCTAAACAACGCTTTTTAGCGAAATTAACTGTGTCTAGTTAGAGGATGAATCTCCTGATTATAACTCCACGTTTGGGTCTGTAATATTGCGATAGCATTCCATTATATTTAAAGCGGCAAAGTCATGTTGCGATATTTGATAATTTATACCTTGCATCTCGCCTTAGGTTGGTGCATGAAGGAAGCTTCATAGAAGTTTTGCTTTTAATTTAGCACATGCAATTTAACGTAACTTGTAGATTTGCTTCTTCCAGAACATTGATCATTAAGTATTTCCATTGAAAACCGATAATGTAGTTCTGATAATATCTCGGCACTATTTATTCTGCACTCTTTTATCGGTTATTACATTCTAATAATCTCAGTAATAAATCGCTCTAACAAAGGTTTAACTCCCAGTTTGTGCAATTATGATTTACTCTAAACATTAGAAATCCAACTGCAGCTTGGAAATTTCCCTTTACAAATAAAAGAAGCCTGCACTTGCTTATGTCTATCAGTCGTTTGTAATAGGCAAACTTCAGAGAGATTCCTGTGATACTTGTTTATACGAGATATTTCAGCAGCGGTAGAGAGGAGCTTCAAGTTGGTAGAATGAATGAATGAATGAATGAACGAATGAATGAATGACCTTGAATCGTAGGGATGAATTTAGTGCAACGATAAATAACTTTTCCTATTAGTAATTATTGTTATTCAAATTTAACATAGACTTATAGCTGTACTCAAATTTCAGGATGAAATGTGACATGTTATGCAACCACAACCAGTATAGTACGTAATTAAGTTAAACATTTTCAGTATTTTGTCTCTATCTAGTGCAATTTATTTGTGATTCCTAGAATTATTATACACTTATATACAAGTAATATGCACAGAATTATAAAAAAGGGTAAGGGGTACAGACACAGAGGGGACACCTCACTCACTGCAACCTACACAGATCTACTGTGGCTACCACCCCCAGGAGGCAAGGATGAAATGAGGGAACTGAAGGTGCCACATAGGGTCACAGCTAGACGGCTACAGAGACGTGTGGAAGTCCCTAACAGGTGCTGAGATCTCTTCATCCCTCCCCTGACGGAGGACAAGGGCCGCTGAACTCCACCTAGCACCTAGAAAAGCAGTTATCATGCACAATCATCCGCGCCATCTGCCCGGCACTGCCAACACTACGCGCCTGAAAGTACACCTGAAAGATAAGGAAATGGAATGAAGGAAAATTATGGAAAGGAAAACCGTGATATGTAATGCACCCCAGCATTCGCCTGAATGTGCAGAGAATTATAGAGCACAGAGACAGTACCAAACTAAGCATTTTGAAATTACTAGCTTGGGAACACATATGCAATAAACAGTAAAACTTGATTAACCATCAGTAGGTTAACCGAACAAACATCTATGGTGTTTTCTGGATGTGTCTTTGCATGTAGTTTGTGCATGTTTTACGTCAACAGATGGCTTCAGTATTCTAAAAATTCTCAAGCCAAGTGCTCTTTAAAAATAATGGAGCAGAAGTTCATGTTACATCGCGATCAAGTGCTACTAATTGTATAGAGAATGAACACATACCCCTGTCAATAGGTTGTTCTGATGCCTTCAGCTGTATACATAGATATTCGTATGGTAAGCTGGTGAAATGAATGAAAACGTGCTCAAAAATGTGGAAAAGGGGCATTTGCTGTATTATCAAATGAAAAACTTACGTACCTACAAATAAAAATATAATAAAAATACAAAAAGAAAAAAAGGACCTACAGTACATACATGCAATACATACTATGCGCGACACACATAGTAAACCGGTACCTTGGTTAACCCGGAACACGGTTAGTCGGGAGTCGGGTAACCACGGCTCTATTGTATTGGTAAATTAAAATAAACTGAAGGTATTTCTCGGAAATGGTTTACTCCACAAAAATAAATAAATAAATGTACTTACATAATTCGCATGATTTAACATCACCTGCATTTTTAATTTCTCTACCACGTATGTAAGTAGAGGAAGTATTATTGTGTTTCACCCAAAAATTCGATGCCGACATTTCATCGGAAATATATGTTTTGAGGTCCCTGAATTCAAAAATTAAGTAGTTTTAGAAAAAATCTGATGTGTTGCACTCACATGACTTTCTCTGCTTTTGTACTAAACATTCTTACAAACTCTTATTCCTATATCTTCTTTGTGTTAGTTAAAATAAACATTTGTACAAATTATTTTATTGGTTATTTCCTTGTAGGTGTAACGGGAATATTAGAATACAGTAGGCTTTGTGCAATAGTCAAATCGTATAAAGCTTTGAGATTCCGTTCTCTTAACATTCACATTAACGTTCACGTAACATATAAAAAAATGAACAACGATGTACCATTTCACGAAAGCAAGTTTTCCGAAACTCACACACATAACAAGGAATATCTCCGAAATGGTTCAACCTACAAGAAAATTTATTGAGATATAAATTGTGTATTTTAGCAAGATCTACATTTTGTGTATTGTATAATAATTTGGCCTATCTCTAACGGTTTACCAGTTATGTAAAAATCGTCCAGAGTAAATACGACTACAGGGGCTATAGCCAGAAAATTCAAAATATACATTTCATTTATCATCAAATTATCTCAAACATATGATATTTTAATCAAAATCGTTAGAACCATTTTCAAGAAAATCAAAATTTTCGAAAAAGTTTCCATGTAAAGGATAGTTTAGGGTGGGGATGTTTTCTTCAAAATCTTCGTGTCGCATCCTTGAAAAACATTAAACTTAAATACCAACTTTGGTTTTTAACCGACTTTTCGTTTTTGAGTTATGCTGTCCACAGACTGACAGACTGACAGACTAACAGACAGACTGACACACAGACACACACACACGGACCTTTTTCTAAAAATACTTTTTTTGGATTCAGGGAGCCTCAAAACATGTGTTTCCGGTGAAATCTTGACATAGAATTTTTGGGTGGAATACAATACTTCCCCTACTTACCAGTAGAGAAAGTAAAAAGGTGTGTGTGTGTGTGTGTGTGTGTGTGTGTGTGTGTGTGTGTGTGTGTGCGTGCGTGCGTGCGTGCGTGTGTGTGTGTGCGTGTGTTCAACATAAAACAAAAACGAAAAGTTGGTTAAAACCAAGTTGGTATTTAAGTGTAATATCTTTCAGGGATGCGGCAAGAAGATTTCGAAAGAAATTTCTCCATTCTAAACTACCCTAACTACGTGCAAAATTTTTCGATAATTTTCATTCTCTTGAAAATTTTCCTAACGATTTTGATTAAAGTCACATATGTTTAAGATATTTTTATGGCACGGGTTCGATCCCCATGGCCGACCTTCCTGAACCATGGATTTTTCGGAGGTTTAGCCGAGTCGCCAGGCGAATACTGGGAAGGGTTTTCATATCCTCCGAGTTTCCTGTCCCTCCGTTTCCTTACATTAATCATTTCATTTCACCCTTCATCCCGTTAGGTTTCTTTCAGGGTTGGAAGCGTCGGCGAGGGTCGTGGCAACAGCATGGCAGGGGGAAGGAATACGCTCTGAGAATCTCGTCCCCTGTACTGGAAGGTGAGCTTTCTGATTTCCGCGCCCTCATGCGATGGTAGAAGCCTGAGGAGGGAGGGGAGCCGGTTTCCGAGTCTTGCGTCCCCTTTGGGAGTACGAGCTCGAAGGGGTGGGAGAGGAACTGGAAAAACTGCTTCTAACTGGAAAAATGTACGACCCTGCTCTCTGCTCTGTCGTGGCAACGTTCCGGCCACCCTTAAGATCCATTAACTTCATCCATTCTCCCGAGGGGTGCCCCGTCAGGTTCATAGACACCAAAGATTACCTTTCGGTGGAGGTGCTAAGTCCCCCTCCGCAAATTGTCACTGAGTCATATTTTTATAAGACTATTTTGTAGAACAAAGAACAGAAAGTATGAGAGTGTAACATCTGATTTTTTTCTGTGAAGTGATGCATAATTCACAGCGCAAGCTTGGGGGGAGGGGTTGGTTTTTTTTTTTTTTTTTTTTTTTTTTAACAAAAATATATTATATTCTGTTAGTATTGTGCCTTAGAAACGAAATTCCAATTAATCTGATTCTGATTGACAAAAGCAAAGAATATCATTTCTTGACAGCTTCTCCATGTAGTCTCCCCTTATGCTTTTGATTTCGAGATATACTGCATATCACCTGACTAACAAAGGCACATGATTCAGAAATAAACCATAAATGCCAATAGCTGAACATGTTAAATTGAAGGTTAATAGAACAAAGTTCTGCATGTGCTGAAAATCGTTTTAACATTGCGGCTATACAAGCCTTAGTTGTCCGTTAATTAATGGCTTTAGACCGCAACCCGTTACTCAATAACGTGAAGAAAAACTATGTTGCCGTTTGCTAAGCGATATCAAACTTCCTGCGGTTAGCAATTCACTGTCGAGTTTCCTAATCATGTGATGCAAACTATCGAGCAAGTGTCTAGTGCAATTTGACAACTCTGCGGGAGCTAACGCAACTCTTAGTGACATGCCTACTAGCTCCTTACATCCGAGGAAATTAATCAACATCAGACTCCCGCAAAGTTAGAAACTGTCATGCGTTTTTATGCTTGCTCTGGGCAGGGTTTTAAACTGTGGTTTGTTTAAACTCTGCGATACATAAGTTTGAAATTAAAGACCAGAACATTTTTGCACCACGATAAGCAGCTAACTTTCAGAAGTCTCGCCTATATGACATTTAAAGAGTAAAGGGCAAAGGGTAAAGTATATACTATAGTGGCTAATACCCCCATGAGGAAGGGATGAAGTGAGGGAACCAGAGGGGAGCACAGGCCGCAGGCACACAGGCCACAGAGAAACGTAAAGTCACTGAGCTTACATTCTCAGAGAGGGCGAACAAGCACGTGTATCCGAGCCATCTGTCCCGCAACGCCATACATCACGAACCTAGAAGCATACCCGAAATTTGAAAAGGAAATTGAATGAAGGGAAAACGATGAGAGGAAATGGTAGTGCTAGAGTAAGCACCCCAACATTCGTCTGATTATTATTATTAATTATTATTTATTATTATTATTATTATTATTATTATTATTATTATTATTATTATTATTATTATTATTATTATTATTATTATTATTATTATTATTATTATTATTATTATTATTATTATTATTATTATTATTATTTTTTAATTATTATTATTTATTATTATTATTACTATTACTATTACTATTACTATTACTATTACTATTACTATTACTATTATTATTATTATTATTATTATTATTATTATTATTATTATTATTATTATTATTATTATTATTATTATTATTATTATTATTATTATTATTATTATTATTATTATTATTATTATCGTCATCGATATCGTCATCATTATTATTATTTAATCGGCTTTTTAATGTGTAACACATCTTCCTGTAGCCCTTTTATCCTTCCAAGTTATTGGCGGTCGTCTTCTCTTCCAATTTTTTTGGTGGTACCCACTCCAAAACACTTTTAGGTATTCTATCTTCCGGCATCCTTCTTACATGTCCAAACCATTGCTTGAATGTAATCTCACCCATTTCTTATTTCATCTCGTCTCGAAATTCTTGCCACTCGCCGCAAGAAGTCTATTTCTGTTGCCAGTAATTTAATTTGTGTATTGTGTGTAAGTGACCATATCTCAGCACCATAAGTTATTATACTTTCGACAATGCTGTTATAAGTGTGTCTCTTTGTTTTGTTGTTAATACTATTCTCCCACAGAATTCCACTTATATCTAAGGTAAAAATTAGGTCAAAAACATGTAAAGGTTTTGTGATAAACCAAAGGTCTTCGACAAGGCTTTCACCAACATACTTAAACTTTACATACATGAAGTATTAAAGATTTGGAGAAGAAAGTGGGTATTCAAATTGAAAATTGCTGATGACCAAATTCGCCTAAATAACAAGAGGAAATCACGAAAATCCCAAGAAGAGTGCGCGAAACTAGCGGTAACGTCTATGGCGCACATTCGGAAAGTCGCATGTTCGATTTCCGTGGGTGACATTTCTAACCTTGGGCTTTTTTATTGGGGGTTTTCCGGATCATCCAGGTGAATACCTTGCATCCCCCGAGTCACTCCCTTTCATTTCATTATCTCTCTATCCGGTCTTTCCAGGTTGTATGTGTCAGCAGGATTGCCGGTAGGTTACGCTGCGATGGAGTTTGCGCTCTGAAAATACGGTGTTCGGCTGAGTGGAGGCGCTGCGGTCGACTGGTCGCTCGCCCGGAGGACTGATTGATCAGCCGGACGTAGCTCGTTGGTGCCCTCTCTGTGGCGACCTGTATCTCAGTCGAGCTGAACAAGGCCATGACAAGGTATTTGATTTTCAATTTACTGCTATAAGGAATTTGTATTTATATTGTACTTGGTGACATTTTCTTGTTCCCTTAAGCTTAGAAAGCATATACTAGTTTTGGAAATATTAGTAAGAAGATTTTTATATCCAGGAACAATTAATTACGGTTTATTGAAACTTATACATTGTGATGGTTTCGAAAAGGTGATATTTTCGTTGACAACACTTTTTCTAACCGGATTTTTATGAAAGAATAGACATACTTATCATTGACAAGCAACAAAATAGGGAACTAATTCTTGACCCAACAATCCGAAAAAAAAAATGCAGACCAAATTAAGGAGGTTCAAGGAAAAAAGCTACATCATGATTCTTGCAATCCTTATTTAAGAGACAAATACATTTCAAATTGGGAAGTGATTGGTCTACTTTTTGGTGCTGATGGGGTGATTACTAAGCTTACTGTTAATTTGTTCCGACGGTTTTGATTTCCAATTAAATGTTTTAGAAAATATTAGTTTATAAATGATCCGTAATTCTTTGTACATTTTACACAACCATTGTATACCACATAGGAAAATAAATATATGTAAAATGGTTAGCTGTACCATTTCCAAATTTTATAACAATTTTGTACATTATTACACTTTATCTATCAAATATTTTTACATTATACTGTTTTTTATCCCTTATCATTCATGTTTACAATTGTATTTTTCTACAGATATATTAGCAGGCGGTGTCTTTATGACAACCCTAAAACAGGATAGCTATCCAACTACTGGATTTTTTCTCCTATTCCCCTTGTACGTGCAAGAATACTAGCAATAATTTCTGCAAATGTTTATATCAACTGCCATGAAAAAGATAGAGGAATAAGTGTTTTAGGAATAGTTAGTGCAAGAGTAGAGAAGTCATGTGAGTGTAACACATATTTTTTTTCTTTTGTTGTTAAACAAACCCAATTTCAAGCCCTCATACAGAGACCAGCTCTTAAAAGAGTTGACTATTGCCTGTGCTTTGTGTATTCCCCTGTATTCCTTTTGTGTAGGCTTTGTGTATACAAGAAGATGTGAATAAAACCATTTCAACAGATGTCAATGTCAATTAACGTGAAGTAGATATATAATAAGAATAATCCTTTTAAAGAACAGTTTGATGAACAAGGGGAGCAGAAAGACATGTCAATATGAAGAAGAAACTTCTTTTCACTTTCTCTACTGCACATAGCAAGTAGGGGAAGTAGTCTTTTCGACCCAAAATTTCGATGTCGAGATTTCATCCTGAATCAAAAAAAAAAAAAAAAAAAAAAAAAAGTACTTTTAAAAAGGTGCAATCTGACCGTGAACATCATTATTCAAAAACGAAAATTCGGTCAAAAACCAAAGTTAAAAATCTCTTAAGGATGCAACACCAAGATTTTGAAGAAAAATACTCCACTCTAATCTACCTTTACAAGGAAAATTTTGATTTTCTCAAAACTGGGTGTAACAATTTTGATCAAAGTGCCATACGTTTACGACATTTTTGTGACAAATGAAAAATATATTTTTAATTTTCTGGCTGTGGTCCATATAGTCCTGTTGACCCTTGATGATTTTTGCATAACTGGTAAGAGATAGATCCAACCTTTGTAAATACATAATATATGTTCAAACACTTTTTTTTTTTTTTTTTTTTTTTTGTGGAGTGAACCATTTCGGAGAGTATGAGTTTTGCAATACTCACACTTTTCTCAAATAGAAGGTCGTTATTCACTTCTTATCTCTTTGTCGTGCAAACAGAACGGAGTTTCAGGGCTTTAAAAGATTTGACTTTAGCTCACAGCCTACTGTATTCCCATACTCCCCTTGCACCTACAAGAAAATTGCCAATAAGATAATTTATGCAAATGCTTTTTTTGACTAGCATGAAGTAGATAGGGGAATAATGGTTTGTAAGGATAATTAGCACAAGAGTAAAGAAAGTCATGTGAATGCAACACATTAGATTTTTTAAACTTATTCCTTCGTTTTAGGGTGGGGAGGAGTTCGATGTTTCCACCGTCTTATCTAATTATGATACGCGTAATGTGCACTTCTTCCCTGGTCATTTCAATTATATGCATTACAATAAGAAATATTTGATGTAGTTAAGTCAAGTGAACATTTTGCTGAATATAAATTTAAGGCGTGGTGTCAGGTTCGCTAATTGTGTTGTTTTTATGCGATTGCTGAGATTAACATTAATTCTGTAGCGAAAATATTGCATTTTAGTGATAATGGATAGGTTTTCGCTCTGAGCTGCGGTAAGAAGGAAAATCATCACATAAAAAGGAACTTCAAAGGTATTTGCTAGTTGATTCAAAGCGGAAGCAATTGGAGTGGTATGTAGAACTGAAAAGCTCGGAAGATAAGAGGCTAGCGAGAGAGGTTTTGAAGTGGCTTCCACCTGAAATACCTGCAATATTTCTCGAGAGCACAGAGAGAGAAATAGCTAGTGCATCAAAGGCATAATGCCAGTAATTTCTTAGTTGCAGTTAGTCTGATGAATTATTGGAACTTCTATAACCTTTGCTTCTAGTGCCATGGATTACTGTAAACAAAGATACCGTAAAATGTATTTTCTTTTTGCTAGTCTTGGCGAACTGCAGTGAAATTACAGCTTTCTCGCAAAACCTGCAATGGAAATGTTGGCAAGAAGGGAACTCTGGCGTGTGAAGTAAACACTGCATTGCAGTAAACATTTGCTTGAATTTACTAAATGTAATTATATCTGTTGCAGGACATTTTAAACACAGTAACCTATTAGGTATGTATTATAGAAACAGCAGATATGAGTTATAATGAACAGTATACAAGTTTTCAGACATTAATGTGAAATTTAATTAATATAACGAGAGCTGAAAAATTCAGTGCTTCACCTGGCACTTGAACCATGGATTTTGGGCTCGCCTTTCCGTCGACAATATTTAAAGGAACTTGCTACTGTGCAAATATATTTTGAGTTTTTATTTAACAACACTATAGGGCTGTACTATTAACCCTGGCAATTCCATAACTGCACGCCTTTAATGAAAAACTGAAAAGATAGAATTTGGGCATAATGTAACCCCCCCCCCCCCATTGGTAATGCTCGAGTTAATGATTCTTGCACGTGTGTAGGTTAAGTTTGGCTTTCTATACAGAGAAACAATCAGTGTGTTACCGAGACGAAAAATCCGAAGGTTTATTAAATTTATCAAAATTCATTCACATCTCCCAGTGAATGACCCATTCGCTACAGATACTGCAACTTCGAGCAATGCATTTGTGAAGTTTAGTACAATAATGTGAAAATCATTTTACTGTTTGGTAACTTATTTTACTCTTTTTATTTGTATTTCTTTTCTTTTCTTTTTTTAATCTGATACTGTAGCTTTTACTTTCATTCTACTTATTTGTTTCTTTTAATATCAACCATTTTAAATCCGAAAATGGGCATTTAATTGTTCCTGCATCAGTTAGGTAAAGGAGCGCAGCGCAATGAGCTTTGAACATGGTTTTATCAATTGCTTCTTTTCGGCAACTATCACTATTCAAATTGTTTCTTGGAGCACCGTTTACAGCTTATGAGCTATTCATGAGATTTTGGAGAATTACAGGCTTAAAACCTTTTGTGCAAGGTTCAAAAGTATTAAATAGTTCAAAAGCAATTAATTTTTTTCCCATAAGTCACACTGAAAAACTTAAAAATCCAATAACATGTACAAACGAGTATTTATTTTAAACTAGTTAAACTTTAGAAATGCTCGCACATTTTTCTTTGTTTGTTTACTAATTTAAATTAAAAGAGTTGGAGCGATACATTAAACTTTAGGGTTCAAGGAGCATTTAGTAATAGCAATCAACAACTGATCAACTGCGAATAAAAACTAATACCTTATAAATTGTTTGACATAGGAGGTTAACATTTTGTGTACATTGTATATCTTGTATTCGAGTATATGATAATAGTGACAGAGTAATCCGGGTTTCCAGGTGGCCATACTAACGTGTGAAATTATCCACGTCAATGGTATAAAACATGAGAATTTAGGTACGTTTGCCTGTACGAAGATGCGTCCTCCCTCAAAGCCCTAACCGCCATCGCTTGGTCCTTCTACCATCGCGATATAAGGTGAAGCACCCAGTATCCCCCTACTAACCCGAGAAAACCACAGAAGAATTATGCCATCGTGGCCAGCCAAAAGGGAATCCAACCTGGGACTCCCGAATACGAGCCTCAGACTGCGGAGCTTACACTGCTTACATCCATGGAGGGTGCTGGACTTCAACCCTGAGCCAGATATGTGTCCGAGTTTTCATTTTTGTGTTATGATACTCTTTTTTTATATTGACGCAGCTGAAAGTAGATTTTAAGTTAGGTCGAACGATCCTAAATACAGTCCAGTTTGCAGATGATCAGATCATTCTGGCAGATACTGAAGACAGATTATACAAGTACCTGTGTACCAACTCGACAAAACAATATGAAAGCACAATTTGATTATTTTAGCAGATAAAACGAAAGTGGTAGCTTTCATTGGTAAATACTCAATGCGATAAAAACTACTCAAAAACGAAGTGTTAGAACAAGTGAAATATTTGAGCTACCTAGGATATGATAATTCTTATGAATATGATAGAGATTATAAACAAAAAGTACAATATAAATTTCAAAACATATGTGGCACTACAAAACAACCTTGAAAAACTAAAAGGAAAATATACCATACTAAAGTTTGTAAAAGAATGGCGCTGCCCAATATATCTTATGGAGCCGAGACTTGAATAGAAACGACAAAAGAATAATTGAAATAGCTGAAATGAAATTTTTGAAGCACTGTAGTCTTAAAGATCATATTAAAAGTAAAACAATAAGAGAGCAACTAAAATATGCAATTCAAACGACAAAATCATGGAGTACAAAATGAAATAGTAAGATCATATCTCTCGGATGGTAGAGGTAAAATTTACCAAACACGCCTTGCAATAGGTACAAACCGGTTGGCAGTAGAGAAGTTGGAAGACCACGGAGAAGCTTGGAAGATCCCTTATGAGACGAAACAGGCCTATCTGGCCTATCTGGCCTATCTTGAGGATTGTTGTAGTTGTTGTTGATGATAGTGATGATGACAGTGTTGATGTTCTTTTCCTTCATCTCTCCGCTCCGCCCCCCTCCCCCCTCTTTCTCTGACCTTTGAGATTCATGGGATCGCATAACATGTATTTCTGGGGAAGCTTTTGATTTCGAATTTTTGGGTGGAATACAATATTTCCTGTACCTGTTATGGGTAAAATTAAGTAACTAAATATAACTGACCTCTCAACTGATAGGTCACAATGTTGACCACTTGACCACAGATATTTAGTGTTATTGTTGTCGTGTGAAGTAGGCACGATAACCATCAATTGTAGGCAGTTTAATGCTGATATTAAATGTGATAAAGTGCTAGATGAACTTATGTGGCTCTTCCGCTAAAATGATGATTATGTCTCATCGACTGACGTCATCATTCGTGATGAGATACAGCGGCTCGATAAACAGAAACCATAAAATGAAGCGCGTCCTCGTTTTATCTGAGTGACAAACATCGGCAGTGGAAAACAAACAATCCAAAACACCCCCGCATGGAAATTAGAACAAAACTGTCATTTTTGAAGTGTTTGCGCTTCCTCCTCACTAAACAATGACAGAAGCGGGTATCAAACGAGCATTAAATCATTTCTGCTCCTACATTATGCAGCACATTATCTTCTGATTTTTGGGACAATGAAATGAATAGTTGTAAAATGCATAACAGTGTTATGTTAACTACGGTTCACAGCTAACAGAGTTTAGTCATTTACATACTTCGCTCTAAATACCACGGTTACAGACTGGTTAATAACGCGGTATACGTACTGCTAACTATGGGGAGGTGAAAGTTCAAAATGTTCGTCAAAGCCATTCAGAAAGTGTGAGATTCAAGCTAAAGCAAAGACCATGACATGGAGAAGTTGTGTAACCTACAGATATCAAATTATTTAGAAGCTTCTAAGAAATAAACCTGAATGGGATGCTGATATTACCCTCATAATTCAGAAACTCTTGGAAAATGAAATTTCAGAAAGGTATTTTATCACTGTAACAATACGTATAAAACCCTTACATCATTTCTATCAAAGCGTGCGCGCTGGAGAGGCCAAAGTTTGCTAGATACTAATGTATTTGACCTCAAGGCAATGCATCTGTGAAAATCCAAATTTCTATAGTTTTCTTCAGATTTCTCGAACATTCTAAACACATATGGTGTCTCTGATGTGAGACTGCCTTTGTGGTTTACCAGGAGAAATACGAACTGGTTTGAGAATTTAGTGCCATTCTGGCAGTTTGTCACAATAGCTCAGTGGTAGAGCAGCCGCCCGGTAAGCGGAAGGTCTGTGGTTCAAATCCCAGTTGTGGCATTGCATTTTTAAGTTCGAGTTCTACCTCTCAAACATATGGTGTACACAAAATTTTAACGAACTATGACAAAGGCTTGTCAAGGTATTATTTTTCTCAGTAATGTTGGCAAATATGAGCTTCTTGATGCACAATGTCGCTAAACAATGCCAACTTGACAAGAAGAAATATACTACTGCACAAAGAGGTTGGTAACTACAAATCAGAGAGGAATACGAGTAATGGAACGGAAGCGTGATTTAAAACTGAAACAGTGTTGTTTTATTTTAGGTAGATTTGGGCCTAAGAAGTTCCTTGAGAACTGTCTCTCAGGATGCACCAGTTCTCTGCACCCTGGAATATGTGGAAATTTTTAAATATTAAAGTTTCAAATTTAGTTGGGGATAATTTTGAGAGCCAAACAGCTCTTGAGTGGATGTATGACCTTGTCTGCTCCCAGACCCCGATTTTTATACGCTAGGCAGCTGTCACCTCAGAATGACGTAGTATACGAAGTTCGCTAGTTCAGCCTGTGAACCCCACGAGTTCTCCCCACACAGCCAAGCGCTGTTATCGCCAACTTAAACTCCGCAACAAGAAAGGTTGCTGCAAGTTGATGAGAAAATGTCCATGTATGACGTCAAAGGCAGTATTATTTGAAAGGAGTATTGAATGACAATTTGGGATCAGATGAAATGGCAGAAATGGACTGTTAACAGTGATAAGCTTAAGTTAGATGTTCCTCCGTCAACAGCTGTAGTAGGGTCATTGTTTAAACCCGGACAACGTCAGAGTGAAAGGGCTGATAATGGAAAGAATAACGAAATATTAGTGCACACGTAAGAAGAGAATATTTTAAAATATTTGCCTTAGGTACCAAGTAAAACTTTGAACTCTGTCTCTTGGTTCAGAAATGTTAAGCATCAGCTACAGAATAATTTTAGGTTTCATTTTATTGCAAATATATAGAGGGCATTTTAGAAATATAATAAACACATAAGACACATGTACTTGACAATGAATGTACATGTCAAGTACATTCTTTATAAACTTAAGAAAAAAGTATATAGATATACAGCTTGATTATTTCGACCTGGCCTGACCTGCTTGGCTGTATGCGCAGTAGTCGGACAAGTCCACTATCCTCTGGGAGGGGTTTTGGGTCGGTAGTAGCTGGGCAGCGACTGTGTTCACAATGCGGGTAACAAAAGCAGGTAAGGAGAATACTGCCAGGCTTTCTCCCCCACCCTAGACTATTTTCTCCTCCTCTGCGTTTCTGCAGGGTGAGGTCTAAATAATCAAGCTGTACAGTCCGGTGAACGGAAACTTTCCGATATGAGGAACAGCTGTTTAGGTTGGTAGTGAATGGCAATACGCCCCCAGTTCAAACCTCTGTCAGCGATCGGAAGACGTGTGCCTGCCCTTTGTTTCGCTATGGCGGAGTTGATCCAGAAGCCCAAACAGTTTAAGGGCAGGTTTTAAGCTCTATGCCTGCAATGTTAATTTTAAGAAGTTAAACACTGTTTTTCAGAGAAACTATTAACTTTAGAAATGTGAAATTCGGTACACATATAAATCAATCCTTTTTAATTATACAGACTTTTTCATATTACATAGATACGTTGATTTATATTTTTAAAATAACTATAATGAATATATTATTTGTTCACCCATTTTTTAAAAAGAAAAATATCTATCATCCATGATTTTAAAGATAGTGTTATAAGGAAATGTGAATACCACCACAAATAACCCAGTGGTAAACGTTTCATTATTCTAGAATATGTGGTTTCTGAGAAAATAAGACAAATGTATGCAGAAAAATAAGGTTGAGAAAAACCTTAACCAAAATTAGGGGAGGTTTTAAGCTCTATGCTTGCAATGTTAATTTTAAAAAGTTTAACTCCACTTTTCAGAGAAACTATTCATTCTAGAAGTATGAAATTTTACAAAAATATTTGTATTATCAATATTATTAATTTATTATTATTATTATTATTATTATTATTATTATTATTATTATTATTATTATTATTATTATTATTATTATTATTATTATTATTATTATTATTATTATTATTATTATTATTATTATTATTATTATTATTATTATTATTATTATTATTATTATTATTATTATTATTATTATTATTATTATTATTATTATTATTATTATTATTATTATTATTATTATTATTATTATTATTATTATTATTATTATTATTATTATTATTATTATTATTATTATTATTATTATTATTATTATTATTATTATTATTATTATTATTATTATTATTATTATTATTATTATTATTATTATTATTATTTCCATATTTTTTAAAAATAATTTAACGAATATATAATTTTGTTATTCATATCTGTTTTTGGACAGTTAAATGTATTTTAAAAGCAATTCTGGCAAGTTTTGGGGGTTAAAAGATTAGATTATGATAAAATAGGTGTTAAACTTGCAAAATCAGCAAAAAAAAACAAAACTGATATTTTTGACCCAAACCAGCTTACAACCTCCCCTTAAGCTACATTGAAACATATCATCGGACTTTGATTATTTTATCAGCGGTTCTAATTATTGACTATAGGAGCAAACGCGAGATTGCCAATCCTTTTCAAATAATGAACCTTCTCAGGTTTGTGTAGTTTTCTTGGGAAGGGAATGGGGGGATGAGGCAGATTTATCTGTTTTATTATGTGTATTAACTTCAACTCCACATTGCGCATATTTATTTCGAATCATGTAATTTCATTACAAAATAATTTAAAGCTGTAACTTAAGCTCTACATACACAACATATACCGAGCATACAAACGCATGTTTTCGTCACGTAGACAAACATAGGGGGAAAACACAAGACGATAACGTTCTAGTAATTAATCCACGTGTCAAGTATCCCCGTTTTGTCGGTATTTCTTCCACCAGTTTGAAGCAGTTCACTCCATATAGTTCCGCAGCTCTTGCGGCGTTATATCCTTGTTGAAGAAGCGCTATTACTTTCGGCTTGTTATCCATATCCTTTGCTCACTTCAAATGGCAGGCATAGTATAGAGGACAATATATTCAACAAAGCTGTTTCGTGTGACCCAACCCCTTGTCCTTCTCCCTAGTTCCCGGAACCGGATCCCAGAGTTATGACATCAAACCAATGAGCAACGGACACAGCTAGGAGATGATGGTGACAATCGTTCCACTCGGGTTAAATTCCTTCTTACCCCTCCCCTAGCACTACGCACCTCGGGCACGCCCTTTGTTCATCGGCCATTGCCTGTGTTACTGGACTTTGATATAAACCAATAAGAGATTGGCGCAGCCAGGTTATGCCAACATTAAATAAACACACCAAAAGACACTAACAGCATCGGAAAATTTTCGTGCACCGGACTGAACGTAACAGAAAGGTCAAAGTTTAGATCAGCAGAGGATTTACTAATACGTAGTATTACATAGAGTATGTGCCCAATTTGTGGGAAATGATGAAAATGGAATCAACATTTTCACTGAAAATAGAGGAATAAATTGATTCTAATAATAGAGTAATAGGAATAAAATAGTCCAGTGACTAAGAAAATGGTTACTGATCGTTTTCAGTTAAGAAGTTTAAGAGAATTTCTTTAGGACATTAAGATGAAATAGTAATTGTCAATGGATAAGAGTTATAATTTATTTACGTAAATAAGTTGTAGCAGTATGACTAATTATTGCGATAACAGATTTTTTATCTTAGAATTTATAGACACGGCTATATTTTCGCAAAATTTGTAAACAAATAAGTACATAGTTTCTATCCTAAAATTCACACAACGCAAGAGTGAACAAGTGTTCAGTATTTAAGATAAATAAGTAAACGTTTATTTCATTCAAAGTATGCATTATTTGTTTTAAGTCAAAGATACTGATACACAAAGAAGCCAAAGAAGATACAAGTAAACCAAAATTATAGTGGACTCCCAAGGCAATGGAGAACATAATAATTCACTTCTTCTTTACCTGATTACACTTCACTTACTATGACTTACACCCCCTAGTACCTAGAAGCCAGTACCTATGGTCAGACGCCTATCGGAGAACACAGGAACCTATGGGCCGGACAGAGTGAAGACCTGGAAGCGGGTGGTCAGTCAAGCACCAGGTATGAGAGAGAGGAAGAGGATGATGTGTGAAATGCAGCAGAAATCGATTAATGGAAAGGTGATGATGGAGTAATTGGTGGAATGAGTGGCGGGGGAAATTGTAGAACCCCTAGAAAAATCGCCCACGTGTCATTTTGTCCACCATGAATATCACATGCAACTCACTGGGATCGAACCCGGGCCGCCTATGTGGTAGGCGATCGGTCTAGTTTCTTGTGATGTTCTTTGTACGCAAGTCTGATCTAGACAGTGCCGTTATCTGTTTATGTGTAGTAACCATATGCACATGCATCTGGTTATACTATGGCGTTATAATTCGAAATTTTACCCAAAAGAAATCCGACGTGCTGCATTCACATGATCTTCTCTAAACATTCTTCAACAAACTATTTTTACAGCGACTTATTGTTCTGTCTACGTTGTGTTAATCGAGAAACATTTTAAGAAATGGTTTCATAACATATGTATGTCCTTGTAAATACAATGGGTATGAAGTAGGCTTAGGCGATAGTCAAACCTTTAAGGATTGGTCGCTATATGATAGTTTTGAAATCCCATTCTCTTTGCATTACCAGGAAAGAGAGAGAGAGAATAATGACTTCCGATTTCAGAAAGTATTTTGAAAATTTAAACCAATATTAAGGAATATTTCAGGAAAAAAACCTCCACAAAAGGTTATTATGCGCAATTTGGGTGCTTTAACGAGATCTACATATTTGTGCAGTAAGATTATGTCTGTCTTTTCTGTCCATGAAGAGTACTTCAGAAGTTATGATAATATCTTAAACATATATTTTAATCAAAATGTTTGGAGCCATTTTTGAAGAAAAAAAAATATTACATTTCCAACAAATGTCCATGCAAAGGTCACTTTTAGGGGGGGGGGTGTTTCTTGGAAACTTTTGCACCATATCTATGGTAGTTATGGAGCCTTTATGCACTTCATACACACACAGACACATATAGACACTTTTTGGTGTAAAATGCTTTTTTGGATTCAGATGGCCCAAGATGTACCTATTCCCGGTGAACTCTTGGGTTGAATGCAATATTTTCTCTACTTACTACACACAGTAAGTCATTAGTTTCATCACTGAAATTAATGACTTTTAATCAGGTAAAATTATAGTTCAAATAGCACTTCAGGCACGGGTAGTAATAACAGGGCTGAATGTTTCCAGCTACTTCTTTATCTCTCATTTCTCTGATTTTTACTGAACTTTATGAAGGTAAACATCGTGCTTTTATTTCTAGATTAAGAACTTCCTCTTAATGTTGTGAATCTAAATTGAAGTTTTTCGCTTACATTTCAACGTATAAATGCGAATGGAAAATAAAATTTCATTGTGCATGGATTCTGTTTGCTTTATGACTGACATGGAGCCAATAAAATTACAGGCATTTGCGTAATGCAGGCTTTTTCAGATACCAGACGCGAAACTTCCCGACCGATCGATATCTGGAATCGGAAAGTGAAATGAATGGGTACAGTTTATGATTATCTCTGAATTAGCAGTTCTTATTATCGTTGCGAGTGTTCACTACATAGCAATATGTGGTAGAATGAATATGTTGTAGTTTCAGTCTTCTGCAGATCCTAGGATTACCCCTAAATATTTGTATTATTATTTTCTCTACTATGTAGCTATGTCGCCGCCTTTCCCTGGTTGGAGAGGAGTTTAAACTCCTGGCAAACCGTCATCCCGGCCCCCCCCCCCCCCCCCCCGAACAATAGTAACTAGAGGAAGTGCTGCATTCCATGCAAAAAGTTTATGTAGGGAGTTCTGCAGAAATACATATTTCAGGCCGCGTAATGAAAACAAGTTGTACAAATACCAAGTTTATTATTTAACCTCAGCACCTTCCAAGGATGCAATACAATTTCCAGAAAAATTTCTCCACCCAAAATTATCCGTTACATGCTAAAGGTATTGTTGTTTCTATTTTCTCAAAATTTGGCTCTAACGAGTTTTATTAAACTGCCATATTCTGACTTTGTGCATTTTAAAACTGTCGCTTCACTAAGTTCACGCTGTCACTTAACCTGATCTAGTCCTAGTTATCAGCGTGACTTCACATAGTTTACAGTGTCACTTCACTAATGCGAAATACCAGTAGTTCAATTTTCCCTCGCTTCACTTTCTTCGCGACGCAATCAAATATGTACGCCGCAGCCTCTTCCCCCGAACGGTTCACTCGCCAGAGAATCAAACACAAGACTTACCCAATGGCTGCTGCAGTAGCGGCACTCATTCATGTCACCATGGTCGTCAGAAACTCCTCGGAGAACAGCACATGCTATCGCACTCAATTCTTCACTGTTTGACTTTCAAAAACACTCGCGTATACAGGATGATTAAAAAATACTTTCACAAAGTGTGAGGATGAGTTTCTTATACTGAAACAAGAAAACGAGTTTATACAAACATTTGTCCCAAAGTGCTTAGTGTTCGCGTTATTAATCAATACATTTATTAATAAAGGTTTACATTCAATGACATTCCAGGTCCAATTCAACAGCTTCCTTTATCTATGTATCCATTCATAGAAGGCTTTAATTAATCGTGTCTCACGTAGATGGCGATGTGTAGCCGTAGATACTTGTTTACATTTGTCATTCTTTACATGTTAACTGCAAGTGTGCCTATTAGTCAGTCTTTAACGTTTCAGTTGTTTATATGCTACACTGTGAGGAAATGTTGGACAGGGTAGTATCTCGATGCAAGAGGAGAAAATTTTGAGTATCTGATATGAGTTCATGTGTTGAACATTTCCTAACAAGCTGACAATGCCAAAAAATAGATTGTGTCACTTTAAAATTCTTTCATTAATAACACCTTGAACTTTAATAAATCGAAAACGAAGGATTCTGGCACACATGTTTACATGAACCTTTTTCTTGTTTCAGTGTAAGGAACCTACCCACAAACTTTGTAAAAGTATTTTTTAATTACCCTGTGTATAGGGGAAACAATTTAGTTACAGTTTCCAGGAATTCAAGGTGGCCGAATTTATACTAAAGTGCGGTCAACAATGGGAATTACTAGTTTTAAGTCGGTCAGTAAATCAAATCTGGCTTTCAAACACCACGGATTGATTAAATCACTTCCAAAAGGTAAATACCAAATTGTACTGCATTTAATGGGAAACGGTATTACAAAAAAAAAAAAAATCTGATGCGTTGCACTCACATGACTTTCTCTACTCTTGTACTAACCATTCTTACAAACTCTTATTCCTATATCTTCTTCGTGTTAGTTGAGATACACATTTGTACAAATTATCTTATTGCTTATTTCCTTGTAGGTGCAAGAGGAATGTTAGAATACAGTAGGCTTTGTGAGATATTAACATTTTTGAGATTCTGTTGTCTTTGCACATATAAAAAAATGAACAGCGATGACCCATCTCACGAAAGTTCTAGGTTTTCCGAAACTCACACACATAACAAGGAATATCTCCGAAATGGTTCACCCTACAAGAAAATTTATTTCGACATAAATTGTGTATTTTAGCAAGATCTATATTTTTTGTACAGTATGATTTGGTCGATCTCTAACGGTTTACCAGTTATGCAAAATTCATCCAGAGTAAATACGACTACAGGGGCTATAGCCAGAAAATTCAAGATATGCATTTCATTTGTCATAAAAATATCTCAAACGTATGGTATTTTAATCAAAATCGTTAGAGCCATTTTCAATAAAATCAAAATTATCGAAAAATCTTCCATGTAAAGGGTAGTTTAGGGTGGGGCTATTTTCTTCAAAATCTTCGTGTCACATCCTTGAAAGACATTAAACTTAAATACCAACTTTGGTTTTTAACCGACTTTTCGTTTTTGAGTTATGCTGTCCACAGACTGACAGACTGACACACAGACACACACACAGACACACACACACACGGACCTTTTTCTAAAAATGCTTATTTTGGATTCAGGGGCCTCAAAACTTGTATTTCCGGTGAAATCTCAACATCGAATTTTTGGGTGGAATACAATAATGTCCGCGTTGCAACGGTAAATGCCGATTAACACCGTCTCGGAGGCGTTCATAGCTGGTGGGTCTCTAGCCTGCCGTTTCACTTCTTGAGTCCAGCTGCTTAGACGTTCCACTCGGGTGCAATCTAGCTGCATGGAACACGAAATTCGCTCTCAGAGTTTAAGGACGAGACAACCAAACATTTTCAGAACACACCAATTTTGACGAACACACTTTGTTACATGTTCTTCTACAGGCTAACATTGATTATTAGGTGAGTCGACTGGCTCAGAAATTCTGAACACTTATTTATAATTATTCTTGTCACACACGATTGAACATTTTAGCGCATGTGCGTTGCAACACACAGTATCTTATCTGAATGTAAAAAGACGAATATGAGAGTTAAATGACATTGAAACGTCTAAAAGCTCGTATTTGTCGCTTTTTTTAAACTATCCTAGCATTCAAACTTATTTTCTGATTGCCTGAAAACAACGCGGTTAGGTCTTGAAACTCATAGCCAATTACAAAATGGAACACCTTATTCTCAAATCGTGCGTCAAAGTGGAAAGTTGCTTGCAAAAAGATGCAACGTTAAACTTAGAGCTAGCTCAGATCCACGACACAAAAATGAAACAATAACTCAAAAATTACCTATGAGGAATAAAACTATAGGAAGACGTGCTTTTTAAACATTTTAGTACTAGAGATTGTTGCAAAATTAAATATGTGGCAAACCGTGAAGTTCTCACCTCAATGTGGAACACAACGCTCTCTATCAACCTAGGATTATTTGATTTAAATTCAACAGCTGACGTTCTGCAGGATAATTTGTATACCCCCAAAGTAGCAGCAATTAACATCAATTACAGCCTTATCTTTACCATGCGTATATTTTAGGAGAAATTTCTGGTATTGATGTCAATTGAATAAAACGATATTAATTATATTTGCTATAGCAGGGAATCACTTTTCTACTTTATTGGAGCGGAAAGTATTGGGCTATATGCATACACGTAAATGTCCTAATTAGGTTGGATTTGTGCGTATCTTTCAACCCAAAGCTAACCGGAAAGTTTGCTTTCCCTATAACTGATGGAAATTTCCAGAACGTTTGAGAAGAGCAGAACTTCCAGAAGGTATGTTTAAGACATTTGCGACGTAAAATAAAGTGTATAATCTAATATTTTTGAGAATATTCTGTGAATTTCTCTTTAATTGGAATGACTTTTATATAATTGTGCATTTTAACAAGATCTGCCTTTTTTATGCAGTAAGTTTTGCCTTATCACTTATAGTTTATCAATTTATGTCAAATACACCATTTTATTTTGTTAAACATTTAAATGTATTAATTTTAATGGTTTAAATTTCCAAATACTTAGACTTTCAAGTAAACATTCGCAATTCGTTTTGCTTCATGAGTGAACCAAGTCATAGAATGCAACACTTTATTTATTTATTTTTGGGGGCTTTAATTCCTAATTAACAAGGAACCACTGAGAATCAATGTGTTGTATATACGGTTTAAAGTTCTTCAGGAAAGAGAACGAACTTTAAAGCTAGAATAACTAAACTAAGTTTCACGTAACCTGCAATGTGTTATAATCGTGTTGCTCAAAAGGTTAACCTGCACTTTATCTTTGTTAACGCACTAGTTATTCTCGGAAATCGCTTACATTTTAAATTGCACCAATGAGCGCGTCACTTCATCCAATGAATGCGTAGAAATCACAAATGCCAGATAGGTATTTACTCCATGTGGAGTAAACCACAGCGTTCAAAGTCTTCACTGTCTTCTCTCTCATTCTTCTCATTCATTGATACTCTAAGAAATAAATGTCCATGCTTGTAACGCGTATATTTACTTTGAGAAAATGTGACAATCTTGCTTTCTGCGACACCTGCAATCGTATCGCACCCTTTGATGCCGCGAGGTTAACCATTTGAGTAGAACGCTTATACTGCTTTCAATATAAATAATTTAATAAACTCTATGATTCGGGTAGAACTATACTTAGGTAGAAATTTACATTGCTCAGGTTCTAATCACTAAAGCCACAATTCTTAGTCTCCTTACCGTGTGCATGGGGCTGTTTGGTTTAGTACTGATGGCTGGCCTCTCGGTCTGGGCGAACACACTCACGGCACAAGCGGCACTCCTACACACGATGCGGTACTAAAAATCGTGGCTTTACTAATCACTTGGACTTTGGCTATTTATGGGGAAAATGTGACTTTTTCTATCAACTATCGTTTACCTGTATACACATTCTACAGTAAATTCTAACAGAAACTTGTTTTTCCATCTGCCTCATCTTAATGGAGACAACTTTGCCGAAATACTTTCTTTACACACTCCGTTCGAAGCTTAAGAAGAATACAGTATCAGCATTCAGAATCAGATGTTTATAAGCAGATCACTGCATTCTGGCCTTTAAATTCCATACTCTCTCCATGCCATCACAAAAAACAACAGCTGTAAAGCGGCAACACTTTACAAAAATGACAAAGTATTGACAAATTCAAACCAATAACAACGGATACCTCGAAAAAGATAAATGGCACTAAAAGGTCATTTTAAACAAGCGCTGTGTTCTAAAGTTCGACTGTGTATCTTACTGTTTATTCATTATACAAAATTCCTTATGAATGAAGAGGACTTTTCAAGCTATTAAATGTATATATAAATATAATTTGTCTTGTAAATATCCTAAATATATATTTAGTATTGTGGTGATAAAATCAAAAAGTCAAAAATGTTTCTGCAGCTTGAGGAGGACATTTTTTAAATCTTTACATCTATCTTTGGAAGGTGTTTAAGTACCAAGGATTGTATTTATCCAAATGTATCGTTTTTGAGTTATGTGCCTTGTATACACAGACATACATTCAGGGATATTTTTATAAATATACCTAGCATTAAAATGGGTCATGACGGCATAAATCGTGCGAATTTACCCTCTTTCTGGCACCAGTTTCAGAAAATTAATGACATAATTACCATGGCAAAAATACAACAATGGCGTCATCGCCGCCACAATCTAATGTTCTCCAATGTGTCTGTAAGAAAACCTGAAATCGCTACTCTCGCAAACTAACGCATTTTTCGTTTCTTCATCCACAAAGCTTTACATATTATTTTCCGTAAACATCTTTTGATTTTTCTGGAATTAATAAACTCTCAGCACTCTTGGCTTCCTTCAAAATGTCAAGCGGAATGCACTCCACTGAATGTATTCAATAGTTTTATCATTACTTTCCGTTTTCCTCTTTAAGTGTTGAAACAAAAACAAAAATACATCTCTGATGGCTTATAATTTTACATTTAGGAAATTTATTAATTATTTCCACGTATTTTAATGCTAGAATTAGATAAAACGTTCTATGTAGGATGTGTATATTTTCATTGTGACACTCGTAAAAATGAGTATGTTCGCTTTCGCTTACGGGCTAAACATATACTTGTGTCTCAGTCAGTCAGATTACACACTAGTTACATACATAACCATTTTATTCAGGAGACTTCTAAATGAGTTTTAGTGATATTTTCTTACTTTCTCTACTGGTAAGTAGAAGGAAGTATGGTATTTTAATTTAATTTAATGTAATTTAATGTTCCATTTTCATCCCGTCTTTAACTCCGATGTTCATATCGGCGGCCTCTCATCTGGAAGGTATTGCCTATCGGCAATGGAGTTTTAACTCTGGGTTCTAAGTCTTTAGGGTCTTTATGCTTTCAGTTCACCCACACACACACACAAACACACACACATACACACCTTCACACTCTCATTGATACTTCCAGATTCTGGAGAGGATGGAGAATAATCCTGCTTAGAGAAAAATTCTCACCCCCAGCCGGGAATCGAACCCGGGACCCCCTGAAAGTTAAGCAGGTACTCTACCGACTGAGCTACGGGGTCAGCCTGTCGGTAAAATGTTGATATATAAATTCCCAGCTTAGTGCAATACTTCCTCTACATATTTGTGGAGGGAAAGTAAACTAAGAACCTTCTCTCTCTATTTAATTTTAAATTCGAGAAAAGTGTTTTATGTGTTCATTGTGGAATAAGGAATTTAACAGAGCAACTAAAATACTAAACATGCTTCGAAGCACTACAAGGGCCCTTAATTTTTTCCACTTACTTTTAAGCCAAAAGAAACTAATTAGCTGACGAGAAAATAAAAAGCTTAATGCCTCGGAAAGCTCCTTCATTCATTTTCCATTATAAAATATAACTCATTTTACCATCATTTCTCATCGAAGTACCTAGTGGAAGAAACGCTTTGCAAAGGCAACAGACACTATTTAGAAATGTCTTACATTCAAACGAAGAGTTATATCTTTATATTAAAGGATACTATCAAACAGTAAGCGAGCTACTTATTTAGGATTTCGTTTTCATTAAAGAATCGTGTTGAAAGGGAATTCTAAATTACTTGCAGACTTTTTCTTTTTCTGTTGAAAGTGAGAGTGCAGATATCTTAATCTGACAAAAAAACAGGACGATGAGTTAATAAGTAGCAGATGGTGTACATAATTACTTCAGAAATTCAAAAGTATAAGAAAGAAGTAGGGGAGGTGTTAAAGAGCCGGAAGATGAAAGACGAGCCTTATTTTTTTCATTTCTTTTCATCAAAATAAAAGCAGAAGAGTGCAGATTCCACGTGCCCAATGGGAGGAACGCTTCTTCTTGCGATGGGAAACAAAGATCGACAACTGTCAATGGTTCAGAAAATTGAGCCAATCTGGTTTCAGGACAATGAATGCACCCTATAAATTATTCAAGCAAGTTTCAATGGGAAATCAATAGCATGTTTTCTGAACAAACTCTGCCGTAACGCACACTGCTGTGTGGAAGGCGTGTTTAGAAAACCGGAAACAGTAAATGGGAAATAGAATAGGTAGAAACAAGTTCATATACCTACCTTCCGGTTCAAATACACTGAATCTATTTATCCCTTCGGAACATTGCCATAACAGCCGCAGCCAATGCAGCGTACTGCTTTATCAGGCGAGTATCGCATTCATATGTAATTACAAAAATCTGACGTTACATTCAAATGACTCTATCCATTCAGCAAACTATTCTTACGAAAGATTATTCTTCTGTGTACTAAATGTTAACCTTTATAGAACTGCTTTTTGAAGTAGCTTCTTACCTAAGCCCTCAAAAGTTATAACAGGCAAAACAGAAGCATTAAAAAGTCTTGCTTCTCTTGTCGAATCAGCAACCGCAACGGAAAATGGACTTCTATCAAGAACTGCATCGATATAACCAGATAAATAGGAAATGGAGAAGATTTATGTGTGTGTTAACTCGTAAAACAATATAAAAGGTACAAAGTTTATTTATAGTTAAAAGAAAAATACATATTTTAATAAAATAACAAGTATTGTGTGTAATATATGACCGATTACCCAGTAGGAGGACGGAATTAGAGCGAAAAACTGGAATTAGTTCACATGAATCTGATACCGCGCGCAGAGAGGAAAGGAATGATCATACTTTTCCGACTGAAGCAACACCGAGGTTAATATATATTTAAACAAGTTATAGAGGTGCACCTCAACGCCATTACTAACTTCGATATACTATATAAAAACCGCTGCATAAGTGGCACCAACGTGTGGCAAGCTAAGCGCCATTATATTGTCATATAAAAAACTAATTCATTTTTTATATACCGGGTGTCCTAATGTAAGTTCAATTTTCAGTATAACCTAGCGCACAATTTGTGATAAATAAGGTGTTACATGCAAGAAAAATTCATAAATATCGCAGTGACTTTTGTCATGATGCTCAATCCAATATATGTAATACAACAATAAAACTGAGGAATAAAAAATGGGACTAACTTTAGGGACACCTGTATTTCCTTGCAGGCACAGCTAAAACTACAGTACTCTTATAATGAATTTTTTTAAGAACTGATCGCTATATTGAAATTCCGTTCTTTTTGCACGGCAAAGAGGAAAAAAGAAACGGATTGTCCGTCCATTTGAAAAAGCAAACGGTATTAAAACCTTAAGCAACAATGAATAGCTTGTAAATGGTTAACTCCACAAATAAAGAAAAACATTTTTATTTGATATTAATTGTGGGCTTTAAAGATATCTAATTTGTTGTGTATTAAGATTTTCTCTATCTTTTATAGTTTGTCAGTTGTGCAAAAGTAATTCCCAAAAACGCAAGCTGTGAATTTCATTTCTATGAACAATTCTTAAGCGTATGTTATTTTAACAAAATTAATCAAATAAAAAATGAAGTTTTTTGACAAATTTTTCATTTAAAAGGTAGTTTGGGCAGTGAGGATTTGTTTAAATTCTTCATGTCGCATTCTTGCACTAGATTAACTTATATACCGAGGTTGCTGTTTAACCTACATTTTGTTCTTAATTATGCTGTTTGTATACACACATATACACACACACACACACACACACACAAATGCACACGTACGCGCGCACATGGGCCTTCTTTTATTCTTTTTCAGACGGCCACAGAAACATGTTTTCGGTTAAATATATCGATATCCAACTTCTGGTGAGATGCACTAACCGCCCGAATGCCTAGAAACGTGTAAAAATCTATGTGTTACACTCGCATGACTTTCTCTACTCTTGCACAAATATTCCTACAAATACGTATTCCTCTCTCTACTTTCTGTTAATAGAGAGAAACATTTGTAGAAATTATCTTATTGTTAATTTTCTTGTTATTCGAATGTTTTAAGAGTGTCCACTATACGATGGCTTTGAAATTCCCTTCTCTTTGCATGACCAAGAGATGAAAAGAAATGAATAATGATCTCCCATAATTTGGTCTATCTCTTACGATTGTCCAGTCATGCAAAAGTAATCAAGAGTAAACAGGACTATATAGGCTACAGCCAGAAAATTCAAAATATACATTTCACTTGGCATAAAAGTATCTTATACATCTAGCATTTTAATCAAAATCGCTAGAGCCGCTATTGAGAAAATCAAACTTTTCAAAAAATGTTCCATGTAAATGATAGTTTAGGGAGGGGAATGTTCTTCAAAATCTTCGTGTCGTATCCTAAAAACATATTAAACTCAAATACCAGCTTTGTTTTTAACCGACTTTTCGTTTTTGAGCTACGCTATTCAAAGACACACACACACACACACACACACACACACACACACACACACACAAACGTTCTTCTAAAACTATCTTTTTGGATACAGGGGGCCTCAAACATTTCCAGTGAAATCTCGACATCGAATTTTCGGGTCAAATACAATACTTCCTCTGCTTACTATACATAGTAGAGAAAGTAAAAATCGTTAGTGCAACGTTTTGTACCTGAAGGGGTATCCCTCGGGGAGGAGGTTAAAGCGAGAAGATACTACAGATGGTCAAACCTGAGGACAGCAGATGGCAGGGTGCCTAACAGCTACAGATTTGAACTCCCGGGTGGCGGCTCCTAAAACCGACCCCCTCACCCCTGCGGGTTTACACATCCCCTGGGTCTCCCCTGATCCCCTGATCCAGAAAACGAGGATTTACAAAGACCGAATTCCCTGCCACGCATGCCGAAACTCCCACCGACACTTGCAATCCTGAAACAACCAACCGATGAAAGGTGAATTGAAATGAGAACAGGTGAAATGGAATGACAGGGAATTTGGGGGATGTAATCATTCTTCCCAGCATACGCCTAACGATCCAGGGAAATTCCCGAAAAACCCATGAGTTCGAAAGGTCAGCCATAGGAACAAAACAAGAAAGAAAGAAAAAGTGCGTCTGTCTGTAGATAGAACTACTAAAAAACAAAGCATGGATTAAGTACTTAACTTGGCACCAGTTCAGCGTCTTTCTAGGATGCCACACGAAGATTTTCAAGAAAATTCACTCACTCTAAACTATCGCTTACATGGATATTTTTTGAAAATTTTGATTTTGTCAAAAATACCTCTAATGATTTTGGTTAAACTATCATATATTCAAGACATTTTGACGACAAATGAGGTGTATATCTTAAATTCTCTGGAAACGGCGTCTGAAGTATTCTTCTCGCTGAATGACCTTTGCATAACTAGTAAACGGTAATAGAAATGTAGATGTTAACGCCCCTAAGTTATCTTAGGAACGTTTTGTGTGTAGTTCATCATTTCCGAGATATCCCTTGTTATCTGTTTGTATTTTTCAATGCTTAACGTTTCTCAAATGGGAAGCTATTATTCATTTCTCCTGGCCGTTCTCCAAAATTTCAAAGCGACTATATAGTGACCAGCTCTTAAAAGGTTTGACTGTCGCTTAAGCCTGCTCTATTCCCCTATTTCCATTGTACATATAAGAAGAGGTGTAATAAAACCATTTTCTACAAATGTCTATCTCGATTAATGTGTACATACCAGTATAAGTATACTTTGTACTAGATTGAGTGGAGAAAGTCATGCGAATGCAACACATCGGCTTTTTAAACCGTGTATAAGGTACCTAAAGCGATGTTTAGCAATTTCTTTGAAGAAGCCTAACAACTTACTTGTGTGTTTCTAATTTTGTAAGCTATTTTAAATGAGCCTTAAAACAAAATTTTGTTCTTCCAGATGTTGCGTTTTTCTGTTCCCCCTATTTTCATTATTTTTCCTACTTGTTTTGCACCGTTTAATTAAATCTTCTGCTGAGATTTGTTTTATTAAACGAACTTCTGTTTTAGAGCAGCTTTAACCCCCGTAAAGTTGGAAGCAGAGATGCTAGACTTCAAGTGAGAGTAAGAACTCCATATTTGAGTATATTAAGCTGAAACAGTAACTGTGGTACGGCAACGCAAAACGGATTCGAAAAATAAAAGACTGGTGTATTGCACTCAAACGATACTTTACTCACACTTCTGCAAACCATTCATACAAAAGCTCAATCTTCTGTTTCTTGCTAGTCAACATAACATTTCATTACATACATAATTTTATACAGAACGAAATGGCTCCGCGGTAACGTTTCTCTTTTATGGTAGTGCTTAACGCCTCTTTTATTACATACGGCACTGCAGGCGGTGAAATTTGGTTATACTTGCAATGAAGATGGAGCACCGGTGGAATGAGGTGGCGGAGGAAACCGAATAACCCGGAGGAAACCCACCTCTGCGCCTCTTTGTCCACCACCAATCAAACATGTGGTCACTTGGGACCGAACTCAGGCCACTTTGGTGAGAGGCGAGTGGTCTAACCACTCACCTATGGCGTGGCCACGGGGTAGCGTGTGAAAGCTACATCCAAGAGGTTACACGCTAGATTTCCTTCCAATGTCCACTCTGACCTGGGTTTTTCGTAGTCTTCTGGGGTCGGTAGTAGAATGCTGTGATGAAATTTCAATTAACACGACTTCGTTTCCATCATTTACCTTTCATTCCATTTTCTTTTCATCTTTTAGCTTCTAGCCTTCGTGGCCTATGGTGCTACCGGACGCTTGCTGAAAGGAAACTGGACACTGGAGGGCTGCCCTTTCCAGGCAGCTCCAGTAGTAGGACGAGTCTTCGAGCCTGGAAATGTTAGGGACTTCTACGCGACCTGTAACTTCCTACGGTCCGTTTCTTCAACTATTCATCCCTGGGGGTGACAACCACAATAGGTCACATTGCCCCATTCGTGTATAACCTACAACTAGAGGGCAGAAGATTGTGGGATAAGCCACAAGTTTAGTGCACATGAGCTCTGCTGTTGGTACTCTCGCATATACACAGCTGCAGGCGTCTATTGATGCGCGTGCATATACGACGGCTGCGCGGTAATGGTTACGTTATTCATTTTCCGTGTCCGACTAACCTGTATCGCATGTGACTGCACGCGGTTCCGCACTCTACCTATAACCTATGCATATTTCATTGTCGGTATATGTAGGCTAAGTGCTAGGCAGCGGATCATTAAGTTAAGGCTTTGAAATCCCATCTTCTTGCATAACCACAATAAAAACGAATAACGACTTGCCCCTTGAAAAAGGGTGTTAGGTTTTCTACTCTTGCGAAAGTTTCTTTTTCCAACTGCTTCATGTTGGTCGAGATAAATCTTTGCAGAAATAGTTCCATTACACATTTCAGTGTTGATGCAAGGGAGATATATAAAAACGGACTATTGGTTTTGGAGTTATGTATACAGACATAGAGACAGATGGTTTCCTAAAACTGCTTTTATTGGAGTTAGGTTGTCTCAAAACATCTACTATCCATGTAGTTACATTAATTACTCTATTTAGTATGGCTCTATAACAGGGTTCGCATGAGGACTTCCTATGGAAGATCATTTGTGTCTATGCCCCTGATGCGTAGACTCCCGGGAGGGAGGGGTGAGGTAAGAGGATACTAAGGGTGGTCGGAGCAGTTACAGATTTTAACTCTCCATAGCGGTTTGTACAACTACCCACCACTGCGGGCTTATACATCCCCTGCAGAGTCCGGGAACCGGAGAGATCCCCCGATCTGGAGAATGAGGAGTTACGCACAGCGAATTCCCTACATGCACGGCGAAGCATCCCGCCGACACTTAGACTTCCGAAACAGCCAACCAATATAAAAGGTAAAGTGAAATGAAATGTGAGGTGAATAAGAGGGACAGGAAAGTCAAGTGATGTAATTATTCTTCCGAGCATTCGCCCTGCGACCTGAAAAACCCTAAAAAAAAAAGACCCATTGGCCAGGAAACCGACAATCTCTCAAATGGAGGCCATAAACGCTACCGCCTGAGCCATCCCGCTCGGTTCTAAGTGTTAAACTAGGTACGCAATAGACAAACTAAAACCTATCTACACGAAGAGAAACGGTCGATTTCTGAAGGAGGTTCAAAGAGAACTTGTTAAAATAACGTGCAATTATATAAAAGACTATTGAATAAGATGGAGAAAGGAAAAGTAACAGAACAACTCTGTGAAATTTCTTCGTATTTCCATTGGATACTAATTTTAACGGGGTTGCTCTTTGATGCTGAATAAAATAATTTTATATAATTAACACTGGATACGTATTTACGAAGATTGAATGTGATTTGATGTTACGGTAGAAATGTTCTTTCAACGTTTGCTGTGAGGTTCTGTAATTAACTAGCTATCTTACTCAGAAGGGCTTGAAAATATGGATGGTTTCTGAATGTCATGATTAGCCTACAGTTTCCCCTCATACCTACAGCGCGAGTGTTCAAAGTTTTGTCCAGATTGGCTATATATTACAAATGTGTACATAAGAGATTGAGAATACATTTTTTTTAATTGTCAAAGTCCTATAGAGTAAATGCACAAACGTGTGTTGTGATAGCCCAACAGTATAATGTTGTCCATAAAGTGTTCAAAATAAACGGTAAAGGGTGTTTTTAAAAATATAGAGGCCCTAACTATTTGAAAATATGAGTTCATCAGATTTCGAAAGTTGTAAGCTAATGTATGATTTTTCTAAGACCTCGTGGTGTAATATTGTAAAACAATTCGTCCAGATAATGTAGTATTGTGTTGCATAAGGGAAGAAATATATGCGGGGAAAATTCCCGGTTAAGTTTTGGGAACATTTCCGTGACTGTTTTTAGTTTTGTCCATATTGTCTTTGCTTTAGACATAAATTATAATGTATGTGCGTAAGACCAGATGCTTAAATTTTGAATTTATTTTCTACAGACCTACTTGTCTGCTTACGTGTTCAGGAACATGTGTAATAACAAAAATGAACATCAGACTAAAAGGCTTATAAGTACCTATGCAAGTCACTTTTCTCTGAGTTTGTTAAAAATAATCTTAAGAATTATGTGTCATATTTCAGAGGACATTTATTGCAGTATTTTGCTGTTCACATATATTGGAGAAACGAAACCTTATAAAGAAACGTTATTTCTCTGTACTTTGTCTGTAAAGAAATTAAAATTCACAGTTTGAAAATGCCTACTAACTTAAAAATCAGATGTGTTGCACTCACATGACTTTCTCTACTCTTGTACTAACCATTCTTACAAACTCTATTCCTATATCTTCGTGTTAGTTGAAATAAACAAATTGTGGAACAAATCCCCCTTTTTAATTTGGGTTTCATCTATTTAGATCATTACTGTTACCTTTCTCCTTATGGTACTTTCATACTAAAGGACCATAAATTATGACTGCGAGGAATTTTGGGGCAAATATTCCCAATGGCGAACCTCCAGGAATTTACCCACCACTAACGAGACACCTCGTATGTAGGCTAAAGAGTGCAAATTTCTGTCTTATGGGTTGAAAATACAATAGTTGTAGTTCTGGAGTGGTGTAAGCCACTCTTTGGATCTAGCATACAGAAGTGTATATAAAGGTGGTAAATACAGCTAGAGCAATTTAAAATGAAATATGCTTATTGTTGCTGCATTTAGGTCCTTAAACATTTCATCTTTGATTATCTGTAAAAAAAAATTACAAATCAACATTTCACAGCCTCGCTGAAACATAACTAAACCTTTAGTAAAGATATCTAGTAGCTAGTAATTAACGAAAATATTCACCCAAAATATAAGAAAATATTAAAAATTCGTATCAAACCAAAGAAATGTGTGCTAAGAGACAAAGCTTTATCGTATTCAATAATGTTTTATCTGTAATAGCTAGCAATTTAAGTTACAGGAACATATTTTAAAGAGTTAGGCAAATAAAAATGTTTTGTGTAACAATTTCATCAACAATTTGTATAGATGAGCCAAAGAGTGCTAAGGATTTGGACTAGGCACTGAAAATATGAACGTTTTTTAATGTTGTAGGGTAGCGTGCCATTTTTCCCAGATTTCCAAAGCGTTGTTAAATCACAACAAAACACTTCTAAATAAAAATTATGACGTGTTGCATTCATATGATTTTCACTACTCACTCTTGTACACACAATTCCTACAAATGCTTATTTTTCCATCTACTTCATGTTAGGCGAGATAAATTTTGTACAAATGCTTTTATTATATATTTCCTTGTAGGTATCGTAGAGCCATTGCACGGCGCAGGATGGAAAACGCGTCTGCGGAAAGTTGACCTCGGTCAAAACCCCACTCACTCTTCTTCCTACGCTTGTCCCTCTTGCTTTGCGTCGCAACTTTCCTCACTTCCAGCGCTACTTCTTCCTCACTAAAGTTTACGCGCTGTGCGCTGTGCTGTTTAATTTGATTTTTAATACCAAACCTGGCCTTTCGTTTTAATGAAGTGCTGGTACAAACCTCATTTTTAGATAAAGAATACTTTTCTACATGATATAGCAACCCCTTTAATTTCTCCTCTCCAGCGTCCTCTATGATTTCACCATATGCTTCTGGGTGCAGTCCGTTACAATGTCTTATTACAGACCAAAGTATTGTACCTGTTATTAATGCCTCACATGAGACATTGGTTCGTTATAGCCACGGCCTTAAAAAGGTCTGATGTGTTGCATTCACATGACTTTCTCTACTCTTGTACTAGCTACTCTTACAATCTCTTTTTTCCTCTGTCTTCTTCATGTTAACAGAGAAACACATTTGCAGAAATTATCTTATTGTCTATTTTCTTGTAGCTACAAGCGGAATATAGGAATACAGTAGGCTTTGAGCGATTTTAAAATTTCTTTCTCTTTACATGGCTCAGATATAAAAAAAAAAACTGAATAACACTGTTCCATTTATAGAAATCATAATTTTTGTAAAATTCACACAAATAACAAATAATATTTCCGAAATGGATCAATTCCCAAAAAAATTCACGCCGACATAAGTTGTATGTTTTAACAAGATCTACATTTTTGTACAGTAAGATTTGGCCTATCTCTTACAGTTTACCAGTTATGGGAAAGTTATCCAGACTAAACAGGACTACGTGGACTATAGCCAGAAAATTCAAAATATGCATTTCATTTGTCATAAAAATATCTTAAGCATGTGCATTTTACACAAACCGTTAGAGCCATTTTCGAGAATATCAACATTTTCGAAAAAATTCCACGTGTGGGGTAGTTTAGGGTGGAGGAGTTTTCTTCAAAAGCTTCGTGTCGCATCTAGAAAAGGTTTTTAACTTAAATACAAACTTTGATTTATAACCGACCTTTTATTTTTGAGATGTTCACAGACACACACAGGGACCTTTCTGAAAATGCTTTTTTTTTTTTTTTTTTTTTTTTTTTTTTTTAAATTCAGGGAGCCTCAAAACATGTATTTCCGGCGAAATCTCAACATGGAATTTTTGGGTAGAATACAGTACTTCTTTTAGTTACTATTAGTGGAGAAAGTAATAAATAGATTCCCAGCCTGATTTAAATGGACTTTCAGCATTCTTTGCTTACTTTGGAGCAGTTGCTCTATAATTAGATATTTCTATTGCACGTAACTATTTCACTGATAAGTAAGTCATCAACACAGGTTTCCTCGAGTTTTCGCTTCCTCACTCTGCAACGTGCGAATTGAGCCGAGCTTAACCAAGTCACCATGATGCACGGTGCAAGGAACCTCTGCACCTTGGATTGCACCCGCACCGGCTTTGAGAGGACCTGATCTACAGGTTACTTTGCAGTGGGGATTTTATTGGAAACCTTGGAAGACGCCCAACTTAAATACCAAGTTTGGCATTTAATCGACTACACCGCGCAGACAGCCCTTTTCGTAAAAAGGCCTTTTTTTTTTTAATCAGGAAGTCTCAAAACGCGTATTTCAGTCAAAATTTCGTTGAAATTTTGGCTGGTATTCAACAACTTCTCTGCCTGTTACGTACGTGGCAGGGTAAGTAAAAAGGACCATGACTGTACACAGCAAAATAGATACTATCCTAGATTTGCCAAGCCTTCACAATATCTCTTTGTCCTCTACACGAGGTTGAAGCTAAATTCATTGAAATCTGTATCAACAGTATCTTTGTTGCCTCGGCCGGAATCACAAAGTACCAACCTAAGCTATTCGGCATGTAATTACTTCCCTTCCTCACACTGAGAGGATATGGGGGAAAAAATTCCCCTCCATTACAATAGTTCACCTCTGCTGTTATGAGTAATAAATAACCAAACTCTTTCCAATGAAAAGAAAGCTCTGTAATTCAACAACAACAGAAAGGGTGCGTATTGTGGGGATTTCATTACTGGAATGTATGACGTTACAATTCCCTAATGATGTCGGTTTCAATACAAACTCTAGTAGCCTACGGGGAAGCTTGGAGAAATGTTCATGAGCGCTCTCCAGATACAATCGGAAATGGGGCGAGTCGCATTTCATTGTCAGTTCACATCCTCTTTTCCATAATGGCCTAGTCACCAACAGTTTGTCCTGCTCAAAATTACAATAAAATGTTAAATTTATATGCAACTTACAACATGAGAATTTATAAACTACTTAAGTGCACCAGTGGTTTAATTAAATACTACTTACAATTTTGAGTCTCCTACAATCTTAGCATACGGAAAATAATTTAAGTTTATCAACAATTAATGTGGCGGAACATTTTTTTTTTCTTCCAAACTGTCGTGTGTAGGATAACATATAACAATCATAAAGTAATAATTCAGTTCCAAAACATCTAACTTTTAAACATTGTGATACTTAAATTTTAAGAATATATTTACGCGCAACAATGTAAATTATACACTCTTTGAAACAAGTTTCTTCATTTTTAATTGTTTTTTATACTTAAAGTACTGTGCATATAGCTTATTATTAATTGAGATAGATTCACTGCAAGGGTTATCATACTTTGGGATTGCATTATGGGTCAATTGATGAGTTTTTCTAGAAGATACTGTGGGGGACAAAATCACGCTGTTCCTGAATTAAGCCAATGGACACAAGCAAAAGGTGAGTAAAATGGCTGCGCGATGTGTGAAGCTCGATTCGGTAGGACGTGGATTCGATTCCCGCGGTCGTCTTCTCTGACCCATGGCTTTTGGGGGTATTCCCGGGTCATCAGCCAAATGTTGGTAAGGATAATTACATCCCCGAATGTCCCTTCCCCGCCATTTTATTTCACTTTCATTTCAATCCAGTCTTGGTGGGCCGGAATAGGCAAGTTTAGTGCTGCTGTGTGGGGACTTTATGAACTGTAACTGCTGGCGACTGCTTGGCGAACCCTGATGTCGAGATGAATCTCCCGTACACCTTAGGGGCCCTCACTCGGGCTCACTTCCTTGCCTGGGTTCCGGCACGTTCCATAGGGAGCTCTCATCTCATCCCTTCTTCATAGGGGTCTGGCACACAATTCTCCTAAGTGCGCTCAGTGTGGAATCCCCTCCACATGTAGTCCAGTCCTAAACGAACCAATTACTAAGCCAGTAGAGTAGGGATTTACGTATGCAGGGAATACCAATCAAGAAAGATGCCAAAGGCTTTCTCTGCTATATATTGGACTGCAGGCTTCTTTGTTTTCTCACAGGATCTCAACATGGGCCTATCAGCTTATAGATTCAATTTTAATTATCTAAATAAAAATTCTAACAAGCATACCATATTAAATTGTCTAAATTTCAGCAAGTCCTACTCCTATTTCTTAACTAAATGTGTGCTTCCTTCTTGACAGTTTAATGCAATTTATAATCCACAGTGTCCTAATGTCACAGTGTTCTACAGCTTGTAGTTTTTATTAAGTGTCTACAAATATTCCACAATTCGCAACAGCTAGGGAAAATTTGGTCAATACAGGTGCATAACATTGGTAGACTATTTCGGATATCTGAAAACTAATTTGACCTATCCTGAAAAATTTTAAAACGTTTAAAATTAACATCCTCAGACTCATTTTCTGAAGTAACGGAAGAAAATATAGAAATGTATTAGATTGTTGTGTTCATTATCCTTTAGTATACGTTTTAATACTTTGTTGGTCTTCTCAGAAACTGCATTGTGATAGCATGTGTTCCCTTTTAATAAACTGCCATAGAAATCTGACTCACAAATTATCTTATTATAGAGCAATAAATGATTATTCTTAATTGAAATATTTAGTTTAATTACACTAGTTACACTAGTTTATCAAATTTTTATTTTTACTTTCTGTAACACATACCTAGTAGGTAGAGAAAATGTTGCATTAGGCCCAAAAATTTAATACCGAGATTTCACCAGAAACACATCCCCTGAATTTTTTTTCTCTGTCTCTCTCATTTGTTTTTTCTTTTTGTTTATCCTTTTTGAGTTAAACATTTCCAAGATATTACTTTTTGTTGGCTTCAATTTTAACATGCTTATTATTTTCTCAAACGGGAAGGTGTTATTCGTTACATTTTCTCCCGAACATATAGCTTCCACCTCTTAAAGGATTTATCTATCACTTAAACCTAGTGTATTCTGCACTTTCCATCGTATATAGAAAGAAAGGCGTAATTAAAGCACTTCAGCACACTTTTGTCTCAGTTAACGCGAAGTAGGTAGAAGAAAAAGTTTTTTTAAAGAATTATCTGCTAAAGAATGTTTAAAGAAGGGCATGTGAATGTAACACATCAGATTTATTAAGTTATGTTTTATAGACACATGCGCATTCTAAAAACGCCTCTTTTGGATTCAGGTGATTTTAAAGCATGAATTCGCTGTAACATCTCCAAATCGAGATTTTGGCTTGGTTACTATAGTTCCCCTACATGGTTGAAAAGATAAAAATTGGAATATTCCGCATGAGGCAAGCAGCAGTTAACACTGGTGAAGAGAGCCAAAGCCACAAGCCAGAAGCTCTATGTGGAAGTGAGGTATAATATATAACCACAGATACGTCCCTGTTGACAAGCAGGTTGGCGATTTACATTGGTGCAGCAAGTCAAGGCTTTGTTTCCATGTCCCTTGTTTGTGAAAGCGCTCGACACAGTTTGTACACCTGCCCCTTTGCGCCGCTCATCAGCATAACAAGCTTACGAAACTTACTTCATCTGCTTACAAGCAGACCAACAACTGTTTTCTTTCCTTACATCAACACTCCCGGGTTATTTAAGAAGTCTATTGCAAAAGTATCGAGCAGTTTAATCGTCTAACGCAGCGTTAACCAACCTTAAACTATAAAGTAAGGCTTGCTTGTTTTAAAGAGTGAGCAAATGGCAGAGTTTTATGTATGTCTTCTTATTCTTCCTCTCATGGATTGCACCTTAGATCTGTTCCGGTCTCACACTATCTTCCCATGTCTTCCTCGGTCTGCCTACTCTTTTTGTAGTGTGTAACGCCCGCTTTTACTATTACGGCACCACAGGTGGTGACACTGATGATACATGGAATGAAGATGGAGCACCGATGGAATGAGATGGTGGGGGAAACCGGAAAACCCGGAGGAAACTCGCCCCAGTGCCGCTTCGTCCACCAAAAATCCCACATGCGGTTGCCTGGGATCGAACCCACGCCGCTTTGGTGTACCTACTCCTTGAATTCCTATTGGTTGATAATTCATTGCCGTTTTATGAATTCTGTTTTCTGACATTCATTCCAATGTCATTATAACGTGTTAATTTATTATATACACATTCATTATTTAGGTCTTCTTTAATAGTTTCATTTGAAATTTTGTCTAATAGTTCACTTCGCGTTATTGATCTTAAATATCATATCCCTGCTGACTAAATTCTTTTTAAGCTCCTTTTGTCCACAGTTCATGTTTTGCTACCACATAATAAAACAGGCAACACCATCACATTACAAAATTTAATTTGTGTTTCTGTCCTGGTTTGTCTTTTCTTAGGGTTGTCCTTAACATTCCACAAACATTTAAGTTTAAAGTCAGTATATTTTTCTTTATGATATGAAACTATCGTACCTAAATAGTTAAACATCGAAATCTGTTGTATTGTGTTATTTTATGTTATTTTACTTCTGACTGCGTGTTTGCCCTTAAAAGGACAGGATCTTTGTAGTTTTATATGTTTTAATGGTATAGAAAATCTATATATCATACAATTTAGAGGGATAGGATTGGATGGATTATAACACATTTTGAAATAAGTTACCGCTTCTGGCACTGAAATTCTGCACAACTTCACACAAAAGAAATCATCTCTTACACATCTTAGACCAGACTTGGGTCCATCTTTTTGGTGAAGATTTTCTCTCCAAATCGTACAGCTCCGAGAATGACTGCGCGCGCGCGTGTGTGTGTGTGTGTGCGTGCGTGCGTGCGCGCGCGTGTGTGTGTGTTTTGCGGTAGTTCAAAAACCAAAAGTCTATTATAAACCAAACGTGGTATTTAGATTCACCATCTTCCAAGTTTGTGACCCCAAGATTTTCAAGAAAATTGCTCAATCTTAAACTACCCTTTACGTGAAAAGTGTTGCAAAAACTGGAGTTTTCTCAAAAATAGATCTAATGTTTTTTATTAAAATATCGTATGTTTAAGATATTTGCATGGCAAATTAAATATGTATCTTGAATTTTCTGACAATAACCTATGCAGTCCTCTTCATATGGTGTGACTATTTAACAAGTGGTAAACCGTAGGATATACACAGTCTTACTTCACAAAAATATAGATCACGTTAAAGCACACAGTTTATGTTACATACAATTTGTTGTAGAGTTACCTATTTATGAAATATTCCTTGTTATTGGTTTGAACCTTAAAACACTTCATTTTCTTAAAGGGAAATTCATTTGTTCACTCTCTTTTACCCCCCCCCCTCTCTCTCTCTCTCTCTCTCTCTCTCTCTCGGCCATGCTAAGAGAATGGGATTTCAAATCCAACACACAGTGACCAGCTCTTAATGGACTTAACTATCGCGTAAAACCTATTGTATTCCCCTATTCCCTTTCTACTTATAAGGAAAAATGCCATAATATAATTTCTGAAAATGCTTATCTTTATTAACGTGAAGTAGATAGAACAATAAGGGTTTGTAGAGAATGTCATGTGAGTGCAGCACATCCACTTCTTTTTCTGAGTAGATACTGATATAGTCCAAGTAATGGCCGATGAGCCTACCTCCACCACTAAGGAATGGACATTGAGTACGTGAATACAGGAATTTAGTTTATACAGCATTAGTTCACTGTAAGGTTTCAGAAATCAAAAAACTTAGTGGAAGAGAAAGCTGTTTCTATAGAGAACGTATGCTATTATCAAACGTCAGCTGTGACACATTTACCCCATTATAGGGGTTACATGTGGTGACATTCAATCTGTTCCGTTGACATCAATACCAGCAACAGTTCCTAAAGTATATCCAGATATATGATTCAAATTTCACACTTGTTTATTAAATAAAGTTTTTGTCGCGGTGCCGATACAAGTGGCCCGTCTCATGGGCTACAATTGTCATTTATTTACAGTTATAGGTTGCGCGTTCGTTCTTGACGAATGACCTTGAGCAGAAATCCAATGAGTGAGCCTACCCTTAATAAACAGGTCAGCAAATGTTTATGCTACGATAACAGACACCTCTGTTTTCCTCTGTCGCGTTTGTGTATACAGTCGACTGCAGAAGTTTTGTGCGGTACGGATGTATGTATGCATGCAACGAAAATAGCAATTCAGACGAGGGAGAGATGTCGGGAATAGAATAAATGCAAGAAAGTTAAGTGGAAACAGTTATAGAGGTATAGTGTATAATACGTGTGGCTGATATTACTGCAAGTGTCATAAATTGATTTGTAGTGTTGTACTACTTCAGCACAGAAGCATGCGCGTCATCTCACTGCAGACTGTACCTCCTCTCTCTCGTTCCCGCAAAAGCTGAGTAGAGACTCGCATTCAACCTTTCATATAAAATTTTCATTCGTCAAGAAGTAACGCGCGACCTATATCTATTTCTGTTTTGTTGTGTAGACCTTTTGGTTTAAATAAAACATATACGGTGACCACTTGTAGGTCACAGAGATCGTGTTAATTATAGCTATTACGTTGGTGACACAGGCATTGTCTTGAAAATAGTCAATTGTTTAGTTTAAATGGTTGGCAGAGGCCATTGTATTCTACGTGTGCATTTACTTGGCATTTTTAGTGCCGAAATAAGCGTTGCACACTTTCTAGTTGACAGTTGAAAGTTTTAAAGTGGCTGGCCCAATTTCTTTCCATGAATTACTTGTATAGCGCCTTTTATACGTACTAGTGTTCATAATTCTGTTCTCAATACCCAGAAAGATGTTAGTCGGAAGCTAAAACTATTATAGAGGTATGCTGCCTCCCCACGCTTTTTCTCGCGAACTGTAGTGAATGTTAAGAAATCAGTGTCTTCTGCTGGGAAAGCTTCCCCTTTTATAAGAGATGAAATCAGGACCGTAAAGCTCAATGCCATAGATGGGATTTGAACCACAGATCTTCCGAACCCCGGCTATGGTATTGAATTTTTCAGTCCTGATTCCACCTTTTAAACATTTCCCACGCATGGCTTGTGTGTTTAAAAACACCAGCAGTAAGTTGTTGGCATAAATAAATAATAATTCCCCTTTTATATTTGAATGCCATAATGGATACATTTGTGCCAATAATTGTAACATTTATTCATATAGCTGCTTTTCATAGCGTTGTATCAGAATTGAATCGTTCATGTTTCTGCAGCCACCTGAAATATCTAGGAATTTATAGGTGTATAAATTTCTCTCACTGGTCATCGGTCTCATATATGCTGTTACTTTTTCCAGCTCCCTGTGCTTATAGGTTAGCTTTTACCTAATCCTATTTTTACAAATATTAATGCCTACAAAGATAATATTATACATGTTATGTTACATAACAGTTAACAATATTTCATCTTTTTCCCTTTTTTACTTATTTCCTTTTAGTGTGATATTTTCTCTGAAGTTACTCTCCCATTCGTTATTTATGTACATATCTTTGACGTAGTATTTATGTTAAATTTAAATTTAGCTCATTAATTATAGGATGTAAGCAGCTTTCTTTTCTGCTGAAGTGAAGAGTTTTAGGTTATATTCATCTACTACAGACCCAAATAAGGTTGGATTTTTGGGAGTTTTGCAGGCTCTTAGTGGTGCCATTACACTAGTTTATAAATAAAATATAAATGTCTTTGTTTCTAATCACTTATTATACTATGGTACCCCTACAACATTCAGGACTAAAATGTTCTATTAAAATCCTGCATAAACAGAAAGGGCTATTGGGACTTTATGCGCCTTCTGTAGAATTAGGCTATCAAAGTACAACCCTTAAGCTTAGGCAGTGAATACCGATATAATTAAACATATTCTGATAATCATAGTGTGCTGGTAAGAAGCAATTGTTTACAGAAATAAATCAAGTAGTGTTTAAATTTACTGACTGTGTATTTTTCTCAACAAAGTTAATTTCACTCGCAAACCCCAAATACTTGCATTCAAATCAGCAAGATGAACGTTACAGGCCGCTTGCAAAATAAGTAACCGAAAGTTTACATCTCGCTTTCACATATTATGATACACGTTCGACAGTAGAGTACAAGAAATACTGACATTTTTATCACCCCTGTTTGCCTTTAGTTTGGCGATCGATGGCTGTAAATTAAAAGGCAACTCCAGGAATTTGAACCCTGCTCTCACAAACTAACCTCCCCCCTTCCCTCGAAAGTTGTTCCATTATTAAAATCACGTCTTTCCCCTTGTACCAGCTTCTTCCTTATGAGACCTTGCAAGCAAAGCAGCCCTCATTATTGCCAACCTCGTAGCAAGATATTTCTCCGCTTTGCACACAACTCATACCGTGCACTTAATCCCATGGATTTGCTATTAAAAACCTGCAGTTGGAAGCAAGACTTATCTGGGTAGCTGCATTGTCTGCAAAAACTGATAAATCTAGATCTGTCGTTCAGCTATGAAATGATCCCTCAAAAGACGTAATGAAGATTGCGATTTTAATAACCAAAAACGGAAGGGAATTTCCACATAGAATAGCAGAGGTTTATAACAATGGAGGTCCTTAGAAACCAAGTGCAACGTTTAAATGAGAGTACCTTACTGGATTTTACCTAAGAAACACATTACATACCTGGACCTCATTTCATCAAACGGTACAAGGCAGCAAGACAATGTTTACTTTCTCTACTACGTATAGCAAGTAGGGGAAGTATTGTACTCCACCCAAAATTTCAATGTCGAAATTTGACCTGAAATATGGTTTGAGGCCGCCTGGATAAAAACAGGATTTTTAGAATATGTGTGTGTCTGTGTGTCCGTGTGCATGCGTGCGCGTGCGTTCGTGTGTGTGTGTGTGTGTGTGTGTGTGTGTGTGTGTGTGTGTGTGTGTGTGTGTGTGTGTGTGTGTGTGTGTGTGTGTGTGTGTGTCAGTCTGTGGACAACAGCTGAAAAACCAAAAGTGGGTTAAAAACCAAAGTTGGTATTTAAGTTTAATGACTTTCAAGGACGCAGCACGAGGATTTGGAGGAAAATTGCTCCACCCTAAGCTACCCTTTGCATGTAAATTTTTCGAAAATTTTGATTTTGTTGAAAACAACTCTAACAATTTTGATTAAAATGCCATATGTTTGAGATATGTTTATGACAAATGAAATGTATAGGTATCTTGAGCTTTCTTGCTATAGTCCCTGTAGTCGTATTTGCTCCTGTTTACTTTTGCATAACTGGTAAACCATAAGAGATAGACTAAATCCTACTTTACAAAAAATGTAGATTTTTTTAAATAAGCTTTTTTGTAGAGTAAACCATTTCGGAGATATTCCCTGTTATTTGTGTGAATTTTGGAGAACATACTTCTGTTAAGTTGAACACGTTATTCAATTTTTTATGTTAACTGTGCAAAGAGAACGGAATTTAAAACCTTTAAAAGATTTGACTATCGCTCAAAGTCTACTGTATTATAATATTCTCCTCGCACCTACAAGGAAATAAGCAATAAGATAATTTCTGCAAATGTTTATCTGAACTAACACGAAGATATAGGAATAAGAGTTTGTAAGAATAGTACGAGAGTAGAGAAAGTCGTGTGAGTGCAAAATATCTAATAGGTACTTCCTCTACGTACTATAGGCATGTGGTAGATAAACAAAGAAAAGAAAACTTAAACACTGTACACGAACTTCGCAAAAAGGAATTGATAAAACAGTGGTGTGGTTATTTAAATACGCGAATAAATTACCACAAGCAGAGGCATGTCAAGATGTCAATATCAACACCGGGGGAATATGCTCTCTGTTCTCCTGGCTTTACAAAAAGCTATTATAAAACAGAGATAATGTGAAACACATCGCGCTAGCGTCAAATGAGTTCATCTGATCGGAAATGATAAAACCAAAATGATTTTCCAATGCTTCGGCTTCTCTGAATCACAAGGTAATGCGGCAAAACATCAAAACTGGATGTCACAAAAACAAGAGCATGGAAAGAAGAGAAAAACCACAGTGACAAATAATTGCCGAGTGTCATTATATATAACACATAGTATGTAATAATAATAATAATAATAATGATAACGATAACGATAACGATAACGATAACGATACCGATGGCGATGGCGATGGCGACGGCGACGGCGACGGCTAGGGTGACGGCGACGGCGACGGCGACGATAACGATAATAATAATAATAATAATAATAATAATAATAATAATAATAATAATAATAATAATAATAATAATAATAATAATAATAATAATAATAATAATAATAATAATAATAATAATAATAATAATAATAATAATAATAATAATAATAATAATAATAATAATAATAATAATAATAATAATAATAATAATAATAATAATAATAATAATAATAATAATAATAATTCAAAGCTCTGTAGTTTTATATTATACACAAATGATTAACGATAACGATGACGATAACGATAACGGTGGCAATGGCGATGGCGATGGCGATGGCGATTACGATGACGATGACGATGACGATGATGACGATGACGATGACGATGACGATGACGATGACGATAACTATAACGATAACGATAACGATAACGATAACAATAATAATAATAATAATAATAATAATAATAATAATAATAATAATAATAATAATAATAATAATAATTAATAATAATAATAATAATTCAAAGTTTGTAGTTTTATATTACACACAAATGGTTATCGATAACGATAACGATAACGATAACGATAACGATGGCGGTGGCGGTGGCGGTGGCGGTGGCTATGGCGATGGCGATGGCGATCGCGATGACGATGACGATGACGATGACGATGACCATGACCATGACGATGACGATGACGATGACCATGACCATGACCATGACGATGACGATAATAATAATAATAATAATAATAATAATAATAATAATAATAATAATAATAATAATAATAATAATAATAATATTAATAATAATAATAATAATAATAATAATAATAATAATAATAATAATAATAATAATAATAATAATAATAATAATTCAAAGCTTTGTAGTTTTATATTATACACAAATGATGAACTAAAACCTTTATCATCTCAAAAATGTTTGCAAGATTTTCACAAATGCTGTGTGTGTGTTTTAATCTGAGTTGGTGGAAAATTCATTTGTGGATTCATATATTGAAAGAATTAAGCAATTGATAATCGTACTCCATAATATCATAATATCTTTGGGACATAACTGCAGATATTTGTATTCATCACTCAGGATAATATAATGAACAACAATACATCAATGCTTACTTCATTTGCAAACTAGCAATTTTAGTTAATAAGGGTAGTACGTTTTCAGTCGGTTAGTAGCTCCAAGTACCGTGGCATACCAAAGCTACGTGCGGTTATTTCCCACTAAGAGCGCGGCGCAGGTTGTTGAGAGTGATAAAGCAGAGCGGGCAGGCCTCGCGATAACGTACATTGAGGTACTCACATGCAACTTTTAACAAACGACGGAATCAGTCAGGGTTCTTACACAATGAAATATTCATTAATCTGTGTTTTGTCATCAGCTTGTCATAGAGATAGAAATAGGAAAATAAGTTTAAATATATTTAATGACAGCTACAATGTTCAGCCTTGCAGCTCATTGTTTAATTTAATTTTGAATGCTTTCTGAAAAACTAATGACCCCAGGCTATCATGGCCAAAAAGTCGGACACTAAAATATGAACGCGTGGAAGCAAATTGGATGGTCTATACCGACAGGTGTTGTTCATTAATCCCAGTCTTGCAGAGAACATCAGATAGTAAACTATTGGGTGTTTTTGTCGAAAAACTGTTAAACCAAGAGATAAAGTAACTAAAACACTGAGGTGAATATTTATCAAATTATCGGCACTCATGGCTCTAACACCTGCATTAATAAGCTTTGGTGTGTGTAGTTATTAAAGCCTAATTGTGTGGAAACAAGAAATGTATACCCAGAACTATTTTTATAAATAGCGGACATACAAATAAAATGCAAATGCAATACAATCGCATATATCGGGCTATAAAACCTTCCTACAGGCTAATGGAAACCTTTTAGCTCAGAGAAATTTAAGAATTTCTCTTAGCCTGAGGAATGGCCTAGCCCTATAAAGCATATGTGTTATGCCTGAGCTTTTATCGTGATGTTGGCTATTTATTATATTCGTTCTATAGCCCTATTTGTTATTAACTTGAAACGATCCTGCACCAAGAGCCAAAGCAGAGAGGAGGAAGCTGTTCAAAATATCCAACGGTGATAAAATAGAGCAAGTCGAGAATTAGTTACAGTAGAATGCCGATATGTTCATAGTCAGCACCCAAAATCAATTCAAACTGCCCGCAAGTATGTCACACTCAATGTCTCAGACTTTCTATCAGACTATCAGTGTTGCTAGAACCTTACATATTTATTTCATGACCATCAAGGCCAGCTATAGCTCTCGTCACTTGTTGAAGTGACTAGACATATAGGTACTATGAACCGATAGCGGAAACAAATGTCTTGGGTGTAGTGTTAGACGGATTCATCAGCAGTTATCCTCCACTTCTAATCACCTCTGCCTTTAGGCTTTTGTAATCTAGAAAACCCCTGTTGATTCTGCCGCTCTGATTGTTCTCACGTGCTCACAACAGTCGCGCGAGGCAGCCTGACCTTGAAAACCTTTGATGCACGCACCGCCAGTGTAGTGGGACAGCTCGGCCCCGGCTGTCCTTTGTTGTGTGCCACAGCCGACGTCACAGTATTAATTACACAAATTATATTTTTTAGGCTAAACGGCTCTTTATTGACAATAATTGTATTGAACATATTTGTTACACTCATCATGTAGAATCTCTGGTTAACGTGTGGCCAAATCAGTACCTTCCACCCTGTATATGTATGTCTAAAGAGAATTCTCTACTTTGAGCTACCCTTCCCATATATAGAGAGAAATAAAAACGTCCTAATAAATATGCATCCGAAAATTAACCGGTTACGATTATACCCCACTTGTCTGTATTTCTGTTCTTTTTTTTTTTCAAGTTAGCTTTTCAGAATACTAAGTACTATTTCCTTCAAAAGTATTTACATTATAGTTAATTTATAAACCACAGGCAAGCAGGAAGGGCGTTCAACTACAAACCGAAAAAGCCACTAAACTCAGTAACGAGTAACAAATCGAATCTGGAGCTGGGATGAGTCCACTGAAGCTTTACGTTCGCAGAGCGTACAATAGCGTTTAGTAAACGCTCTCTAAATAATGAGCATTTAAACTAATTAAAAGCAATTTGTGTAATTAAGCAATTCATGCTAAATACTCTCAGTTCAGCTTTAAAATGTGTAAAACTTAAACAAATAACTGACTATCAGTTTATAGCCATAGCCTGTTCATTAAATTTGTTACAAGTTACAGGAGAGAACAAGCAATACATAAAATAATTGCAATTTGAAAGAGTGATTTTTACATTAAATTGTGTAAAAGAATTATATTATGTGGTTTGAATGGGATCTTCGTAATGATAATAGTATTGCTTGTCTTTCGGCAGGTTGGTTCTGTTTTTGAGGCACTGGTGGAACCATATTAGGTTTCAGGGATGGTTCTTTTTTCCTTTTTCCACATTTTAGTATATTCTTTTAGATTATTATTTATTAATAACGATTAATTAAATACATGAAATAAATGCAATCAACTTCATGCTCTTTTTAATATATAAATTCACATAATAATACCGGTGGAAGGAAATTAATTACATTAATTTAAACCAGTGGTAGATCTCGGTATTTGGAATACATTTTGTATAATTTCCTACGCAGATATTTTAGTTTTGTCGAAAACAAGCTTACTGTGCGAGTGTAGGCCATCAGAAGCGTTAGCTCCCAAAACATTATACGACTCTGTAAGCGACCGACCTGATTACATCCAAAAACCGGTTCAGTTCCCTGACCAACCTCAACACAACTTTCACGTCTGAAAGAGCTGGTCAGAGTATTCTTTCCATTCTTTTAAGTGATTATTTCGAAACCCTGTGTGATATCCCATACTTACCACCGAATCCGTCAGAAATAAGTTACTCTACGCGTCTTGCAAGTAAGAAACTATTAACTTCGTACATTCTTGTAGAATTACGCATCCAATTTGGAACAAAAACCATTTATTTTTTCGAAATTGGCTGATCAAAGAACAAAATGCCATTAAAATTTTTTGTTTGTAATGCTTCTATGAAGCACATATTAGAAGGAAGTAATGACTTCCCTCCCACTCTATAAACTTCGTTCCTTTAGGTAATAAATAACAAATTAGATTTAATATTATTGCATTTGCAATAGTAAGTTAGTTTTACTTTTCTCTTGTCAAGAAACGGCTACATTATTTTCTCGCCTTGCTTTCTTGTAGACGGTGCCGTGGCCGAGCGGCTAGACCGTTCACCTATCACCAAGGCGGCCCAGGTTCGATCCCAGGGGCCCGCATGTTGTATTCGTGGTGGACGAGGCGGCGTCAGGGCGGCTTTACTCCTGGCTCTTCGGTTTTCCCCGCCACTCATGTCACTAAGTGCTCTATCGTCACCTTTCCACTCATCCATTTCGCCTGCATTCCATTTCATTCTCTTCCTCACATTCATACCTGGTGTTGGGCGGACCACCCGCTTAAGGTCTTCACTCCGTCCGGTCCATAGGTTCGCCTACTCTCCGATGTAAGTCCTAGAGGGTGTAAGTACTCTATACGAGGAGGGTAAGCAGATAAAGAAGAAGAATAAGACCATTTCTTTTAATAATTTGGAAGTATTTTACACCAATATTGTTGAAGCAGTGTCTCACGATAACTTTCTTAGCAAATTCTACTTTTAGAATACTCTTAATTAATGTGGGGGGAGTTATTACTTAAATGCCTCGTGATACATTTAAACACAGGTATTTCTCTTACGAAATGTAACAATTTCCTCGACGCGTTTTATTTCACGGAGGATTTATAATTTAAATTCGGAGCCGTTCCCACTGAAATGCAATACTAAACTCACGGTATCTTTACCTCTCCATAACCTCTGCACATTGATAATTACTACACAATTCTTTCGGTGTTCTACTTGATTCTTCTGCGTGGCACAAACACGTCTGCTGCTCATAAAGCCATAATAGCGTCCCTTTCCAAGCTTGATAATTTCTCTTCTCTGATAACATGAAGACAATGATGGATGCCGCTATTGCTATGCACTTTCAACTGTTTATGGTTTATGAACATAAACATTATAGTCATATACCTAATGTTTTATTTAATAGCACTTTTTCCTTTTAAATTCCTTTCTTTACTTGGGATTTAGGGATAAAGAAAAATAATATATTGTGACAAAACGACAGGAGTCCCGTTATTTCTTTTTCACTTAATTTTCTTTCAAAACTTTTGCACAACAACACAGTTCTCTTTTACTAGGTTAACACAGTCTACAGTCTTTCGTGATATTACAACTCACAACTGTTTTCTTCTCCTAAACTTCACTCTCTCCTTTCTGTCTTTCTTCACTTTCTCTGTCTCTCAAACATCTCACTTTGACGATACAATCACATAACACGCATTAACTGCTTCACTATCTTCCTTCACGACGCACCGGTTCTTTCACGTACACATGCAGCTGACAAACACACACACACACACACACGCTAAAACTAAAAGCTGAACTGACCCACTTCCTTCGCCTCGCTTCCTTATATAGCGGGGATGACGCAACGTGGTCCCTTCTCGAACTTCTACACATACGCCGGTCACAGAACACATCTTGAATGATCTAGAAAATCCCATTTAGTTCTGCCGCTCACAACAGTCGCGCGAGACAGCCTGATACACTTTGATACACGCACCGCCAGTGTAGTAGGACAGCTCGACCCCGGCTGTGCTTTGTTTTGCGCCACAGCCGACGTCACAGTATTAATTACATAACTTTCATGTTCTTCCTCTTCCTCTTCTTCCATGTTTATTTACTATTCAATTTAAATAAATTGTTCTGGCAACTAATTTATGGCAATTAACTTACTGCTCTAATGGTAATTACTTGCTTGTTTACAGAGTACGGAGCCCAGTAAAAAATAGACTGAGTGCTAAGTTTTGCTTATTTACTGCTTGAGGTGGCGTCTCTGGGATGTTGAAGAAGTTAAGTAACACTATGGAGTCAGCCTTTCATCCACTGCACAGAAGGACATTTTCTTAAACGAAAAATGTTTGCCAAAAGTGGATCTTAGATGATCGTTTTCATTTCAGTATTATCTGTTAAAATTCAAGACTATACAGGATGTTAGGGATATAATTGCAGATGTTTGTATTGATAATTTAGGACAAATCATTAACGACATTACATCAATATTTATTTCATTTGCAGACTGATAATGTTAGTTATCAAGAGTACAATATTTTTAGGTTGGTTAGTAGCTCCAAATACGCATAACACACACAAATACTAAATTTGTGTTTTTCCCGAGGGCACGGTCAGGTTGGGAGGGATAAATCAGAATGGGCAGGCCTTGCGATAACGAATATTAAACTAATAACAAATGGAAGAGTCAGCTAGGTTATTACGTACTCAAATATCCTTTATTTGTGTGAAGTACTACTTATGCTTTCATAGATAAATAAATTAGAAAGGGAGTTTAGATAAGTTTAAATGAGGATTTAATTATTATCTTTACATTTCCAACACATCAATTGCTTATTTTAATGAGTAACTGAATTTTAATACCTCTAAATATGCTTTTCTTGGATTCAGGGGGCCTTAACACATATATTTCTGGTGAAATCATGACATGGAAATTTTGGGTGGAATACAACACTACCCCTACTTACTATACACTGTAGAGAAAGTAAAAATCGCAACTAGTTACGTTGTAGAGCGAGGAGGGCCAGAAATAGATTTCCAATTCTGTCATGTAACACATATCTTATTTCATTCAATGATTTGCTAGCCGTGTGTGCTGTTGATATCTTGTTAGAACAAACAATATGATTTTGCCTCTCTCCCCCTCTGAAGCGAATGAAAAATTACCCTAGAATTAGCCCCCGGCGTCGCTCTGCATTAACTGTTTCGTTTTGAAGCCCAGTATCGACTGTTGTGAGTGTTCATGCGTCCAATTAGGTGAAACCAAGATTCAACGGAGAAAAACAAAAGCCGTACATCAATGAAACCATTTCCACAGATGGGAAAAACCAATTGCAGTAATTCACTGGCTTGCAGGATTCATTTTGTTTCAACAATTGCACTGAAATACAGGGATACCGTTTTAGTTTTAACAGAAGTGTAGTCTTTCTCGTAGAAAATGGAGATACAGCTATTTTTTCAGCTAGTTTATTTAACGATTTTTGAGGCGATCACTAAACTAGGGATGTCCAACCTTCTCTCTTTGGAGAACCTTACGCAGGGAGCGGCAATAACCCACTCCACTCCTCAGTCGGAGAGACAGTCAGTATCCAGTGACGGACACAAGCAGGTGATTCCATGGAAGTTTCTAAGTCATACATTGAGTATTCTGGGAATGTTCTCAGAAGACCCCTTCATTCTGATTTTTGCACAAATGGTAAACAGTAACAGACAGACAAAAACTCACTACATAAAAAAATGTGGACCTCGTTAAAACACGATATATCTCAAATACTTCTTTTTTCTTTTGAGTAAACCGTTTCCGAGATATTCTGCCTTATTTGTTTGAATTTGCCAATACTTACACTTTTTTCAAATAGGAATATGTTGTTAGGTTTTGCATTCTTTGACCTTGCAAAGAAACGGAATTTCAAAGCAATCAGCTCTTAAAAAATTTAACTATGGCTTAACGTCTAGCGTATTCACACATTCCCTTTGCACCTACATACAAGAAAATTTGCAATAAAGTAATTTCTGAACATGCTTATGTTGATTAAAATTTAGTATATAGAGAAATAAGCATTTGCAAGAATATTGTGTATAAGAGTGAGTATAGCTCTGCATATATTTGCGAACAGTTTCTCCAATATACTAAAAGTCTGTATCGCGATATGTTACGCGACGATCACTTGGTGGATCTTCTAAAGCTATATCAAATACTCTTAAATGTAAGCAGTAGCAAAGAAGTCACTAATGTACAGATGTGTATCGCATAAGATTTGAGAGTACTTTCATAAATCAAACACAATGTGCATGTCACCAATCCGCCACTGTAACACAAAGCACGGCTGGGGGTTAAAAGAGGCAAAGTCTGCGTATAGTGGAGGGAGGTAAAACCACACTCCCCTCTTTCGCAAACGTTGGACATCGCTGCTCTAAACTGACAATTGATTTCACCTAGGTTATTTTATGTTCTAGAATATTTTGACACCAAACCCGAAGCTTTAAATTTATTCACATTCAATTAATAGTTTTTCCCGCAGGTGGTACAGAGTTTGTAAACGTTTCAACAAATTCCCTTCTCATAAGCGAGCGCATTCGTTTTAAAGTAAACTTTGTGAATAAACATGGGACGCCCACGTTTACTGTAGTGACAGAGGCACCTGTATGACTGCACCTGACAACAATAAGTGCAACATGGTGCTGATGCGCCATCGAGTAGGAATTGGAGGTCTGAAGTAGCGCTAGATGGCAGAAGAGCGGAGAAAGGGCCGCGGTAGGGCTACCATATAATATAATGACCCTTCATAAGTAGGAGCCTTGGTGGGGCAGTGATGAAGTAGGCGGGACTTAAAGCTGATAAAAGAGCGTGTATTTCTGAAGTGTGTGTCATTTGTTTCGTGTCTTACAGGAATGTTTTACTATAATCGATTACTTTCGACAGTTCGTAGTACCAACAGACCGCGCTCGAGTAATACATGCTTAGTGGCAACTTAAGGGAACTTTTCGCCTAACACAGACGTGTCATTAGGTCTCTCCTAGGAGCCTCCCTCCACTAACGATGTCCAACGTTTGCGAAAGAGGGCAGGTTAAATTTACCTCCTTCCACAATACGCGGGCTTTGCCATTCTTTAACACTCGGACGTGTATTGTGTTGCAGTAATGAGTTGATACATGTAAATTGCGTCTGATTTACCAAAGTACTTGCAAATCTTATTTGATGAACATTTGTTCATTGCTTACCTATAAAAAGTCTATCAATATTCCGCAACAAGGTCGAAGTGCATAGCCTTAGAAGATAGATCAAGTGACTGTTGCGATATAGACTTTTAATATAGTTCAATTTGGAGAAACTTTGTTCGCAAATATGTACAGCTATACACACCCTTATACAAACTATTCTTGCAAATGCCTATTTCTCTAACTACTGCATTTTAATTGGCAACAGCGTTTTCAGAAATTACCTTATTGCGAATTTCTTGTAGCTGCAAGGGAAATATGGGAATGTAGTAGGTTTTAAGCGATAGTCAAATGTTTTAAGAGCTGGTTGCTAAGCGATGCCTTTGAAATTCCGTTCTATTTGCAAGGCCAAAGAATGAAAAAGCTAATAACATATTCCTATTTGAAAAAAGTATAAGTATTGGCAAATTCAAACAAATAAGAAAGAATATCTCGGAAATGGTTTACTCAAAAGGAAAATAATTACTTGGTACAAATTGTGTTTTAAAGAGATCCACAAACCTAAAAAGTATTTACTGACTCGTTGGATTTAAGCCTGAGACCATGAACTGGTGGACAGACTGTGTGAGGTAACCTCAAAGGCTCGCATTCCGAGAGTCTAGAGTTCGATTATTGACCACTCTTTCCTTGGTTTTATTCGCATTTTTCCTAGTTGGTAGGTGAATTTGGGGTGAACTATACTGAGTGTTCATTTTATTTTGGTTCCTTGTCCAACATATTAGACATGCTGTGAAATCAGCTATACTGGCGACTTTTTAGGCCTTCAAATGTTAAACAATCCGTAAAGGAGATCGAAACTTGGGGATCATTACATAATATTTTAGTGTTCTGAGAAATTAATTTTCTTTAAATGTACAGTGATGGGAAGAAATGACAGTAAAATAAATATATTAATATTCTTTGAATAATAACGTATAAAGTTTTGAAATAAGAGAATAAAAATACCCTCAAATTCTGGAACATTTTTTTTCAAGAATTTAACCAAGAAAACTAGAAACAAATGATTTGCACTGATAAGCAGCAAACAGCGAGATACAATACAGCAAACGAAATGGACAGTTTAATGTAATTCATAGTTGATTTTTTTTTTTTTTTTAATGAACCCTCCTTGATTGCCAGCATCCCATTGTACGTTGGGCGTGAAAATCCGCTTAATTTTGCTCAGAGACCTCTTTATCAGGCTTGAGGTTCTTTTACATGCTATAAATCTATGAAATGCAACCACCGGCTTTGCTTCCCTTCAGAAGGAAATCGTGCTAAGGATTTACGCCCGAAAAACCCATCGCCCTTTGTCGGGTTTGAACCCACGATCTTGGGAATCAGAGTTTAGCATGTTACCCTAGATCACGGAGGACGATAGAGTTTAAACGCATACAGCTTACTCCGTTAGTGTCGGTAATATCGAGGTTGAACACGGTTGTTTGATGGACAGAGAGCGTTGCAAATACTCTAAATATTTTACACAAATTAATTTTGCTTTCTCTACTGGTAAGTAGAGGAATTATTGTATTCCACCCAAAAATTCGATGTCGAGATTTCACCGGAAACTCCCTGAATCCAAAAAAAAAAAAAAAAAAAAAAAAAAAAAAGCATTTTTAGAAAAAGGTCCGCGTGTGTGTCTGTGTGTATGTCTGTCAGTCTGTGGACAGAATAGCTCAAAAACGGAAAGTCGGTAAAACCCAAAGTTGGTATTTAGGTGTAATGTCTTTCAAGGATGCGACACGAAGATTTTGAAGAAAATAGCCTCACCTTAAACTACTCTCTGCGTGGAAAATTTTTCGAGAATTTTGATTTTCTTGAAAATGCCTCGAACGATTTTGATTAAAATGTCATATGTTTGAGATAGTTTTATGACAAATGAAATGTATTTTGAATTTTCTGGCTATAGCCTATGTAGTCCGATTTACTCTGGATGACTTTTGAATAACTCGTAAGCCGAGATAGACCAAATCATACTATACAAAAAATGTAGATCTTGCTAAAATACACAATTTATGTCCAAATCAATTTTTTGTAGGGTGAACCATTTCGGAGATATTCCTTGTTATGTGTGTGAGTTTCGGAAAACTTATAACTTTCGTGAAATGGAACATCGTTGTTCAATTTTTTTATATGTTAAACGTGCAAAAACAACGGGATTTGAAAGCTTTAAAAGATTTGACTATCGCTCAAAGCCTACTGTATTCTAATATTCCCCTTGCACCTACAAGGAAATAAGCAATAAGATAATTTGTACAAATGTTTATCTCAACTAACACGAAGAAGATATAGGAATAAGAGTTTGTAAGAATGGTTAGTACAAGAGCAGAGAAAGCTAAGTGAGTGTAACACATCAGATTTTTTTTTTTCTCGGCAAAACGGTTCTTTATTGGCAATAATTGTGTTGGACATATTTATTACATTCATCATGTGGAATCCCTGGTTACGGTATGGCCAGAGCAGTACCTTCCATCCTGTATATAAGTGTTAGTATAGGTTGTTCCTGCACCTTGGGAATTAGCAAACTTCTTCGACACAAACCTCCTCCACTTTTGCAATCTCCCAGGAGGTGAAACGTGCATTAAAATAGTGGACCAAGGGTGAACCAACGACAGAACCAATTTAAAATGAACACATTTCCATATGTTTCAGAGTAAAAGGAGCAGGCGAGTGCACGGCGGGTGAGGTATATGTCTGGAAAGTTTGCTGTTAGAAATTGTCTGCCCGAGCATTCCGTGTGGGACGAGTGGGAGATTCCGCCGGCGTCAGGATGTAATATCTGGATACATTAGGGATTCCCCTTGTGTCCGAGTCTGCTCGCCTTCTGTGTCCTTCGCTTCACCGCTTTAATTTGGAGGTTTCCAGAAGTATAATATGCGTTCATGTGTGTCTGGTCTCAAACTCCTCTGTTTGCGGATAAGTAACTCTCCTCCATTCTTTAGAGATGATTATTGATAAATTGAAACACTATGTTAGTAAATTGTTTTTATCTAAATTTAGAATTATATTCCAATATTTTAGAACACTATAATCAAAGGTTTTCTTGGTATTCGTCTCATGTTTTAGCTATCTCTTTCACCGTTACGCAGAATGATCAATTTGTTTTAAAGTATGAAACAGAGAAGGACACGTACGCTTGTAGACAAAGATAGCATTACTCACAGTAATTTAATTTGTGTTTCATAAGTTTCATAATAAGCTATATTAATGAAAGCTGAAGCTCTTTCAGTTGCTTTTAAAGTATTTAAAAAAAATGGAAAATATTTTGGAGCAAAAACTAAAAAGAACTCAGAAGCAGAGATGTGGTTTCAAGTTTCATATGCTTTTTCTCCCCCTCTCTGCTAATTAAATGCGAATACATTGGACCCAGTATTAGGCTTTTATTTTTCCATTACATGGTGCGGGAGCGTATAATTTACGTCACTGGGGTCGGACATCACCCTGCATCATAACAAACGGCACGTGCCCAGCAAAAACACAGTAATTAAATTATCCTTTAAAGGACTGCAGCTACATATAACACACACTCGCATTGTTTTGCTGAAGATTTGTAGCTTTAAGAGTAGCGGAGTCTCGCTAAAAGCACGTGAATGTACAAGTCTTCATCAGACTCATTATAATTAAACATATTTTAATAACTTCACCTCGGGTCTTGAAACGGTCCCAGCCACATTTCTTCTACTGCGTCAATCATGCCGTAACAAGATAATTAAGGACCTCTTATATACAGAATTGTACTTTATATGCTTTAAATAACAAATCCTCTAGCTTTTATGCCTTAGAAGGTGATTATAGGCACAGAAGAGAAATAATACAATTAAAGTCTTTGAACGCTTAAGAGAAAACAAATTGGATTTTATCTTCACGCATGTGTGTGTTCGTGTGTGCGTGCGCGTGTCTGTCAGTTTGTCTGTGAACAGCTTAAGTCAAAATCAAAAAGTTAGTTTAATACAAAGCTTAGTATTTAAGCTCTGGATCTTCAAAATCCAACATGATTATTTCAAGAAAATCCCCCAAAGTAAACTACTCTTTACGTGAAAAATTTTAAGCAATCTTTTTATTCCTCAAAAATGACTATAACGATTATAACTAAAATACAGGAGCGGCTGTAATCATGTGCAATGTGCTCAAACCCATTGTAAAACTTGCACTAAAATTACCCATTTTTATTCGAACGCAACTTATAAGCAAACAAAACGATGAAAATATATTTTGTGCTGCTCATTCCAGGATAACTACAAATGATAGTATCGAAGAGTTCGTTAGCTGAATGACTTCAAACTAGTGCCAGTACTTTGTATGAAGCTCTTATAAAGTAATTAACATCTCGGAAATCATCAGTTAGCAATTTAATTTGTCACATGAGTTATCGCTATCATTTAGAACATAAGTGCAAATTGTAAACTAGCTACTTCAACTAAGCCCTGCCTGCACAATAGCCATGTTTGGGCATACGTTCGGTTACTAATTTAAATTTAAAGTTAAATGTTAGAGGCGTTCAAGTATATTGGTTCTATTTCAAGTATGTGTTTGAATGGCCAAGATTACGGCAGGGATGGAGTAAAGATTTGTAATTAATAAATTTCTGTGGAGAAATAGGTAGTTGAATATCTACTTAAATTTAAGGAACATAAGTGAGTAATAGTCGCTATAGTTTGTTGAAAGTAAAATTAATAAATTGCAACACGCTAAGATATGGAAGTTAATTGTAAACTAACTTTATACGTTTTATGATTTGTTAGTGTTGCACTTGGACTAACTGGCTCACAAACCTCAAAGAGCCAAGTCCTTGACATTTAGGACCTTAAGTGGGGTATTCAAAACCTCCGTAAAAAATACTTCCAGGAGATTATTTAGTCACTATGGCCAATAATTAAGATAACTATCATAACTTCAACGCCAGCCCTATCATGAAAGCGTATTCCTTACTTCAGCAAAACATATAAAAAGCGCTTGAGAGGTAGAACTGGAACTTAAAAATTCAATGCCACAGCTGGGATTTGAACCACAGACCTTTCGCTTACCAGGCGGGTTAAAAATTATTTTGTTGTTTAACGACGCTGTCAATTTCCAGGATTACATCAGCGTCGCCGGTGTGCCGGAATTTTGTCCCGCAGGAGTTCTTTAACATGCCAGTAAATCTACTGACATGGAGCTGTCGTTTTTAAGCACACTTAAAAACCATCGGTCTGGGCCGGATTTGAACCCGCGACCTTGGGAACAGTAGGCCAGCGTCTAACCAACTGAGCCACCCAGACCGACTACCAGGCGGGTGCTCTAACCATTGAGCTACTGTGACAATCTGCCAGAGTGGCATTGAATTTTCAAACCAGTTTGTATTTTTCCTGGTAAACCACAAAGGCAGTCTCACATCAGAGACAATTACCCCAATGGTGGCTTACTATTGTAAGTACTTTATGTCCCAGGATTAAATAACCTTCAAATGGTAATTATCATTTATTTATGGCATAAATAAATAATATAAAAAGCGCTGTTACTAACAGGGTGTCAGATGGGAATCCTTTCTTCTTCTTTTTCTTCTTCTTCTTCTGTTTTATCTGATTATCCTCCCCTTATGTAGGACTTACACCCCCTAAGACTTATAAGCCAATGCCTAGGGTCTGACGCCTGTTGGGGAGCAGGCGAACCTATGGACCGAACAGAGTGAAGACCTGAGGAAGAGGATGATATGAGATGCAGATGAAATCGATGATTGGAAAGGTGATAATGGAGCAATTGGTGGAATGAGTGGCGAGGGAAACCGGAGAACCCGGAGAAAATCCGCCCTGACGCTACTTCGTCCACCAGGAATACCACATCTTGCCCGCCTAGATGGTAGACGAACAGACTGCAGAATAGTTTCCTCAGAGCAAATTCCACCGCCCCGCTGCAGCGCACCCACCCTGGTTGACTGCCCTTGATACTCTGAAACACTCTGACTAGGTAACGAAATTAGAGGAAATGAGGAACAGGAGAATTTATGGGATGTTAGAAAAGTACCAAAACATTTGGCCGACTCAACGAGAATGTAACTCGGGAATTTCCACTTGCGAACCGTAGACATCTCTCTCGGTAACGGCGGCGCCGTGGCCGAGCGGTTAGCGCGCTCGCCTACCACCTAGGCGGCCCGGGTTCGATCCCAGGGACCCGCATGTGGTATTCGTGGTGGACGAAGCGGCGTCAGGGCGGGTTTTCTCCGGGTACTCCGGTTTCCCCCGCCATTTCATTCCACCGGTGCTCCATCTTCATATATCATCAGTGTCACCGCCTGCGGTGCCGTAGCAGTAAAAGCGGGCGTTAAACACTACAACAACAAACTCTCTCGGTAACGGGAAAATCTATGTAACGCTGGAATCACCAGTAACAAACAAGGGAAATCTTTTACTAAGTTGTGCAAAAAGGAAAATATAAGCCAGAGAATGTTAGAGTAATAATTTAAAACACTGGAGACGCTTTGGGTTCTAAGCCTGGAAACCTATCGCAATCCATGTGGTCTTAGAATTGATTTGATGCGCTTGTAAAGATCCATCAATACAAAGTGACAGTGATTGGTGTTATGTTCTGTGACATAATAAAAGGAAGAGCGAAAGATAAAATAAACAATCTACGTGGTGGTCTTGAGAAAACATCCTAACTTCTTCAGTTTCTTTTTCTAACCTAAGGTTTTCTAGGACACCTGAAAGGCATCCACTAACTTTCCATAAATTCATCATCCATTAAAAAAAGACCAGTTGCACATCTAACGAATCAGTTGCCTAAGTCCTTTTCCACACATTGTGGGGGTATGATCTGCATGTACTGAGATGTTAACGAAAGACGAGCACAATTGAAATGTTGCAACTTCAATTGTTAAGTTTCGCATCACGCCATAACTTATTTTGATACTCTTGACTAAATGAGGTATCCTTATCAACATTGTGAGTCACTTATTGCTCCTATCTTAATATTTTCCTAAACTGAAACACAATAGTATATTGGCTTTAGCTATATAGGCATTTTAGGGAAGTTTTAAAACTTGAAAAATTAAATCAAAGAATGATACGTATAACAAGAGTATTCCTACCGATTGTCCCTAGATTATACGGTGTCCTACCACTCACAACAAACCTGAATTTACTTTCTCCAGCATATAGCTGAGGTAGAGAAAACATTGGATTAGACTTCAAATATAGTATAGTTTTAAAAAAAATGAAAACCTCTGTGTATGACATATAATTTAGGTCTGCATCCCCAAAGAACCCTTTCTACTCCAAATACATAATGCCTGCTGAGGCTGCATAAGGTAATGACTGACCGCGACTCCATTGGTGTCAGGTTAGGTTATCTTGCTTGGAATACGGTTACGTTAGGTCAAAATAGACGATTGCATCTGGCTGAAACCTTCCATGGAAATGTTGTGAGTCCTATTTAATTTACAATCTCAGTTCTCATGTTACCATCTGAACATACAGAATTTTACAAAAAGCGAAACAAATTACTGTAATAGTGTAAAATGGCTAAAGTCGTAAAATATTACTGCAAAACGAGAATAATTTCCTTAAAATGTACAGCAAAAAGGCGTAAAAGGTGACTAACATTACAGTTAAATACAGAAAATGTTACTGAGTTGGAAGGTTTAGCCATGATGGTATCTAGGTAGGTTAGGAGACGACAGGCGAGGTTAAACAGTCCAGGTCAAGTTAGCTTAGGAGTACTCAGGTAGAGGAGTGGTCAAGTTATATTCATATGTTAGTTTAGTTTAGGTTAGGTAGATCAGCTAAAGCTCAGATGGTGTCAAGCCAGTTAGCTTCAATGAGGTGAAGTGAGTTTAGGCTAGGTTAGATAGGTTAACATACCTGAAGTCGGATTAGATGATTACATAACAGTTTAGGTTGGTTTAGATGAATTCATCAAAGATTTTTCTTGCATTATGTATTATGAGTTGGAGATAAACGGGGAAAACTTATTAATTTTAACATAAAATAAATATTTATTACAACTTTTCACTGTTGCCTCAAAGAGTTAGATACATAAATTGCTTCACCTGTTTTTACAACGAACGCTGAATCCAAGGATAGGAAGTACCAACACAGGAAACAAAAGCAGCTAAACCCTACAAAACGTGCTTACTTGGTACATACTATCACTTTCAACATAAATTATTTTTTCAGGTGTCGTCACTTGCAAGGGATACAGTCTTTGCAGAGGTGGAACTCTCTCCCTCGCTCTTCGCCTCTCTTACACCTCCATCACACGATGGTTATATTTCCAGTATTCGACCTTTAGGCCAACTTATGCATTTTTTAGAGACGTTTCCAACACCACGTCTCCCACTGACAGTACTTTTCTTCTGTTTGTATATTAATATCGTCATATATTCTTCTAAACTGTGTCCAAAACCCAATCCAGTTTCCCACATCGCCGTTGAATTTCTTTAGCTTCAATTTAGGCAGCTTCAAATTGTTTCTAGCACTACGTGTTTCGTTCAACATGACGTCACTTTGTGTATTTGTATCTTCTTTTACAACCTCTTCATAAAACGATAGGCTTCACAATAATCCCATTCCTTCATCTCTCTCAATTTCAGTGTTATTAAATTCTTCCTCAACTAATTCATCACTTTTGAATAATCGTTCTGCTTTATCGACACATACTTTAAATATGGCCGTTATAGCTTGTTTTGTAGCTTGTGGATCGTGTACCTTCGTTTCCAACACATTAACAGCCGCGTGCAAAGTCTTCTTGTGTGTTCCTTCCTTCGTTTAGTTTATCTTCTCGTCCTGTCACGGTCTCCAACATGTTATTAGTTGGAGTTAAATGACGAAAAACGTATTAATTTTAACACAAAATAACTATTTTAACCATTTATAGGTTGCCGAGCGGTTATATCGTTCGCTTACCACCTAGGCGGCCCGGGGTTCGATTCCAGCGGTATTCATGCTGGACGAAGTGGCGTCTGAGCGGGTTTTCCCCGCCGCTCATTCCACCAATCGCTCCATTATCAACTTTCCAATCATCAATTTGACCTGCATTTCATCTCATCTTCTTCCTCACTGTCATACTTGGCGCTTGGCTGACCACCCGCTTCCAGGTCTTCACTCTGTTCGGTCCATAGCTTCCTCTGCTCCCCGACAGGTGTCTAACTCTAGATACTGGCTCATAAGTCCTAGGGGATGTAAGTCATAAGGGGTGCAAATCCTACATGTGGGGAAGGTAATCAGCTAAAGAATAAGAAATAAATATTTATTACAACTTTTCATTCAAAGACTTAGATACATAGATTACTTCCCTTGATTTTTCAGCAGAACGCTAAATCCAAGGAAAGGAAGTACCAACACAGGAAACAAAAGCAGCTAAACCCTACAAAATATGCTAACTTAGTACATTATCCGTACATCATAAGTACATACGACATATATCACATACACTCAAATGACAAAAAAAAAAAAAAAAAAAAAAAAAAAAAAAAAAAAAAACATGAGCAGACTGGAAGCGTACATTTGTTTAAGTCCGCGGCCGGTTTACAATGGTGTCACGGAATGCGTGTATTTAGCGTCGTTCTGTTTTCATTTCTCATATCGAGTATCAACTATTCAATGTGAGCGGATGGCCGAGTCGTTGGACTTAGACAAATATGCGCTTCCAGAGTCTGCTCGGTTTTTTTTTTTTTTTTTTTTTTTTTTTTTTTTTTTTCTTAGGGTGTACATATATCAAATATTGTACGCCATATTTCGTATATACGAAATTCGCTATACAAAATTTCTTCAATTACACATCAAACATACGTTTGCCATCATATACGAACGACACACAACGTATGTACATAAATACAATCATACGTGCATCTCTATCGTACTGCACACGAATGTTAAATTGTTTATTGAACCTCCCTCGTTATCTTCAGACATCCTCTCCTGGTATTTCCTCCTTTTCCCATGTAAACTCATTTTCAATCTCTGCTCGCTTTATGTGAGTATCTCAAATTCGTAGTGTTTTAATCACAAAGAATGTAGATCCCACTAAATCATTTAACTTATGTCAGATATTTTGCTTCTGGAGTTAACTATTTCAGAAACATTCCTTGTCATTCATTTGCATTTTAAAAATCTTATACTTTTCTCAAAGAGGAAGTGGTTATTCGTTTACTTACTTTTACTGTCTGTCTCTGTCTGTCTGTCTGTCTGTCTGTCTGTCTGTCTGTCTGTCTGTCTGTCTGTCTGTCTGTCTGTCTGTCTGTCTGTCTGTCTCTCTTTCTCTTGGCCGCGTAACGTGAATGGTGTGCAAGAGCTATCACATAGCGCCCGCCTGATAAAAACTTTTGGCTATCCCTTAAGTTGGCTGTATACCCCTGTCACCCTTGTACCTATAAGGAAATATGTACTAAAACATTTTCGGCATGTTTCCTTCGATTAACCTGAAGTACTTGGTATGAGACTATAGTCTTGAAGTTACCCTGTAGCCCCGGACCTCCCCTAACCTGAAGTAGATAGAAGAATAATTGTTCATAAGTATAGTTTGTACAACAGTGAGTAGTAAAAATCATATAAGTACAAAACACGGAAACTTTATTACACTTGTAACTTGCGCTTTCCTGTCACAGCATTTTTTTAATATAACAAATTTAAAGCCACAAAGGGTATTTCATTAGAAGTACAACATTTACCTAAAATGCTACATTCTGAATTTCCTTGTTTCAGCTTTTATATTCTACAAAATTCTTCTGGAAACATAAGTTATAACTATGGTACACAGACACTCGGACACAAAAAAACACACACAAATGTGCACCTTTTTCTAATTTTATTAACAGGATCTCAAAACGTCTATTTACATGGTAATCTCGATATCAAATTTTTGGTTTGAATGTAATACGTAGATACTAATGAATGTTTTCGGCCAAGTGTACATATTATGGAGCTACAAATAATTTTAGCAATTCTTATGAAACGTTCACCGCCCTCTACGTCAGATGAACCACAGCGAACAGACACACTGTGAAAGTTGTAACGACTATCAACGAGGGAAGATACGTAATTTATTTACACATATACACATTTTAATATTACCTACTTTAAATATTAGGTTTAATTTTAGTAGATTTCAGCAAGGGGGTAGAAAACCAGGAGGATAAAGAAACATATGCAAATCGGGTTTTCGAAAACTAGAGTAAGCACTTACATTATAGAGATATTATTTATATATTTGCCGATCTTATTTCTGAAAATTAGGGAGTTTTATTACCTTTATTGTTACTATTGCTTCCTGATTATTTCATTTACGGCACAGTAACCTATACTTTACCTATCTTCATAAACATTACCATCATTTTGGGGAAAATATAATAATTTTAATGTCTACACGCGATGTTATTTTTCATGGTTGGTAACGCTGTTGGTAACGCCTCCTTCGAGATCAACTTCCGGTTAGCACTGCCATGCAACCGTTTTTTTAAATTATAAGTTTCAGATAATAGTCATATTTTATCCAGTTCAAACTATCGCTAAGCCTCACAATGGTAATGTTTCCTGGACTGATGTTGATAGAAGATTGGCACTTTTCTCCGGTATCTCCAGGATTACACCCAGTACCTTGCTGAACGTTGTTTAATTCTAATGGAAACTTTTGGTCGCAATGAATTGCACCCACTAAGAGCAGTGCGAGTCCAAACACAGGACACACGATGACCTTGAAGATTTGGGCACTGTTAAGAGACTTCAAGAGCTACTGATTTTGTGTGTTTATATTCATTTACGAAAAAATTTAAAATTTGCTGGCTAAAGTATCACGGGATGTTTTCGTTACTAATTAGCCTTTAATGGGTGGGTGGGTGGATTAATGGATGGATGGATGGATGGATGGATGGATGGAGTTTAAGTATCCGTTGGTGAATCCTTACATTGGTGAGCTATACCGAACTGCAGAAACTGAGGTTAATTATATTTTCGAATGCTTGAAAATGGAGAAAACAACTGACAAAAACTGAAGTGAAAAGGCATAAAACTCAGTACTCATTATTCAAAGTAACTTCAAGATATGCAAAGAGCTGTTAGAAGAGCAGAAGTTCCCTGCCGAACCTAACCTGCAATCCTACGAAATAAGGAGTCTCCGTGAGGTGAAGTGCAGTGCACAAACACATGTAGTGGTCATGTACCCAAAGGACAGTGATATGGTGTCTGAGAGTGAACAAACAATGAAGTTGAGACTATCGCTAGGCTTGACTATGGTGACATTTCCTGGGTTTATGTTGATCGGAGATTGGCACTTTTCTTCAAGTTCCTTCTCGAGCGTTATTTGATGCAAATGCACATCGCATCCACCAGGAGTGTGTTCCACATTTTGACCTTGAAGATTTGGAGACTGTTACCGGACATGAAGAACTCCTGATTTAGTATGTTTATATTCATTTATGAAAAATTTAAAATTGGTCGGTTACACTGAAAAATTTTCCAAAATCTTGATTTAAAAAAAAAGCTGCTATATTTTGATTAAAATAGCATGTATTTAAATAACTGCATCACTAATGAAAAGCATATACTGCATTTTTGGAAATATTCTCTGATATCTTATTGATTGTGGATGACGCCAATATGACTGACAAAGAGGTACTCTTAATACACAAAGAACGTAAATCCTGTAAGAGCATTTAATTCCTGTCAAATAAAGTTATGACGTAGTTAACTACTTTAGAAATATTCCTTGTTGCATTTTAACCCTAGTAACTCCGAGCCATATTCCAGCACATACACTACCAACGGTGGGCGGTGGAATACTTTGTGACCACCACTGGTAAGAAAATTTATTTTAAATTTGGGCACTATATCTTGTCATTTTTATAAAGGTATTTATCTAACACTGTTGAACTATTCCTTTTATTTTATTTTATATATTTTTTTTAATTATTACATGAATCACATTATACCAACGGTTTAGTACCATACGACCCCCTTGACGTTTCATTGTTTCTCAAAAAGACCTACAATGAAAACTTTGAAACAATTGTGCAGCTCAATAGTAGAGACTGTTTGCCAATAATTATTAATTGCATGGCTTTTATGAAAATATACAGACAGGATTTAAACAAAAATTACAGAAGGTGGGCATAAAGAATCCACCAGGTAACGCTGGGGTCAAAAAAACATAGTTTTCTCAAAGAGGAAATGGTCATTTGTTTACTTACTCCTACTCTCTGTTTCTGTCTGTCTGTCTGTATCTCTCTCTCTCTCTCTCTCTCTCTCTCTCTCTCTCTCTCTCTCTCTCTCCCTCCCTCTCTCGACCATGAAACGAGAATGCGACGTAAGAGCCACCAAATAGTGACCAGCTGTTGAAAACTTTTGACTATGCCTTAAAACGACAGACTGTCCCTATTGCTCTTGTACCCACAAGGAAATATGCATGATGACACAGAAGATAAGGATTATGGTGCTTTAATATTCTCAATAATGCTACAAGTATTAAAATATTGTAAAGCTTTGACTCAATTTTTCAAATAAAAGTATACCAAGGAACTACAGCACAGATTGGGGACTTCTTGGATACCAGCCATTAAACGCACCTGCCAGAAGATGGCTCTTTCAGTTCCTCAGCAAGGTCATGGATTTTGAGATGGCCGTTTAGTTTTATAATTCAGTTCCAGAAGGACATGCAAGCTCGACGTTTAAACATAATCAGTGTTTCCTGAAGAACGCCATTATTTTGATATGGTGGTCTATTTCTTTTTCGATTCCTGATTTTCAAGTGTCCATTTATTTGTTCATCTAACCAGTTCCTGATGATCGCCATTAAGTTCCATATGGTCGAAAGCTTACATTTTTAAATTAACACGGCCATAATTAATTATCCATTATGAACCTAACAATATGCACAATGCTAGTAAATATAAATCGAAGGTGCATTCCAGACATCACAGCGTGTGGTGTACTAACTTAGCACGTTGGATGTTTTCCAAGAGGTCTGTGTTCGAGTGCCAGCATAGGAGCTTCCCTCCCCTGCCCGTTTTCCTTTTGCTTATTTGTGTTTTCTTTTCTTCTATCTCAATCCATGGCGTTTGCAACTTTTTATGTTGCCTTTAAATTTCAGCTTCACATTCAATTGCTTGTTATGGAATTTTGCAGTAGTAACTTGCGAAAGTAACCAATCTTTGTACCAGCTGCCAGCAACTGAATTCCGATTTTATTATACCTTGGTTTAGTAGTTCTTTTCCCTGAGAAGTGGTTCAGGTGGACCATTTTTTAATTTTGTTTTCCCCAAAAATGGACCCAACAACTTTCATTAAAATACAATATTTTTAGAGACCTCCATGACAAACGAAATGTATGGTTTCAATAGGCTCTTAGTTTTAGGATTTAGAAGTCTGCAATCAGATTTGTCTTGTTCTACTGTTTAGTTTTTTAGACCTTCACTGTTTCACCATTCACTTTTTAACGTTTAACCTGTTTTAAAATTAACTGTTTTAGCGTTTTTCCTTTCTCTGCTGGTAGGTAGAGGAAGTATTGTATTTATTCTTGTGTTTCAGCTTAGTTTTTAATCAGAAGTTTGTGAGTGTTTTAGCCTTCAAATTTGAACTTTGGGCCCAAATGACCTAGCTGTCGACGGGTCCTTAACACCACTTACTCATTCACTCTATGAGTTCGATATTCATGAAATATTCAATTAAAAAGTCAATTAAAAACAAACTTGTCGTTCAAGCTCAGAAGTATTCAAGCATACGGCAGGATGGTTTCCAATATCACCCATCCAGTTGAACTTACCCTTCACAGGAACATTTTTCGAACATCCTGATTTTTGCCCCCAAAACTGCTGCATTTTTTATAAAACAGGATCCGTTTAAATATTTTCATGACTAATGAAATGTATGTATTGCATTTTTGGGAATATTCCCTGATGTCCTATTCATTGTAGATGACTTCCACATCAATGGTAAAGAGATATACAAAATCTTAGTACAGAAATAACGAATATCCCGTTAAAGCACTTAATTTGTGTCAAATACCTTTACTATGAAATAAAGTATTTTAGAAATATTGCTTGTTATTGGTTTGCATTTTAAAAACTTATAGTTTTTTCAAAGAGGAAGTGGTAGTTCGCTTATTTGTTTTACTCTGCCAGCCTGCCTGCCTGTCTCTCTCTCTCTCTCTCTCTCTCTCTCTCTCTCTCTCTCTCTCTCTCTCTCTCTCTCTCTCTCTCTCTCAGCCATCCAACTAAAATCCATATAAGAGCCTTCACATAGCGACCAGCTGTTAAAACTTACGGCTATCCCTATAACCCACTGTATCCCCTATTATCTAACATTTATTTCGGTTAACATGAACTAGATAGAAGAATAAACCTTTGTAAGTATAGTTTGTGCAACAGTGATTAGCGAAAGCCATGTGAGTGCAAATCATTGCATTTTTTAGACTTGTAACTTGTACTTTCATGTCAAAGACTTGGTGTGTTAATATCACCAAAGTTAAGACCACAATTTATTATTGCACCTACAATAAATTATGTACTGTAACATTTTCTGCAGAGGTTCCTCTCGCTTAACATGAATTAGATGGAAGAGTAAGTGCTTTTAGGTGTGTACAGTTTGTACTGCAGTGAGCAGTGAAGGTCCTATAAGTACAAAACATATTTTCATTCGATTTATAACTTGTACCTTCCTGCCACAGAATAGTTACTATAAATATCAACAAAGTTAAAGCCATAAATTATTATTTCACTTGGAGTGCAGCATTTAGCTAAAACGCTGCATTCTGGTTCCTCTTTTTGCAGCTTTTACAATTTACAAAACTCTTCTGGAAAGATAATTTATAGCTTGTTATGTCGCATGTTCTTTAGATATTCAGCAATCACGGATGTAAAGTGAGCAAGGAAATGGATTTTAAATTTTCGTTTAGTTTTATAATTCAGTTCCAGATGGCGTTTATTTCTTATTCGGTTACTAATTAAGGTAACTTATTTATTACTTTATTTCCTTATAATGACCATGGGGTTTTAAATGGTCGATAGATCAACATTTTTAAATTAACACGCCTGATCACCCTTGAAGCCATAATTAATTATCAATGATGAACATAACATTAATATGCACTTTGCGAATAAATAAAAATCTAAGGTGCATTTTGGGCCATAGCCGCATGTGGTGTAGTGGTTAAGCACACTGGATATCCTTCCCGAGGTCCGGGCTCGAGTCCCGGCATGCGGAACTTTTTTTTTTCCACTTTCACCTTTAGTTTTCATTTTCAATCGCCTGTTAAGAAATTTTGTAGCAACAAATAACTTGTGAACGTTAACCAATTTTTATACCAGATGCCAGTAACGGATTCTTATTTTATTATACCTTGCCTGTGGTTTAGGCAAGGCTTTTAATTGTGATTTTCCCAAAACTGGCTTTAGCAATTTTGATTAAAATACAGTATATTTTAGGTATCTCCGTGACAAATGAAATGTATACCTTCAATTTTCATAGAAATTATTTTGAGGCCCCATAAACCCAAAAAAGTATTTTTTGAAAGAGGTCGGCAGTGTGTGTATGCATGCATGTGTGTGTGTGTGTGTGTGTGTGTGTGTGTGTGTGTGTGTGTGTGTGTGTGTGTGTGTGTGTGTGTGTGTGTGTGTGAACAGTTCAATTTAAAAACAAAGGGTCAATTAAAAACTAATTTGCTGTTCAATCTCAGAATCCTTCAAGCATTAAGGATGATTTTCAATAACACCCCTACACCTCAAAGTATTCATCACAGGAAATATGTTTTTAAAATCTTGATTATTTCAAAGAAAACTGCTGTGTTTTGACTAAAATAGCGTATGTTGTAGTATTTTCACCACTATTGAAATATTGTGGCAAGGTGTGTAGGGTAAGCTAAGGCACCACAAATGCGTAGCCTATGCTCTGCGACTGACTGTGCCTGACAAGGCAAGCGTGCTGGAAGTGTGTAGCGTATGAATAAGGAAGTAAGGGTGGGAATAGCGTCCCAGGCTCACCCCCAACGCAAAGCCATGCGAAGTTGCCTGACTGGCAGGGCAATCAGAGGCACAGAACACCACTTTCTCTAGTTACCTTGCAGAACACCTAGGTGAGTGAAAGTGAACATCTACGTCACGCATCGCTCCGAGACTCCCCGGTTTGTCCGCCATGACATCCTGGTTGAAAACATGTAAGTTCTATGTTTAACAATAATTATAAACCATATTGTTATGTGTACCCTATTCTACACAGTAGTTTTCCTCCCAGGCTTCCTGTGCACTTTAAGCTAGCCCCGTTAAGATGTCCACCTCAGGGTAGCCGGCCGTGTTTTCGACTCTTAACACCAGCGACCTCTCGCAATACCGCCAAGCAGTCCCGAATTTTTTTCTCTCTTTCTCCCACATAATATGCTGTAAGGGGAAATTGTAAAACTTTACCACGTGAGAAGGCCAGGCGCAAGGGATGCCTCAGCACAGAGGCATCCTAGTTTCAGAATGTTAATCGGTTAAAATCTTTGGCATTCTCTATTGTTTTCACCATTTTGTTTACTATTTAGAAATGTTGGTAAATGGTTTTCTTACCTTTGGAATTGTGGTTAAAACTTTTAAGGCATTAATCGCCACGTGCTTACGAAATTAGCCTGAAACTTTTTCCCTCTTTGCTCTTTGTCCGCTTCATGTTCTGAGTTTCCATATTCTAAATCGCTTCTTCATCGTCTATATTCTTGGACCTATTGCAGTTTTGTGAATATTTTTATGGCACAGCGTTGTCTGCTGTCAGCTGAAACTTTAAGCAGCCGAACATGTACTATTAGTTGTGTTGTATCTCCCTTTAGTAGTTAAGCGTCACCACGCCTGGGTGGTTTAAAATTTTAGGCACGTGGTTCCATTAGTTTGCGACTGACGGTAATTTGTAAATGTAGGTAAGTTTATTAACAATTCAGGCTAAATTTTGCCGCGGGTCCAAGTAAATTTGCACCACCTCGTGCAGTTACTGTACGTTACAACTGGCGATTGTGTTACTAAGCATCACACCGCGTGTGGCATTCAGCTCCTTATAGGTAACATTCACTATGCATTTTAAAAAAACGAAGCAATAGTCCGACGCGCCTGTAAACATTGATGCAGGGACTGTGCTTGCCTCCACTTCCGGCCTGGGCAATAGCGGAATCTCCACCCCAGTGTCCCACTCGGACATCTTGGCTGCCCCTACTGCAAGTCAAATGCAGATTGCGGCAGTGACCAGGCCTATGATTGAACACCCGCTTTCGACAAAGCGGCAGATAAGTCTCCGTCGGACTTCGTGAGAAAGTTCAATATCGTTGCCACGACTAATGGTTGGACAGATACCCAGAAATTAAAGTTCTTCCCGTGTTACTTACGGGACACGGCACCTCTGTGGTATCAGACCTTTTGCCACAGACATCCCGCATTCCAGCATTCGAGAACAGGTACAGATTCTCCTGTGCGGTATGTTTATCTGCACAGTACCTAACCGCTTATTGCGACTTTATCTGTGCAGTATAGAAGGGGTTCATAGTTGCGCAAGCTTTTCTATCTGTGGGTATGGTTTCTTCCTGCATACCTAAGTTTGGATGCAGGAAGGGGGTAGGAATAGGTGTTGGAATAGAAGATGGGAGAGGCATTACCCTTTACCCAAGGGCATCCTTAGGCAGGCGGTAACTTTTCCTTCTACGGGGTGCTCTGTGGTCGCATTGACCTAATGCCCGTGTAAGTTGGTTGGTATGGGAATTCGGTTTGGTGTGCATGGTTCGGGATCGTTCCCTCACCAAGTCCGTGATTTAGGGTAGTCCAGAGTGGTTGAGGAGGATGTAAGACGGGAATCTACACCCGGTATCATATAAGTTCTTAATGCCCTGTTCTGCACAGTCTGCAGCTTGCGTATTGGTGGTGGGAGCCGCCGATCCCCAGGCTTCACAGCCGTATAACATCAGTGGCGGGATGATTGCCCGGTAGATGCGTAGTTTAAGGTATGTGTACATGATGGAATGAAGGATAGGGTAGAGCTGTCTGAGTGCAGCGTGGCCGAGTTCGGTCTTTGCTCGGACGCGTGGAGCGTGTTAGTCGGCGGCCGAGGAGAACGCCTAAGTATTTGGCGGAGGTTATCCATGGTATATTTCTCCGCTTTAGCCGAAGTGACCGTCCCGGCTGCCATTGGCGAACCTTACCAAGGAGGAGTGCGGAGCTTTTCCCCGGACTAATAGCCATTCTCCACTTCTCATATACTCCCATATCGGCTCTGGGTACCGGACTAAAAGTCCTGACCCTTGGCCTTGTGGACCCGCTGTCACGCAGACTGTCAGTCAGTATGAAGTCGTAGAAACAAAGATGAAAGTAAGAGAGGAGTAAGAAGTGGGGTGGTTCCTGCTCTCGAAGCTTCTGTTTGCTCTTTTCGGAGCGACGGTGTAAGCAGCTCACTGCCCACTGCTTGCCGCTGGGATGGACCTTACACCTGATCCGTATAGGGACGGCTCGCACCAGTTCCGAGAAAGCAGATTCAGCATTGGGTGTACTCTAAAGCTTGCTTCCCAAGCCTCTTATAGACTACACCTGTGTGCTATCGTCTGCTTGAGATGGTCTAGTCGCTCCACCACAGTCGTTGCGGAACTCCTGCTGCTCCCTGGCGAGGTATCTTGAAAACTGCTCTTCCACCAGTGACCAAACATCATGAACATGAGTGCTTCAAACACAAGGATCTGTCGACGAATGAGGACCCGAATCAGACACCCGGGGCACAACTGGAAGCTTTTATCAGAGCAATTTCTGGCAGCTTTCCAGATGGCCAATCAGGACGAGCTACTCGAATGGCAACTTAGACAACGTGTCCAACTAGATACTGAGGCTGTATTGCGTTACGTTTATGACGTTTTATCCTTTTGTGACCGGATGAATCCGCAAATGACTCAATTTGAACAGATTAGAAATTTGTTAAAAGGACTAAAACCACAGTACGTGAAGGTGTTGCTGCCGTTGAACCCACAAACCATTGAGGAGGTCCTACAAGTTATTAGACGGGTGGACAGGACTGATTTCTATGTACAACAAAGACAAAATTTAGTGCAGGCACAAAGCTTTAGTCTTCCACCACCTCCAGTATTACCCGCATCAGTAGGTCTATCTACAAATATGCCATTATCTCTTGAACCACCCAATAATCTGCTTACCATCTGCTACCAGGTACACCAGCTTTCTGCGCATGTGCAGCAACTACAGGCATGGTTGACAGACACAAGACAGTCAAGACAACAGAGCTCCCGGGGTCAACAGCAGAGTCGCCAACACCACAAGCAAGACAGGCAACAACGACAATCATCAATAGTGTGCCATCGCTGTGGTCGACGAGGACACATTGCCTGTAACTGTTGGGCAACTTCATCGCAGCCAAAAGACGACTGGCGCCAAGGCCCCAACAAGGTGACTTAGAGGTACCACACACAGCACCAAATGTAAGTTCAGTGCAATCTAACATTACTTCGTTTCAGACCCGGCTTTAGTAATTTTAGGGCATGTTCATGGCAACCCAATTAACTTATTGCTGGACCCTGGTAGTACTGTGAGCATCATTAATGCTGCTCATATTGCTGATATTTTGAAATTGAAACCCATTCAAGTTTTGCTCAGAACTGCGGGGAACAGATTGTTCGATGCACCTTACCATTCAGATTTTCAATTTCAGATAGATGATATGTTCTTTCAGGAGGATGTGTTAGTAGTAAGAGACTTAGCACATGATTGTATTTTAGGTAACAATTTTCTAAGCTCTCACAAAGTTGTTACTGACTATGCTCAGAATGAGGTCAAAATTTGCACTGATGGTGGGGATATGGTACATATTTCAATTGCGAGCACTTTTGCTGGCCCCCTGTCAGACATAGCTGTTGCCCTCTATGACGATGAAGTCCAAAATGTTGGCAAAATGTTTGTGATAAATGAGTCAAGCTACCGCCATTCTCCACTTGTTATGTGTCGGTACAGTCTTCTGCTGACATTACAAATGAAGTCATGCTCGAACCCTCAGTGAGCATCATGCACAAAAAGCACATTAGTATAGCCCCCTTAGTATGTCCTCCTTCAGAGGAATTTGTTATCTTGGTACACAATAATTTAGTTGTCCCTCAGACACTTTTTGCCAGAACGGTTCTCGCTAAAGCTGATAATATAGCCTTTGTACAGGCAAATGCAGTCTCGCCATAGGACATACTCCCCTTAAGAGCACCAAACTTTGACTACAATGTTAATAACCAGTTATCTGAAACACAAAAATCAGCACTGCATGGATTACTGTTGAAGTATCATCATATTTTTGTCACATCATTGCAGAATTTAAGTATAACTAATGTTTCCCAGTTTCAGATACAAGTTTCTGATCTGACTACAACTAAGCAGCGACCCTACAGGGCCCCTATTAAGCAAAATGAAATAATTACCCAGCAAGTTAATGAAATGCTAGATGCTAGCATAATTAGGGAGTCGTAGTCACCTTGGCCCTCACCAGTTGTGTTGGTCAAAAAGAAAGATGGGTCCATGCACTTTTGTGGTGACTATCGGCGACTTAACAAGGTCACAGTAGCCTCATCGTTCCCCTTGCCAATCATTGACGATCTGTTGAGCTACCTTAATGAAGCCACTTGGTTTTGCTCCTTAGATTTGCTCTCGGCCGATTTCCAGGTTCCCATTGAGGAAAATTCAAAACAGTTCACCTCATTTGTAACATGTCAAGGTCAGTTTGAGTTCCAGAGATTAAGCTTTGGGCTTGCTAACGCCCTTAGATTTTTCAGTTATGTGGCAGAAAAACCCTGAAATTCAAGAAGGCATTAGCTTATTTGGATGACATCATGGTCTTCACTAAAACTTTTGAGGAACTGTTAGACAATTTAGAAGCTGTGTTCCAGCATTTAGAAATACACAACTTCAAACTCAAACCAGGGAAATGCTTTTTCGCAACACAAAGGATTAAGTTGCTGGGGTTTGAGGTTTCTAAGGAAGGAATAACCCAATTCTGACAAAGTAGTAGCCATATAAGAGCTACTCCATCCCAAAAATGTGAGAGATGTCAGCAAAATATTGGGATTATTTAACCTTTACAGAAAATTTATAAAGTATTACTCCAATATAGTACACCCATTGATTCACTTAACCCATAAAGATCAAGCTTTTGTGTGGGGTCCTGATCAACAAAGAGCATTTGAGCTTTTAGAGGATTCCTTTGTTTCGGCCCCTATCCTGGCACATTACGCTCCTGGGGTTTATATGCAGCTCCATACTAACACCAGTGGCTTAGGGCTTGGGTGTATCTTGCTACTGAAAGTTGGGAACGATCTTTGGCCCATTGTATACGCATCGCGAAACCTATCTAAATGTGAAAGGAACTACAGCATACCTGAGCTAGAGCTGTTAGCTATTGTGTTTGGCTTAACCCACTTCTGGACCTTTGTGTATGGATACAAAGTACATGTTATATCCATCCATCACTTCCAGTGTTAGCTCAACAATTTGAAGGATCTGACTGGCCACTTGGCCAGATGGAGCCTTAAGCTACAAGAGTTTGATTATGATATCTGTTACAAATTGGGCAAGAAACATGAACATGCAGACACTGTTTAGATTCCTAGTTTCACAGCCTGAGGAACATCAAGCAGAAGAGCTTGATGAAGTAATCACCTGTTTGCTCTCTCCGGTTGAGATTGCTCAGAAACAGCATGTCAATCCAGTGCTGACACCCATTATTAATGCATTTAAAGACCCGGAGTCCGCGCCTCCAAAACTTCAATGGCAGCCTTCCATGTACACCCTTAAGTCAAATGTTTTGTACCAGAAGAACTCTGGTGCCACCGGCACTTGTTAATGATTCCAGAAAGCCTTAAGCATGAGATTATGTCCTCCTGTCATGATAACCCACTGTCTGAGCATTTGGGATTTTCAAAAACCTTCTCTAAAATTAACTCCAGATACTACTGGATTGGAATGAGGAAGAACATAGAACACTTTGTCAAGACCTGTCCCAGCTGTCAGCTGTCAGTCTAGGAAGGGACCCACAAACCAGAAACCTGCAGGTCTCCTACAGCCTATGCCAGTGAAATCTATTGGGGAACGCTGGATCACTGACTTGCTAGGCTCTTCCCCCCTGCTCAAATTCAGGGCACAAACATAACTGTTGCCACAGAATATGCATTCTGCTGGGTTGAAGCAGCACCCCTGCCATCAGCCACTATCCCCCATGTTGTAAAGTTTATGTTGCACCAAATAATTTGCAGACATGGGGCTCCTGAAATGCTTGTCAGTGTCCCCAAATTCCACCAGTTCCTACCATCCAAGTTGTAATGAGCTTACTGAATGATTTAATCAGACATTACTGATGATGTTGAGCCACTTTGTGGATGCGAACCAAAAGAATTGGGATGACATTTTACCTTATGTAGTCTTTTTGTACAACTCTTCTGTTCAGGAAACAACTTTAGTTTTTACCCTTTTACCTGATCTATGGGCACGAGCCCCCACTGCCACATCAGGTGGAACTGCAAGCCACATCCAATGATCTCTTTGTGCGCCAGACCTTATAGGATATACAAAAAGCATGGCAGGTGGCCATCCATAATATTAACCAGCAACAGGCTTGACAGAAACGAAGGTTTGATGCAAGGCACAGAGATGTTAAGTTTTCTGTTGGTCAGCTAGTTAAGGTCTTCACTCCTGTCTGGAAGAAATGCAAGTGCACCAAGTTTCTGCACAGATACTCTGTACCTTATGAAATTATTAGGCAAATCACACCTGTAACCTATGTTGTCTGTCGACCTAATGCCCATAAGAATGAAAGAATAATCAATTCATGTGTCATGGTGGTTCCCATATTATGACCCGGTTGGACTCTACCATTTGTAAACTTAGCATATAGTGTTGTTACCTTCGCATAATTATTGTTCTTGTTTGTCATTCACATAGAGGAAATATCTCGACCCATGTCCTCTCTTAATGGTTGTAACTTGCACGATGGTGTTATAATAGTAGTGGTATGCTGCCTCAGGGATAACAATATATGTTGTGCTTACAGAGAGAAGCCAGAATCAGGATATCGCTGTTTAGTGTGGTGGTTAAACATACCCATTAACACTGTTCTGTTTGACAAAGTTGCTGGAATGTGCTTGTTTTGAAGCATGGTGAACTGCTAGTGTAGTTAAGTCTTGCCCAGCGTTGGTGCTGAAATGTGCACCCTGCAGTGGCAGTTATGGAGAAGGGAACTTGTTCATCAGTGGACACAGCTGACAGGCACCCATCAATGTAAGGTTTTCAAATGTTGGTATGGGAATTTTCATAATGTAGCTAAGCGGTGAGCTATTATTTCACAGGTTGTGTTGTATCGGTGATGATTTTGTCCTAATTTTTCCTTTCAACTATGTTGCAGATAATGTGATTTAAGGATGTTTTGTGGAAACCAGTATTATATACCATATAGCCCAAACCGTGTCAATATCCAAACACAGGAAATTCATCTTATTCTTAATGCTATTTTCTACATAAGCATGGCCCAGATGCATGAATGTGGACTCTAAATCGAGGATTTTAGTTTTGACATTAGTAATGAATTCTCAGTGGTAATTAACAAACTTTTGCTTGTGCATGAAGATTGCTTGATTACTAATCCTTAGGTTCTATGTCTCTTGTGTATGTTTTGTGTGGGAATCCCTATGTGTTTTCTGTGAGCTCATTTTATTTAGGTACAAGTTGCACTGTGTTTCATGAGTAATGCGTACTGTAATTTACATGTGCACATGTTTTTGTGAAATTTGGTATTGTTTTGCTTTGTTAAGCTAACCTGATATTTGCTATTGTCATGCATTGAAAGCTTATATTCCTTCATATGTATAGTGTGATGTATAAGTGGCTGATCAGCACTTTGTCTAGTGTTAGTATTAGGTATTTTCAGGTGCCTGTGTATGTATTTTGCCATGTTTTGTTAAGAGTTTTGCTCTGTGGGACAACTGTTTCTACTATGAATCCTGATACTACTGGACCCACCATTGTGAAACCCAAAATACACACAAAACTCTGGATATTGGTGGCAGTCCAGTGCATCAACACAGCTGTGGAGAATTGCACCCACTCAACACATATATAGCACCCCATGCATACCAACCATGGTGCGACCAGTACCCTGCAGCTGGAAGGTAGCCCCTGTGAACGGTTCACCTTAGATGTACTGTGTACTCTATCCATCAACTGTGGGAGTAGAATAAGATTTCCTCCCCAGCACGAGCTACCAGAGGCCTCAGGGAGACGTGCCAAGGTGTGTAGGGTAAGCCAAGGCACCACAGATGCATATGACTGTGCCTGACAAGGCAAGCATGCTGGGGGTGTAGCGTATGCATAAGGAAGTAAGGGTGGGGATAGCGTCCCAGGCTCACCCCCAAGACGAAGCCACGTGAAGTTGCCTGACTAGCAGGGCAGTGAGAGTCACTTCTTCAACAAGCGGAGATCTATGTCATGCATCACTCTCAAGCTCCCCGGCTTGTCTGCCATGACATCCTGGTTGAAAACGAGTAAGTAAGTTCTGTGTTTAATAATAACTATAAACCATATTGTTACATGTGCCGTATTCTACACAGTAGTAGACCTTTTCCTCCCAGGCTTCCTGTGCATTTTAAGCTAGTTCCGTTAAGATGTCCACCTCACGGTAGCTGGCCGTGTTTTCAGCTCTTAACACCAGCGACCTCTCACAATACCGCCAAACAGTCCCCTATAGGTGTGACAGTATTATGTTTGAGATAACAAACCACAAATCAGATACTTAACTAACCGTAGAAGGTGAAAGCATATCTGAAATAAATTGTACTAACCTTCTGGGAATGATAATCAATAAAAATCTAAACTGGAAATGCCACATAGCACTATTACTAAAAAAATTAATAAAGGGATCTATGTTATGAAATAGATCAGAAGGAGAATGAACAACAAAATGATGACACAGGTTTACTATACATTTGTGTATTCACATATAAGCTATGGTATCACCTATGGGGGAATATTACCCAAAGAGAAATGGAAAAGTATTTAAACTATAGAAAAAGGGCATCAGAGTAATAGGTAAAATAAACAATAGACAAACGTGCTGAAGCCTATTTAAAAACTCAAATATTCTAACTGTTCCATGCAAATATATATGAAAGTACAGAGAGACTCAAAAAAATGAGAACCGCTATGCGGCGCTTATCCACTGCGCAAACAGAAACACAATAGCAGCAGTTGATGTACATAAGGCCATGCAGTTGCCTTGTTTTTCTCTGCTCTGGAAGTGCAGTATAGAGGTGATGGTGATATGTGGTTGAATTATTACAATGTGCTTTACTATTTTGTCCTGTACTTAGTCACAAGGTGTATTATGGCTCAGCATTTGTTTTGTATTGCACAATGTGTGTTTATTTATGGTTTGTATGTGTTAACTCAGTTCACCAAGTGAAAGTGCGATTTTCAGAAAAATTTCCAGGTGATCTGTGATTCCTATCTCTGTAGAAGCGTAAAGTGTATAAGACATGCCCAAACACCCTGGCAAAATTGAAACAAAATATGCACCAGGAAATTGCCAGCATTTCTCAACGTGAACTACTGCCAGTGATGGATAATTTCCTAAAGAGGTGCCAAAAATGCATGGACAACGATGGTGGCCAGTTTCAGCATCTCTGTTAATAACATTGGTAAGTAAAGCCTTTAAAAGTAGTTTTAAAAACATTGTATGGTTACTTCGGAGTTGTTCTATGGCAGTTGGCAACGAGTGCCGAGGACACGTACAGATAGAACACAGTGCAGCTGGTTTGGAGTGTTCTGGATCACTCGTTATAAATACTATTGTACATGAAAGGTATCAAAAGAATTATAATGTACATACCTATAGCTACAGAAGCAATGATGGTTAACTAAGGTTAACACTAAACAATCGTTCAGTGGAAATGATAGGAAGAGAATTATTTAATAAGCTACCAAAAGAAATAAAAAACATAACCCAAACCAGAAAATGATGAAAACAGTAAAAAATATTTAATTGAGAATGTATTCTATAGTATAGCGGAATTCAAAATGGAATATATTTTATTTATGCACCATGAGTTGAAAAAATGGAAAGATGTATACAATGAAAAGAAGTGCAATAATTGATTTATGCATCATGTGAATATATTTGTACATTGTTATACATGTGCATAGAGTTCTTCTGAACGCATTATATATCGTTGTAATCGAAACAAATGAATTAATAAATCTATCTGCATATATCACACATTTGAGAATATCCTCTGGTGTACTATTCATTCTGGATAACTTCTGCATAACTGGTAGAGATATGCAAATTCTTAGTACACAAATAACGAAGATCCCGTGAAAGCATTTAATTTATGGCAAATACCCATATTCTGGAATTAATTATTTTAGAAATACTCTTTGTTATTGGTTTCCATTTTATAAACATGGTTTTCTCAAACAGGAAGTGGTTGTTTATTTGTTTTACTCTCTGTCTCTCTCTCTGCCATCCAACTAGAATGATGTATAAGGGTCGTCACATAGCGATCAGCTCTTAAAACATATGGCTATCCCTTACACCCACTGTATGCCCCTATCAGCATTGTACCTGCAAGAAAATATGTACCAAATGTTTCTCTCGATTAACACAAAGTAAATAGATGAATAAGCGTTTGCAAGTATAATTTTTTCAACAGTGAGTAGCAAAAGTCATTTGAGTGTGAAAACATGTGATTTTTGTTACACTTGTAACTTGTAGTTTGCTGGCACAGAACAGTTTTTTTTAATACCAACAAAGGTAAAGCCACTTATTACTATTTCATTAGGAGTGCAGCATTTATCTGAAGCACTGCATTCTGATTTTTTTTTTTTTTGTTTCAGCTTTTATATTACTCAAAAGTCTTCTGGAAACAAAATTTATAGCTTATTACCTCGAATGTTCTTTAGATATTCAGGAATCACGGATTTAATATGAGCAAGGAAATAGATTTTAAAGTGCCTTTTTTCCCATCACTAACATACATATGCAGGGTGAAAGTGAAATGATCCGCCAGACTGAAGGGGGTGAGAGAGTGGATGTAAACTAACAAAAAATTCCCATAACTTTTTTTAATTAAATGCACTGTTAAATAGATAATCCCACTTAAAGGTGAGAGTGTGTGACAACATGACCTAACCTGTTGATCGGGTACCCAGCTTCTATCGGGGAATCAATGAACTATTCTAATGCTCTATAAAAATCATTTAAATAATGTTAGCTATGTATTACATTCAGATATTTTGCCGCAGTGCGCCAGACATCAGAAAATTACTTGAAAAAGTGAGGTTATGGCATTACCTCGTTTTACATTTCTGAGTAATTACAAATGTTTTATTTGGTAAGTTTAAAGGTTTGAATGTCTGACCTGTTCAATTTGAGAGGCTTATGACACGATGAGGTAACAGCCTCACTTGAAATTGGATTCTTCTTTTAAACAGCGTGCAAAATTATTTACAAACTTCCGACAGCAGTAACAGTATTACGTCCATTAGGACGTCAAAAATATGATAGAAACATTGAAAAAGGAACTTTAAGTATGCTCTAATCAGTCAGAAATACATAAATTCACTTCAAATGAAACAAATACATGCTAGGTCCATGTTTACTTACTCCGCAGGCACGCTGAGGAAAAGTGAGTTGTCTTACTCACTTTATTGAAATGTAGGGACCTAACACGATATTCATGTTCACAATAAATATTAAGGTAGTTTGTTTGTAACATTTACACATGTGGTGAGCACATGCAGTTTCAATATTCTCTGTAAGCTGGCAGCTAATGGTTGAAGGTTAGGTTATACCACATTGGATATTTAAATTCCAATTGAACATTACAAAGGTTATGTCACTCCTGCGTAAAACAACTCTTGCATTAGTAATACCATTATTCTGTATTGAATTTAAGAATGTGATACTAGTAATTGCTAAACTTTTAGGAATACATAATTTATAATGTGAATTTACGCTCCACTGCAATATGTTTAAACAAAATGTATGTGCAATTGTTTACATGTTCGGCTTGGTAAATGTGCAATTATCTTAAATTTTTGGCATACCCGATTTAAAACGGGACTAATGTGATTTACGCAAGCACGTACCTACATCTAAGAAAAGGAAATTGTAATACATGATACACAAGTTTTCAGAAAAACTTTCACTTCCAACAATTAGCTCAATAAGTTTTAACAAGAATCTTATGAGTACCAAAGTACTTGTATTAGTGAAATTTGCAACACAAAATCTCTGACAAGATTTGTGCCCTTGGGTATGTGTGACAGATATCAAAATATTTCAAGAAATGTAGGTAAACAAATCTGACAGTGGTGTTCGCGCCACAGTAGTGGACTAACCATTATTTACGTGGTAGCTTTAGAAACAAAAAATGGCCATACTTTCTATAGCTAACATTTATTAGCAATTACAGGTATGCAATAACATGGGATTAATTTGAAATAAGAGCTTAGAGCAAGTATTCAATACCTGTGGCCAGGCTTCACATCTTTTGCAGCCTCGACAAAGAAAAACAGTTGCATGGAATTAAGTAAACATTACGCGTGATCTACACCGATATGCAAAGAAACTAAACAGTTGCTGCAATGTTCCCACTTCTATCAGAATTAAGAAGGCAACAAATCATAGGTTTTTAAATCTTAATTTGCACAAAAGCCTTTGAATCTATTTAAATATGCCAAAGAAAAAAGTTGTCCTTTATTTGATTTTCTATGAATATAGCCATAAATCAAGAACCTTCAATCAATAATAGTTCAGCCAGGTGATGATAAATTTTTTTGATAGAATGTTTTTTTCTAGAAAACTATAAACTTTTCAGCATTTTGGTATTAAACTTTCATGTTATTCACATCAGAAATTCACTGTTAAAGCCTCACGGATCATTTCACTTCCACCTGCATAAGGTGCATTTTACCCATAGCTGCATGTGGTCTAGTGGTTAAGAACACTGGATATCCTTCTGGAGGTCTGGGTTTGAGTCCCGGCATGCAGAACTTTTTTTCTTGCTTTAAACCTGTCTTTCTTGTCTTTATACCAGCTGCCAGTAATTGGATTCCTATTTTATTATACCTTGCCTGTGGCTCAGGCGAACCTTCTTTTAATTTTCCCAAAAATGACTCTAGCAATTTTGATTAAAATTCAATATTTTTTACATTACATGACAAATGAAATGTATATTTTGAATTCTGATGGAAATATATATTGAGGCCTATGAGCCCAACAAAGCATTTCTTTAAAGGGATCGGTGTGTGTGTGTGTGTGTGTGTGTGTGTGTGTGTGTGTGTGTGTGTGTGTGTGTGTGTGTGTGCGTGCGTGCGTGTGCGTGCGCGTGCGCGTGCGTGTGCGCGTGTGTGTGTGTCTCTGTGAACAGTTTAATTAAAAACAAAAAAGTCCATTAAAACCAAACTTGGTGTTTAAGTTCAGCTTTTTTCAAGCCTGAGGCAGGATGTTTTTCAATAGCCCTCTCCCCCCCCCCCCCCCCAACCTCAAACTATTCTTTACATGGAGCAGTTCTCCAAAATCTTATTTTTCCCAAAACTACTATTTTTTATTAAAATGGAATGTGCCTAAGATATATGTCACCACTAATAAAGTGGAAATATTGAATTTTCTGGGGACACCCTGTGGTGTTTTATTAATTGTATATGACTTTGCATAACTAGTATAGAGGTACTTACAATCTTAGTACACAAAGAATGTAGATCACCTTAGAGCATTTAATATATGTCAAATACCTTTATTCTGGAATAAACTATTTTAGATATACAGGGTGGAAGTGAAATAATCCGCCAGACTGAAGGGGGTGAGAGAGTGGATGTAAATAAACAAAAAATTCTAATACATTTTTTAAATTAAATGCACCATTAACTAGATAATCGCATTTAAAGCTGAGAGCATGTGGCAATGTCGTGCCACTTATTGATTGCATAATTTACTTCTACCAGTAGGACAACAAACTATTCTAACGTTCCATTAAAACCATTTTAAGTAACCTTGGCCATGAATTGAATTCAGATGTTTTGCTACTGGGCAGAGACCCAGAAAATTCCGTGAGGTTATTGTTCACTTCACTGTATGCAAACTGACTTCGAATTCTACATTTCTGCGTAATTACAAGATTTTATTTGGTATGTTTTAGTGCCAGAATTGTTTCCTATTGTATTTGAGAGGCTTACACCATGATAAGCTAACAAACACATATTTCAATTAAGTGTGGTTGGTCTGTTCCTCACTTTACATCCCACAAACATTTTTTCTAACTTTCAACATTAATTGCGGTATTGCATCCTTTAGGAAATAACAAATATGATGGAAAAATAAATACTAACTTTAAATATGCTCTAAATGGCTGGAAAGGCATAAATTCATTTCAAATGAAATGCATACGAGGAATGTCCAAATCTACTTAATGTGCATGTGCCCAGTTGGTAGCAATGTTGCTCCTGCTTGATGATACCCAAGTGTTTTTCACTAACATTAAGAACATCAGTATGCTGTAGTTAAATAAACTGGTGAAAGTTACCCGCAAATCTGTACATAACCTGCGCATTCTTAATAAGCCTTCTTGTATAGGAACCGCATGCATTGTTTATCGTGAAACAATGATGGAATTTGATGTTGGATTCATTATTAAAATAGTATAAAAAAATAGTATAGCTAGTTTGCTTCCAACACCAGCACTTGGAGTGAACGCGGGTACAGTTTTAATATCGTCTGCCAGATGTATGTGCTGCAACTATTACAGCATTTCAAAGCTTATGTTACTCATGTATGAAACACCTCTTACATTATTAATACTGTTGTGCTATGTTGCAATTAACCATGTGGCATTAATAATTGCTAAATCTTTAGTAAAGCATAATTTATAATGGAAATTTACTATACACCGCAATATGCTTAAACAGAAAACAATTGTATGTAGTTAAGTAAGTATTCGCAGCATCTACACTGATGTCGGAAGAAAGTAAACACAGCTGATGCAATATTGCTAGTTCTAACACAGTTAAAAAGCAACAAATTGTGGATTTTTAAAACTTAATTTACACAAAAACCGTTGATTCGATTGAAATACACCAAAGGAAAAGGTTGTCGTTTATTCAATTTCCTATGACTGTAGCCATAAATTAAGAATTTCTAATCAATAATAATTCAGCCAGGTGATGATAATTTTTTTTCTAAAAGTATTTTTCCTAGAAAAGTACAAACTTTTCAGCCTTTTGGTATAAGAGTTTTTTGTTATTCACAATACTAGAAACTCACTGGTACAGTCTGGCAGATTATTTAACTTACATCCTGTATTTCTTGTTATTGGTTTGTATTTAAAAACTTATAATTTTCTCAAAGTGGTTATTTTGTTCCTTTCTCTCTCTCCTTTGACCATTCAATGAGAATGGGATGCAAGAGTCATCACCTAGCAATCACCTCATAAAAAATTTTGGCTATCCAGTGTATGCCCCTATCACTTTGTTCCTACAAGAAAATATGTACTAAACATTTTTCTGTGGTTGTTTGTCTCAATCAACATGAAGCATAATGAATGAGAGTTTGTAGTATTATTTTTAAAACGTGAGTAGTCAGTCATATGAGTATAAAACATCAGATTTTTATTACACTTGCAACTTGTACTTTCCTGTCAAAGAATTTTTACATCAACAAAGTTAAAGCCACAAATTTAATTAGGAGTGCAGTTTTTACCTAAAGCGCTGCATTCTGAATATTCCTGGTTTAGCTTTTATATTCTTGAAAATTAGCCTGGAAACATATTTGTAGTTTGTTACCTCGAGCTTTCTGTAGATTTTAAAAATATTGTGCATTTGGTAAAAATATGAAATAGTTCTCTCAGGTGACTATGGGAATTGCATGAACTTATACAGGAACTGTTACACATACATTTTTTTTATTACATTGACTGCAAATTTACGATCTGTTCTTAACAGAAAATTCAGTAAATGTGTTACAAGTAATGACTGGAACACTAAAGGTAGCTAAATCTAAATGGTAAGTCCAAAATATTACAGCACTGTAGACAGTCAACCATAGTACTATTATCTAGTAGACTAATGGCAAGATGTTCGGATGGTTACTTAAGCACTGCTGATATAGAAGACTACGGGTTGTGATTTCTTCTTTTATTGTTAGAATGTGTAGATCGTTATGTAGCGTGGCATTGGACACATATCATGGTGCTTTTGCCAGCCAATGAAGAGTTTTGGACTCAAATCTTCTCAGTATGTCAATATTGGAGTTACTGGCACTTCCCCAAAGTTCAATACCATAAGTCCATACAGGTGTAATGTTGTGTTTCCATGTTAGGTGTTCAGCTAAGTGCAATCCAAAGTATTTCACACATGTTGAGATTGCAATTTCTACTTGATTTAAATACACTTTTGGGCATATATACAACATAAAGACGACAGAAAATTCAACATCTCTGATTCTATGATGATAACAAGCTCTTGTACAACAGTATACTTAATACAAGACATAAAAAAATTGTACCTTGTTATTCAAACAGATAGAAAATAAATAATTACAGTTATGTTCCACTCACTAGACTGTGACTATTAGGACTGAGTGACATCAACAGCTCCAGCATTGTCTGAAAAACATTACAGCAGCATGGGGCACAACATTAGTATGCTTTTAATGGACCTAGATCTGGTTAAAATTTTGCTGTTCTAGCCGTGATGTTTCTCAGAAAATGAGAGTTATGGATATCAAACATTACTTATATCCACAGTTTCATGAGAGGAACATAGTACAGAGGTATTTTTTAGACACGGAAAAAAGTTGCGCAGTGATTTATGGACAAGTTCACTTTTGTACTCATAAGACATAGAGGTGTCAGGTGATATCTCCCTGACTTCCGTGTAGTAAACATCCGAACAGTACGTGATTGAGTAGGGTGCTCACATGCATATCAGCACTGACTTGTTTATTTCAAGGGAGCAAACAGAGATGCTACCCCACCATCAATTTGCATGATGTCACTCATGCAGATTCTAGCAAGGTTATTCGCTACATCTAAAAGGTACCTCTGTAGTTGATGTAGTTGTAAATGTATTTATGATACCATCAAGAGTTGTCATGTGATACTGTCACCTCTTCCCCCTCCAGAGAGCAGGACTAGTATCAGGCTTTTTACTTTGTCTACTGGTAAGTAGAGGAAGTATTGTATTCCACCCAAAAATTCGATCTCGAGGTCTCATGGAATATATATGTTTTGAAATCCCCTGAATCCAAAAAAAAGTATTTTTAGAAAAAGGTCCATGTGTGTGTGTTTGTGTGACTGTTAGTCTGCCAGTCTGTGGACAGCATAACTCAAAAACGAAAAGTCGGTTGAAAACCAAAGTTGGTATTTAAGTTTAATGTCTTTCAAGGATGCAACACAAAGATTTTGAAGAAAATAGCTCCCCCTCCCTCCCGTAAACTACCCTTTACATGGAACATTTTTTCGAAAATTTTTATTTTCTTGATAATGGCCCTAATGATTTTGATTAAAATGTTATATGTTTGAGATATTTTTGTGACAAATGAAATGTATAGTTTGAGTTTTCTGGCTATAGCCCCTGTAGTCATGTTTACTCTGGACGACTTTTGTATAACTGGTAAACCGTTAGAAATAGACCAAATCATACTGTACAAAAAAAGTAGATCTTGCTAAAATACACAATTTGTGTCAAAATAAATTTTTTTGTAGAGTGAACCATTTTGGGGATATCGGTTGTTATTTGTGTCAGTTTTGGAAAACTTTCGTGAAATGGAACATAGTTGTTCATTTTTACTTTCTCTACTGGTAAGTAGAGGAAGTATTGTATTCCAACCAAAAATTTGATGTCAAGATGTCACCACAAATATATGTTTTGAGGCGTCCTGAACCAAAAATAAGCATTTTTAGAAAGGTTCTGGATCTGTGTGTGTGTGTCAGTCTGCGTGCCGGTCAGTCTGTGGACAGCATAACTAAAAAATGAAAAGTTGGTTAAAACCTGAAGTGCTTTACCTTTCTAGGAAGTGCTAAGAATCTTTTTGGTCACTATTAACAATAATCTGTTGAATGCTGGTATTTGCTTCCAGTAGGTGGAACCTCCCCCATGGCCCTAACAATCTGTGGACTCAGTTGTTAGTTTGGCCTCAACTTAGATAGTTTTTTTTTGTATTTTTTTAATCCATTTGCTAATTTCTGTTTTAAATGATGACAGAAGTTGTTTGAGAGTGCATACAGAACATTTATAATTGATAGACCTATTTTAACGTGTACCTTTTGTATAAAGTATAGTGAACGTTTTCTTTTTTGAAATATATTTGTAATGGTTTTTAAGATTTTTAACCCCTATTAGGAAGAAAGGGAAATGTACGATGCTTTTGCATCAATATTTTGGCCCAGTTGAAATCATCAAATAAATTATGCCAGTTACTTACATCCTTGGTCATCCCCATGTGCTTTGTGCTAAGCATCAAAGTGTCCATGTTTCCAGGATTTACTCATATTATGATCCCATAGGTCCATAATTGAATTTGGTAAACGCTACTCTGTCATAATTACTATTTTTGCATTGGTTCATGTTTGTAATCCCTTTATTTTACAATTTAAAAATTTTAAAGTTTTCACGTGTTATTGGTTAAACTATTTGCTTTAGTGAATCTCAGATCTTTTTCTTTAGTGTGCATTGTGGTATAATCATAAAAAAGAAATTTGGAGTTTTGGGCTGGAAATTTTAATTATCAGTACAGTGAGGTTATGATGTGTTAATGACTTGTGTTTATATTCCATTTGAGGCAGTATTCAATACCATTCCTAGATAATAAATGTGATGAAATTGGATTTTAACCAGCATGTTCATTCTGGACTTGAATTGGTTTAATAATGCTTCTAAATTTTTAATAAATTGTGCTTATTTTCCTTTCATCCTTTCAGGTACTTTGGTGTTATTGTAGGCCTATTTCTTTCTTGTCTGTTGCAAGTGTGTATGAGGTTGCCTTGGATGATGCTGAAATATTTTCCAAGGGCTAATATGTGTATTTTGAGATGTTTTGCTTCAAGGAGGTGCTGAAATGTAGCCTTGAATGTGTTAGTGGTCAAACATAAAGTTTTGACAGGGTTGCTGTACGAGCTGCTGAAATGTAGTGATTTATGTGGTGAATTTTTAGTTATAGGGAGATGTTTACTGTTTGAGACGTACTTCACAGTGAAACCTGAATAATTACTTGTTGGTGTTACCATGGTGTGCCCGGCATAGCGTGGCAGATGGATTTTCTATGGATTAATGTTTGAATTATGTATGAGTGTGTAGCAACAATATTTTTTCCCCTCTTAATAGTATCAGGATACTGCACGGGGGTGGTGTGATAATTCTACAGATAGAATGTTTCTGTTTCGTTTATGTTCCTGCCTGTTAATATAATTTGGTTACAATTTTTACTGATTTTGTTTTGCTCTTTTCACTATTTTGAAAGGTTATTAATCATACCTCACATGGGTTGTCACTATTTGTTTTCCTTTTATTCACCTTTTGTTTACCATGAATGCAAGTATTTTTTTCTTTTACAAATTTTTTATCGCGCCTCAAAGTTATGCTTATAGAAGTTACATTTTCACATACATTTGTAAAAAAATATTGTCCACCTTTAATTATAAGACGTGGTTTCACAGTGAAACTACTGGGAAACTAGGTGTTTCTTACTTAGCATGGTATGTAGCAAAACAGTTCTTAGAACTGTTCATGCAAGCCCAATACCACAGGTCTGACATGTCCATTTGGTTCGGGGGGATTCTTGGCTGTGTTACACATTGCACACCTTTGAGATTTTCCCTTCATAGTCATATATGCAGTTTCTGCTACTCTTTTCTCTCAAGGAACATAGGGCTTGAAATGACTGACCTGAGGCAATTTCTTTGACCGATTCGGTGAAATTGATTTTGATGCACCTAAAAGCCCGGCAATGACAGCAAGGCAGAGTTCCTTGAGATTCTTCTTGTTTTCTGGATTCATCTCATTGAAAATTATGCTGGCATTAACAATTGAGACATCCAAGAAGTGCCACATTATTCAGTGCCACCACTTCTTACTTTTCTTGTCTATTTTGTAACAAGATTTTAGCATATCTGCCTTGTCTACATAGCCCAGAGGTATGCACCAGGCCACTAGTCAGTCAGCTGTGCAAAATTGTTGAGATGCTATGGCTAAGGTTGGCAAACAGCACAAACACTTACTTCCCAGTGGTTATAGGCTGAAACCACATACACTTTTGATAAAACAAAGAAAATATTAATGTATTTTCACTTTATGACAATAAAAATATAATCTAAGACTTATAACCAGCTTACCTTACTGAAACAAATCAGATTTTGCTGAATATATAAACACAAAACAAATTTTAACACAGCGTAGTACTAAACAAGGTTTGGCGCAAACTACTGCAATACATAAATAATAATGGCTCCGTTTGTTTACTGCTTGCAGAGTGGATAGTATCTCAAAACGGCAGCAGAGGGAAGACCTAATCTGTGCATGAGGTGGTTGCACTAGGAATCCAGTGGCAGGCTGTGCAACTAAGATCAAAAAGGTGGTTTCATGGTGAAACCACCGGTAAGCAATAAATCATGTAAATCATGTAATGAAATGCTAATGTATTCCGTATTATGAGGTATTTTTTCTGAGGGGCCTAGCGTGATAAGTTACATGAAGTAGTATTGGGTTTTTGATGGGAAGTGTATTTTCCTATTGATATGTTGGGCACATGGACATACATTTCACTAGGTAAACAAATGACACACTGATTCTCAGTGTAAAGCTAAGTGATGTTTATTTGGCACATATATTCTTTTATCATTTCTGGCTCTGCTAATTCTTAAACCAATAATGTTATCACTCTTTGATATGAATGTGAATGTGTGGAGCATGCTCATGTATGATGTGCTGTGTTGTCTATTATTCTCTTAACATTTATGTGTTGCATTTTATTGAAGAATTGTTTTACTACTGTTACAGATTTAGGGCTTACTTTGATATAGTGATGATGGATGGAAATGATAAATCTGAGAGCTCTCTGGTTGATTGTTTAGACAGGTGCATTTTCTGCGATGAGAGTTGATGAGCTCATTTTAAAGAAACTGTTGTGTATTTTTCAAGCTATACTGCATAGTTAGTGTGCTTAGTCAAGTAGTTTGTGGGTTAACTGCATCTTGCTTTTGTATGATTTATGAATTTTTTTGCTTGTAGTGTTCTATTTAACCAATATTATTGATGGCATGTATAAAGTTAATTAGATGTTATTTGTTATAAGAAAAAAAATATTCCAGTGCAAAGTACATTATGGCAGTTTCGCAAATGACTAGTCTCATATTGTGTTTATTCAAAACTTGATCTTGTATGTTATCTCTTATGGTTAAGTTGTAAAGCACTTTTGTAAAGTTTCCTGTCAATTTACATATACTGTTTTGCTTAAGGGGTACCCCATAGAGATGTGTAATTTACTTAAGTTATTTGGCCACACATTTTGTCTATCGCTAAGCTGTGCACATTATTTTGTTTTGTTATTTTGGCATATTGATGTCAGTTAAAAACATTATAAATAACAGTGCATATTTACCTATATTTGCTTTTTCACACCTGTTACTGTTTCATTTTGCTGTTTGTTTCTAATTTGTATGTTTTGTAAAGCCTTGTTTATTAGTTACTGTGGTATAATTTGTTTTAGATCACATGTACTTAATTACCAGTGCTGGGAGCCCCAGATTAAAGCTAAGTGGAACACTTATCCTCCAGCACCTGATACAGCAGCACACCGTACTTGTGGCCAGTGTTGCCATTTTTAAGGTATGGCCAAAATAATGGCCAACCTTGTGGAGTAGTCACCTTCGTCTTCAGGTGTGGGGAGTGGCCCCCACACCACAGGATGGAGCATTAGGAGATCGACAAGGCTGAGTGACCCTCCTTATTAAGGAACATTTTGAGATTGCACCACGTGACAGTGTAGAGTGTTGGTGACCACCCAAAATGTTCATTTCAAGGTTGCACCATGTACCGACATGTGAAGTGCTGTGTGGGGATTACGAAGTGCTATGATTGAACTTTGAACCTTTATATTCAATGACTATTTTGTTGTTGTTATCTTTGGACTCCATTGTTAACTGTATCTTTCAGTCTGTGATCTTGTACCAGCATTTATTAACATTTGTCATCAAAATTTAAGAACTTCTGTGTGAAAATGTATCTTTTTTTTACAAGCCTATATTGTGTAAGTTTGTCTTTTTTTCTCCTTCTTTCATTTTTTTATAAATTTTTGATGTCAACAAGGACGCTGACTCTTTGTGACCCGGGGGGAGATGTGGTGTTCCTATGATCAGTGGTCCTAGGGAGAGGAGTTATTATGTTAAAGTTGGTAATAGGATTGTCAAGGCCAATGAAAGGAATGGGGGGTAGAGAGAGTTAATGAGAAAGTGATAGGTTCACTTTGTTCTCTTCTACGCTGGGCTCCCAATGGAAACGGACATAGGCCAGCACACCTCTCCAAACACCATGTAATCACCAAGTGCTCTTTATGTAAATGATCTGTTAATTATGTAACTGTATGCTCCCTTTAGAGTCATAACTAAACGACTTCTTTTATGTTAGAAGCCTCTCGTGTTTTGGTTTTCTTGAGAGAATGTGACCTTTTTGACAATTCCTGGTACTGAATTAAGCCCTACGATCTACATGCTACCCCCTAGTTCAGACCTATAAGAAGGTTTACGACATATGTAGCACTTGTGTCTAGTGTTAGAAACCTCAAAAATGTTCTTTAAAATGCTAAGATTAAGTACTGTTTGTTTCTCTTTATTGTAGACTTGGGTATCTAATGTGATCGCAATTGAAACACGAAGTTATGCGACACTAAGTAAATAAAGGAAAAAAGAGTTCATTAGTTTCCACAATTACTCTCATTGAAAAGGCTAAAGAATTCCCCACATGTATGCAACATGTTTTGGGTAAAGTTCATTAAAACTGAGAAATATCTGCACAAGTGTTATCACTAGGCAAATGCTGGGATGGATTCTCTTCTCCAGCGACTCCTTTCCCTTCACCTTTCAGGTTTGGTTCTAGGGTGCGGATTAAATGCACTAAAAACATAAATATATGTATGCAACTATGCAGCAAAAAAGTTCTATGCTCTTAAAATTAAAAAGTATGCACAAAAATGTATTTTCTTCTAATAGTAAAATATACTGTTTTCTCACATAATTTTATTTTTTATGAAGCAACAATTGAAATAGTTTGACTTTTTGATCCTAATGGAAGTTAATAATTATATTTTATATTGTCATTCTCATTAATCTTGTGTGTAATTAACTACTTAATATTAAATATAAGTCAACAATCATTTAACAATCAATTCTTGTTGCAATAAATAACCAAATATTTTTCTAAATTTTCTGGCAGAAAGCCCTTCCTCCTGTCACTCCAAATGTGTCTGAATGAAGAGAATTATATCTCCTGTTCACATGAGGTCACAGGAGTATTGCAAAGGCGCCTCTTTTTCCAGTTTCTCCTGGCACTTCTTGGGCAACGGCGGCTTCACACATCTGCAGGGCAGAGGATGTGGCACTCCTCTTTCTTCCAGACATGTGATTGCAGCTGGTAGTTAACTAAAATAGGTTTTAATAAAAAATAATTTAGCCTGTAAGCTTTTCTCATTGCATGCATTCACTGTAACTGCAATACTTGCTGCTTCATTCATATTCAAAGTTTCCAGCACCTTTTCACGTCTTCTAGGTGGTCACGATAATACAATACTGCAATAAACCATAATAAGTTATTTAAAATGCTCACATGTTTGTTGTAGACTTGGCATGGAACAACTTTTTTCCATTTGTTAATGTGTGATTTCCACCAATTCATTGATGAAGCAGATATTTTACTGATTTTTCCTTCAACATTGAAATACACTTTTCTTGGCCCACTAACACTCGCAAAATGGTATTTGAGAAACAGCTAAGAATTTAAACTTCGATTCCCACTTTATTTGGTCAACAATAATGTACAATAAAGCTGATGTTCAAACTTCAAAGAATACCACCGGTCGAAAACAAAAACAAGGAAATTACCACCAACTTCCATTGTTGTCAAGCACGTTCTTTTCTTCCGACATCTTCCTTTTAGGAAATGGTTTCAGCCAGATTGCTTTCTTGAGTTGTTGAGATTTAAAACTGCAAATCCCTGCTTGGCACTCTCACTGTTGTGAGAAAAGGCGAATATTTTATATACATAGATTTTCTGGCTTTCTATGAAAATAAGATTTCCTTCATTTGCAAAAACATGACAATAAAGCAGAAACTTGCAACTTTATGGGGTCAAAAGCTAATATTTCAACATTAAGTGGAGAAAAAGTGTAGTATATACACCGATATGTACATATTAGTGAAATATGCACTAACCCTGTGAATATGCATTTGTATGCACAATAAAACTTTGTCAATTGATTCCAAATCACATGAAATGCATTTTCCTCTTCCATGCATATGTTTATATTTGAAGGAATAAAACATGCAAATATGCAGAAATCTGTCCTCTATATCACCAGGCAAATGCTGGGATGGATTCTCTTCTCCACGGATTCCTTTCCCTTCATTTCTCATTCCCTCCCTTTTCACCTTTCAGGTTTGGTTTCTAGCACGGTGCATTCCAGCGGATGTGGACAGACAGTACAGATGCTTGCTCAGTGGAAATCCCTCCCTGAACTCTCCTTGCAGTTGCCACCTGGGCTACTAGGATCGCCTTGTCTCTCTCTTTCTCCCTGGGTAGAGGAAACACTTTGGTTTTACGCCAAGGGTCAGTATCTGTAACTTTTAGGGACTCAGGGTCTCGCTGGCTTTGCTAGCTCTGCTCTCTGACAAGCTCTCACTTCGCCTCATCCCTTCCCCCTGGAGGGTGGTAGCCTGCAAAAGTTCCATGTCGGAGTTGTGTTGAGTCGCGCTATCCCCCTTCCGTTACTACACATACACACATATAATGATGGTGAGTACAATTCAAATTAAGAAAACAGGGTTTATGCAATTGAAGCCCCAAACTTTATTTAAAAATTTAATGTATTGAGCATTTTATTGAAATGTAATTTTCCCAATCTAGATAGCTCAATTTGCTATTTTAGCCCAACATTTTGAGAAATAAACTAGATAATATGCATAAAAAGTTGCAGAATGACAGCTTATGCAAATCCGTGTCACCAACGGATATGATCTTGTGTATAATTTTTGCACTTGTATTTCATCATGGTCGTCGTCATCATCATCATCAACAATGCTCCATGGATTAGGAGGCTGGTGTTCCGGCCTCAAGTATCTCTCCATTTTCTCATCAGTCTTAAAACATCTCTCATCTCATATGGTTGGTAACTGTGTGACATTTTGGGGTATCAGGTATTGTCCAGCCTTTGTAAATGATTTCTCCAGCTTTCTCTATATTGGTTTATTTTATCATTTATTGGAAAAATACCTAGTTCTTCTCTTATTTCTTAATTTTTTATTTTATCCTTTATTGTACACCTTTTATAGCTCTAAGACATCTCGTTTCTGCTGCATGTATTTTATCCCCTTATTTTTTAACATCCATGTTTGATAACCATATTGTTAACTTTGGAATTGACACTATTTTCAAAACTTTTAAGCTTGTTCTCTTTTTAATGTTTTTGCTAATATTCTGCAACTGTTCTGGTATTTACTTACTTTATTAGTTAAGTCTTGATTAGGCTGATATGATACATATACTTATATTTAAATTAGCATTTTATATGTTGTCGAAATACATTAAAATGTCTTAGAGGTCGCGAAAAATGAAAATTCAGAAGTACAAAAAGTACAAAATTAAACATTCCCAGTTATAACCAATACTGAACACTTTACCCCAATGGAACGTAAAGCGCGTATTCCGAATTCTGCAGATCATGAATGTCACTGTTTCGTCTGTTCTGTTCAAAGAATCCATCTGTTCTGCCTTGAGAACGGGAAGGCAGCAGAAGTGCGGACTGTATGGGGGAAGGGTGTGTGTCTTTTTGCATTCGTCTCTTCCTCCAAGTCGGGCACTCAAAGCCGTGTGTAGAGTAAAATTCCTTTTCCTGGCCATTTGAACCAGCCCAAGTGGAAGCAGCAGGAGAAGAGAAGGCAAGGAAAATTTGTGTCTACGACAGAATGACGGGCAATGTACGCCCGTTTTCTTTCCCACAATACGCCAGTGTTAAGATGCAGGAATTCTGAAAGGATTGGTGACTAACACGTAAATCCTTGAGCAAGATAATGAAGCGTTTTCTTCCTACGTTTCAGACGGTTCCAGAGTCCTAATTTGAGCGATCTTTAGGGACCATAGAATAATCATATTCGCTCAGCGTGTACCAACTAACAGTTTTCATCAGGGACCGGGTGTTTATGACATGTCATAATTTTTCTCTATATTTTTTATGGAAAGTATAAGCGAAAAACGTTTTCCTCTATTTATTTATTTTTTTTTTTTTCCATGGAAAGCATAAGCGAAGAACGATTTTACTTATG